>CM052807.1:60165571-60288904 GCA_028533885.1 Nasua narica
AAAAAAAAAAAAAAAAGGTAAATCTCCTAAAACTTCCACTTCTCATATTTTGTTGCTTTTGTCTGGGTTCATTTTCTTCCTGCCAGATTACTTTCTTCAGAAGCTTTGAAAAAAGGTCTTTTTGTGCTAAACTTTGAGAGATTTTATGCCTCGAATATTTTGACCACTCACATTTAAGTGATGATTTAGTTTGATAGAAAATTCTAAGTATAGGATTTTTTTCTTCCTCAATATTTTGAGGGTAAGATTTCATGTCCTTTTGTTGGCCTCGTGGTTTTTGCTCTTGAAAAGTCTGATATTTGATCTTGTTCTTTTTGTATGTGACCTCTCCGTTCCATATATATATAATGTTTTGAAGAGGCTTAACTTTCACTCTAACATGTTTAGGTATAGGTATAGGCTTTTTCTTATATTTTTTTTTATGATTTTATTTATTTGAGAGTGAGAGAGAGAGAGAGAGAGAGAGAGGAGTTGGGAGAGAGAAGCAGACTCCTGGCTGGGCAGGGAGGCACATGCGGGGCTTGATCCCCAGGACCCTGAGATCATGACCTGAGCTAAATTAAAGGTAGACATTTAACCATCTGAGCCTCCCAGGTGCCCTTTTTTCTTATATTTTTAGTGCTTTAAACTATTTCCATCTCTGATCTCATGTTGAAATATGTGAAATTGTTGGCCAATATTTTTTCAAATTCTTCCCCTTCATTTATTCATTTTCTTTGTTTATAGAATTCCTGTTAGGTAGATATTGATACTTATACTACTTTCTGTAGATCACTTTGACTTTAATTTTTAGTATTCATCTTTTTATCTAATTCTGCTGCTCTAGGGAACATTTCCTGGACTTAGTTTTAAAGATTACTACATTGTTCTTCAGTTCTATCCATTCTGTTACCCAAACCATTTTAAAATTCTTTGTTGATTACATATGTTTTAATAGCCAGTATTTTCTTTGTTCTTTACTGCTTATTCCTGCTTTATGCTTCTAGTATTTTTTCGTGTCTCTCCAAGTCTATATATTATGAATGTTTAAAATTCTTCTTTAGATTGGTTCTGCTTCAAAGGTTATTTTCTGTGCATTTAGGTGTGGATGTGGTTTTGGGTGTTTGTCTCCTCTCCCTCTATTAATGACTCTCAAATAGTTCCTTATTTTTTCTCCTATTTGATACTCTTTATAATCCTGAGATGCTGGTGAATTTAGAGTGAGAGATGGACATACACTGAGTTCCACCATTCTTGGCATTTTAGCCACACATGTCTTCTGTTTCTTAGGGATACTTCTCTGCAGGCACTGCTTATATCAGTAAGGTGTCTCCTTATCTTCATTTGTTTTAGTCATTGATGTCTGGCTGTTTCTGTTGCTTTCCTCCACTAAGGTAATGGTAGCATGAGCAATAATCTACCTAAGGAAATCCAGCCTAATAAAAAGGCACCTTCTTAACCCCAGTTTATTCTCCCCATTAGTGTATGCTGGCTTTCATATGCTCTGTGACTCCCTAATGCCCTACCAGCATCTGTGTGCTTTAGTGTTTTTGAACTATATTCTGAAATTGAGGAAGCTGGCATCTACCGTCAGCTCCAGAGTTGAGTTCATAGGAAGGCACCAACAACCAGCAGATGGTGCTGGTCTTTTACCTTTTCAGGAACCAAAAGCCATATCTTACTTTTACATATAAGTGATTATTAAATTTCTTTCAAGTTCTCAGAACATCTTATAGCATTTGAGTATTTTTATGAGTAGATAAGAGGAAAATAAATGTATCCTTAACAATGTATGTCTCTTTCCTCATGCATAAACTTGTGCTGTTCTGGTTACAGTGTATTTTGAATACCTTTTATAATAGAATAATTGATTTCTAATATATTGTGATCTATAATAGCTACTATTTATTGAGTGTTTACTGTGTCCTGGGTAGTACACTGTTTTATATATGTACTATGGGGGAAGGACCAGGATAATTTCTCCAATGAGAAGTTTTAACTTAATAGATTTTTGAGAATTGTGGATTCTATTAACTCTATTATTATAAAATTATACTCAAAAATTATACTCACATAATTTAACAACAATAAGTTCCATTAAAGTCATAAAATGTTTTGCTTGCAGAAGAGGGAAATAATTGAAGAAGCAAACTTAGAGATTGTTATGAATGCGAGAACTGAGACAGAATTTGTCACTTTTGTATCGTTCATGAGCTTTCTTAGCTTTTTGGGGGGTATATTTGGGATGACTACACAGAACCTTTTTGTTTTTAGAGTATTTAGTATTTACAGAATATTACAAATAGAAACAATCACTGAAAAGCTCTTTTTGTATATTTGTGTGTTTTGTACTCAGATGCGATAATAAGAAATAAATCATTCCAGCTTCCTCAACCAGTTTAAGTGGTCCCTATTTCTCACCTAGTTTCATCTGAAAGACTAGTGTGCTTAACTGTTTAAACTTATTTTTAGTAATAAATCTTTAGATCGTAGCCTTTACCTCAGAGCCTGATTTTCTTCCCTTATCCTGTGCTTTCTGATTATACGTGATGGTGGAACCCAAAGCAGTGATTGTATTAAATGAAGAAGAAAAGACATATAGATTAGAAAATTACTGGAATTATGTAGCTAGAGTGGTGTTTTTTGTTTGTTTGTTTGTTTTTTGCTGGACATTATTTAAGCAGTGAGACCATTTTTTGTTTTTTTTAATTAAATATAATTTACAGCAAAAGTCACTCTTAGTATACTGCTCTGTAAGTTTTGACACATGTGAATACTCGTATAAGCACCACCAGAATGAAGATAGAGCAAGCATTTCCATTACCCTCAAAATTGTTCTGTGTCCTTTGTATGTAGCCCAGTATTCTATCTTCTATCCCTTGCAACCACTGATCTGGTTTATACCCTTATAATTTTATCTTTTTAAGAATATTGTATTAATGAAATTATACCATATGTAGCCTTTCAAGCCAGCTTATTTTACTAAACACAGTGCATCTGAGATTCATATATATTGCCTGTATGCATAGTTCATTCCTTTTTATCTCTAGGTAATATTCCATTGTATGGATATACTGCAGTTCTTTTATCATTTCCTAGTTGAAGGAGATTTGGTTTTTTTTCCAGTTTTTGGTGATTAGAAATACTATAAACATTCTCATATAATCCTGTGTGTGAATAGAAGTTTCACATCATTTGGGTAAATACCACAAAGCTGCTAAACTGTTGTTGCAAATGGTTGAACCATTTTACATTCTCATCAGCAATTTATTAAAGTTCCAGTGTATGGAAGTGCAATGTATGAACAATGTATGAAAGTGCCCCCCATCCTTGCTAGGGATTGGTATTATTAGTTAGTTTCTTAATTTTAGCCATCCTGAAAGATGTCTCTCATTGTTCTTTTTTCCCCCCTCATTGTTCTTTTAACTTACATTTCAAATGACTAGTAATGTTAAGCATTTGTTGTTTCTTTGCTATCTGTGTATCTTCTTTGGTGAAATATCTGTTTAAGGCTTTTGTCCATTTCTTTATTGGGTAGTTTTCTTACTGTTTTTTGTTTTGTTTTGTTTTGTTTTAGTTCTTTAAATATTTTGGATATAAATTCTTTATCAGATATATGATTTACACATTTTTTTTTCACAAACTGTTGCTTGTTTTTGTATTCTGTCTTCAGTATGTTCTTTAAAAGAGTTATTGAGAAATAATTGCTATCCAGTAAACTGAACATGTATAAAGTATCCATTTTGGTAAATCTCAACATACGTATACACCTGTGAAATTATTACCACAGTCAAGATAGTGAACATATCCATCACTCTTAAAAGTCTCCTTGTGTCTTTTTGTAATCCTTCCCTCCCCACCCCACCCCACTCCTGTCCCAGGCAGATTTTTTAAAATTACAAATTAGTTTGCATTTTCTAGAATCTTATATAAATGAAATCATATACTATGTCGTTTTTTCTTTTCTTTTTTTTTTTTTTGTCTACTTCCAGCAAAATTATTTTGAGATCTCTCTGTGTTGTTGAGTGTATCAAAGTTTATTCTTGTTTTATTGCTGAGTAGCATTCTATTATATGAGTATGCCATATACCATGATTGGGTTATTTCTGATTTGGGGCTATTATAAATATAACCACTATTAACTTTTGTATACATAACTTTTTGTAATGGATTTATACTTTTGTTTCTCTAGGAGTGAAATGGCTAGGTAATAAGGTAATGGCTAGGTAATAAGTATTTGTTTAACTTTTTAAGAAGCTGCCAAACTGTTTTATAACATTTTACATATTCATCAGCAACATATAGGAAGAGTTCCAGTTGATACACATTATTGCCAACATTTGGTTATCAGTCTTTAATTTTAGCTATTCTAGTAGATTTGATGTATTTTTGAAGCTCCCTTAGATGTTTCTAATTGTATGTCCTCTTGATAAAATGACCCACTTGTGACCAAGGAATTTTCTTTATCCTTGGTAATGTTTTTGATTTGAAATCTACATTGTTTGATATTTACATAGCCATTCCAGCATTCTTTTGATGAATGTCAGCATGATATTTTTATATATATTTTTTCCATTCTTTTATAAATATTTATTTATTTATTTATTTATTAGGAAAGAGAGAGAGTGAGAGAGAGCATGAGAAGGGAGAAGGTCAGAGTGAGAAGCGGACTCCCCATGGAGCTGGGAGCCCGATGTGGGACTCGATCTCGGGACTCCGGGATCATGACCTGAGTCGAAGGCAGTTGCTTAACCAACTGAGCCACCCAGGCGCCCTCCATTCTTTTAAACTGTTTGTTTCTTTAAAGTTCATTTCTTGGAGGCACAGTATAGTTGGGTTGTCCTTTTTTTCCCCCTATTCTGATAATCTCTGCCTTATACTTAGGGATAGGTAGGCCATTTACATTTAATGTGACTAATGATCTAGTTATGTTTAAGTCCACTATCTTGCTATGGATTTATTTGTCTCATTTGCTCTTTGTTCCCTTTTTCTTCTTCTGCCATCTTTTGAATTGATTGTATTTTTATGGTTCAGTTTTATCTGCTGGGTTTGTGTATCAGCCGTTAACTCTTTGTTTTAGAGGTTGCTTCAACTTTCTGTAGTCTACTGTCTAATAGTATTATACATGTAGTATACTTCCATTTCTCCCCTTTTAGCCTTTGTACTTTTATTTTCATGTATTATGCTTCTAGTGTGTTATAAACTAAGCACTGCATAATTAATTTTTAAAAATTTATCTTTTAAATAGATTTAAATATTTAAAGAGACTTAATATTTTTTCTAGAAATCTCATGTGTTTTTTCACATTGTTACCATTTACAGTTCCCTTATTTTTTGTTACAGATCCAGATTTCCATAAAATCTGACCACTATATTATGTCTTGGCTGAAATTGAAAGTCCCAGCTTTTCCACTCTTTGCTTTGAGGATTTATGATTTACAATTTAATGGATGAGCTTCAATTAATCCCTAAAGGGTATCTAAAAATATTTTACCCATGCCTCAGCTCTTAAAAAAATAGGGTTTTTTCCCCAAGAATTTTTACATCACACATCTAAAGATAGTTTTCATTTTTTAAAAATAGTGTAAATCAGTGAGATTTATTCCTTGATATATATACTTACCTGCTGCTTTTAATATTTAAATACTGAAATTATTTAGTATCTTGTAGATAACTCTAAGTTCAGCTAACTCTAATATTCTAACATAAGACTAATGTGTCACTTCAGCTTCAAAATAACATGCTTGCTGTTTTCTTTCCTCTTTCCCTTTGTTATATACAGAAAAGTAATCCTGTTGAACATATTTTTGCTGATCATATAGGTCCTTTTGGCAAATTGGAATTTCTAGCAGAAATGAATACTAGTTTATTTTTTAATACTAGTTTATTATACAGAGTGCAGTTTTAAATATTTAGTATCTCCCTTATTAATTAAATTCAAATGATTGTATCTTAAATGACTTAAAGACAACCTATAAACCTGGCTTCAATAAGAGGATATTTTCTTCTTTGGGGAAATTAGGTAGGTGAAAAATCTCTATTTACAAAAGAGGTCTATTTATGGGGGTATATAACTTTAATTTTTATTTAAATGGTTTCTTCTAAAGTTACTGTAAGAAAAGTTTTTTGCATGCTTTTGAATAATCCAGTAAATGAGGAAATCTCTAATGACTGGGCAGGAATGACCAGTTGGAAAAACACCAACAAACTGGGTTCTTGGGAGGGTGGTGATATGTGCTATAGGATGTATCTGTGGAAATATACTTCATTTTTCTTTCTCATTGGCAGTGTGTGGAAAAACTTCTTTACCTCTGTTGCTGGTAGTCCTCTCCTGTTTGGGGGGAAGGGGATGGTGAAGAAGATGCATTAAGAAATCATTAAGAGACACTTGAATAGATTTTGCTGGGATAGCCCAATTCTGGACAGCATAAGGCTCTTTGTGGACCTACTTCCCAGTGAAACTGGTTAAAATTATTTCTTTTTATAGCAGTCATTTAAAGTCTCTGGAAATTGTCCTAAGAATGTATCGCAGATGAAGAAAGAATATCTGCTAAAACTTGATAAGAGCAGCCAAAGTCTGTGGTATTTGAACCAAGACTTGCTTCCTCTCTCCCCTTTTCTAGCTCAGCAAGATGGAAACTCCACTCCAGACTGGTGCAGCCAAGAACACAGGATTCCCTCTCTCCCCACCGCCTAGTTGGAGGGTATCTTCCTGAGAGGAGCAAGATGTCAGGATTTCTCATTCAGCCCCCAGATACTTGTTGCTGAGGCTAAGTTCGGGCAAGTGGGGCTGAGAGACAGGATCTTGCTTCTGCTATCCCATTCATGGCACAGAGATTCTACTAGTTTGTAGTGCCATTGAGAATTACCCATGCATCAGCTCTTAAGGTAGAAGTTTCACACTGGGAGAAAGAAACGAGAGAGAGAACACCTGAGCCTACAGTTCCCTTAACGTCCACTCCACCAAACATTTTTTTTTTTTTTAAGATTTTATTTATTCATTTAACAGAGAGAGAACACAAGCAGACAGAGAGGCAGGCAGAGGCAGAGAGAGGAGCAGGCTCCCTGCGGAGCAAGGATCCCGATGCGGGACTCGATCCCAAGACGTTGGGATCATGACCTGAGCCAAAGGCAGTTGCCCAACCAACTGAGCCACCCAGGTGTCCCTCCACCAAACATTTTGGTCTCATAGTTGGGTTGTCATTCTATAGTGCACCTCTCTCCCCGCCCCCAGAAACATGGCTCAGAGCATTATAAAACAGTTCTGCATCTCTTTCCAAAATAACTAACTTTATTTGCAACAATGTGTGGAAAAGCCCAAGCCTGAGAGTACTCTCAAAACAGTGGCAATTGTGAAAGGCAATGAGGAAGAGAGTGGTAGATGTATTGGAGATATATAAAGTACAGTTTGGCTAGCTTGCTGGAGGGAACCAGGGAAAAATGAACTGGAAGAAGACCTCCTGGGGTCAGAATAAATCTCAAACACTGACCTCTCTTTAAAGGAGCAGGGATTTGTTTGGATCAGTCTGTGGAGCAATTTATGCTTCAGAGCATCACTGAAAATAGTAGAGCAGTGAGCTGACAAGTAGTGATGCTTAAAAGCTGGGTTTTGTCAGGGAAAGAGACAGGGAGCCGTGCCAAAACTGCTGTCATCTTATGGTAACTTTGGGAATACCCAAGCCTGTGCCTCTTGATGAAGAACATCAGGGGCTTCACACTGAGGGAGGATGAGGGAAAATAGACTTCACTGAAAAGAAATAGCCAGTGAATAAATACAATAAACAAATAATAACAAACCCCAGAGGAAGGCAACCAGTATCTAGAGTTGCTACAGTATAGTATCTAAAATGTCAAGTTTCCAACAATATTAGAAGACATGGAAAGGAACAGGAAAGTATTACCCACATACCCCAGAAAAAAAGGGCAACCAACCGAGACTGCCAGTGAAATTGTCTGGATATAAGATTTAAAAAAGATTTCAAATTAGCCATTATAAATATGTTTGGAGGACTAAAGAACTATGATTAAGAAGTAAGGGAAAGGATAATGACAATTTCTGATAGAGAGTATCAATAAAGAGAAAACTGAGTGGAAATAAAAAAACTGAGTGGAAATTCTGAATTTAAAAAGTATGGAAGGAAAAATTCACTAAAGGGGCTCAGGGATAGACTTGAATCGGCAGAAGAATTAGCCCACTTGTAGTTAGGTGATAGAGATTATGAATTCTGAAGAATAGAAAAAGAAGAATAATGAACAGTCTCAGAGAAATGTAGGACACCATTAAGTGTGCCAGTATACACGTAATGGAAGTACTAAGAGAAGGAGAAAAGTAAAAGCACTTTAAGAAACAATGGCTGAGACTTCCCAAGTTTATTGAAAAACAATCTTTATATTGTGAAACCTCAATGAACTCCAAGTAGGATGAATTTTAAGAGAGTCACAGACACATCAAAATTAAAATGATGAAAGTCAAGGATAAGGAGAAAATCTTGAAAGGAAGAGAAAATTCATCACTTACCAGTAAAATTAATAGTTGATGTCTCATCAGACAGGATATGATGCAGTGAGATAAAACAATCAGAAATGTTTAAAGAAAAAAATTGTCAACTGAGAATCTTATCTTTCAAAAAGGAAGACTAAATTAAAAAAAATTCTTAGACAAACAAAACAGAGGATTTGTTACTCAGACCCACTTTACAAGAAACACGAAAGGAAGTTCTTTAGGCTAAAAGCGGTTGACCCCACACAGTAATTCTAATACACATGCAAAAAAGCGTCAATAAAAGTAATTATATAATAATAAAAGATAGTATAAATGCATATTTCTTCTCTTATTTTAAAAGCAGTTGTATAAAACAATAGGTGTATAATGTATTTTGAGCCTATAACACATAGAAATGTAGTATATATGCCCATTACAGCATAAAGGAGGTTTATGGGAGCAAAGCTGTGTTAAAACTAAAGAAAGGACTCCATGTGGTAACTTGAATCCACAGGAATAAATCAAGAGAACCAGAAATGATAAATATGAGATTAATAGAAGCTAATAAATTATAAAAATAATAAAATATAAAAATAATAAAAGTTAAATATATACTTGCTCTCTTTTCTTTAAAGGTCATAATTAATCATGCAAGGTAATAATTATAACAGTTATAACAATTATAACATTTATGTTTGATAACATTTTATTGTTAAGTTTGTAACATTTATAGTTGTAATATGTATATAACAATAGCACAAAAAGGGGGAATAGAGCTACTAGAAATAATGTTTTCATATCTTACTGGAGTTAGTATAAATCTGAAGCTGAATCTGATAAAATATGTATGGAGAGCCCTAGAACAAGCGTGAAGACAATAACTTAAAAAAAATCACTGAAGAAACTAAAATGCCACATTAGAAAATATGCGCTTAATGCAAAAGGAAGCAGTAAAGGAGGAAAGGGACAACACAAACACATGAGGCACATGGAAAACAAAAACTTAGACAGCAGACGTGTATCTAACTATATTAATAATGATATTAAATGTAAATGGGTTAAATAACCAATCACAAGTCATTGGTTGTCAGACTGAATAAAAAATAGGTACAGAATCTAATCATATGCTCTCTATGGGAGACACACTTTAGTTGCAAGATACATCAGAAGTAAAAGGAAGGCAAAAAATATATCATGCAAACAGCAACCATAAGAAAGCTGAAGTGGTTAATACTAATATCAGACAAAATAGACTTTAAAGTGATTTTTAAAAAGTCATTGGAGATAACATTAAAAGTGTTAATTCTTTAGGAACATATAATAATTATACATACATGTATCTAACAACAAAACCTTGATGGGTGAAGCAGAACCTGACAGAAATGAAGAAACAGACAACAATAATTACAGCACCTCTATTTTTACTATTGGGTAGAATAACTAGGCAGAAGATTATGAAGAAATTTTAAGTCTTTTTTTTTTTTAAGAAATTTTAAGTCTTAAACAGCATTATAACCCAATTATACCTAACACATCTATAGAACTCTTTACCCAATAATAGAATATGTATTCTTCTAAGGTACACATGGAACATTTTCCAGGACACACTGCAATACATTTAAAAAGATAGAGTTAATACAAAGCATTTTCAAACCACAATGGAATGGCATTAGATATCAAACAAACCTGGAAACTCACAAATGTGTAGAACTTAAACAAGGTACTTTAAATAACCAATGGATCAAAAAAGAAATAAAAAGTGAAGTTAGGAAATACTATGAAATGAATGAAAATCAAGACACAACATACAAAAACATGACTACAGCTAATGCAGTGCTTAGGAGAATATTTATAACTTTAAATAAAAAGAAGAGGTCAGTCACCTAATCTACTTTAAGACCCTAGAAAAGAACAAATTAAACCTAAACCAGGAAGAGGAAGGAAATTCTACAAATTACAGCAGAAATTAAATGAAATAAAGAATAGTAAAACCATAAAAAAAGTCAGTGAAACCAAATTATCAAAAATTATCTTTGGTTCTTTGAAATTTTCAAAAAAAATTGACAAACCCTTTAGGTAGAAAGGTTTTTTTCATTGATTAAGAAAAAAAAACTCAAATTACCAAAATGAGAGATAAAAGATGGAATATCACTACTGTCCTTAAAGAAATAAGAAAGATTGTAAGGGAGTAACAATTATATGCCAATAAATTAGATAATTTATAGAAGATAGACAAATTCCTAAGAAGATTCCAACTACCAAAATTGACTCAAGAAAAATAGACAATCTTAATAGATCTGTAACAAGTAAAAAGATCAAATTAGTAGTCAAAAAACTACCCACAAAGAAAAACCCAGGCCCAGATGGTTTCACTAGTGAGCTCTAAACATTAAAAGAAAAATCAATACCAATTCTTACAAATTCTTGCAGAAAGTAGACTTATTTGGGGGGGTGTGTACCCTGTACACTTGAAGTGGAGAGGGTGACGAGACAATCAAGGGAAGGTAGTATAGTAAGATTTAGTTTCTTCTGTGACTAGAGGGAGCATTAAGCATCCCTACTTTGAGTATATAGTTACCTCCTGGATTCATTATGCTGTATCTTCAATTTATACCTGTCTCTAAAGAATATTGTATGACCTGAATGAGGCAAACCCTCTGAAGGCAGAATCATTGATGAATGAATCTGAATTTATTTCTAAATAGTGAGGTTTTGAGTTTACAAGAGAATAACAAATACTAGTTGTACTTATTGGTTCTAATTTTATAATGTCATTCTGATGGCACTAGCAACTTTTCTGTTTTCAGGTTTTTAATCTAGTTTTTGGTGTTAGGATCTATTATAAGAATAAAATACCTTTATGTGTTCCTTACCTCATTTTGGATAAGGTTGTACAGTAAACTAGGACTGACTTTGCTGATTTTTTTTCATTCCCATTTGTGTGTTCTTCTTTACATCTTAGCTTAACACTTTTTCCCAAGGGACCTCATTTATGTTTATGTAGCATATTTGCCAAAAATAATTTGTATAGATCTCATTTGAGTCTCACAAAATTTTGAGGTTAGTAGGTCAGCTATTCTCTTTTTTTTCTCTTTGTATGTATGTATGCATAGGTGTGTATATGTTTGGAGTGTAAATTGTGGCATATCTTTTTACCATTTGGAATATAAACAATGGCTTTCCGTTAGTGTTTCAATATTTGGCAGTGCTGGAACTCTTTAAGATGAACCCCCTTCTCTTCCACAGTCCAGTAAACCTTTTTGTTAACTATTATGGGAAGCTGGTTCAGATTGCTATTGTTGCTAGTGCACTTGCAACTAATTTATGCAAAGTAACAATAGAAACAGCTAACATTTACTGAGTATATAAGTGTCAGTGCTTTGGTCAGAGAATTGTCTAGCTAAAACCTAGATTATTTGAAGAGATTCTGAATTTACTGCTGATCTTAAGCTAGGGCAGTGGTTCTCAACAAGGGGCAAGTTTGGTCCCCAGGGAACATTTGACACTATCTGGAAGTTTTGATTGCTATAACTAGTGAGTGCTACTGGCCTCTAGTGGGTAGAGGGCAGGGATGCTGCTAAACATTTTACAGAGTACCTGACAGCCTCCCACAATTTATCTGGCCCAAATTGTTAATAGTGTTGAGGCTGAGAATCCCTGGGCTAAGGTGATTTTGCCTTTATCCTGTGAGCAGTGACTCTTGAAGGTCTGAGGAAAAACAATACTTTCTTCTAGTATTTGGTTCAACTAGGATATTTTCAGGTTAGTATTCCTTAGGGTATAGGCTGGCCACCAGAATGTCTAGCTCTGGAAAGGTTTAGGTGTGTGCTATCTCAGGGAAAACCTAGAACAGCTATTTTTAGATCACTGCTCTCCATACCTGACCCAGTCTACCCAAATGTCTATTTCTGCCTTCAGGGTGACTTGATTCAATTAAGGACCTCGTTGCTGTCTTTTGCCTTTGGTTTTTGTCAGGGCATCTTCATTCTACCTGATGGAATTTTTTTTCCCCACCTGATGGAATTTAATCATTGAATCCAAGTGACAAAATAATTTTAAGTTTTCAGTTTCTTCTCTCTCAGAAGCTCCTGACTGCTTAGGAAAATTTACTCATTCCTATTTTTATAATTTAATTCTTTAAACACCAGTAGTTTCATAGAAAGAAGGCATTATGAAGTGTTAGAAAGCTCTGCTATATTGGGATTGTCTACATATGAAGCAGGACAGTGATACTAAGTCATACTAGCTTAGCCAATGTCTGATGAACTAAGTGGTTTGGTGAAGCCATGATTCAGCCTTAGCTGTGTCTGACATAAAAGCATACTGTGGGCACCTGGGTGGCTCAGTTGGTGAGACGTCTGCCTTTGGCTCTGGTCATGATCTCAGAGCCCTGGGATCGAGCCCTGCAGCTGGCTCCTGGCTCCCTCCTCACGTCTGGCGCCCTCCCTGGATGAGAGCCTGCTTCTCTCTCTCCGCTCTGCCTGCTTGTGCGCTCTCTCTCTTTTTCTCTCTCTCTCCTCTCTCTCTTTCTCCCTCTCTGTCAAAAAAATAAATAAAATCTTTAAAATAAAAATAAAAATACCTATTCTATCAGGTAGGTGCAACTATAGTTTAAATATATTAAAAAACTAATTTTATTTTGTAAATTATTCAGGACTCTTTTTTTTGTATCTTCTGTTTGAACAAGTACTTCATTGCTGATGTTTATCTCAGTAATATCTAGCAGGTAAACTGTTAAACCTTTTGAAGAATGCTATTAACCTGAAGCATGTTATAAACTACTGTTAATCATAGTAGTGATTGGTGAAAAATCAAATGATACCATCTTTCTCTGAAAGAATTTACTTCCAGTAACTAATTAATACACTGTTAGGCAACAGTATTTGTTTACAAATATTAGTTTTGTATTTTAGTTCTAATTAGAGAACTTGTCACATAAGTTAAAATTTTTATCTCTGACAGTGCAGTTCATGAAACTCAATAGCGGTGGTTCTCTATGTGAGACCCCCCCTGACCAGCAGCATCACCATCAACTAGGAGCTTGTCAGAATGCCAAGTTTCAGACCCACTCAGACCATCTCAGACCCACAGAATCAGAATCAGAATCAACTCAGGTTGGGGCTGCAGAGTCTGTTTAATAAGTCTTCCAGGTGATTCTTAATACTTGGTATAGTTTGGGAACTGCTCTGCAGAGAGTTTCTTATTGAATTAGTTTACTTGATTTTAATGCAGTGCACTTCTTCTCTTTTTGTTCCTACACTTTTTAAACCTGTATGTTTTGTGGAAAGATAAGGTGTCCAAATTATTGCCCGAACTCAAGTAGCACATATAAAGTATTTAAAGAAGGACTTCTTAGGCAGCTTTGAGAAATATTATTTCAAGCAATCAGGATAGGTATTTGTATAAATCACCATAAAGTAAGGGCCTCAAGAGATTTAATTCAAAATCCTGCATTGTAGGAATATAATTGTTTGGTATTCAGGGACTGCTCAGTTAAACAGACTTCTGAGGCATGAAATCAAGGAATATATATTAAAAAAAAACCCACACACGCTCCCATAGTAACTTTTAAAATGGAAATTAGGATGATGATAATAGATATCAAAGAGGGAGTATGCTGAAATCTATAACTGTATAAGGAAAAAATGTCTTAAAGTATATTCTAAAAAGTCATGGTGTAGTAAATATATATAGTGTAGAGATATTATTTTAAAAGAGGCTGAGGCGCCTGAGTGGCTCAGTTGGTTAAGCGACTGCCTTCAGCTCAGGTCATGATCCCAGGGCCCTGGGATCGAGCCCCGCATTGGGCTCCCTGCTCAGCGGGGAGCCTGCTTCCCCCTCTCTCTCTGCCTGCCGCTCTGCTTACTTGTGCTCTCTATCTCTCTGTCAAATAAATAAATAAAATCTTTAAAAAAAAAAGAGGTTAAAAAATTTCTAATTTGGGTACCTTTCATAACACTGCTACCTTATCTGAGGATAGTTATATTTTAATTATAGCTTAATTAGCATTAGTGCTCTAATGTTATCTTAATTACTGAATCACCATTGCAATGGTAGTCTGTTACCTATAAAATATAGGAGATATAACAACACTGAATTTACAAAGCTGTGCTATTTGTAGCTTCCAAATCTTTGGGCTTCTTGCACAAGCAATGCATGAATATTGAGGTATTTTAACTAGCCACCTTAATTTTCTCTCAGTAAGTAAATATTTTTTCATGTGCAGATTGTACTACTAAATTCCAACTTGAGTTTATCTGCTGCTTCTCTTTCAGTAGAGGTGCCATGTGTATTGTGTTTTATTTATCTTTGTTGTTGAACTAATACATATCTTAAGTGTTTATCTCATACTTTAGCCTTTTTCATGAGGTCTTAAATTGTTAGGTACTATGTCTAGAGATTCTTATCTTTGAAGTTTATATTATATTCACAGGTAAGATTTTAACAAATTGGGCTAATTAGTCATTTTGGTAACAAGTGATTAAAATCCCAGACAAAGCCAGGTTTTTCTATTTTTTAGAGAACACATTATTATTGATTCAGGATATAGATGGCAGAGTGGGGCAACCTTGTATGTTGTTAATTTGCTGTTTTCATTTTACTGTGGGGCATCTAACCTCCATATCTGGATAGAGGCCAAGGATATTTATTTACATGCAGTGTAAAAAAGAATGTTCATAAGTTGGATGTCTGTTAGTACTTCGTGTTGGTTTTGATACTGGTTATGTATGTAGAGAAGGCAGAGAGAGCTGTAGAGATGGGGAGGATGGGAAGGGGAGTGTGAGACTACAGGGTCTGAATTGATCTGTATTTGCTCTGAAGCTATATATAATAAATGTAGTTCACTGTTTAATGTATTTAGGTCAGTAAGAATGTCAGTCTTTTTAGGACTTTTAAGTATTTTAACTTAATAATTTTTTATTAAATGAAATGACTTCATTTGGCAAATAATAAGTTGTTGTAGTTCAGAATTAAAATTCAAAGACTCTTATTTAATCATCCAAATTTAATGCTTTGAAAAATAATGGGCTCTTTTTTTATTCTGAAGTTAACACTGGTTAATTATAGAAAACATAGAAGAATGTATAACTCATATATGACCACTCAGAAATAATCACATATAATGTTTTGGTGTATTTCTTCCCAGTCTTTTAAATAATAAATTTTAAAAATTGAGATCATTAGTATCCTTCTTAATTATATTTTTAATCTAATGTAGTTACAAGAACTTTTTTATGTCCTTAAGTCTTTCATTTTAATAGCAATATTTTATATCAAAATTTAAATTTTTCTGTATTGTTAAACGTTTAACATTTTTCTTTAATATTATAAAAATCATGCAGTGAACTTTCTTGTTCATAAATATTTATCTGTATAAATCTGTCAATCTTTATCTGTACCTGATCATTTCCTTCCAGATTCCTACATTGGAAATTACTAAGAGAATATAAGTGTTTTTAAGATTCTTAATGTGCATTGCCAAATTGCCATCCAAAAACATTGGTCCAATTTAACTTTCACCAACAGTACATAAGCTACCTAATAAAGAATACCCTAATAAAGAATACCCAACACAAGGTATTATTGTGTTTAAAAATCACTGTCCATTTTCTTCATGAAAAATTCTATCTTGTTCTATTAAATATTGGTAAATACTAAAATTACTATTATATTATTATAGATAATACAGTAGATTAACTGGACTTTAGAAAAACCAGACTTGGACATTTTCAAATTGAATGAGAATGTAATGTAGTAGAAAATTTTCAACAACGGAAATTTGGAATGATTGGGTCATCATAATGGTCTGAGGGTTATTGGAACCATCTTATTATTATTGAAACAGTACAGCCAAAAGCAAGAGAAAGTGTATACTGGAAAGATATTTTTCTATCATTGAAAAAATGGTAGAAGAAGGAATTGCATTGTTGAAAACTAAATAGCTGAGTACATGTATATTTTGATATATATAAATAGGAAGTATTAGTTTTCTTTGCTTAGCTAATAGCAAAGTGTTATAAAATTGGTCTTGAAAATGAGAGAAAAATGTAATATATTTAGTTTTAAGAGTAGTATTTGTCTTTAAAATGATTTATGAGGTAGCTTTGAATATTTAAATCCCATAGAGAACTGCAACAGAATGTACTAGTGATCTATGGTTGCATAACAAATTGTCCCAAAACCTAGTACTTAAAGCAACAAACATTTTTTATCTTAAAGTGTCTGTGGGTTCTGAATCTGATGTAATTATGATGTATACTCTGGCTAGGAGTCTCACAGTCAATCTGTTTTAGTCAAGACATCAGGCAGGGTGTTGGTCTGGGCTCCTGTCATCTCAGGGTTTGACTAGGACAATCTGCTTCCAAACTGCCTTAAGTGGTTAGTGGTTGGCAATATTCAGGGCCTCAGTTCCTTGCTGTTTGTTGGCTGGATGACTCCCTCAGTTCTTGCTTTTCTATAGGGCAGCTTATTGTTGGGTGACTGGCTTCCAGCAGAGCAAGTTAAGTAGGAGAACAGAACAAGGTAAACAAGATGGAAGCCAGAATCTTTATGTAACCTAATCTCAAAAGTGATATCACCTCACTTCTGTTGTGTTCTGATCTTAGAAGCAAAGTAGTAGGTTTAGTTCACACTTGAGAGAATTACACAGGGACATAAATAACTACTACAAGTCAGGAATCACTGGGAGCCTTTTTTAGAAGCTGCCTACCATAGAGAGCAAAGTAAAACATTCATAGACAGCATCTATGAAAAACTAAGTGATAAGATATTCTCATGAGCCCTAAATACCAGAGTCTGTGGGCCAGTCTCAACTATAGAACAGGGTAGTCTGAGGGAGTAAGCACAGAGAAACAGTGGATCATCTGAGAGACTAGAAAAGGAAAACCCTAAAATACTCTACAAACCAAAATATTCTCTTAAGTATTTACAAGAAAATACAACAGACCAATTTGAGAAAATTAAGTGCAACTAAAATAGGCGCAAATGAAGGGTGGCTTCGTGGCTCAGTTGGTTGAGCGTCCAGCTCTTGATTTCGGTTCAGGCATGATCTCCGGATTGTGAGATCAAGCCCAGTGTCAGCTTCTTGCTCAGCAGAGAGTCTACTTGAGATTCTCTCTCTCTCTCTCTCTCAAATGAATAAATCTTGAAGAAGAAGAAGAAGAAGAAGAAGAAGTGCAAATGATATATGGTAAAGTTTAAGTGGTTGGATCATCTAGGCATTATGAACTTGCAAAGTGATAGCCAAAGGTCCCTTCTAGGACAACCCTCACTATGAGGAAATTGCTGGAAAAAAGTACAAACTGCAGTGCAGAGCCCATAGAGATTAAAGGAGAAGATTCAGATAAAAGCATGGGTGGGGTCTTAGGAGATCTCAGAGAGCAAGCTGCTGCTGCTGCTTTTTTTTTTTTTTTTTTTTTTTAAAGAGAGAGAGGGAGTACGCAGGAGCAGAGGGTAGAGCAGAGTGGGAGGGACAAGCAGACTGTGCTGAGCACGGAGCCCTTCTCAGGACCTGATCTGGAGATCATGACCGAGCGGAAACCAAGAAACTGACTGAGCCACCCAGGCACCCTGAACAAGCTGGTTCTAACTTAAAACAGCACACAAAAACAACAGAATGACCTTCGAGATGTTAGAAAAGCTCTGTTGAACTATGCCTCCTTAAAAGTTCAAGAAAAGTAATTTCATTTAAACATGAATAACAAAATAACAGAAGAAAAATACTGAACAAAGTTATTATAAAGGAAAAAGAATAAGAAGCAAAATGACTTCTTAAAGACAGTAAATGGAGGTGCCTGGATGGCTCAGTCCTTAAGCGTCTGCCTTCAGCTCAGGTCATGATCCCAGAGTGCTGGGATTTAGCCCCGCATCAGGCTCTCTACTCAGTGGGAAGCCTGCTTCTTCTCTCCCACTCCTGCTTGTGTTCCCTTTCTGTCTCTCTCTGTCAAATAAATAAATAAATCTTAAAAAAAAAATAAAGACAATACATGCAAATCAGAAAGATGTGTCCACACAACAGGTAAGCACTATAATATATTTCAAAGCAAGTTGAATAAAATTTTTAAAATTATATATTAAAGAAAAGCATAAATTGGAATTAGAAAAACTTAGAAATTAGGCGATAGAACTTATGAAAGATCGGAATAAAAGTATAAAATTTCAGAATTGAACCCTAATCCAGAAGAAATTCAAGAGTAAAAAAAATCACTGGTAATGTGTAAAGAGATACAAGGTGAAAAGGAAAAAAAACATTGGTAGAAGATTTAAGAGAAAGGGACAGATATTGAAAACAAAGACAATCCAATATATGAATAATATATGTCCCTGTAGAAGCAGGGAAACTAAAGAAATACTAAAGGCTATAATGCAAAAAATATCCTGAAATTAAAAAAATTTTTCTTTGAAACTGCATATTGAAAAGATACACTTTATACCCAAGAATATTGACCCAGAACGATGACAACTGATATACATGTGGTAAAATCAGTGAACTTTAAAGGAAAAATACTAACCTATGGGCACCAAGATATGGGCACCAAGCATAAAGACTAAGTAACTTATAAAGAAAATAAGATTGTCATCAGACTTTTGTCTGTTAGCAGAACTTAATTATTTTTCTAGTTTAAGTTTTTATTTAAATTCCATATAACATACAGTGTAATATTAGTTTCAGCTGTATAATTAAGTGATTCAGCATTTCCGTACATCACCCAGTACTCATCACAACTCATGTGGTCTAAATCATTACCTATTTCCCCCATCCTTCCACCCCTCTTGCCTCTGGTAGCCAACAGTTTGTGCTTTATAGTTAAGAGTCTGTTTCTTGGTTTGCCTCTCCCTCTCTTTTTTCCCCCTATGCTTGTTTGTTTTGTTCTTAAATTCCACATCTAAGTGAAATCATATGGTATTTGTTTTTCTAAGACTGATTTTGCTTAGCGTAATTCTCACTAGCTCCTTCCATGTCATTGGAAATAGCAAGACTTCATTCTTATGGCTGAATAATATTCCATTGTTTATGTATACAACATCTTTATCCATTCATCAATTGATGGGCATTTGGGCTGTTTCCATATAATTTGGCTATTGTAGATGATGCTGCTATAAATCAAGCTGCGTATTGTCATCAGACTTTTTAGCAGTAATGCTTTATTCCAGAAGAAAATAGAGTAACATATTTAAGGCACTCGAGGAAAGAAAAATGTGAGTCGGGGGTAATATGTGGATTTATTTTCAGCAAAATTACTTTTAAGTATGAAAACTGTGAAAAATCTTTACTGATATGTAGAATATTCAGGGATTGTTGGTCCCATCCACTATTCCTAAAGAATTTTATAGAGAACAAGCTTCATGCAAAATCACTAGCAAGGTATGGACAGAAGGATTGGTGGCTAACTTTAGGTATTTTTTTCCTCTCTTGAAGATTCCTAATGCACAGCATCATTAGCTCAAGTTATTTCAAGTATTATGCTATAAATGTTCATAATTTGGTTACATTCTTTAGTACAGCAGCCTTAAATAGAAGAGTAATAGGCCTTTAATAGAGTACTTTTTGTATAATGGTGTAACCATGGTTCCTTTTGAGAATGGACACACTACTTTGCTATATAGAGCAGGGTTTCTCAGTCTTGGCACTATTAACATTTGGAGCTGGATAATTGTTTGTTTGCGGGGCTGTCCTGTGCATTATTGGATGTATAGTAACATCACTGGTAGATGGTAGACCTACTAGATGCCAGTAAAACCTCATCTCTGTTACGACAACCAAAAATGTCTCTACATTGCCAGATGTACCTTATAGGGCAAAATTGGCCCTGGTGGAGAGCCACTGCTATAGAGAAGTGTTGAATATTCCTACAAAGAACTTATTAGTATACCACTGCTCTTTATCAAACATGAAAAACCACCTTCAAAATTGTAATAGGAAGAAGACCTAATAAAAGATACTAATCTGCCAGGATAATGCCATTATATCTTAGATTTTATAAGTTCATAAAATGTAAGTTTTACTTTTGAAATGGGAGAATATAAATATTATAAATATAATATAATATAAATTTATGATATAAATTACATAATGATATAAATTTACAATATATAACTTTATAATAGTATAATATATAAATATATATTTATAATATATATAAATATAATATATATAATATATAAATATTACATATTTATATATTTATAATATATATAAATATAATATATATAATATATAAATATTACATATTTATATATTATACCATTATAAAATTATAATATTTATAATATTATAATATATTATAATCTCCCATTTTGAAATGTGTATATACACAATCTACACTTACTGGATTAATTCTGAAATTAAGTTAGGTGTAATATGCTAGTTTCAGAGAAGACCAAGTGTCAGTATAGCATGTAACAAAAATGTGATTAATAGAGTTGTGATTAATTAAATTTCAAATTTAGACATTCTTGTCCCAGAGTTTCATTTAATTTAAATTTACCAAATTATTTTCAGCATTTTACATTTTAACTTGCTATATATTTTCAACATATTAAAACTTAAAAAATGTCTTGTTGATTGTAACTTGTACCACTATGGAAAAGACTTACTTGTTGGTCTATGGGAAATGCACTTTTTTAAGGCAGATATACTTGTAAGCATATAAGAAAGGCACTCACTTATAAATTAGTGCTTATCTGAAGGTATACAGAAAAGGTATAGTTGTTGGCATAACGCTGAAATAAAGGGATACAAAATTTAGGGCTAAGTATGTTTAGCCCCTGAATGTCTGCATGACATTTCTTGGAGCTTTTAAACTTGAATACACAAATTTTTCCACTCCTATGTGAGAGTGTTTTTTTGAGGTGGCTTTGATTTCATGATAAACGTACATGAAATAATAAAATTCATATAGTGGAAATTTGCATTACCTTGAATTTTCTCTGCAATTTTTTTTTAAGTAAGGATAATTCTTAGGTCTTAAATTTTGTCAGAATTGAATATTTTGTCCAATAAAATGAAACCTTTAAAGTATAAAATGTTCATTAAAATTTGAAAAAGTTTACATTATTGCCATCAGTATTTGCTAGCCTTCCATTTAAGTACCAAGTACAGAAGATTAATGGATATATTTTCAGACAAGATAAGATACCTCTGCATTAGCTGTTATGAGCTCATTTTTCTTAGATCTCCTTTATACTTTGGATTGGTTTGAAGGACCTCATCATAATTCTCATTCTCAGGATTTAAAAATGGAGGTGATCTCTGCTGATTTAATGATTCACCTTCTTCTGACCTTGAATTTTCCAGCACAGCATTTTGCAAATTACCCTATAAGTTATGCATGGGTTTGAGGGTGGGGATTTCCGGAAGGATCTGTGAATCTGAGAAAAGCTGCATATTGTACCCTACTTAGAGATTCACTATGCATATTAGCGTATTAAATGCTCTCAGCTAAAGAAAACTGTTTAACCCAATATTTCTCAAAGTTAGTTTACCATGGAATCCTTTTTGGTAGAATTTCAAATCGTGAGGAGCAAATATTTTGTGGACCGGCTTTGGAAGTACTACTCTAATATAAGATGAAACCCTGCTTCCTCAAATTACTAAATGACCAGCAGAGGGGAGATGTAAAAAGTAATAGTATAGTATAGAAGTTGT
The DNA here is from genome assembly GCA_028533885.1 of Nasua narica. Lineage (NCBI taxonomy): Eukaryota > Metazoa > Chordata > Mammalia > Carnivora > Procyonidae > Nasua > Nasua narica. Next base: position 60,187,681 of record CM052807.1, read on the forward strand.
AGAGAATTAAAGCAAAAAGTTGAGGATGAAGGGGAGATGCTAGTAAGTTTCAAAAAAATGGGGAGAGAGTAGTTATAAAAAGTTTTTAAAGTTTTAAAAAGCTATAAATTGAAATTATGAGATTAAAGGAGTTTGGTGTATGTTACATTACTTCTTTTATAAAGAATGTAGCTTGTTATATAGAAAGAAGTTAGCAGCATTAGAAATTATATTGATAACTTTAAATACTGAATTGATAAAGTTATTAATACTCACCTTTTCTGCTATTTTGCAGGAAAATGAAATGTTATCCATTCTGTACATTTATATTATTTTTGTATATATTTGTGTTTAATGGTTTTGTTTGCGATTGTAGGATTCTTGATTTATTCAAAAGTGAACTACATAGGAAGGAAAAGTTATTTAAACTCAACGTTCTTCAGACAGCTAGTTTACATACAGATGTTACTTAATCCCCATAGTCAGTATTACTCATAATTTCATTCCTTTTTTTAGGTGGGGAAACTGTGGCTTAAAAAGGTTGTGACGTGCCTCATACCATAAAACTAGTTATTTAAGAAGCTGGTACTTGAAGGGGCACTTGGGTGGCTTATATGGTTAAGCATATGGTTAAGCCCCGTATCAGGCTCCCAGGTCAGCAGGGAGCCTGGTGCTTCCCCTGCTTGTGCTCTCTCTGTCAAATAAATAAATAAAAATTAAAATTTAAAAAATAAGAAAAGGAAAGCTAATACTTGAAGCCTAGATCTTTCCATTACAGTAGATTACTTAATTAAGAGTAAACAGCTGAAATTTGTAATGGACATAAGGGAAGACATTCTAACCAGAGAATTTCCTATAAGTCTTACAGGCTTTTAGGCTTGCCTTCTGATTTCCTTTATTTCTTCTCCCAGAATGGAGGTAATAGAATATGATATGAAGGCAGTCAACTATAGAAATAAGAGTAGACTGCTCTAAAGTTAAAACAAGTTTAAGTCCTGATTCTATCACTTAACTAGTTTTAACCTCAGGCAAATTACTTAACTTTTGTCCTCAGTTTTCTAACTTATTAAATGGTTTTAGTAATACCTACCTCTTGCAAGTGTTTCATAATTGGTAACTAGTGTCATCATCATCACCATCATCAATTATACTGAGTGAGAGGATTCAGTTAGAATTGAGTTCTTTGTCAGAGGCATAGGAAACTTTGCCTCTTTTCCTGGCATTAGGGAACAGGATCATACCTGCTAATTTGTGTGTTAGCAAACAGCAATAATCTATGATTCAGAGGGCCTGAGTGCAAGAGCCTTGGATTAATGGGAAAAACCTTATTTAGGTAGATTACTAGTAATTGGGGCTTCTATTTTATTATCATTAAAATAGAAATACCTTAGTATGAAGATCCATTGAGATAATGGCTGTTAATATATAACGTATATGTATAATATAGGGAGGGCCATGAAAATAAAAACTATTTCAAAAAACATTGAATACCTGGGCGCCTGGGTGGCGCAGTTGGTTAAGCAACTGCCTTCGGCTCAGGTCATGATCCCGGAGTCCCAGGATCGAGTCCCACATCGGGCTCCCAGCTCCATGGGGAGTCCGCTTCTCACTCTGACCTTCTCCCTTCTCCCTTCTCATGCTGTCTCTCACTCTCTCTCTTTCCTAATAAATAAATAAATAAAATCTTTAAAAAAAAAAAACATTGAATACCTAATAACACATAGCTCTGTAGAGGAATCCTGTCAAACTCTTCACCATAAAGGATATAAAATTATAACCCTTTGTAACTGTATTATTATATAATTCATATTTATGAATATGTACTATACATATTTTTTGCTCTGTAAAATATACCTTTTCTATTTCTAGTTCATCACCAATGAAAAATAAAGGTTATACATAAGTTCATTTGATCCTTTTGGTTACTTAAGAAGAATCTAGCCTGAAGTAAAGAATCCTTCAGAAAGCTGAATAAAATGGAAAGGGTGTGGATTAATCTGTATAAGTGTGGTGACTATACTCTTTAAGCCAAATCTTGGAATACATATTCTGATGTAGTATGACAGCATGATTTAATGTTTAAAATCAATATTGCCCTATAAAATAAGGAAGATATAATTACTGTCAAGTATAAGTGATATTAACAATGATAGTACTTCTCAGATCTTTTATTCCATGGAACATGTTACAGGCTTGGAAAGAGTAGTTGTGTTAAGGAAAAAACTTAGGAAAGGGAGAAAAGGAAGGGATGTAGATCAGGCAGCAGTCTTTCAAAAAAAGATAGTAATGCTTTTAATGTGTATAGTGCTGGAGAGTTTAACACATGATTTTTTAAACATTTTAAATGTTGTTTCATTTAGTCCTTACAACACACTGAAATACTCAGAATACTCCTGGCACTGTTTCTTGTTAAGCAGTTTAAACTGTTAATTTTTGTAAAGATGTACAAAGTTTGTTTAAGAACTTATAATTGTAGAAAAGAGTCAGTTTTGTATACTTTCTATTCTGATCTACATAGTATTCACATTAATGTAATTACAGTATCATTGCTATAATACTTTTGCTGATCTTTAGTTTTAAAATTTTTCAAGCTGCCTGAGTTCACTTTTTTCTCTTTAGACTGGAAAAATTTTAAATGAATAGATGTGCAATAAAGCTTAGCTTTTAGTGTGTATTATCCTGATTAGGCTTCAGAATAATCATGCAAATAGATAATAGAATAGAATAGAATAGAATAGAATAGAATAGAATAGAATAGAATAGAATGAGTATAGATTGTTATCCCCCTTTACCTATGTACACTAAATCACATCACTTTAGGGGACTAAAAAGCTAGAATTTGAAATAAGGTTTAACTTCAGAGTTTTCTATTCTTGTTTCTCTACCCTGCCTATTAGAATTTGTTTTCTACATACCTTGCTTTTCTGATCTGAGGAAGTATTTATAAACTTGAAACTTCAGAGAGAATATGTGGCTTGATTTCTATGACATTTTTTTCTGCCATAAGCGATTGTTTGATTGGTTGGTTGGAGTATAGCTGACACAGTGTTACATTAGTTTCAGTTGTACAAATTAGTGATTTGCATTATGCAAGTTTTTATGCATTATGCTATGTTCCTCACAAGTGTGGCTACCTTCTGTCCCATGACATCTCTGTTATGATATCATTGACTATATCCCGTAGACTGTGCTTTTAATTCCTATGACTTAAACGTTCCATATCTGGAGGTCTGTATCTTTCCTTTTCACCCATTTTGCCCAACCTGTCACCCTTCCTCCCCTCTGGCAACTATCAGTTTGTTCTCTGTATGTATAGTTTTGATTCTGCTTTTTGTTTGTTTATTCATTTTTTTTAAGATTCCATTTAAGAGTGGAATCATATGGTATTTGTCTTTCTGACTATTTCACTTAATACCCTGTACGTCCACCCATGCTATCTCAAATGGCATGATCTCATCCTTTTTAATGGCTGAGTAATATTCCCACCACATCTTCTTTATTTATGTATTGATGAACACTTGGGTTACTTCATGTCTTGGCTATTGTAAATAATGTTGCAGTAAACATAGGGATGCATATATCTTTTTGAATTACTGTTTTCATTTTTCCTGGGTAAATACCCAATAGTGGAATTATTAGATCATATGGTTTCTCTTTTTTTAAGTTTTTGAGGAACCTTCAGACTGTTTTCCGTAGTGGCTGCCCTAAAATTTCTGATATTTCATTACATTTCTGCCAACAGTGCATAAGCCTTCCCTTTTCTCTTCATCCTTGCAAATAGTTATTTCTTGTCTTCTTGATTTTTAGCCATTCCAGCATCTGTAAGGTGGTATCTCATTATGGTTTTAATTTGCAGTTCTCTAAGTTACTGATGTTAAGTACCTTTTCATGGTCTATTGCCATCTGTGTGTCTTCTTTGGAAAAATGTCTATTCAGGTTCTCTGCCCATTTTTTGATCAGATTGTTTGTTTTTTGGTGTTGAGTTGTATAAGTTCTTCAAATATTTTGGACATTAACCCCTTATCAGATATATCATTTCCAAATATCTTCTATTCAGTAGATTATTGTTTTGTTTTCTTAATGGTTTCCTTTGCTGTGCAAAAGCTTATATTTTGATATAGTCCCAATATTTTATTTTTGGCTTTTGCCTTAGGAGACATAACCTAGAAAAACGTTGCTGTGGTTGATGTCAGAGAAATTACTGCTTGTGTTCTCTTCCAGGATTTTTATGGTTTTTAGTTGTCATGTTTAGGTCTTTAATCCATTTTGAGTTTATTTTTGTGTATGGTATTAGTAAGTGGTCCAGTTTCATTCTTTTATATGTAGCTGTTAAGTTTTCCCAACATCATTTTTTGAAAAGATTGTCTTTTCCCCCATTGTATATTCTTGCTTCCTTTGTCATAGATTAATTGACCATATAAATGTGGGTTTATTTCTGGGGTTTCTATTGCGTCCCATTGATTTTTATCCTTTGTTTTGTTGATGTGGTATATGACATTGATTGAATTGTGAATATTGAACCACCGTTGCATCCTGGGAATAAATCCCACCTTATTGTGGTAAATAATCTTTCTACTGTTCTAAGACATTACTTTAATAGATACCATTGAGAACATTAACATAATATTATCAGCTATTATGTATTATATTTTGTGCCAGTACCATGCTCTTGATTACTACATCTTTGTAATGTATCTTGAAATCCAGAATTATGATACCTCCAACTTTCTTCTTTCTTAGGACTGCTTATTCAGGAGTCTTCTGTGGTTCCATACAAATTTTAGTATTATTTGTTCTAGTTTCGTAAAAAATGCTATGGTTATTTTTATATATGCATTGACTCTGTAGATTGCTTTGGGTAATACAGACATTTTGACAGTAGTAATTCTTCTAATCCATGAGCATGGAATATCTTTCCATTTGTGTCATCTTTAATTTATTTCATCATTATTTTATAGTTTTCAGAGTACAGGTCTTTCACCTATTTGGTTAAATTTATTCCTAGGTATTTTATTCTTTTTGGGTGCAATTGTAAATAGTGGTGTTTTTGTTTTTACAACTTTGTTGTTTATAGAAACACTACCAATTTCTGGGTATTAATTTTTTATCCTGGCATTTTACTGAATTCACTTATCAGTTCTAAAATTTTTTTTGTAGAATCTTTAAGGTTTTTTTTTGTATAGTATCATGTCATATGCAAATAGTAACAGCTTAACTCTTCTTTGCTAATATGGATGCTTCATAGTTCTTTTTCATATCTGATTGCTATGGCTAGGACTGCCAGTACTGTGTTGAATAAAAGTGGCAAGAGTGAACATCTTTGTCTTATTCTTGACCTCAGAGGAAAAGCTCTCACTTTTTTACCATTGAGGATAATGTTAGCTCTGGGTTTTTTGTATATGGCCTTTATTATGTTAAGGTATGTTCCTTTAATCCCGTTTTGTAGATAGTTTTTATCATGAATGAATATTTTGTCAAATGCTTTTTCTGCTTCTATTGAGATCATAATGATTTTTATCCTTTGTTTTGTTGATGTGGTATCTGACAGTGATCTAATTGTGCATATTGAACCACTGTTGCATCCTGGGAATAAATCCCAAGTTATTGTGGTAAATAATCTTTTTACTGTTCTAAGACATTACTTTATTAGATACCAACGAGAACATTAACATAATATTATCAGCTACTATATATTATATGCATAGCACCATGTGCTTAGCTCGGTACATGGTCTCCTTTACAATACTGTTAGGTAGATACTATCTGTTTTACATATAAAGAAATTGAAAATGAGACAGTTAAATTATATATGTCATTTCATATATCTAATAAATGGCAGCATTGGTATTGAAATCTAGATTTCATTTCATAACCCATACTTATATTGTCTTTAAGCATTGTATTCTTATGACCCCCATATGTTTGTATTTTAATAGAAAAATTTATGAAATCTTTCAGAAGATAAGCTATATAAAAATTTTAAGCTTTTTCTCTGTGCATTGTCTTTCTGGGTAATATCTTATAAGTAGTCTTCCACATAATTGGTAATGATTACTTCTGTAGACACACACACACACACACACACACACACACACACACACACACACATAAATATATATGCCAGGGAAGTAAACTAGAGTTTGATTAGGAAGTTAACTATCATTGACTAAGAAAAAGATTTATTGTTCTTTGGAGTTGAACAATAGAACATTCTTATATATGTCTTTCCGTGTAAAATTTTTTCTCTTAAGAGCTATAAATAGGAGCACTAAGTCCATTTACACCGTATTTTAATGCTTGAGTTTATTCAGTTTTATAAGTTAATAAAGCTATTTTATGATCAGCCATTTGAGGTTAAATATGTTTGGCTTTGTTTAAACTTTTCTTAAAGCTAACATTTGCTTGCTTGACTATTCATAGAAATGTGAACAGTGTATCATTGGTGGTTCCTTTTGGAGGAAAGTCTCATCGGCTTCAGAGACATTTGTTTTTTAAATATTTTATGTATGTATGTATGTATGTATGTATGTATGTATGTGAGAGAGTGCAAGGGGAGAGACAGAGAGGAAAGGACAAACAGACTCCATGCTGAGTGCAGAGCCTGATGGGGGGCTTAATCTCAGGACCCTGAGATCACGATGTAAGGTGAAATCAAGAGGTGATGCTTAACTGACTGGCATCCTGTCTGTCTGTCTGTCTATCTATCTATCTATCTATCTATCTATCTATCTATTTGAGAGAGGGATAGAATAGAGGAGTAGGGGAGAGAGAGAGAGAGTAGGGGAAGGAGCAGAGATAGAGGAGCAAAGAGAAAGAGAGAATCAAGCTTCAGAGACATTTTAAATTCCTTAGAAAATCAACAATAGTTTCCATAATAGTTTCTTGACATTTGTTAAAATAAAAAGAATAATTTTTGAGTTATTTTATGAAACCTATATTTCTTGTTTCGAATGGCATCATTAATAGCACTCCTGAGGATCAAGCATTGACTACAGATAAATCTCTAATGCCTAGAATTTTCTTTACAGTAATACCTGGAAAGAAGACGATTGTACTGATTCATGCCATGCATTGCATCTTATTGAAATTTCACTGTCACAATATAGCTTTGGACAAATATCAGAATTCATGCTTTTATGTAGTTCTTTTCTCCTCTCTTTTAAAGAGGCCTTATTCTATGTTATCAGGAACAATCAATGAACTTTAGTACTTCTCTAAAAAGTTTCAAGAAAATACATGTAGAGGAAACTTGTTAATTTTTTTATTAGAAACTTCTCTTTGTTTATTCTTTTTTTTTTTAAAGTGTGGGTGCTTATAATACATACTGAAAGATTTCAAGGAAATTTCTTTTCTTTCGTGTTCTTTAAGCTGAAGGTTTCCCAGCATCTGATGATTAAGTCATGATAGAGTCTGGATAGATAGTCATCTATCTTGAAGTCGTACCCTTTTAAAAAGGACTGTGTATGATATCAAAAGGAATTTTCCATTCTACAAACTCAATCAGAATAACATCCATCAAAAATGTAACTACTATGTTCATTTACTCTCAATCAGTTCTACTGATTTGAGCAAGCCTGATAACCTGTTACTCATTTATTCAACAAACACAAAATGCCTACCACAAAGTTCAAAAGAGTGGATAAGTTTATGGGTTCAGTAGATAACCTGGATTCAAATCCTGGCTCTACATCTCACTATTTTAAGTTTCACTTTCCTCATCTGTAAAATATTAGTTGACAACATGACTTTTTTATAATCCAAATAGAACACCATCATTCCTCCTCAGATTGACCCCCTGGGAGTGGTGGTGTAAGGTTAATTTTTTGTTTGCCTAGTGGAAGACTGGTGCATTTTAGATTATATTTAAGTTAGGGCATGGGATTTCAGGCTGATTCCTTTACTATAGCCCTTGCACTGGTCCAATAATTCTTTATTTTTTGTTATTTATTATAATTGCACTGTTGTCAAAGATTGTGATCTGTGTGATCCTAGTTTTTTATATGTGTTGAGACCTTAGGGCTTAGTATGTGGTGACTTTTTATAAATATTCCCTATGTGCTTGAGAAGAATGTATATTCTCTAATACTAGATTAAGCTTGCTAATGGTTTTACCCCTCTATACCTTGATTAATTTTTTTATCTGTCTGAGCTATCAATAAATAAATGTGTTGAAATCTCACTAGTTTCAGTGGTAGATTTGTAATTTTCTCTGTGTTTATAAATTTGTAAATTCTAACAATTTACTTTATATATTTTGAGGTTATTTTATATATATTTTGAGGTTATTTTATTTTGAGGTTATTTTATTAGCGTGTATTAGTTTTATGATTGTCGTGTCTTTCTAGTAAGTTGAACTTTTTATCATTATGTAGTGACCCTCCTTAAACCAAGTAATATTGTTTGCTTTAAAACTAATCTCTTCTGATATAGCAACTCTCAGTTTATGCAGTTAGAATATAACTGATATAACCTTTGAACTTTTGCCTATACATAAGAATTTGGTATCTCATAAAAAAAATCTTTCTATTTTGATTTTTAATCCAGTTTTATTATCTGGCTGTAAACTCTTGAATTCATTAGTAATTATTTTTATTATTTGTGATTATTAGTATATTTGGAATTTTTAATTACTTTTAAATTGCTTATTTTTCCTGCTTTTTCTATATGACTTTAAAAATGACATGTTTTATTTGTTTTTTATTCCATTTATAAACATAGCTGGCATAGAAATTGTGCAGTATTTCTCTTATTTTTAGAGACTTCTCTGGAAATGTTGCCATAAGTATTAGCAGAGTCTTAAATTATAACTTCCTCTGCTCTTTTTTTTTTTTTAACTTCCTTGCTCTTGAACAATAAAAGGACCTTAGCATACTTTCACTCTGATTATCTCTGTTCAGATCTTTGATCCTGGCTCCCCCCACCCTTTTTTTTTTTTTTGGATCTTAATGCTGTTATTCTTGGACAGGTCTACTCTTTTTAAAAAAAAATACTATTTTCATTATTTTATATGAACAATGTGGGTATTTGGGAGAAATATTTAAGTATTTGAGCAAATATTTGTCAATAGCATTTCACAAACATTACACAAATGATGAGAATATGACTCGATATGCAATATTTAAAGTCTAGAGGTCCTTGTTTATTTTATATTTGAACATTTGAATGTTTTTCTATTTGTTTGCTGATTTACCAGTTTATACACCATTATTTGGCCCTCTGAGACATTTTTTCTATCAATGTTTTCCTTCTTGAAGTGTATCTTTTAGCATTTCCTTTAGGTCTTTTGGTAATAAACTTTTTGTCTGTCTGAAAATCCTTTTTTTAGTCCATGCTGAAAGGTAGTTTTGCTGAGGACATGTGTTCCTATGACAATTTTCTAATACAACTTTGATGATACCATTTCACTTTCTTCTGCCTAAGTTGTTGGTGATGGGTCCATTTCAGTCTAATGCCATTTCCTTGTCAATGATCTGTATTTTCTCTTTGCTTTAAAGATTTTTCTCTTTTTCTTTGGGTTTATGGAGTTTTATTACAATGTACTTGGTGTACATTTGTTTTTATTTGCTCTGTGTGTGTGTTCTTGTGTCATTTGGGTCTTTCATCAGCTTTAGAAAGTTTGTAGCCATTATCTTTTCAAATCTCTTTTTGCGGTATTATTTATTTTATCCTGCGAGAATTCTAATGGCATGTTTTAGACACTATTATTATAACTTCTTGTTGCTTGCTCAATTTTTTGACTCCACATTTTATTTCTTTAAATTTTCTCTACATGTTTATTTTATATTTTATATCTGATGAATTGGTTACCGTTTATGCTGTGTAGTACTCATGATGGTTTATTTTTTCTTGTGTGTTTGATTATCTTTGATTATGACCTCATCATCATTATTTTACTATTCAAAAAACCTGAGTACCTAAACTGAGGCATTTTCTTGGAAAAAGATTTGTGCTGGACTACCTCAGACCTGGCACTAACTTTCACTATCTGTTAGAGTTCCTTGCATAGTATTAGGACTTCTTAAGACATCTTTAACTTACCTCAACATTAAAAATCATGGTATTTCAGCCTTAGACATTTCAAAATATTAAATCTATCACCCAAGATATGATACTTGAACAATATGTAAAACCACTGAAATTATTTTTACAGTTAAGAATATTATGAAATTTAAATGGTTCGTAACCATTTCAAAACATTACGTACTTTCCCTTGACAGCTGGATTACATTTAAGTGTTGAAAAGTGAAGTCTTTTATTCGTTTTCATTTTATTAAAACATCACTGACATGATGTATGCTGAGTGACCACAATTGATCAGATTTACTCTTTTCACTGTTTTCTTCAACAGTGATTTGAGATCAAGAAACATACTGTTCAATCACTGTAGAAAAATTTTGGTAGTTCCTCAGAAAGTTAAACATAGAATTACTCTAGGACCCAGCAATCCCTCTCCTAGGTTGGAAAAGGAATTGAAAACAACTATTCAAACAGTTTGCTCATGAATGTTCATAGCAGCACTATTTGCAAGAGGCAAAAGGTGAGAAAAACCCGAATGTCCATCAACTGACTAATAAATAAACAAAATGTGGTGTAACCATACAGTGGAATATTATTTGACCATAAAAAGGGAATGTGTTGATAACATGGATGAACCTTGAAAACATTACGCTAAGTAAAAGAAGCTAGACACCAAAAGTTACATTGTATGATGCTGTTTATATGAAGTATGGAGAATGGGCAAATCCATAGAGATAGAAAGCCTATTAGTGGTTGCCTGGGGCAAGGATAAGACAGAAATATGAGTGATTTGTTTAATTGGTACAGGGTTTCCTTTTGGTGTGATGAAAATATTTTGAACTAGATAGAAGCGAATGCACAGCATTATGAATGTTCTAAATATCCCTGAATTGTATACTCAAAAATGGTTACATTTATGTTATGTGAATTTTACCTTCTTAATAATTTTTAATGAAGTGTTGTTAGCTTATAATTGATCCTATGAAAGAAAACAGATTTTGGAATTGAATTCATGTGAAGCCTCCTTGATACACTTGAACATAATATGACATTAAAACTGTTTTCAGTAACAGATAGAATTGAAATTTGTGCATTTCTCTTTATATACAGTTCTCTGTATGCTGAGTAGATTCATACTTTGTGTATCAGTGGTTTTGTTAAACTCTAAAGTAATGTAGATCTACAGATAGGCATGTGGGGTAGTAGTTGTTCTTCCTGATCATATGCCACTGATATTATTGCCACTATGTAGTATCATTTGATAAGGAGATTTTTGCCAATAGTTTTTGGGTTTTTTTCTAAATCACAATATTTGTTAAGAAGCAAATATGTGCATATGAAGAATTTAGGAGGCAGGTCAGGGGGTTATGGGGGGGGTGGGGAAGAGAAATGAAACAAGATGGGATGGGGAAGAAGACAAACCATGAGAGACTCCTAAACTCACGAAACAAACTAAGGGTTGCTGGGAGGTGGGGGGGGGGGTAGGGATATGGACATTGGGGAGGGTATGTGCTATGGCAAATGCTGTGAAATGTGTAAGCCTGATGATTCACAGACATGTACCCTGGGGTAAATAATACATTATATGTTAATTAAAAAATTTAAAAAAAAGAAGCAAATATGTGCTTAGTTTAAAAATTTCTTGGCAATTGAGTAAATGATGCTCATTTCTCTGGTGAGGAGTATAACTTCAAAGCCTGCCTCTTTAATCTTGGTTTCTTCTCAGTTTTTTGGACAAAGTCTGCCAGTTTCCATCTGGAAAGGATTGGGGGGTGGAGAGTTGTTCTGTTGAAATTTAGTTTACAAAGAGGTCACTGTTAGATTGGAAAATGACTAAGGCTTCAGCAACTTTATTTCACTGTTAATGTGTCACTACTGACCACACATTGGGCTCAGGGGGTGTATGTATAGACAGTTAAATATGATCTAATGTTTAAAAATTATTGTACCTTATGTTTTAAGCTTTTCTGATATGTGTGAAATCATCATAGTAGAGATTTATTTATCTCAACAGTATTCATATTCTCTATCATTAAAGTCATTCCCCACCGACATTAATTATCTTAATCTGTGTGGTGGGGTTTGGTACTGTTTTTATCAACATTTTTATACTTCAGCGAAGCATTTCCCAGATGACCATTTAATTTTGTAATATGGGGATAATGAACTGCAACAGATATAATGAAAAGGTACAAATTTAAACTCTGAATATAGTTAGGGTGAACTAAATGTAAGTCATTGTAACGTGTTCAGCATTTAAGGACATGGAATGTAACGGGATTTCTGTGGAAATAATAATTTTACATTTCAAATTTGTGATATATATGTACAAAATTTCTTATCCCTGTCAAACTGCTAATAGCTAGTGGAGCACTTGGTAAATTCCAGGGACTGACAGTGATCCATTCCAGTGCCTTGGTTCATTGTTTTCCAACTTGAATCATTCTCATACCATTTTGACAATATCTTTCATATTCCAAATTTTGCAGTTAGGGTTAGAATTGGATTCAAACAACAGAGACTCCCCAAACAACAGTGACTTAACCAATATAGAAGTCTATTTTGCCGTCACCTACAAGTCTGGAAGTAGGTGCAAAAAGTACTCAGGAATCCAAGTTGCTTTTATCTCATTACTCTGCCATGCATAGCCTACATGCCAAGGTCACCTTACAAACCTAGATGGCTTCTTTAGTTTCAGTTATCATCTGTATTCTAGCCAGCAGGAAGGAGAAAGGAATGAAAAGAAGAGGACTGAGAGGGTGAATGCCAGCTGTTTTTAAGGAAGGTTCCTGGAAGCTGCCATAGGTAACTTTATTTAGATCTTAAGTTGTCTAGAATTTAGGCACATGGCCATACCTAGAACGAAGAGACTGTGAAGTGTATTCTTTATTCTGATGGCATGTGCCCAGTGAAAATTGGAGGATTTTGTTACTGTGGAAGTTTTAGTGTCTGCTTTATTGTCACCTCTACTCTTATTTCCTGAATATTTTTCTTTAAGTAGATCCCTTATTACTTAAATAACTGTATTTAAAATGTAAATAATACATTGTCACATTAAATAGTAATACCTACCAGGAAAACAAGAGCACTTTAAAAATAAGTAGATTGATTGACAAGGCTACAATGAGCCCATTTCCTAAATGGGAGATTAGAGCTGAAGAGGTGGCAAAGAAATGCTAACATCAAATTGAGAAATATTTTATTTTCCTGCTGGTTATTTTTACTAGCCACTAGATCACTAGCTGGGTGATCTTAAGAAAGAAAAAAGAATTATGCCAGTAACTGGGTTGTAGAAGAACATTGTTATCATGTTTCAGTAGCTAATGTTTTGTTGTTTTATCATTTTGTATCTTGATTTTAAAAGCATAAAGATATCAGGGGCGCCTGGGTGGCTTAGTGGGTTAAAGCCTCCGCCTTCGCTCAGGTCATGATCTCAGGGTCCTGGGATTGAGCCCCTCATGGGGCTCTGTGCTCCGTGGGGAGCCTGCTTCCCCCCTCTCTGCCTACTTGTGATCTCTCTCTGTCAAATAAATAAATAATCTTTAAAATAAAATAAAAGCATAAATATATCAATAATAGGAGACAAAGCTCAAAATATACTAGAAAATGTGAACTATTGTAATAGTATTAAATAATCACTGTGTTTGATTTAATTAATGGATCATTATTACCTGGTCAATCTCAAATGAAGTTTATAAAGCAGAAGAAATTCAGTACTTTGTTTCTAATTGTATATTTATTCTTAGGCAGCAGATTATATTGTCTGAAGATATTCTGTCTGTAGAACTATTTATGCCTTTCTATATAGGACTCATATTCAATGGAGTATATAAATACCAGAATTTTTCAGTAGTTTTATTTCTTGTTAGTGGATAGGTGAAATTTAGATATCCCAGGGTTGGTATAGTATCTCAACTGGGGAGAACTAAAATGCTATAAGGGAGTTTGGAATGGATCTAAAAGAATCCAATTTGTATTATAGACCGTATGAGCAAAAACTAGAGAAATGGAGGTTTTTTTAATATAGAAAATAAATTTAAAACCTGATTTCTGTATTCAGCAGACATTTATTAAATAGCTACTGTGTGCTCAGAATATTACTCCTCTTCCCCATTGTTACTACAGAGTATGAATAGGATGTAAACTTTGGTTGAAATAATACAGAGAGGAGAAATTACTGGTTAGGAGAATTAAATTTAGCTGAGTAACTTTATACACTACCATGCGCCGACTACCATACTTGTTTTGGAGCAATGAATAAGACAGACATTGGAAAGAGGTTATCAGGTAATGTTTTAATTTTTGAGTGATTTATTCTCTGGATGTTGAATTTTAAATTTGTATTTATTTTCTTAGAACACAGTGAAAATGTAATTCCATTGCTTTTGTTTTCCATTGTTTCTAGTGAGTACTCAAATGTATTTCTTATCTTGCTCCTGCTCCTTCTAGTATAATCTGTCTTATTTTTCTTACGATTGCCTTTAATAATTCCTTTTGTCTTTGGTTTTCGGTACTCTTATATGTGATAAGCAAGTGGGTTTTTTGTTTGAATAGTGCCATATATGAAGCTCAGTTGACTGTATTTTTACTGACTTTTGTTTTGATCAGTTCTTATGTCTATTGCCTCCTGATTTTTCTTGTTGTCTCTTGATTGTATGCTAGATTGTACTTGAAAACCAATTATAGACACAATTCAAGACTTGAAATTATATTGTTTTTCTCCAGAATTTTTTGGTAGTTGCTTATGACAGGAATTAGGAATCTAGATCTTGATCCAATAAATCTTTACTGCTTTCTCACTCACTTATGCCATTGGGCAACATTAAAAAAATGAATATTCATATTTTTCAGCCTTTCTGGTTCTCTCTAGGAACATGGGTCTTAAATGGCCTGTGTTAACCATTTCTGGAGGTAAAAAATACCCATTTCAGATCTTATATGTCTTAAAAAAACAAAAACAAAAAATCCCACCCTCAAGTGTTTTCATTGACACTTCAGTTAAATAACATTTTCTGTACAGTAATCTGTAATTTCCAGCTTAATATGTCCTTTTATTATCTTATTTGAAAGAAGTCTAATGTATAAAATAATAATAATAGTAAAAAGTTGCATATGGGGGCACCTGGATGGCTCAGTCTACTCAATGTCTGCCTTTGGCTCAGGTCATGATCCCAGGGTCCTGGCATCGAGCCCCACTTCAGGCTCCTTGTTCAGAAGCGAGTTTGGGTCTCCCTGTCCCTCAAGCCCTTCCCCCCTCCACTTGTGTTCTCTCTCGCTTGCTCTGATCTCTCTCTCTCAAGTAAATAAAATTTTTAAAAATTTTGCATATGTTCATTTTAGTGGTTTCTTTTATCAAACCCTACTCTGATTCTGAGAAATTGTGAATTCATTTACGAATATGACTGTATGACAGTGTGTACTCAGTTTTTCAGCATGGTCTTTCTAATGATTTAACAGTTCTCCAATAAATACTTTTCATAGTTCATAACTACAAGGCTATATTTGGATTTAGTTATTTTTTACTACTTTTAGGCAAAGTAATCAGTAGTTGATGCTATTTTTCTATTTAAAATGTAGTCTGTTTTTAAAAGATTAAAGTACATCCTCATTTGATTAACATAAACAGATTTAGAATAGCATATGGTAAATATTTGTCCTTCAAACTCTGAGAATTATACACATAAAAATCTAATCATCATTTCAAAGTTAAAGACACAGTTATTCTTTGCCACTGTAAAAAGCAGTCAGTTTATAAATGAGTTTTATTTGGTAACTTTACTTGCAGTCAATTGCTTGGAAATAAGTGTGAAGCTTCTGATAGAAATGTCATAATAATTCTTAGGCTGGCCTCCAATGCTTACTTATTAACTAGTTGTGGCAAAATTTCAGCTTCAAATAACATTCTTCCTAATGGAGAAAGTATTTTAAGTTCTTTCTGCAGTTGCTAGCATACACATCGCTTTGTCCCTTCATTCCTTTTTGGGGTGTGTTGTTTCCTTCCTCTTCCTCCCCTCCGTCCCCCAGCCCTCCTCCCTACCTTCCTTTCATGCTTTGCTTTGCCTTGCTTTGCTTTGCTTTTTTGGATGGATTGGGAAAGAGTTGCTTCTAGAATGCAGCATCTTGTTAAACTTTGCATAAAAGAATGTATAGTCATTTCCTAGATGGTATGATTCGGTTATGCTAGGGCTTTTATTTCCATTAAAGGCAGGGCCTCTGGACTCTTGAGTCCCCATTTCCTTTGTTAAGAAAGGATCCTCATAAGTCAGATGTTCATTGGGAATTTCCCAATTTATTGGAAATTCTTAGTGTTTACTTTTATAGTGGAATTGGATCAGTATTTCTCAGGGGAAACACTATTGGTGTTTGGGATGGTACAAATCTTTGTGCCTTGTAGTACGTATAGCATTCCTGGCTCCTGCCTCCTAATCTTAACAATAATGCTCACATAGTCATTGTGAGAAACAAAAATGGCCCCACCCTTTTCCAGACTGTCTCTGGCATGGTATCGCCCTGAATTGAGAATTACTGAATTAGATCAGCAACTTTCTTACAGTAGCTTTTTACTGCCTAACAGAATTTTAATTCTTAGATTTAGAAAGTTTAATAATATGGATATATTTATTTCAGCACTACATGCCTATTCACCTTTGATTCTATTCTGATTCATTATATAATAATCTATGTCAATAATCAATTTAAAATGTACTGTTAAGTCAGTAATTTTCAGACTGCTTAATAGAACTGCTATGTGTTCTGCAAAAGTACCTTAAGCCACAAAGGAGATGGTATTGGGATAGGAGAGGTGGGCAGAATTCTCTAGCAGGTGTAATTTTCCTTTGACTTATTTATAAGCTGTGCTTTCAGATAAGAACTCTTTCTGTCAGAAGTTATATCATTTTTTCTTCTCCCATAACAAGAATAGATGATTGAAAAAAAATTACATGGCTTATGACAAAAATGTCCAAAAGTTTTTTGACATAATTTCTAAACTAGTAGTATATAGAGTATTAATTATTCAGAGGAAAGTTAAATTATTTAATAGGACATTAGATAATAATTAGATAATGTACTTAATTATCTTTAGGTCATTTGAACTAAAACAATGAATTTGAAGAGAATTGTTTCCATTGTACATAGGTCAGTTAGTCCTTCCTAAACCTATTTACTCATATTTGTTTCCATTGTAAACTTAATAATTTTATTAATTTATTAATTCAATAAGGTTTCCATTGTAAACTTTATTAAAACCATGGTGTCTGTTGGAATACCCAAGTCATGCAGACTAAGTTTTACATTATAATATCTTCTTTGTGGATGGTACTTTTGTTGCATAATAAGTGCAACAAAAAATTACCATCTATTTTTTCCCCTAAAAAAGAAATGGTAACTATTTTGGAAATTCAAAACAGTTACTCTTGGTGATTTCTACATTGTAATTAAAGGAATTCATGCTAGGTGCTTAGATTCTGGAGGGATTCCTACAATGTGAGGCTTTTTGTTTTTTGTTAAGAAATAAATGTAATAGGGGTGTCGGGGTGACTCATTCTTTTAAGCATCTGCCTTCGGCTCCGGTCATGATCCCAGGGACCTGGAAACAAGCCCTGCATGGGGCTCCCTGCTCGGTGGGGAGTCTGCTTGTTCTTCTCTCTCCCCTCCGTTTGTGCTCTTTCTCATACTCTTTCTCAAATAAATAAATAAAATCTTTTAAAAAAGGAAAAAATGTAATCAAATGTATACTATTTAGACAGTGGAATAATTGCTCTCAGTTAATTACAGATTAGAAAGGGAAAAGGAACTAAAGATTTACAGATTTTGTGAGAGTGTGTAGACCAATAAAATTAAGTAAGTTCTCAAAGGTAATTTTTTTTTCTAGGAAGATTTTCTAGAGCTATTTGGCTGATCATATAGCTCATGATTAATCTAGTGACTCTCACAGACACACATACACACATGGGCACACATACATGAGGATACTTTTATGGGTCCACTAGTAGTACTATGCTTTTATTTTTGTGGGTTATTAATTATTTTCAAAAAATTATTGGGAAATATGAAGAAAACATCTTACACAAATGACCTAGAATACAACTCATTGCTCTATGTCTATGTTTTATGCATTTCCTAGTAAAGTTTGGAAGAAAAGACTTACAGAGGCACAGTTGAGTGTGTAAGTTTCTGAAATAAGACTAATGAGAGTACAGATAGTTCAGCGTACAAATAGTGAACTTGGATTCAGTGATTAAAAAACCTAGTCTTTAAGTCAAGTCTCAGATTGCTAGGACTAGTTGCAGAATCAGGGAGAACTCCAGGTATGCTCTTTGTTCTGATGGCTTTATCCTAATGGTTGGGTCCTTTTTTCCTGTGTACTTTTAATTGGTTAAACATTCAGGGTTCCCCTAAAGATAATAGATTTTTCTTCTTCATTTGGTCAGTTTTCACTGTCTTAGATCAGTAAACAAAGTACAGTTATTCAGTAATGATAATGTTATATGTTATATGTTTAACATGTTATGTTATATAAGATATGTTATACGTTTAAATGTTAAATGGAAGAACTGATTCTGTAAAGGAATTCCAGTGTTCTGCCTACTTGGATATTATTTTGGTCTTGAATAATTTAGCATGATAATATTTACCCCCTTTTCTCTTAGTTTCCAGAGGACTTTTCACCACAAGTCCCAATCTTTTTCCCATTTCAGTCTAAAACTTAGTTTCTTGGAATATTCTACTTATATCCTTTTTTCCTTGGAGTATTTATATTCTATTCTATATTCTATCTGGAAGAGTTCTTAGATTATTTTAAAAAGATAAGTAAATATTATCTTCTGTAATAATTTAGGAATAAGTCCAGATATTTATAAGGCGTGTATTTTAGTTTAGGGATATATTACATCTTGTGCATAGTTCATGTACCAGTATCAAAGTTCCATCTAGAACCTTATCCTGCAAAGGATAATTTCTACCCACTATATAGCTACCTCAAGTCTATACTCATGCAATTACTGCTTTCTAGCTCACCACAACACTGCACTGCATTCTCTAGGTGACCCATTTCATTTGTAATAAAGTCTCTGTTATCCTCAACTTTTTCTTTGAGCACTCTGTCCTGCTTTTTTCTTTGTTCATCTTCCTTTTCTGCCCTTCTGCTCCTTTACCCCTCTCCCATATTTCATAATTCCCAAGTCATTTTCTCTCTTCTCTTCTCTTTTCCCTTCTTCTCGTCCATTTCCTCTTTGCTTTCCTTGACTTTTTTCCCCCTTCCTTTCATATTCTTTCTGTTATTCTTTCTGTCCCATGCACTTCCTGTCTCCCCAAATGTTCTTCCTTCCAATTTAGACTAAAATGTCTCCTTCTCAGATAACACTGCTATTACTTGGGTACCATCTAAAGAAATGGCAACATTCTTTTTTTCTAAAAAAAATCTGTTTTAGTAATATATTACTTAGCTTAGATTCCATAGTTTGCACTGCTGCCTTCTGTACTCTTTTTAGATATCCTTCTAATATATTAAGGAAATGAAATCTGGCATATATGATTTCTTTATAAACTACTTTTCTTACCACTTCAAAATGATCTATATCTTACCTTGTTTTCTCCTCACTCTAGACCTAGAAGGATTTCTGTACCCATACTCTTTTTTTTCCCATCATAAAATAAAAGCAAAACATATTTACTGTAGACAGTTTAGTAAGCACAAATAAATCCAAGTTTTTAAATAAAACTTTTTACTTCTAACCCTAGTTGCTCTCAACATTTTGTTGTATATGCTTTAAGACTTTGCATATATTTATTTATGAAATGCATATTTAATAATATTGTCCATTGCATTTTCTAATTTTTTATTATAACATCTCAAGTATTCTTATATGTTATTAAGTATTCTTTTACAATACCATTTTTATGGACTGCATGGAATTCTTTTGCCTAAAACTTGGTGTGCCAGTGCCCAATGGGATAGATTGTCTTCCATCCTTATAAATGGTGATTCACAGCTTTGAATATATCTTTGAATACAATTTTGAATAATATGTTTAGTTAAGGTAATTTGCTAGAGGGAAGATTTCTGAGATCAAATGGTACTCATATGTTTAATGCTTTTAATGAATATTGCTCAATTCCCCTCCAGAAAGGTTGTGCCAGTGTGTATGAGTTTCTGCTTACCCAAAACTTTGCCAAAATTGGGTGCTATAATTTTTAAGCTTCTTTTACATTTCAATTTGCATTTCTTATGTCAAATATTTCTTTTTTAAAAAAATCATTTTCTCAGGGCGCCTGGTGGCTCAGTCATTAAGCCTCTGAATCAAGCCCCTCATTGGGCTCCCAGGTTGGTGGGAACCCTGTTTTCCCTCTCCCACTACCCCTGCTTCTGTTCCCTCTCTCATTGTGTCTCTCTCTGTCAAATAAATAAAATCTTAAAAAAATAATTGGCTTATTTTTAAAAATTATAATATTGGTAATATTCATTTAATGACTTGAAATATTTTAAGATCTAAGCATGCGTGTATGTGTACATATAAGCATGTGTGAGAAATATTTTTCCAAATTATTGTCAGTCACTTATTGTTGTGGTACTTTTTTCCTTATTAGAAGTTTTAAAATTTTCATGAGATAAACATTACTCTTAATATTTGGGTGCTTCTTCTCATGCTGGCAGTGCCTTCCCTACTCTAATATTATGAATATATTAACTTATATTTTCTTCTGTGTTTTCTTTCATTTTTAAATTTACATTTAAATCTCTTAACTATCTGGAAATTAATTTAGTCCATATAGTGTGAGGCAAAATTTTTAATTGTTTTTCAGTAATGAATTGGTGATCTCAGATTTAATTATTGAATATACCATTTGTTTCCCACAGTTACTTGAAATGCTATCTTCTTATATTGGACAGTGGTTATCTCCTATTCCATTAACTTATCTCTTCATTCCATTTTTAATATTGTACCTTTGTATATGTGCTGCCGAAGCGAGCACAATATTGTACCTTTGAATAGATTTGCCATTTGTTTGTTTGTTTGTTTTTAAGATTTTATTTATTTGACAGAGAGAGAGATGACAGGTAGGCAAAGAGGCAGGCAGAGAGAGAGGGGGAAGCAGGCTCACTGCTGAGCAGGGAGTCTGATGTGGGGTTCAATCCCAGGACCCTGGGATTATGACCTGAGCCGAAGGTAAAGGCTTTAACCCACTGAGCCACCCAGGCGCCCTTAGATTTGCCATTTGTAATTAGCCTTTTCATTGAAGAAGTAATCAACAGCACTGTTTAAAAAAAAAAGAAAATTCAAATAACATAAAGAATGAGAAAGTTTCTACTATGAAGGTAACTATTATTATAGTCTTTTTATTTTATTCCAGAAATACTTTGTTCATATCCAAGTATATAGCTGATATCCTTTTTATTACATAGCGTATAACTCATTTTCACAGCTACATAGTAGCCCATTTTAAGAATTTAAAACAATAGTTTCCTGTTGTTTCAACATGTGGGTTATTTTTCAGTCTTTTGTTGTCACAAACTGTAGTAATATTGTACATCCTTATTCAATTCTTTGCCAGCATGCATTCTAGAATCTAGAGTGGGATAAATATCTAGAAGTGGAAATATTGGGTTATAAACTATAATTATTTCAAACAATATAAATCAGCCCTAATTTCTGAAGAAAAGGAATTTGTAGAAAGTCAGGAAGAGTAAATCTCTCAACTCCTACTACTACTTTAAATAAGCCATTTTTTGTTATCCCTTAAAAATTCAAAGTTCAGTTTGGACAAAACTGATTTGTATGTCCATGTTGTAGGTGATATGAAGTAGAGAGAAACCCTTTTTTCACCTTTTTAGCAAGTTTAGTGAGGCCATACTCTGCTGCTTATCACTGGAAAATTCCCCATTCGTAGGGTTCTTAAATGCTGGGTATCAGCAAACAAACATTTCCTGCAGTCTTCATTTTTGGCTGCTTAATATCTAAATACAGTCCCTTTTCTCACACATACACTTGATACAAACAATAAAAACCTAATAAGTTGGAATGATTTCTCTTGTGTCTATAAATGTACTTATTATCCACTCTTCAAGGAGAGACAACCCAATGTTTCATAAGTTATTCCTTCTAGCTACAAGTTCCAGATCTCTTGGTGATGTTCTCTAGACATCTGTGTTCTTTGGACTATGATTATATTCCTAAAAATGGAAAGTTGGGGGCATATTGCCCAATATATAGCCTAAGTGTAGTTAGATAGGAACACTCAAAAAGTAAACTTTTAATATGATAAAAGTGAAAAAATATATTTAAATTTTATTAACATATAAAAAGCTTTGGTGTTTTTTAAAAGTGTACTTATTAATTTTATTGTTTATTTGCCTTCCCCCATGAGAATGTTAGTTCTCATTTGGATGAGGATATTTGTCTGCTTTGTTTACTTAGTATTCCAAGCATTCAGAGGAGTGCGTGGCATGTAGTAAATGCTTAATAAATACTTGTTTAATGAATGACTGAATACTATTTTAATGAGAGCAGTAAACTCTAATTTTTTTTTAAACTCTAATTTTTTTAATGTCAGTTTAATAGTTTGTCATATATTCATTTAAAACTCAATTTCTATGTTCAGTTTGTTTTGATACTTTTCCATAGTGGAAGAATTATACATGGATGAAAATAGAGCAAATGCATCATTGTATACATTTAATAAAACAATAAATTATGATCCTCCTTTTAAAAAAAATTCCACCTGTCCATTATGCACTATTTTTTTGTTGAAACTTTTTTTTTTTTTTTTTAGATTTTATTTATTTATTTGACAGAGAGAGATCACAAGTAGGCAGAGAGGCAGGTAGAGAGAGGGGGAAGCAGGCTTCCTGCTGAGGAGAGAGCCTGATGCAGGGCTCGATCCCAGGACCCTGAGATCATGACCTGAGCCGAAGGCAGAGGCCTTAACCCACTGAGCCACCCAGGTGCCCCGAAACTTATTTAACATTTTTCCATCTTGCCTGAAATCAGTTTTTCTTGCAAATTCTGGACACTGTCACATTTTTACACATTTTATATAACGATTCAAATCAATTATGGGGCAAGTAAGGATAATGATACACGAGGTTAAATCCAGGTCTTTCCATATAGCCTCCAAAATCAGTAAAGATCAACAAGAACAACTAAAACTGTACAAAATCCATACCCTCAACATACCTAGAAGACTGAATGCTACAAACTTCAGGTTTCCTTTAAGTGGAAAAATAAATACCAAATCCCAGCAGAGATATTTCCTCTGACACAAGCATTTGTGGAGAAAAAGGGCAGTTCTGAAAAACTGGAGGAAAGTAGGATTGCTCTAAAATCACCATCGGGAGGAGAAACCACACCGTAAGTACAAGAGTCCTGGTAGATCAGAGCACAGACTCTATAGGTCTTTGGGCTTTATAGTGTACATGATTTGAAGTGGCAGTCTTTGAAAAGTATTTTTTCTGGGGGAAAAAGGAAGAGAAGAAAAAAAGCACACTTTGGCTATTGAATAGCGAAGGAAAAAGAAGCAAAAAGGGGGAATATAAGGTCCTGCAAGATAAAATAGAAACCCCTTTCTACAAATTAGAGGATGCTTTCTAATTTACCTTCCTTTCAGCATCACAACTAGTGGGGGAAAAAATTCATCTATTAAAGAAACCATACTTTGGTACACTAACAAAAGAGAGGCTCTCGAAATAGGAATCTCGTGAACCACACCAAAGTCACAATAGGCGAAAGTCTCATAAATTCATGGAAAGTCATCACTATATTAGAAGACATAAGAATCAAAATATCTTGTCTTCAAGAAAGAAAACAACCAACAGTGGAAGAAAACTGTAACACAGTTCTCTAGACTGGTTGAAATACTCTTGAACAAACGTTTACAGATATGAATGACCAACTAAAACCATAAATTTTGAAAACAAAGAAACAGAGAAGAAATTGTTCCCTGCCCCCAAACTGTAAAAATCACAAAGAAACCTGGGAAGAAATGAGAAGAGTTAGTTGAACTAAGAAAGAGATGGAAGAAAAAGAAAAAAATCATCTTTGAAATGAATTCTAAATTCCAGGATGCCCAAAGGGAATGAATACAATTGGAAATTTAATAAAGGGTATTGAAGAAAGTCAGAAAAATAATCATGAAAAGGAAAATGAATTAATGAAGTAAAACAGGTAAAAGAGAAAGTGGTGGTAATGTGAGACAAAAAGAGATTCAACATATATGTATAATTGAATTAGAAAAACTAACCAATGGGAACAAATAATATTTAAAACTATAGTGTACAAAAATCTTCCAGAAATAAAAGACCTGTATCTACACACTGAAAGGACCATAGAGTATCTGGGGAAATTTATAGTACATAGTCCATTGTGATTCATATTTTTATAAAAGTGTTAGACTTTGAAGATAAACTTTGAGAGCCTCCAGTTAAACAAACAAAACAGAACAACTAATAGGTCAAGAAAATTAAACTGGCACACACGTGTTAAAAGAAACATACAAAGTGAAGTACCAATGGAGCAGTGTTGTCAAGGTACTACAGGGAAATGGGTGAACCAAAAATTTTATGTAAAGCTAAACTGTTCTTACATGGGAAAGGTGTGTACGGCAACTCAAACTTGTTATCATTTCCTTACTTTTGACCAGGGCTGTTGGAGCATTTAGTAGTATGTCTCTGATGAAACAGTGGAGGGTTCCCGACAGCATATTGCACACTGCCATACCAACTGACTGGGTTGAGCTGCCAAAAATGACAATCGGGGATTCATTAAGAAATCTTGGTGAAAGGAAAAATAAGAAGGAAGGAAGAAAAAAATAAAACTTGGTCATTAAATTGATTTTACATACTTTTTATCTTCTAGGAGTTTGTTACAGAACTTTAAAACCAACCATTTCCTTCCAAATATTTTCTTTTTAATAGTTATTAAGACATTCATAATTAGCACAGTACATTTGATTGCAGACACATTTATGGGAATTTTAGCCTGTAAGTCTCTAGAGTTCCGTGAAATTTAACATTAGTTGAGGTAGCTTTTCAATTATATTTAGAAGTGTCGTAAATATGTAATGTATTTTTAGTTTAGGTAATCTTCCAAAATACAAAGAAGTCCCAGTTACTTACAGTGAGTTTGAATTGATAAAATATTGAAAATGTTAAATGTTTGATTTTATATAACAAGTGTATTAAATATATTTTTGTGGAAACAAAAAGCCAAGCTGTTTTTTAAACATCAAGAATAAAAAATATTTTAGACATGTATTACTCAACAGGATACTACACACACGAATATTTCTCGAGGAATCCACTAGGGGATGGGCTTTATCCAACTGAGAGTTGACTAGAAAAACATTTGCAGAAGAATCCATGGTTATTATTAAATATATTACAATTGTAGATCTAAGACTAAAACATAGGTGACAACAAAGGTGAAAGAATAATATGAAAATTTTACATGTTCTTACAAAGGATAAATAATGCAACTTTAAAGGAGGTAAAGAGGAAAGTAGGAATAGCTTATTGATTATTGTAAAAGCAGTAGTTTGGAATGAGAAGATACTATTGGAAGTTGACATATACTAGGTGATAATAAGAAAATGAGATTAAGGCATTGTAAATGTATAAGTACATAGGTAACCAATGGAACAAAAACATAGATCTTCCTAAATGCCAAAAGCAATTTAAAAACAAAGAACAAAGAAAATGCATGTGTAAATTACCTTTATTCATTGTTTCAGCTGTAATCCAGAAGTTTAGTCTTCTTTTTTTATAAATTTAGTTTTCATACTGAAAATACATTCATAGATAGTTAAGAAAAATGGGTAAATAATAAGTGTTTAAAATTAATAAAATCAAGAATGTGGAAGAATAAACCTAAAATGGTTTATTCTTTTACAAAGAGAAGCAAACGAAGCTGTGTTTCAAAGATATTGACCTAAAATCAAAAGGAGTAAAAATTATTTTGAATTCTAGGTTTGTTTGCTATAGGGCTGAGCAAATGTGCAATTTTAGTGGGAAAAACATTATCTAGATTTTTCACTGTCAGAGAAGAAAGTTAAAAATATGAAAAGGGAGAACTGTGGTGTTGAATTGGCAGTAGAGGTATAAATATGATCTTATTCTTTTATAGAGATACAAAAATGGATTTATACAAACTAATAAATATATTGAAAGGGCCTGGAAGAAAGATACCTCTATAAGCAGTAAGCATACCTAGTCTTCAGGTATTGGTTTCTAAATACCATTCCTCGTTAAAAAGAAGCAAAGAGTGATGCTAGTATGGAATCAGGGAAAATGCAAGATAAGCCTGTTACGTCTTACTCTATAAAGCAAGAAACTGCTCAAAAAATGATAGCAATAAATCAAAAGATAGAGGAAGTGACTTGAAAGGGCTCCCACTGGCCAAAGCTGGAACACTGAGTATTAGAATAATGATAGGAATATAATGTTTTTGAAATAATCCATGATGTTATAAATAAATGAATAAATGAGAGAGGATGGAAAGAGCTCACTTACAGTAGAATGGATGCCAGATAATAAATGTGGAAGGAAAAATGGAGTTAAGAAAAATCACCATTACAGTAATAATCCAATTCAGACAAGAACCCTCAATGGATGGGTGAAACTAGTGGGTGAAAGATTGGTAAGGAACAGGTCATTTAGGTAGCTTCAAAGTGTTCTCCCATAAGTTACTTATTAATTTCCAAAAGGAAAAGAGTAACTTCCTAGTGATTTAACCTAGTAATTCCAAGCTTACAAAGTAATCAAAGTTAACAGCACGATCAGTGGGACATGATATACTTCCTTATGATATGCATTAGGATAAGCATTCATTTCTGTGGTATTCCTGCCAAAGGTGCATTCTCTGTATCTAATTTAATTATAAAGAAACTTCAGACAAACCTGAATTGATGGACTTTCTACAAAGTAACCGGCCTGTACTCTTGAAAAATGTCAAGCTTGTTAAAAATAAGGAGCAGTCACTTGATTTTAAATGGTTCAGGAAAAACTCTGGGGGTGGGGAGGGTTCCGGTGCTGTGGGTATGTGCATGTGTGGACAGAGGGAGGAGGAGAGATTGAGAAAATGAGAATATGATAAAGCAACTAAACAACATAAAAACAATTGGTATATCTGGATTGAGGACGTAAGAGTTCTTTGTAGTATTTTTATGACTGTTAAGTATGGAATTATATCAATATAAAAGTTGTTTTAAAGGATTCAAAGCCTACAGAGTTTGGTGGAGATTTTTTAATAGTTTTAGAAACTATTAAAAACTAACGAAAAACGAAATAGTTTTTCGTACTGCAGTGTAGATATGGAAGTGTTTTTTTTGGTTTTTTTTTTTTTGGAAGTTTTAATGTATGACATATGCACAGTATTTTCAGTAAGATCATATCATGGAAGGAAAATCGCTTTTTTTATTATTTTTTTAAATTTTATATTTTCAGTGTTCCAAGAGAAAATCACTTTTAAGAAATATCCTTTTGGGGCAGTTGGGCGGCTCAATCCATTAAGCATCCAACTCTTGGTGTCAGCTCAGGTCATGATCTCAGGGTTGTGGGATCAAGCCCCGTGGCAGGCTCTCCGCTCAGCCAGGAGTCTGCTTGAGATTCTTCCCCTCTGCCCTTCTCTCCACATGTAAAATCTTTAGAAATAAAATAAGATAAAAAATAAAAAGCACCTTTTTAAGAAAATGCCGTAGAATAAATTTCTTTTTTAAAGTAATTACTTTCTGTTGATTGTTAATTTTTTTTTTTTTTTTTTTTTACTTTTAAGGGTTGATTAGGTGTCTTCGTTTTTTTTTGTTTGTTTTCTAAATTATCTGTTAGGTAAGATAACTACTCATCACCTAATGCTATCATGATAGAAGTCAGCAAATTTGGGACTTTTTAAAAAGTGAAGTGTGTAACTCTCAAGATTGGCAGCACTTTTAATTACTCTTCACTAAGATATCCGTTTGACCTCTCTGGTACAAAATATTTTTCTTAATCACTTAAAATCTCATTATGAAATATGTTTGAAGATTTTTCTGTATTTTGAAGACCTTGTTTTTATATAATTGACCCCATTGAAATCACCCTGAAGCATTTCTGGGACTTCTGACTTCAGCTTCTGTGCTGCATTATCCTGCCTGTAAATGATGCAATAAATGCTTTTTACAGATCTTATAATCTTCCCTTTTTCCCTTCCCTCTGCCTGCTTTCTCTTTAATCTTCCTCAGTTCCCTCCCCCCTACTTCTATTTCCCTTTCCCAGTTAAAGCAGCTGCTTCTTCATTTTGGCTTTAAGTAGAATTAACATGTTTTCCTGAAATTCTTTTTTTCTAAAATCATTTGCTTTTGAGAATATATCCTTTCTGGTACAGCTTTCCTTTAATGACTCACCAAAAAGTAGTTCCTTGTGAATTTCATTTTTGAAAGAGAATCTAGGAAATATTTATAAGCTCAGATATGTTAGAAACATCTGTACTTGAATTAGCTATATAGAAAACCTCCCACGAAATATAATTTGCTCTAATCCTTGTTTTTTCAACTCTTCAGCAGTGTTTTCTTATCCTTTCCCAACAGTTATTTGTTTTGTTGACATATTTTCCATGTATTAATTTAGCCATTTTTATCATGAGAAAATGAAGATAATGTTTCCCCACTGATAATGGATTTTGGCCATTGAAAGGCTCTTATAAATATTTATCAGTATACTTGCTTAATATAATATTTCTTTTTAAATTTTAAAAAATTTTGATTAGTTTCTAAAAAGTTTTTTAAAAGATTTGATTTTTCAGTGACTTGAAAAATATTACTGAGAAAAATGTAGAAGCTTATCTTCAAATTCTGGAGTTTTAAACATCTTGGAAATCATCAATAACATAAAAAGTACAATGTTAACCTAGGACAAGGTTCATCATCAGTGTTAATCCACATTAAGGTATTTATTTATTTATTTGACACAGAGAGAGAGAGAGAGAGAGAGAGATCACAAGTAGGCAGAGAGGCAGGCAGAGAGAGAGAGAGAGGGAAGCGGGCTCCCCGCTGAACAGAGAGCCCCGCGGGGCTCAATCCCAGGACCCTGAGATCATGACCTGAGCTGAATGCAGAGGCTTTAACCTACTGACCCATCCAGGTGCCCCGAGGTATTTATTTTTTTGATAATTTAGAAATTTTTTGACCTACGTCTTTTATATCTATCTGATCACATTGCCATTGTTTTACAAAGGAAGTATCAGCTTTGCTTTTTTCTTGTTTTATTTTGCTGCATTTTTCAAATTGTGGCTTCTTTGAGGAAATCAATTTAATCTTTTTTATGAGAGATAGTTTAATTAAAATTAGATAATATTATCTTTAAATCCCCTAACCTAGGCATACATAGACATTTTTAGTACCTAATGATTAAGGATTCACTTATCAAAGGCTGAAGAATGAATGGGAATTCCACATTCCCATTCCTCCACATTGGCTAACATCAGATGAGTAACATATAGACTGTCAGAGCGAAGAAGGAAGGAGGTAGTGTAGATCTATAAATTAAATATCTTTCCCTATTGGAATATTTTGTTTGTGTACCCCATTTTGCAGGGTACTCACCTACAGAAGCGAGTACCCTGGGTCAAGCTGAGGTGTAATATTCTGAGAAAGCCTGTATTGATAAAGGAGATTGGAAATTCTTTGTTGTGTATGGTACAACCAGAGGGGCCATAGGACAAATCGAAAAACAGCAGTATTCTAGAATTCTTCATTAATTAATTTCTTTCAATGAAGCATCGATGCTTAATTTTATTAAATAACCTTTGGCATCCTTTGTTTAGATAATATTTTTTTCTTGATCTGTTAAGTTTAGTGTTATAAAATTTTTATTGAACTATTACTGGATTTCTCTAATAAAATCTTGTATGTGTGTTAATCTTTTTGTATTATTTATTAATGTAGTCTATTTTTAACTGTAGTTTTTATAAAGTTTGTCAGATTTTGCTAGATTACAGTTTTCAAGGAGCTTCTAATCTTTTTCTATAATTGGAAACATTTTATATAGCAATGAAAATACTTGTTTCATTTGAAAGTTGGAAATAACAATACCTGTTTTCTGATGTTTTAAAATTTTTTTAAGTTATGAAATAGACAAAAAAGCTTAATATATGCAAGGTTACACCCAAACCACCACAACAAAACTACTAATACCTTTGAAGCTGCTTGTGTTTCTTTCTTTATGCTTTTCTCTTTTAAAGGATAAACTCTAACTTATTTTCTTTTTTTCCCCAAATATGTTTATTTTATTTTTTCAGTGTTGCAAGATTAATTTTTCATGCACCTCATCCAGTGCTCCATGCAATACGTGCCCTCCTCAATACCCAACACCAGGCTGGCCCAACCCCCACCCCCACCCCTCCAAACCCCTCAGTTTGTTGCTCAGAGTCCACAGTCTAACTTATTTTCTAAATGATAATTGTTATATGGCTTTTCTTTGGTGGTTTTAGCACTCACTTGTCTATTGCTAAATAATATTTATTTAAATTTTTTGCTTGTTTATGATTTTTATATAAGTGGAATCATAATGTAAACTTTGGAAATGATTTTTTTTAACAGTTTGTTGTTGATGGCCATTTGAATCAGTCCTTGTTCTTTTCTAATTTTCAGTACTATGTAATATTTCATTGCATGAATGTGCCAGAGTATGTGTATTTATACTATCATTAATGAATATTTGGTTTCTGGTTTTTACTGGGCTATATGCTTAAGAATGTAATTCACTGCATTACAGGGTGATCTTTTCTCCTTTTCTCTGTATATTATATACATTAATACTTTTATTTCCCTGTAGTGGTTTGGAAAGTAATTAGTCTGATTTTAATTATGCTGTACTTGGAAAAAATGGGAAACACAGCTAAGAATATATTTTCCTTAGTTTTAACAGTAAAAATTAACCCGTTTTGTTCAGTCTTTCAGTATAAGCATCAGAGTGCAGTTTTAATTCTTCCTATCTTCTACTTCTTTCTCTCCTAAAATTCTTTCTCTTCTTTCTTTCTACTACTTCTTTATCTTTTAAAGTTCTTGAACTTCTTACCAGGAGTACTGTTTTCCAAATTATTTTCATAGTTTTACATATTTATGTTCTCCTTTTGTAACCAATGGCATTTATATTCTCTTTGTAATGTAATAGTTTTAATTGAATTTAATGTCTTAAATAGTTTCTGTACATGTTACCAGTCACCTATATTGTTATTTAACCATTTCCTAATTTTGATCCATCTATCCATTAGACTGTAGTTTGCCCTTGGACAACATGATTTGGCTTCACAGGTCCATTTATATGTGAATCTTTTGTACAGTACACTACTATAAATGTATTTTCTCATGATTTTCTTATTAGAATTTTCCTTTCTCTAGCTTACGTTATTGTAACAATACAATATATAACATATATACAAAATGTCAATCTACTATTTTATGTTATTGGTAAGGCTTTCAGTCAACAGGCTATTAGTAATTAAGTTTTTGGGAATTCAGAAGTTAATATGTAGATTTTTGACTGTGTAGAAATCAGTGTCCCTAATCCCTGTGTTGTTCATGGGTGAATTGTACTTATTTGATTGGTATTTTTTTCCCCAGAGAGCTATATTGCTTTATTCTGAGTCTTTACATGTCAGAAAATGAACTTCTGTTATCTTAGTTGAACAACATGGTTAGGTAGGGATTTGTTATGAAATAAGTTCCCTCCTCAAAATTCTAATATTTGCTCTTTGTCTTCTAGCTATTAATTTTGAAGTGAAGTCAAAGTCTAGTCCAACTGTTCTGTATAACTTTTGGGGAGTGGCAATGGTACTGAAAACTTTTAGGAATCTTTATCTTTGAAGCTTAAATCTTTTATCAGGAAAAATCTGATTGTTTTTCCCTTTTCATTAATTTTGCCTGGTGGCCCATATACCCTGACATCCCAGTTCTAGAGAGTTCTTTGATGTACATATTACATATTCTAGCTAAAGAAATTATTCTATTATGTCAGCGATTATCACTTCCGTTCCATTTATTCAGGTCTTTCCTTTAGGACCATCACATGTGGTTTTTTTGTTTTTTGTTTTGTTTTAAAGATTTTATTTATTTATTTGACAGAGAGAGAGAGAGAGAGAGATCACAAGCAGGCGGAGAGGCAAGCAGAGAGAGAGAGGGAAGCAGGCTCCCTGCTGATCAGAGAGCCCGACGCGGGGCTCGATCCCAGGACCCTGAGATCATGACCTGAGCCGAAGGCAGAGGCTTTAACCCACTGAGCCACACAGGCGCCCCTGTTTTTTTGTTTTTGATTTATGTTTGCTCTCCTGTTTAACATATATATCTCATTTTTACCCACCAGTTTCATTAGTTCTTTTCTTTTCCATGTGGAACAGTTTCTGAAGCTTGCCTTTTTCATTACACAATTGATCTTCTACATTGTCATATTTATTCTTTCATGTCCTCCTTTTGGGAGGACAATCCTGGGCAAAGAAATTTCATTACCTTTATAGTTTCCAGGCCACTATTTTTTTTGTACCTGCTGTGTCTCTAGAGCACATCAGTAGACATCCGGTTACCTTATAATGCTTGATGACAGTCTTTCCATGGTGGTGTTTTTCATAGGTACCCCATACCCCTGGTGTCATTGTGTTCATTTTGACAAAGAAGCTGTAAGGTGAAATTTATTTTTGATTTTTAAAAATTTTTTATATAAATTCAATTTAAATTTAAATTAAATTTAATTAAATTTAATTAGCATATAGTTGTGATTAGTTTCAGAGGTCGAATTTGGTAATTTATCAGTTGCATCTAACACCCAGTGCTCATTATATCAAGTGCCCTCCTTAATGTCCATCACCCAGATACCCGATCCCTCCACCTACCTCCCCTCCAGCAACACTCAGTTTGTTCCCTATGATTAAGAGTCTCTAATGGTTTGTCTCCCTGTCTGATTTCATCTTATTTTTCCTTCCCTTCCCCTACAGTCCTCTGTTTTGTTTCTTAAATTCCACATATCAGTGAGATCATCTGATAATTGTCTTTCTCTGATTGAGTTATTTCACTTACCATAATACGCTCTCACCCATGTCATCACAGATGGCAAAATTACATTCTTTTTGATGGCTGAGTAAAATTCCATTGTACATGCATACCACATCTTTATCTATTCATCTGTTGATGGACATCTGGGCTCTTTCCATATTTTGGCTATTGTGGACATTGATGCTATAAAGATTGAGGTTTATGTGCCCTATAAGGTGAAATTTATAAAGGACTTTACCTCCCTGCACGAGAACTGAGCTCAACTCAACTTCCTGTAAGTTCTTTTTTAAATAATTGACATTCTCTGCATCTTATTATCAGATGCACCCTCACTTTCTGTTTATCCTTTAGTGATTGAAGGAAATCCAAATTGAACTTTCCTATATATGTTTTCTCGCCTGGGATCTCCTCTACTTTTCACTATATCACATTACTCTCTCAAGAAGTGTTTTGCAACTTAGTCTTGTGGATCCTTGAAGTTGCTTTTAATGGACCAGAAATTCTAGAAGTTTTTAACTTACAAATAATGCTATATTCCTCTATTTTTATTCTTTAAAGGTCATTGTAATTAGAATTAAGGGAAGAAATGAATATGGGTCCTTGAACTGTCATCTTTAAATAAAAGCATTTCAAAAAGTTGTTATATAGAAGTGTTATATAGAAGTGTTCCAGTCATTTGATTTTTTTTCTTGACCCAAGAATAGTCAAGAGTTTTCTTGAATGTTGTTGTTGTTAATGTCATTTTTAATTTCCAAGAATTCTACCAGAATATTTACAGTTGAAATTATATGATATCTGGGAATTACTTTAAAATAATCTGAGAGAGGATTGTGAAGATAAATTGCATTTAGGTTTGGAATTTTACATCATGAAAGTTATTTTTAATTTTCCAAGAGTTTAATTTATATGAATTACATTGTGGTTAGAGAATGTGCCTATATAATATTTAATCTTAAATTTATTATGGTGTTCTGTATGAATTGATATATGATCAGTTTTATAATTTCCATGGAGTTTTGAAAAGAAAATCATTGTATGTCTAATAAATCAGTCTTATTGGTGATTATACTCAAATTTTCTACAATCCAATTTTTTTGTGTACTTAGTCTGTCAGATATTGTAAGAGGTTAAATTTTCCCATATTCGTAATAATATTGTCCGTATTATTTGATGCTATTTTAAATGGACTCTTAACCCTTTCCTCTGCATTATATTTGTATCAGTCACATTTATTAAGGTTTTTAATTAAACTGTACCATTTAAAATAATTTCTATATTTTATGTCAACTTTTCATATTTGTGTTCCTCTAAGTCTGTAACCTGTGACATAGAATCTACCGTAAAGTAAGTTAAGGCCAGGTTGAAGAAAAAGAAGATAAAACTCATCCCACCTGAATCTGTGTCTATCTGGATTCCAAGTATTTTACCAGTCTTGAGTTAAATATGTAATGTACTAGGCAGTTTACTGTAAGAGCTCAGTAAATACTTCCTTGATTAATATATTAACTATTTAAACTGACGTCATTGACTTTGACAAGAAAGAGAGTGAAATGTAGCCTAGCCTAGCATTTATAATTTAATGAGTGAACATAGAATATCTCTCATTGTATAAGCTCAAGGTCATGATAGAGAATTATATCAGAAAACTTAGACTTTGAAATGTAACTCTGTATTTAAGCTCTTCTTATCTGTTACTACTTTTTAGTTTTTGGAAGTATTTAACTCCTTGAAAAGCTAAATACTTGGTGCTTGTTTATTGAGAGAGACAAGAGATCAAAACTTGGTCCCAAAACCTTAGTTGAACTAAGAAAGGTTGAGTCTTGGTTGAAAATATTTAATCATGAGAAAACAAGTACTGGTCCTCAAGCCAGGAACATAAAAATTTCAAAAATCATAATAATTTGCCTAAACCACAGATTTTAGGGAATGAAATTAAGAATCTGTTTAGAGGAATAGAAGTAGAATGTCTCAAGGAACCAGAGGTCATTTTTAATATTTTAAGAAAATTTGAATTATAAAGGGTTTCATGTATATAATACACTGTTTATTATGAGTATATAGTGCTTGTGTTGTTATCAAGCACTCTCTATTGCTTACATTCCATTTTGTATATTTGGGAGAGAAAAGTCATATTTATGGTCCTTCTTTACTAGTAATATTGTTTTCTCTCCCAACTGTAATAAAAAACATAAATTTCAAATCTGCTGTGCTCAATTATGACTAACAAATTTGTAGAAAGAATCTTAAACATATTATAATTAAAGATTTTTATTTTAAAATTCATCTTCATTGTTGTTTTGATATTTCAATAAAAAATATTTAATAAAGATTATCTGTGGTTTTTTTAACCATACCAATTCCAAAAGACTATACTCTCTAAATACCTCTGTCAATACTATTTCCTGAGTGATGTAGATAATCTCTCATTTGCAGAAAAAATGTCACATAATTTTTGAGCAGCTGTTTGTGTCCATATTTATATATACTCTTCTTTTTTTTTTTTTAAGATTTTATTTATTTATTTATTTATTAGGGAAAAGAGAGAGTGAGAGAGAGCATGAGAAGGTCAGAGTGAGAAGCGGACTCCCCATGGAGCTGGGAGCCCGATGTGGGACTCGATCCCGGGACTCCGGGATCATGACCTGAGCTGAAGGCAGTCGCCCAACCAACTGCGCCACCCAGGGGCCCTATACTCTTCTTTTTATGATATCTGCATTAGAAATCAAAAAAGAATAGGCTTGATTTCTTTATCTATTTAAGTCCATTGTGGGTCTATCCTGGAGAGAGATGGCTTCTTTTTAATCATCCTTTTGTTTTATGTTTTTAGACTATAAATCTATCTACTGGGGAACATCACCAGGATCAGGGTGAAATGTGTACAGCTGTGTTCTCTCCTCAATGCTTAAAAGTTATATCTGCACATATGTCTCTGCTTTAGTATGCTATATCTCCAGCAGTAAAGAAAAGTGTTGGATTCGTTAGCTATCAAACTGCCAGCCAGGAAAGAGTTCCTTGCTCAAATTGAGTTTATATGGAGAACTTAGAAGGAATGGAAAGGGACAGTTTAATTCCTTTCCAGGCTCAAAGATGTGAATTATTGTGCCTTGTAAAACTGAAAAGGGAAAATAAGGAATGGTAACGATTTTCAATGTCATTAGTTTTTATATTTGTAAAATTATAGTTTCCATTTATCCCACCATGAAAGTTAAGATTTGGTACTCAAAATAATACTTCTAAAATTATCCTCATCTCAGCTGTCTATAACTAAAAAGCAAAGGTGTGGGTAGCTGTAGGACTTTGAAAATAGGTACTAATGCACTTGGATCAAGACTGGTAAAGGGTTGATCTGTAAAATAATCATATCTAGAACTTTTCTATGGAAAATATAAGTCATAGTATTAATCAGTTCAACTTCTGATTTGTGAGGTACAGTAACAAGTTTGTTAGCTACAGTGTTGTATTTGACAGGGGTTTGGCCCATTGTTTCACTATTTTAAAAGTTTACCTGGGAATCATATTATAAACTGGTAGGTGATGATAGATTGAGAATTTGAAAACTTCATTGTAATTGATGTCAAGAGGATTAATCAGGAGCACTTGGGTGGC
Organism: Nasua narica; assembly: GCA_028533885.1. Lineage (NCBI taxonomy): Eukaryota > Metazoa > Chordata > Mammalia > Carnivora > Procyonidae > Nasua > Nasua narica. Next base: position 60,224,293 of record CM052807.1, read on the forward strand.
TGAGTCATTTGAGCGTCCAACTCTTGTTTTTGGCTCAGGTCATGTCCTCATGGGTGGTGGGATCCAGCCAGTCTGTGGGGAAGGGGGGAGGGTCTGTGCTCAGCGGGGAGTCTGCTTATAGATTCTCTCCCTCTGCCCCTCCCCGTACTCCCACTCTCTCTTTCTCTCTATAACAAATAAATAAATATTTAAAAAGAAAAGAGAGAGAGAAGGAATTAGGGGTGCTGGGTGTCTCAGTTGCTTAAGCATCTGTCTTAGGCTTAGGTCATGGGATCATGGCTTCCTGCTCAGCTAGGAGTCTGCTCCCTCTGCTCCTCCTCCTCCACTCTCATACACACACTCTCTCACCCTCTCTTTCTCTCTCTCTGAAATAAATAAAATTTTTAAAAGATAATTAAAAAAGAGGATTAATCATACCCAGTAATGGTAGTATAGTAGGGGATACAGGAACTATCTTATAAATTAGTTAAAATGTATTAGGTTGTCACTTTTGAATGGGAAAAATGAGCATACCATTTCCAAGGTCTGTCCAGAAAAAATATTCAAATAAGTGCACAGATTAAGTTTATTGCTGTTGCATCATTTGTCATAGCAAAAAGCAAAACTGAAAGTAGTTAAATATACACTAGAGATCTAGTTATTATGATGTATGCATAGGATCAAATGTTATGCAGCTGTTAAGAAAAACAGGCAGTACTAATGTGCTGACATACTTAGATCTGTAAAATATATTGTTAAATAAAATTAGGCACAGAAAACATATGTATTCCAGTATTCACGTGAACCTGGTGACTGAGCCTGGGGGTTGAGGATGGACCAAGGGTTAGAGAATCTTCTCATTTTCACTTGGCTTTTAAATGACTTTGTATAATTTTTTTAATCAATAAATCAGGTGTTCTCCCATTCATGTACATGTGTTGATACTTTGATATTACCTATTTTTGTGCGTTTATTTGGGTAGTGATGTGGTCTTTCTGAAAATATATAAACACTTAGAAGCATTGCATTGAATTTGTCTGCAGTACCACTGTTGAAGTGATAGTTTCACTAATATAAGAGGCGTGTGGTATCTTAACTATTTTTTTTTTTAATTTAGGGCCTCTGGGGAAGGAAAACAGATAATATGTGCTAAAAGTTAGAAAATAAGATGTAAATCCTTGTTTGTAAAACTCTGCTGTGTTGTTTTTCTATTTCAGTTACCTAGAAAAGTACGAGAAAGTTCATCATTTTGGGGAGGATGATGATGAGGTACCACCAGGCAATCCAAAACCACAGCTTCCTATTGGTGCAATTCCATCTTCCTACAATTACCAGCAACACAGTGTGTCAGGTAAGTATCATTGGAGATTGTGCAGCTTTGAATTAGGAAAATAGACATCGTCCAATGAATTAATCCTTTACTTCGCACATGCAACTTTCAAAGATCAACATCTAATTGGTATTAGGGCCCTTTCTATAATAGGCTATATAAGATTTTTAGTTGTAGGAATTTTCAGAGTTACAAATATCTGTACTTACAAGTGAACTTTCTTTCCTTATTTTTTTAGCTAATGGTCAGTTTAATTTGAATAGTCACTAAAATGAGAAGAGGGAGGTCATGTAGGATTAGGGAGGCCAACAATACTCAGCATCTACTGGATTTTCTACAATTACTGGAATGTCCAGCATCAGAATTCCCTGGAAATATTACTATTTTTTCCAAGGTACCACAGATAAGATTTTTCTTTTTCATTTAAGTCATTCTTATATTCTTATAACATTCTTATAATAGTTACAGAGGAATCTGCAGCTAAAAAGAGCAGGACTCAAATTGAAAATAATTAGGTTGAGAGTTTAATAAAAAGGTTATTGAGGCAGAATCAATAGGGGTTCCTCTGTTTTGTAGCTTTTGTGTTGGGACTGTGGTGACTAGAAAGAGAACTCTGAAGGACAGGCATCTCTTTTCTTCAGTCACCAGCATTTGGCCTAAAAAAGAAGCGATATGTCTTTTTAAAGGGTATTTTCTTAATAAAATTTACAATTTTCTAGATATTTATTAGTCTTCATTGGTGGTAGTCCCAGTCTTTTACAGATAATCAATCGCTAGATTTAAGCTTTCTCATTGTGTCAGTATCACTAATTTTATTTTCCATTATCTATTTTCAAAGTTTCTTTCATGTTGAATTTGACTCCATATTTCTTCCCCAGTCAGTAATGAAGAAACAGAATCTCATAGAATCTGATCATTACTAGAAGAGGCTTCACCATCTGATGCTTTTGTATAATGGGAGTGGGAGTTGGTTATGATGAGTACAAACCAAACCTCACTTTATTTTTAATGAGTAATTACCTCAAGAACCAAGGCTAAAGGAGAATATTTTAAGTCAACATGTAAAAGTCTTGCTAATAGTTTAAGCTGATAAAATAAAATGGGGTGACTTGTTAGGTGATACACTCTTTGTTCCTAAAAAGGGCTAATGACCATTATTGAATTCAAGGATGTTATACGAGGTATTCCTGAATTGAATGAAACATTATGCTAATGATCTTTAAGACCATTTTCAACTTTATATAACTCTGTGTTTTTCCTCTGTGTTTTTCCTATATTACAGTAATAACAGAACTGTTCATTCTTATAGCTTAATATAGTTTGGTATCTGCTATTACAGCTCCCCAAGTTCACCCATTTCTACTTTTGATCTTATTTAAAATGAAATTTTTTCTGGATATTTTTTTCTTTTCTTCCCTACCCTAATTCAACTGATTACCTCAAGAAAAAAGATGTGGAATAATTCTGGTATTTCAAAAGCCTAATGAAAGTCATTGATAGAGTTATTATTATAAGTTAAGGGAGTGACAGAATTACTTAACTTGGTGTTAGAATAACTCCTTTCTGATAAACTGTCATATATGTGCCTTTTTTTTAAAAGGAGAAACTGAGCAGTTATGCAACATGTAGCATGTTTAACAAAATCAGGATTGGGGGCTAATGAAAGGAGGGAACGAAGGAGTTGCTGGGGAACATCAGACTGTAATATATCTAATTCACACCAAAAAGAGGTAGTATTTTAGGGCAGCATTTATGAATTCTAAGGTGCTTTTTTTAAGGGAGCAGCATAACAACATTATGATGACAGTGTTCTGAAAATTAATATGATTATCAATATACAAAATCCTTTATTAAGATGCTTTTCAGTTGTCATTAAAGTAAATAGAGTAAGCTTCATAGCTGTCAATTTGTGTGTGTGTCTGTGTATTTTAAATAATCATCAAATTAGAATTATACAGTGGTAGATTAGGAGCCTTTAGGAAATTTTAATTAGAACCTATAGAAGATTTGTGACTACATCTTTGGTCATACAGCCTTATTACTTTCTTTGTAGGTTTGGACAAATGTATTTGGATCAGTATATTTATCTAGAGACATTTATATTGTTGATATTAAGAAAAACTATTCCAAAACAATATTTTGAAATAATCAATTTCAGTTGACAGTAGCTCTAGGACATCTGGCATAGAATGCAGTTTTACTTGATATAATATTGTACATTGATAGAATATGGGTCCAGATTTTTCCTTAAAGATACTTATTCTGGCTTCAAGTGGCAAAAAATATTGAGTAGATTTTGCCTGGAGCTTTAGGATTATTAAACACTAGCATCAATATATGACAGTTTTGTCATTTATTTGCATAGTTTTTCATACTTTTCCTTACCATAAATACCTATCCTTTCTTTACTTTCTTTCTAATTTGTTGTTGTTGTTGTTGGTATTGATTTGGATAGTCAGTTCTGCAGAATTATAGGGAGATTATTAAGTAATTTTTTGTTTATCTTCTCACATTTTAAAATTAAATAATTTTTAAGTTAAAATAAAAATTAAAAATTTATATGCAATATCTTTAGTAGAAAAATTGTGAAAGACAAAGTTGAGAAATGATAACTCATTAAAATTGTGGAACTTCAGAGCTAGTGAGGATATTAGTGATCATTAATCCAGTTTCATCTGTTTGGTAAAAGGAGGTCAAGCACTCATTCCATTTTCAGTTTTGGTGCTTAAATTTGGAAAAGTTTTATATAGGAAGTTTTTTTAATTTTATCAATTTTATTTAGGTAAAGATTTTCATTTAAATCCTCCATATTCTAACAGACATTCAGACTATGATAATCACTGCCAATAATAGAAAGAGTGTATTGTATAATTTCTACAGTGTGAACAGTACTCCAGGAATAATTCTCCCTTTCAGAGTGATTGCCTCAGATTAAGTTTGTCAGCAGTGACCTGCTGGTATAAACTGAGTCAAGAATGTTGAAAATAAATTTCTAATCCCATACCAATTATAAAATTGTAACTGTTCAATCATATTTCCTTAGGGAAAGGAAGGGAAGATCTTAAAATCTTATAAGCAATTTCTCCTATATTATGTTAGAAATCTTTACCAAACCTGATATAATCAAAGGACTTTTTGTAATTATCATATTTATTTATTTTATTTTAATTGGAGATGTCTTTGGCAAAGTCACTCAGGTAAGGATGGACTGAATTGAGTAGCTGATGGCATCTTTTATTCTTCAGTAGTAAACAACAGCAATTCTGAGGTCATATTGAACTCACATAAACAAGACTGTGATGGATGTTGAATGTGGGTTCTAATTATTTTCTCTGAAAGAGATTTGTCTGAAAGTTTCGTGGGAGCTATAAACTATTGCTGAGACTTGGTGTCTCATCATCCGTTCTATTGTACATTATAGAAATATCAAAATCTGTTCTTATATTCACAGAAGTTTTGTTACCTTTTCTCCAGATTTTATGTTCATCTTATGTTGTTAGAAGTTTTATCAAGATTGTAGAAAATGAATATATTATTCAGTTTTAAATATTGTAGAAAATCTGTGTGATAGTAGTTTATTACTCTATTGTGGAACTTATTATTATTTTAGGGAGAAATTCCTAGAATATTTTAGAATCGAAGTGGTGTCATCTTAGTTGTCTAAAGGGGTAAATAAAGAAATTTCTTCCTTATATGATTTTATTTTGTGGCATGTTGCGACAATAGATTTCTACTTGTAATCCATTTAGCAAGGTTTTAAAAAAAGCCTTTTAAAAAATTCATGTATACTGAAATGTCTCATCTAGAGGTTTTCTATCTCTTGTTTTCTTGCCTCTTTGCATTAAACTAGTTATATCTTTATGTGAAAAATGTACTTGGGGTATGTCTGAGGGCATAGCTACCAAGGCCTACACCACCCAAATTAAGAGTCAGTATTTCTAGAAATATGTTTTTCTAGAAATATACTATAATATATTAGTATTCTATTGGCCTATCTTCCTTACCTTCAAAGTTTTGAAGATGTTTTAAATTAATTGTCCTACAGAAAATCTCAGTTATCTTGGCTTAGGCAAAGGTTTCTTAGGACACGAAAGCATGAACCATAAAGTAAAAACTTATAAATCACACGTCTATTAAAATTAAAACTTGTGCTCTTCAAAGACACTTTTAAGAAAATAAAAAGATAAGCCACTGTTTGGGAGAAAATATTTATTAAACTTTAGATAAATAACTCACATTCGGAATATTTAAAACTGACTGTTAAAATGCTGGCAGGGATGCAAAGCAACAGGAACTCCGTATATTGTCAGTGGAAACACAAGATGCTGTAAGCCACTTGGGAAAAAAGCTTCACAGTTTCTTACCCAGTTAAATATACACTTATATGTGGTCCAGCAATCCAAGAGAAATGAAAAAATATTTCTGCAAAGTTCTGTATATGAGTGTTTATAGCAGCTGTGTTCATAAGTCCCCAAAACTGAAAACAGTCCAAATGTCCCTCAGCTAGGGAATGGATAAACACATTGTGTTATATACCCTTACTATAGCATTAAAAAGAAACAAACTACTGATACATGCATCAACATGGACTGAAATAAATCAAATGTAAAAGACTACAATCTGTATGATTCCATTTATTTGTTATTTTGAAATAAAGTTATAGAAACAAAGTAGATCAGTGTTTGTGGGTAGAACAGAAGTCTAACTGCAGAAAAGCTTAAAGAAACTTTTCGGGGTGATGGAAATAGTCTTTATCTTCGTTGTGGTTGTGTTTTTTAAAAAATTTGTCAAAATTCATAGAACTAAAAAGCATGAATTTTACTGTGTTAATTTTATTGTGATACATCTGACCAAAAAAGTAATAATTGTCCTACAGTTTGGTAAAGAAGGTAGCCAATGTCTCTAAACTCATGATATTGTTAAAAATTTCAAAGGAACCAGTGTCCCTGGCTTATATAAAAACTAGAAGTGTAGAGTATGTATACTATGTAAATTTAAATAATGATACATTAATAATTTATACCCAGAAGGGTATAATGGTACTTTTTTTTATATTTTAATACTTTTTGAAGACTGTAATTTTAACTTAAGTTTAGAAAGTTAAACTCTTTAAACTTCTACTTAATTTAAATTTTAAAAGGAAAACAAGCTTCTGTCCTTTATTTGTGAGGTTAATGATAATTTTTAATCCTTGATATTACTTAAGGTGTTTTTGTTTTTATCTTAGATTATCTGCGTCAAAGTTATGGGCTATCTATGGACTTCAATTCGCCAAATGATTATAATAAATTGGTGCTTTCACTGTTATCTGGACTCCCAAATGAAGTGGACTTTGCTATTAATGTATGCACTCTTCTATCAAATGAAAGCAAGCATGTCATGCAACTTGAAAAAGACCCTAAAATCATCACTTTATTACTTGCTAATGCCGGGGTGTTTGATGACAGTAAGTTTTAAGCTGAACCTATCGTATGATCGTTCTATAAAGGTATTAGGGATTTTAAAAAAAGATTTTTAAGGAAAAAATATACTTTTTAGTGGTATAATATCATTATTTACTTTTATTATATTAAATGTGTGATTTAAGATAATGAATGGGGCTCTTTTTTTTAGCCTTAAATATTTGAACAGTAATGATCTCACTAGAACTTTTAAAATAAAAATCTTGGATTTTTCTTAGAATAGTATTAAGAGTTTCTTGATGTTAGAAGATTGTTTGATACAAAATCTTGATAGAGAAAACTAGGACCTAGAAGAAATTGTTCTTTTCCTAGTGTGTCACAATTTTTAATTAAACAGTTTGTCAGTGTATTTAAAAATTTGCTGCCTAAGTAAAATAAGTTATCAAATATCTCACATCCTTTTTACTTATAGGATTTGCTAGTTGTAGATTTTTATAAATCAAATTCTTTATTTTCTATGACATTATCTCTTACTAAATCTAGGTTACTCTTAAGACTAAATTGTTCACAAAAAAAAAGACTAAATTGTTCATTTCTCTAATTGTAGTTAAAAGGGATTTAGAAAATATGTTTTGAAATTTTTTTCTGCTCATAGTTTTTCTTTTTAAAATATGTTGGCTGAATGTTATTGATATAAAATTTTTTCTTGCTAATCAACCCTCCTTCTATTCCAATGCCATTGTAACTTCTTTTTTTCTGGAAATATATACTATTAAAGGTTAAAGTATGGGGATAATTCCAAGTAGGGTGGATAGCATGAATCAAAAGGAAATTCTGGGTGCACATAGTCACAAGGAGAGAGGGATTTAATTTATTCCCTGGGGAAAAGACTGAGTAGTTCAAGATTGAACTGCCCATAATATCTTCACAACAATTCAGATACATGGAAAAAAAAAAGGATAAGGTATTGACATATTGAAGTTATTTTATCATATAGAAACTATGTTATAGCATAGCAGAGATAGTTTGAGAGAGAATTTCTTTAATATTTTACAGATTCATGACAGTTACTGTTTTTATCTTTAAGTAGCAACTTATTTGCAAATGAATTCATTTTTCTGCAATTTGATTTGGATCAGGTGTTATACTCTTCAAACGTAATGTTATTTGGGATTGTCCAGGTAGGATTCCTTAGACTTTGACAGGTACTTAGGTTGTATGAAGACAATTCTGAAATGTTTAAACAAAAGTGAAAATTAGTTTCTTACCCTGCCTGAAAGTCTCATCGGTTACATGAGGGAGGAACAAAGTACTTCTCAGTTTGTATTGTAACTTTGGAGATCTAAATTTGGTAATTTTGGTCTCACTTTCATGTCCTGTGGTTCCTAATATTTTGTTTTGATCTTTTAATGACATCTTCCAGCGTTTAATATAGAATAAAGTTAAAAATGTTCACATTTAGAAACCTTAAAATGAAGTTTTTAGAAAAATTAAATATTCTCAGACCAGAATAAGTCTTGACCATTTAATCGTTGGATAAGGAGTGTGTGTATGTGAGATAAAAGTTGTCTTACCAGTTTTGGTATACTGACATGACATTCTTCAGAGGCATGACATTCTTCAGACCTAGTTTATCTTTGTGCATTTTTCAGTCACTTTTATTTATCTAGAAGCCTAAGTCATTAATGAGTGTAGCAATCTAAAATTAGTAATCTAGCAAATAATATTTAAGGAATAATACTATCATTCCAACAGTTAGAGGTTTAGAGTTCCAGAGTACATAGGACTTTATGGAGACCCTATACTTAAAGCAGTGATTTACATTAGGAAAAAATCCTTTGACTTTGAGGATTATCAATATATTTGATTTGGTTAGGCTTTTGAGAGGTTTTGATTTATTTTTTAGGGCATGGAATTTTAATGAGATAAATGTAGATGACACATCCTTTATAAAGCATGAGTGTTTATATTTTGTGTGTGTTTGAAGAAGTATAATAAAAGTTCTATTTGACAAAAAAAATTAATTTTTCCATCTTATATTTCCATCTAGTATTCTTTTCCCGGTGAAGTTTTTCTTTATAAGGTTTTTTCAGGACAAACAAAACCTTGTTTCTTTAGTGGTCTTCTTTAGTGGTATGTGGGCTTCATTTTTCTAATTAAGCTGCTACTTATATGTAAGTTTCCTGTTTTATGAAATTCTTCTTTAGGTCACTATAGTTTATTTATTAAGGACTTTAACATCTGTTCTTTTATCATTTCCTCATGACCCTACTTTCAATATTAATATCATTGATAAACTTAATTTATGTTAAAATTTACTCATTCTTTTTAATATTTTTTCAATGAAAATTCTTATTCTAATCTAAATACTTCATAAACTTTTATTTTACTCAATATTAAGGAAATATTAGGTTCGTACTTAAAGGTATAATAACATTATAAAGACACAGTGAATCTTTTTACAACAGAAAATTTATCCATTTGTTATGGTGGTCACAACATATCCATTAAGGATGTGGTTTTGTTTTTTAAAGAATTTTGTTCACAGAACTACTTTTTCTATTAACAATTGCCACTATGTAGTTTTCTTTCTGTATTCCAAAAGAAGTAGCTTTCATTACAGAATTAATACCATGGTTGATGAAAGCAGTTCCTTAATTTTTAAAGGCAGATGCTTATTATATCACAGTTTAAGACATTTGTATCATATTGCTTAACTGTCTGGTTCCATAAAATGACAATATGAGCTGGCAATATAAAGGAGGAAAAAAATTATGAAACATGTACTTATGCCTTATCCTTTGTTGGGGGACTTGGGGGTACAGTGTTACTAAGGATTTGAATTGAATGACTTGATTTTTTCTTCTAAACGACTTTATCAAATGCAAAGAAGCTATAGGTCTGAGTATGTTTCTTAAAGGAGATTTCATTTATGGGAATTATTTCCAAAGAATGCCTTGCCCTTTATTATTTGAAATATAAATTACAGAATTATTTTCGAAGTTATTATAAAGATTGAAAATTTTAAAAATCTGGCAACCTGATAGCAATAGCATTAGTCTGACTTTTTGATATTTTTCTCCTCTATAAATAAAGCCTAGTGCAGAGTAACTGTTACAGTACTCTTCATTTCTTTTCTCTGTTGTTTGTATAAATATTATAAAAATGAGGTGTGTATTTTTAGTTTATAGAAAAACAGGTTTCTTTAAATTCTATAATTTAAAAAATTGTATTTCAAGAAATTATCATGACCTTGTATCATTTACTATAAAATATTTTTTAGCAAAGAAGATACTTAGATGTATTTTTACTGTTTTTTTCACATCTATCTATTAAGGAATTAAGTGAAAGAATAATTCCAGTGTACTGAATATACTGTTTATTCTTTTAGCTTTAGGATCCTTTTCTACTGTATTTGGTGAAGAATGGAAGGAGAAGACTGATAGAGATTTTGTTAAGGTAACTCACGTAAAATATTGAACCTGTCACCAAGGGCCAAGGATGCATAGTTGCTCATTTTATATACATACCACTTATACTTTAATCTTTAGTGTAATATATAAAGATACCTATTTAAAAGTTATGATTGAGTAAAAAAGTAGAATGGCTAATAAATAAAATTCTGTTTTTATTATACATTGATTTCTGAAAATGATAACTCTATAACAAAAGCAATAAGTCTGAGAATACCTGGATTGTGAGCAGTATTCTAGCTAATTTCCTTAGGGTTCTTTTTCAGTTCATTTAATCACTCTTTAGTTGTATCGAATATTTCACTTGACTCATTTGTTAAATGTGTTAAAATATGTGCTTTCATTTCTAGAACTTCTCTTGGTGTTTTTTCAAAATTGCCTTTCTGATCTTTTATACTTTTAGTAATTCATATAATATATATTTAAAATATACTTTAATATTCACATTATATATACATTATATACCAATATAATGTATTATATAATTTTATAAATATATAAAATATAAGTCAAAAATTATGTGTACAAAAACATACATACCTGACAATTCTGATACGTAAGCCTCTTGCAACTCTTCTAGTCACTGTGACTCATGGTGGATTATTTCTTTGTGTTTTATAATCTTGGTTTGTAAATTTTAGCAGACTTTTCTGTGGGATTTTTGTGTGGATTGGATGGTGAGTTCATTTCTTCAATCTTTGTTGGCATTTGCTAGTCACCTGAAAAGAAATACTGCTCAAAATCACTTTATATTCATTTTGTTATTGGAGATTTTGTGATGATTCTGGTAATAAAACCAAACTCATGGAAACTGTGGAGCAGGCTAGTGGTGAAATATTTAGGAGGTTGTTTTTAACTCAAACTCAAGTAGAGACAGTCAATTCCTTTTGCTCTCTTTGAGGTACGGATACGGAGTTGCATATTAATTCCCCACTTCACAAGTTCACCCAAAGTCCTATATTCTGTTCTCACCCCACCCATTAAAAGCCAAGCCTCTTGGTTGTAGTTAGGCAGATAATTTCCTTAACTGTAAAAAAGTGGTGATTAAAGTCTAAGATGCACAAATTGTGTATTTATTTATGCAATCACAATGGGGAGAGGGGGTTGTGAGTATGAACACTAATTACCTGAAATCTAGAAGACACAGATATGTTGAAGATGATTAGATGATCACCTCTCTTGCATGTATTTTCATTAATTTCTACTCTTTATATTTCTTTTTATATGCTAAATTTTTTGGATTTAATTTACTGTACTTTTTATAATCTCTTGGGCTGGTGCTTAGATCACTGATTTTTTTTCTAATACATACATTTAAAGCCATAAAATTCTAAGCACATATTTAACTTTAGTCTCCCAATTCTGATATTTCATATTTTCATAACTCAGCTTAAAGTATCTTATAATTTCCATTATAACATCCTCTTGATAGATACGTGGATTATTTTGAAGGGAAGTTTCTTTCTTTTTTTAAGTTTTTTAAAAAAATTCCAGTTAGTTAACATACAGTGCAATGTTAGTTTCAGGTATACAGTTATAGTGATTCAACACTTCCATACAACAACCTTTGCTAATCTCAGCAAGTGTGCTCCTTAGTCTCCATCACCTATTTCACCCATACCCCCTCCCACCTTCCCTCTGATAACCATCTGTTTGGTCCCTGTAGTTAAGAGTCTGTCTCTTGGTTTGCCTCTCTCTCTCTTTTTTCCCCTTTGCTTGTTAGATTTATTTGTTAAATTCACATGAGTGAAATCATATGGTATTCATCTTTCTCCAACTTATTTCAGTAACCGTTATACTCTCTCTAGCTCTATCCATGTCATTGGAAACAACAAGACTTCATCCATTTATTGGATGAATAATATTCCTTTGCATGTATACAATCTATGTATTTAGAGATATAGACATAGATATAGCAGAAAAAATATGCCACTCTTCTTTATCCATTCATCAGTTTAAGACACTTGGACTATTTCCATAATTTGGCTATTGTAGATAATGCTGCTATAAATAAATATGGGAGTGCATGTATTTCTTCAAATGGTATTTTTGTATTCTTTGGGTAAGTACCTATTAGGTGCAATTGCTGGATCCATGGGTAGTTCTATTTTTAGCATTTTGAGGACCTTCCATACTGTTTTCCAGACTGGCTGCACCAGTTTAAACATCCACCAATAGCAAAAGAGGATTCCCATTTTTCCACATCCTCAGCAATACCTGTTGTTTCTTATGTTGTTGATTTTAGCCATTCAACAGGTGTGAGGTGGTATCTCACTGTAGTTTTGATTTGTATTTCTCTGATGGTGAGTGATGTTGGGCATCTTTTCATGTCTCTTTTGGCTCTCAGTATGTCTTCTTTGGAAAAATGTCTCTTCATGACTTTATGCCCATTTTTAAATTGGATTATCTGCTTTTGGGTGTTGAGTTTTATAAATTTTTTTATATATTTTGGATACTAATACTTTATCAGATATGTCATTTGCAAATATCTTCTCTTAAAGGGAAGTTTCTTCATATCCAAAAAACATACAGTTCTTCCAGTGTTCTTTTTCTTTAAGAAACAAGGCAGAGGATCATAGGGGAAGAGATGAAAAAAAGAAACAAGATGAAACCAGAGAGGGAGACAAACCATAAGAGACTCTTAGTCTTAGGAAGCAAACAGGGTTGCTGGGGGGTTGGGGTGGGGGATGAGGTGGCTAGATGATGGACATTGGGGAGGGTATGTGTTGTGGTGAGCTCTGGGTGTTGCATAAGACTGATGAATCACAGATGTGTACCCTTGAAACAAACACTTCAAAAAAAAAAAAGCAATGGAAAAAAAATCTAACTGAATTTCACTATGCAGAAACAATATACTCTGTATAATCTTAAACTTCTGGAATATTTTCACTTTCATTTATTTCATAGTCTAGCCCTGATGAGATTTTATAAACACTAATTGTATTTATATGTATTTTGAAGTTGTTGGGTATAAATTTCTGTGTATGTCAGGCCAACATGGTTAATCATAATATTTGTATTTATATATCAGTACTGGCTGTTTTGTCCATTTCTTCATTTATGGAAAGAGGTATGTTAAGAATACCCAGTATGATTGGGGATGTAACTTTCCTTATAGTTCTGTAATACTTTATTTTTGTATTTCAAGACTGATACATAGTGCATGTTACAGGTGTTCTATCTTTCTGGTCAGTTGAACATTTAAAGTATCCTTCTTACCTTTAAGTCTACTATTTCTTATTTTTTGGTCTTATATCAATATAATATCATCTTCCATTTGTTTGTGGTTTATCTGGCTCATATTTTTCCCTTGAATCTTTCTTACTTATTTATCCTTGTATTTTAGATGTTTTTTGTGCCTTTTTTTATATAAACAACATATACTTGGGCTTTTCTTTTTCTGTGTGAAAAACTGTTTTAGTGCATTTATTCAATTTGCATTAAGTGTAATTTTGATATAATTGTATTTAAATTTGCAGTGCTTTGAATTTGTTTCTATATTAGGTTCTTGCCTATTTGGTTTTGTTTTTTTCTATTCCTCCTTTCTTATCTTTTTATTTAACTGAGTATTGTTTATTATTCAGTATTCTGCCTACTGTTAGTTTGGTATTTATGTACTTTTTCTGTTTTTTTTTTTTTTTTTAAAGGTTTTTTGTTTATTTACTTGGCAGAGAGGAGAGAGATCACAAGTAGGCAGAGAGGCAGGCAGAGAGAGGAGGGAGCAGGCTCTCTGCTGAGCAGAGAGCCCGATGTGGGGCTCTATCCCAGGACCCTGAGATCATGACCTGAGCCGAAAGCAGAGGCTCAACCCGCTAAGCCACCCAGGCGCCCACTTTTTCTGTTTTCTTAGTGATTACACTAGGGATTATAATTTTAATTCTTACTAATTTAGTAAATTAGTACTTTTACCACTTTTTGGATAATGTAGGAACACTAGCACAACTCTCATCTCCATTTACTTTACTTTTGATTTATATATACTGCTCTCATTCATTGCTTTGCTCTTTTTCAGACTTCTTAAAATAGAATCTTAAATCATTGGTTTTAAACTTTCCTTCTTGTTTAATGTCAGTATATAAAGTTATAAAATCCTTCTCTAAACTGCTTGAGTTGTATCCCACTCAAAAATTATTTGAGTTTTCATTATCATTTAGTTCAAGGTATTTTCTCATGTCTCTTGTGATTTCTTCTTTGATTTATGGCTTATATAGAAGTATATTTAATTTGTGGGGGTTTCTTCCAAGTAGCTTTTAGTTTTAGTATTATCGTTCCAGTTACTACTCATTTTAATCACATTACATTGTTGTCAGAGAATATAAGTCTATGTATGTTCTTTTATTTAGTTAGTTTTTATTTATTTATTTTTTGAGAGAGTTTGCATGTGAGCAGGGGGAAGGGCAGTGGAGTGGCCGAGGGGGAGAGAGAATCTTAAGCAGCCTCCATGCCACTGCAGAGCCTGATGTGGGGCTCAGTCTCACAACCTTGAGATCATGACCTGAGCCAAAATCAAGAGTTGAATGCTTAACCACCTGAACCACCCAAGCGACCTTATCTAAGGTCTTTTAAACTTATCAAGACTTGTTTTAGCATATGGTCCTAGTGACTGTTTCATGCACACTTGAAAACAATGTATGCTTTATTGTTGGGTGCAGTGTTTATTAATAGCAAGTCAAGGTATTTGACAGTGTTCAAGATTTTTGTATAATTATACTTTTCTATATAATTAGTCTATGATTTCCTGAGAGATGAGTGTTAAAATCATCAACAGAATGACTGTTTATATCTCCTTTTAATTGTCAGTATTTGCTTTGGGTATTTTGAACCTCTGTTACTAGTTGCATATACGTTTAGGATTATTACATTTTCTTGATAGCTTAGCTTTTATTTATTATTACAAAATATTCCTCAGATATGTCATTTGCAAATATCTTCTCTTAAAGGGAAGTTTCTTCATATCCAAAAAACATACAGATCTTCCAGTTTTCTTTTTCTTTAAGAAACAAGGCAGAGGATCATAGGGGAAGAGATGAAAAAAAGAAACAAGATGAAACCAGAGAGGGAGACAAACCATAAGAGACTCTTAGTCTTAGGAAGCAAACAGGGTTGCTGGGGGGGTGGGGGTGGGGGATGAGGTGGCTAGATGATGGACGTTGCAGAGGGTATGTGTAATATCCCATCCCTGAAATCTCTTCACTGGTGTAATTTATCTACAGTAGCTTTCTTATGATTAATGTTTTCATGATATATCTTTTTCTATCCTTATGTTTTTCATCTGTGTGTGTGTGTGTTTAAGATTTATTATTTTGAGAGAGAGAGAGAGAGAGAATGAGCAGGAGGGACAGAGGGAGAGGGAGCGAGAATCTCAAACAGACTGCACACTGAGCATGGAGCCTGACACAGGACTCAATCTCACGACCCTGAGATCACAACCTAAGCTGAAACCAAGAGTCAGACAACTAACTGACTACACCACTCAGGCGCCCCATTTCATCTGTGGTTTTATATAGTTTCTTAAAGATATCTTATACTTGGATCTTATTTACTTTAATCTGCCTTTTGTGCAATTTCTTCCTTTTCATCAAGTATTCAGACCATTTATACTTTATCAAATTATTAATATGGTTGAATTTTGATTCTTAGCTTTTATTTTCCTGAAAATTTTATTTTGCCTTTATGTTTGAAAGATATTTTTGCTGGATATAAAATTGTGTTTTCAGGGTATTATCTGAGCAGTTTAAGGTAATGTTTCATTGCCATCAGATTTGCATTGTTACTGACAAGAAGTCAGTTTTAATCTTATTGCTTTGTATGTGATGTGTTTTCTCTGACTGCTTTTTAGGTATTCTCTTAATCATCAATTTTTATTTTGGTTAGGGTGTGCTTTGTTGAAGTTTTCTTCGCTTTTCTTGCTTGGGATTTATTTAGTTCTTTTGTTTGGTATTTTTCATGAAATTTGGAAAGTTTTGGCAATTATTTCTTCAAATATTTTTTCTTTCCCCTTCTATTTTTCTGAGACTGTGTTTATGCCAATGTTAGACCATATCCTGTCTCACAGGCTACAGAAATTCTGTTCACTGTTTTTAGACCTTTTTTTCTCCTGTGTACTTCATGGATGTTTCTATTGTCCTGTTTTCATTTGCTCTTATCCTGTTAAGCCCATCTAGTCATTTTTTCCTTTTCAGATACTGTTTTCAGCTCTAGAAATTCTATTTGATTCTCTTTTACATCATTCAGTTTTTCTTCTAATTGTGCTCATACTTTCCTTTAAATCTTTGCCAATATTTAATAAAAAATAAAAAAAAATTTTATTCAAAAATGTTTAAAAATCTTTGCTAATTCAATTATCTTTATTACTTCTGGGTCTGTTTTTTTTGAAACTATTTTTGTCTTAGTTATGGATCATGTTTCCTACTTTCTTTGTACATGCAGTAATTTTTTATTAGATATGATTATTGAGAATGTTACATTATTGAGTTGATTTGGTGACTTTCAAGAATGTAGGACTTTGTTCTGGCATGCTTTTAATTGACATATAGATTGTGACATATCGATCCTTTAGAATGTTGTTTTAAAGCTTTATTATGATTGAGATAGATTAGCCTTTACTCTAGCACCAGTTTATCCCTATTCCTAAGGCACGGCTTTGTTTAGATTTCTACTGAATTAGCAGGGTATTTAATGAGGTTTCTCTGTTTTGTGAATTGTTCAGTTATAGCTCCTCATTAGTTCTCTCTCTCTTTTTTTTTTTTTTTTTGCTTGAGGTTTTGGAGTTCAAGCTTGCATATGCATAGTTTAGTACTCAGCAATCAGCTCAAGAAATTCCTATGCAGATTTATTGAGTTCTTTCTCTTCATTGCTCCTCTTTCTTGCAAATTTGCTCTCCTGTTCTAGTTCTGTTGGCCTTACTGAACTCTAATCAGTTTCCTCAGCTTAAAAATCACTATGATCTTTTGGATTTATTGTCTCTGTGCTATAGTCTAGAGCTTCCTGTAAAACTATGGGGGGCAGTGATTAAACTCACTCCTTTTGTTTTCCATATTTCAGTGATTATGTTGTCCAGTCTCTGAAAACAGTTGTTTTACATATATTGGTTTTATGATAGGAAGATGACTACCAAAGTACTAGTTACTGCATTATGGCCTGAACAAAAGTTTTTCCCCAGGCATTTTTTCTTAGATTTTACTTTTATGCATATTTTTACCTGATAAAACATTTTTTTTAGTATTTTATTCATTATTTATTTATTTTGATTTAAACAACATCTCTCTTTTCATGTATTTTTCTTTAGTACTGGTTTATAGATGATGAGTTTTCTCAGTTTTGCTTTGCCAGGTTTCATTTCAAGTGAAGGGCAATTTCACTGTTTAAAGATTTAAGTTTGGCAGATACTTTCTTCCATCACTTAGAAAATGTCCCATTGTCTTCCAGCTTCCATTATTTGCGTTTATTTTTTTACAAGTCTGCTGTCAGTTTAGTTTGTTGTCCCTTTTTAAGATTATCTGTTCTTTTTTTCTGTCTTTGCATTTAAGTTGGGGTTTGTTTGTTTTTTGTCTTTGCTTTTCAGGAATTTTATTCTTTTATTTTGATATTCCTACACATCTTTATTTCTCTTTCTTCATTGTTTGGCGTGCTACTTAATCTATACGTTAATGTCTAAATTATTTTAGAAAATTCTTTGCCCTCTCTCTTCAAATACTGTTTCTGCCCATTCTCTCTCTTCTCAGGAGCTCCGATTATTCTTATGTTAGTACCTTTCACTGTATGTTCTGTGTCTTGTATGGTTTTTTTCCCCCATCCTGTTGTCTCTTTATGCTTCCAAAACTGTATTTTCTTCTGCACTTAGAGTTCATTAATTCTTTCTTGAGTTGTATATAATCAGTCATTAAATTGAATTTTTCTTTTCAGTTCTAGAATTTCTCTTTCATTCTTATAGTTTTCATTTATTTGCCAAATTTTTCAGTCTCTTATTTTTTTAAATTTATTATCCATGATCATCTAAAATTCTATGTCTGATATCTTTGTTCTTTGAATTTCCTATGGGCCTTTTTTCTTATATATTGAACATTGTCTTTTTTTCTTTGTATGCCTAGTTGTTGTTTATTGTTACCAAATATTCTTTTCCATGAGTTTTTTGAGCAATTGATCCTTTTGTTGGTGGACATTTTCTCAGACTAGTGGCTTTAAATGTAAAAGAATCTTAATTCCAAAAAATAAAATAGTTATTTTGAAATATCCACACCAGAATGTTTAGGAATAAAAAGTGAACTAATAGTCCATGTGTTTCTTTATTAGTACAAAAGTAACAAGATAATACAATTAAATGTCATAGACTAGTTGAAGTTGTATTTCATTTTGTATAGTTATATAGCATAAGGTCACTTGATTCTTAGCCTGAAAAAGAACATTGGCCGTGGATATTGACTCATCTCTTCTCGCATTTGAATCAAAAACAGTTTGTAGATATGGAATCCTGGAAAGCAAGTTAAATATCTGGATTAAAAACTTGGGAATACAACTTCACCACTTAATTATTTGATTTTATTCTAAATTTAGATTTACTCAGTAGCTAGCCAGGCAATGTCTCAGGCATGTCTGTAAATAGGAATACTGTGTTTGTGTGCTGTTTAATGACAGGATTAATGACTATCATAATTTTCAGATACTAATGAGCATAAGCACTATTTCTAGATACTTGCCATAACTATAAAATAATCAGAAAATATCTGTAATTTATATTGGTGACATTGTCATAGGTACTGCTAATACTATTTGGTTTTTTGTTTAACACTCAGCATTGAAGAAATTGCTAAGGAAATACTAAATTTTAGTTAGAGGTTAATGAACATAAAGATATCACCGTTTCCCTTCATTTAATTTCACAGATGCGGGGTGCCTGGGTGGCTCAGTGGGTTAAAGCCTCTGCCTTCAGCAGAGGTCATGATCTCAGGGTCTTGGGATCAAGCCCCGCATCGGGCTCCTTGCTCAGCAGAGAGCCTGTTTCTCCCTCTCCCTCTGCCTGCCTCTCTGCCTGCTTGTGATCTCATTCTCTCTGTCAAATAAATAAGTAAAATCTTTAAAAAAATAATCTTTAAAAAAATTTCACAGATGCTCTGATTTCTTTCACAGACCATTTAGGCATCTGTGGACCCCAGCTTAAGAATCTCTAATCTGAAATGATACCTTATTATATAAGTACTTTAAACTTACAGAAAGTTAATATTTATGTCAGTTAATTAAATAGATAGCACATAATGCTGTCTACATGGACTTTTTTTTTTTAAGATTTTTATTTATTTATTTGACAGAGGGAGAGACATCACAAGCAGGCAGAGAGGCAGGCAGAGAGAGGGGGAAGCAGGCTCCCTGCTGAGCAGAAAGCCCCAATGCGGGGCTCGATCCCAGGACCGGGAGACCACGACCTGAGCTGAAGGCAGAGGCTTTAACCCACTGAGCCACCCAGGCGCCCCTCTACATGGACTTTTAAAAGTACAAGTTTTAGGGACACTTGAGTGGCTCATTCAGTTAAGCATCCAACCCTTGATTTCAGCTCAGGGCATGATCTTAAGGTTGTGAGATCGAGCTCTGTGTCAGACTCCATGGTGGGCATGGAGCCTACTTAAGATTCTCTTTCTTCCTCTCTATCTGCCCCTCTCCCATCCACTCTCTTAATCCTTAAAAAAAAAAAAAAGGAAAAAAAATAAAAGATTCTCTCTCTCTTTCCCTCCCAACCCTCTCTCTCTATAAATAAATAGTAGAAATTTTATTTAAAGCAATAGAATAGTTCTTTCAAATATCAGAATTAAGTATAATAATTTCTTAATTACAGTTTTGGAAAGACATTGTTGATGATAATGAAGTACGTGACCTCATTTCTGACAGAAACAAGTCTCATGGTAAGACAGTAAGAAAAATTTTAAATAATTTTGAAATATCAATATTAATAAATGAAGTATCAATTTAAGTAAAATGTATATTTTCTGTTATAGAAGGTACATCAGGAGAATGGATTTGGGAATCTTTATTTCATCCACCTCGAAAGCTGGGCATTAATGATATTGAAGGACAACGGGTACTTCAGATTGCAGTGATTTTGCGAAATCTTTCCTTTGAAGAGGGCAATGTTAAGCTCTTGGCAGCTAATCGTACCTGTCTTCGTTTCCTATTACTTTCTGCACATAGTCATTTTATTTCTCTAAGGCAATTAGGCCTTGACACGTTAGGAAATATTGCAGCTGAGGTAAGCATGTGATAGTAACTTAAAACAGTTTTGATAGTTAGCAATAATATTTACTTTAAATTTTTAGTATGTAGCATTATTGTATTTGCTATACTTACAGAATATGAAAGGCTTACATAAAGTTTTGCCTAACTATGGTATCGCACACTTTTTTGGAAAAAGTACTTGAAATGATGCTCCAGATTTAGTGATGGCTATTCCCATGGTAACTGCATTTTTTTTTTTTTTTGGTAATTGCATTTTTAAAAACTTGGGCAACACTGTTCTATTAATTATTATTAAATTTGAAATACACAGCATTGAAGAGGGCTACCTCAGTAGTGTCCTTTCCTTTTTCCAGCTTCTATTGGACCCTGTCGATTTCAAAACTACTCATCTGATGTTTCATACTGTTACCAAATGCCTAATGTCAAGGGATAGATTTTTAAAGATGAGGGGTAAGTACTTACTTAATTTTCTCATTGTATAACATGCACAGACTTTTTATCATCCTTTAAAAAATAAATATATGTTTGTGTACGCTTTTCAGGCATGGAAATTTTGGGAAATCTTTGCAAAGCAGAAGATAATGGTGTTTTGATTTGTGAATATGTCGATCAGGATTCATACAGAGAGATCATTTGTCATCTCACTTTACCTGATGTGCTGCTCGTGATTTCAACACTCGAGGTGCTATATATGCTCACAGAAATGGGAGATGTTGCTTGCACAAAAATTGCAAAAGTAGAAAAGAGCATAGGTAAGATTAAACCAAAGAAACATTTATTTTCTTTATTGGGGAAAAAATATTTAATGGGGTGTGCTGTATTAATCACAATTGATATTTGGGATTTACTATTTATTTTGAAGAGTCATTACCCTTTCAGACACACATGTTTGTATTATTCTTTCTGCCTGTTTTAGATTAACAAGAAACTTCTGTCATATACGGACCAGGGTGTATGTGGTTATCAATAACTCCTATTCCTTTATTTCTGTTACTACTTATCAAATCCAACCAAACAACCAACAAAATTGCTATTACTCTGAGGAACAGGTCTTTCTGTTTCAAATAGTCAGCTGCTACTATTAAGCAACTGAAGCTGAGTGAAAAAGTTTCCTTGTGTTCCTAGAAGTTGCTGGTAATGGTATTATTCTTACAATTAATCAGCTTACCACCTCTTTAGTGGATTGTCAGTTTTCAACACAATTATGAAAGTATGTCATGTTAACATTTACTCATTGATTAGAATGATTTTTATCTTGGGTATAAATACTAAAACCAGAGTAAAAAGAGATTTAGCTTGAATTATTAGTGAGAAATTAAGATGTCACTTTCCATATCAGTGGTTCTAAATCTGGCTACACATCAGAATCAGTTGGGAAACTTTTCAAAAATACAGATACCTAATCCCCATTGCAGAGCTACTAAATCAGTCTTCAGAGATTGAGCCTAAAAATCTTTTTCAAAGATCCACAGATAATTCTGATGTACAGTGATTCATGGACTGCCATCTGAGAAGCAGGTATTCTGTATAGCATGTGTTTTTCAGCAATGTCATTGTTTGGTAATATTACTAATAACTATTGGTTTTTAATTTATTTTAGACATGTTAGTGTGTCTGGTTTCTATGGATATTCAGATGTTTGGCCCTGATGCACTAGCTGCAGTAAAACTCGTCGAACATCCAAGTTCCAGTCATCAAGTTTTATCTGAAATTAGGCCACAAGCTGTAGAACAAGTCCAAACCCAGACCCATGTAGCATCTGCCCCAGGTTAGTGTTTTTACATAATGTTTTTCAGTATGGTTACTGGTGTGTAAGATTTAATACTAAAGATAAATGTAAATGTGTAGTACAGGGAACCGATACTGTATAGTGGAATAGGCTAAAGCAGAACTTGAATGTGAGCTTTAATTTCTTAGATATTATACATTCCAGGAGCAGTAGGACCAAAGCAAGCACAGAGGAAGAAACATTTAGAAAGAAACATCTAAAAAACATTTAGAGGAGTGTGAGAGATTAGATATTTACAATTGTGAGAGCAATATGAAGTGCCCCAATGAACTTATTATTTGCGATTTTGGTCATTGGAAATTGATATGCCAAGAATAAGTTAATCATATATGACCTAATAATTCTCCCAGCTGGTCATCCAAGTACATAAGTATAAAACCTCCTAATACTTGAACCAAAAATCATAGAGTCAGAGCCTTGGATCAGACACACATGCAAACGTACACACAGGACATGTATATAAGCATGTGTACCTGCACTTGTGCACCATTCTTAGGGTCTGGTGGTCTGTTTAACTCAACGTCTTTAATTAGAATTCATAGCTATCTAATAATGAGTATTCTCTTCAGTCCTTGGACTTCTTTCTCCCGGCTTGTTATAAGTCGTCATTTTTATATTTTAGCACTCTCAGCCTTTTTGGGAGTGCTTTCTCTACCTTCATTTGTCTTAACAAAACCGTCCATCTTTCACCTCACCTGCTCTTTTCCACCTCCCGCCATTCCCAAGACATTTCTCTTATATATTTTAATAGAAGATACTCTTTTTCTCGGTTGATCTTACTACCTCTCACTTGGAATTTACATGGAAGCCATGTAGCATGATTTTCTTCAACTTCCTAACCCTTCACTTACAAACTTATTAGCATCTGAACTCATTTTCCTTCAACTTCCACTTGTCTTCAGAGATGTCAGCTTCTGAATCTGTGCTCTGAGTATCAGTCTCCTCGTTCCTATATCTCAAGCCTTTTTTTCTTTACCTGCTTCTTCCCTTCAGCCTAGAAATACATTTAGATCATCAACCTCCTTCACTATACTTAATTCAAAAATCTCATTATTTTTATTACCTTTAACTACCACGTCCATTTAATCCCCAAATCTTGTTGAATCTTCCTAAATACCCTGGCTTCTTCAGTTGCCAGTGCAATGCCTCAGTTCAGACTTCCATCACATCTCTCAGCTACTTGTTCTCCTCTCATTTAATCATGGTCTCAGTCTCTCCTCTCCTCTAACTCATAGGATCACAATTATATATTCTATTTACATGAAAAGTATGTAATATGTATCACTTATTTTATTGATTTCCACTATGTCCTTCTGAAGTATATGATAGAGTTGTATCATATGGGCGTTTAACTTCCTTGGTGTCAACTAACAGAATTGGACAAACGATAAAGCATGAAAAAAATAGGTAATTTTGACTACTAACCTACTCAGTAACTTTCACCCACAGGTAATAGCATACTGGAGAGTCAGTGGTCAAATAGTAATACTTTTGCAGCCTTGATAAAGAAATGAAACAGTTCTTTTTACCAGTTAAGTGGGTAGTAGGGGTATATTCCTATCCTCAAAGAAGAAATTGAAGATTAAATTAACTGAGGGCCATAGAGAAACTCTGTTCAACTAAGAATTAGAGGAATTAATAAATTGTCAGTGATACACTGAAATAAAATGGGCCATTTGAAGGATATTTAAGGGTAATTTTGATGAAAGCTACTGATTTTGCCTCCTCACTGACCAGTGACCTCAACAAATGAACCCATCCCCTCCACTAAGATTTGGCCCTCATTTGGCAAGTGGACAATATTAAATGTTTAGTTTGTGACTTGTTCATAGTAATTCATTGATAGAGGTGGGACTAAGCCTCCTAAGGACCTAAAAATTCACTTTTGAACTGATGAGCATTTTATTACTTGCTCATCATGAATGACTTTTAATTGTTCGATTAGTTATCATTTATAGTTTGTCTCCCCACCCCCATCATTTGTTTAATACTGTTTTCTTATGAACGGTTGTCTTCAAAAGTTTGGCTCACTTCCCATCATGATGAAAACTTATGTAACCTTTCACCCACTTTTAGTTTGACATCTAAATTTTTTCATTATAATTTAAATAGTTGTAAATAAAACTTTTTGTGTATATTAAATTGACATTTTAAAATAAAAAGTACTTTTTGTATCCAGTGGAATCTTGATTTTGCTATCATCCATTTTTAAATAATATACAGACTCTTAATATCAAATTTTATGGTACCTTCTTTCTTCTTGAACTCATATCCACCACTCTATCTGTACTTCTCAGCTATAAATGTAGACACTTTAATTAACTTTTTCAGTTTCCTGTTACTCTGTAAAGTTTTAAGTCCTTAAAATTTTATCATTGTAAGTTTTAGAAATAAGCAATATGTAAAACAACAGTACATGACAAAATAGCTATTGGAAATTCATCTCTTAATGAGGTGGTTCTCTGGAAAGTGTTACTCCAGTGTGTTCCAAAATGAATATTTTTTTATATCTAGAGTGAAACTGGGTTCAACATCAATTCTATCTCCATTTTTCCTTTTTATACATTTAATTGGAAAATCTAGTTCACATCAATAAATAGCTAAGGATAGAATTTGCAATTCTTTGAGCTTCAGAATTATCCAAAATTTTTAAAATTATATTTAATGATCTTCTGTCAAGTTGAATTCTTTGATATTGTTGAAATCAAAGAATTAACACGTGACTCATAAAAGAATTTGTTGCCCAGTCATTACATTTATTTTTAAGTTTTACTGAAATATGTCAAAAAGATATTGATAAGATATGACTATAAAATATATTTGCTGACTCTTGCTTAGATGCACCTTGTTTAACCTGATATAGTCAAGAAATATTAACACAGTGGTTCTCAAACTTAAGGGTGCGTCAGAATTGGCTGGTGGGCTCATATACTGATTTCTAGGCTCCATACCCTGAATTTCTGATTCAGGTGGACCGGAGAATTTTAATTTCTAAACAAGTTCCCATGAGATACTGATGCTGCAGGTCAGGGGACTATACTTTGAGGACCACTCGGTTAGGAAAATTGAAATATTATTCAAGACCAGTATAGTTTTTTGATAAGGTACTTTTATCATGCTTTTATGATTTGAGTACTTTTTTGGCAAAACCTTAGAACTACAGATTTCTCCCATTCAGCTATACAGAAAATATCTCCCACATAACCTACTGGTAAAGTTAGTCTTTATTATCAAAAGTATTTTGCTTTAATCAATCTCACTTTTCATTACTTAAAAAAGGTCCAGCTTTATTTTTCATTCTAAGAAAGTATGGTTAATAGGTGTTCTCATGACGGGAATTCTAAGACAGTTAAACTAGCCAAGATTTTGTCATCTGAATGAAATAAGATGCCACAACCTTGAGTATTTCTTTAAAAAAATTTTTGTGCTTTACTTATACAAGATTCTGACTCAAAAGTAACACCCTTTTTGACGATAGTTAGAAGATAGAGGAGAAAGGACATTAAGCAAAAATTGTCATCACTTTATATCTGAATTCAGAATACACCAAAGGGCCAGAATACTCTTAACTCATGCCTTTAACTATAATATATAAAATACCATAAAATATAGATAGATATAACTCATGCCCTACCGTAACACCTTGGTTAAACAAAGCTTTGTGGATTCCAATGATTCTAATTCTCTCTTTGATGTCTTAGAGGTTTTTACATCATTCATTGTCATCATCATCATCATCATCATCATCATAGCTGACAATTATATAGTGCTAACTATTTGCCAGGCATTGTTTTAAAGTGGCTTATATATAAACTCCTCTAATTCTCATAATGACCTATGAGGTCAGTGTACTGTTACTTTTCCCCATTTTATAGACAGGTTAATTGACTTGCCCATGGTTACACAGCTAGTAAGTGCTGGATCTCTACCTAGAGCCAGCCACTGTGGCTTGAGAGCCATGCATTTAACCATACCTGCGTTGCTATAAAGGACGGATGAGAGTTAAGACTTTTGTTCCAAAATGGGAGAAGAGAAGTTTTAGAAAGGAGTATATACAGAAGTTGAGCATCTGAGAAGTGATTCTTTTTAAAGATTTTTATTTATTTTGAGAGAGAAAGAGTCAGGGAGGGGCAGAGGCAGAGGGAGAGAATCTCAGGCAAACTCTCCGCTGAGTGCTGGGCCCATCTCAGGGCTCAATCCTATGATCCCATGACCCTGAAATCATGACCTGATCCAAAATCAAGAGTCAGACGCACAACTGACTCAGCCACCCAGGTGCCCTTGGAAATTGATTCCTTTTAAAGTATAAATACCTTTGAATCACTTGGAATAAATCTTTAGGTATCTTTCCTGAGGGCAGCGCTTCTCAGTTTGTAGCCACTTTTATAGTAATTCTGTGTTTCCAGTTTACCGTCTTAATTGTGGCTGCTTTATTCTTCTTTACACATTATTTGTAAAGTTTTTATAATTCCTAATATTTCACTCAACTGGTCATTAATTGATTCAGGAAATTTCAGTCTGAATAGATTATGTTCTCTTATTAGTACAATTGATGAAGAAAAAGAAGGTAGTGGGTTCAGTCAGGCCCTGCTCAGATATTTTCTGTTGTCAAGTTAGGAGAAGAAAAGATAAGCTGGGGTTGCACCAGGAAAATAGTTTTGGTTGTAATTATTTTGTTCTGTTAAGAAATAGCATGTCATAGTATGGTATCTGAATTATGACAGACTTGGATTCAAATCCAGTACCCAGCTATACACAGCTCTGCCATTTCCATCATTTGTTCCTTTGTAAACTTAATCTCTGAGCTTTATTTTTTTCATTAGCAAAACAGGCATAATTAAATTTAGGCCTATAAATAAGATTAAAACAAATAATGTTTTATAAATGTAAATGGCTTAATACAGAGTAAATGTTCAGTAAGTGGCTGCTATTAGCTCTTATCCCAGTAAAAGCTTGGGGTTTCATCAAACATAAGTCAGGATGGCTTTTGATTATTCACAGATTTGACTGTGCTGTGGAGATCCTTGGGTTCTAATAATTTTAGAAATACATTTGTTCTTTTTGAGGATTCTGAGCTTCGCTAAAATGTTATTTAAAAAATAGTGGGTATATTTTATAAGTTTAAAAACTATGAAGTAATACTGATAAAGCAGTATAATTTTTAATTTTATAAGTATGTGAGATTCATATTTAAATGATCATAATATGACTAAGTTTGTATTATCATATTTTTATGTTTTCATTAGTTCCTTTATATACAGCAGAAAAGAAAACATTTATTTTCCTACAGATCTGTTCAACTTGTAAGAAAATAATAGATGATCTAACTTATTCATTGGACTTGAATTGTCTTAAAATATGTCATAAGTAAAATCTCAGAAATTGGTATGTGTTTTAAGATTAATAGCTAGTATGTTTTTATCCAGCCATCTTGCCTCTCTTAGGACAAAAGGTATACCTGAAAACTATTATTACAACATATTTTTTTCTCCCCAGAAGAATAATTTTATGAAAATCCCTTCTTGAATGTAGGACTTTAAATTAGTTCAGACTTTTTGTTCACCTTTTCCCAGAAGTGTTATATATATGCCACTTGCAGAGATAATTTTTAAATTAAAAAATGAAGTGATTGTTTCTGATACTGTCTGCTTCTATAGCTAAACTGATTCATATTTACTGATGTGTTGAGCTGTGTGACCTTGGGCTAGTTATTTTAATCACTTTGAGTGTCTGTTTCCTTATGTGTACCCATCTCACAGAAGAATTAATATAAAGTGTTTAACTCAGTGTCTGACCCATGGGAAAAAGAGTTTATATTAGCTGTGTAATCTGTATTATTGTTACTACTTGAATGATCATAAAGAGTTTATATAAAGCATCAAAGACAGTGCCTGGTATGATATGTGCTCCATTATAAGTTTCTTTATCAAATTTGTGTATTTTCATTATGTTTATACCCTTTTTAAAAAGATAGTCTTTGGGAATATTAATTGTTTCAGTGTCCATGAACTAAACATGGCATATAGTGACTAAGTGTGTACAAATGATGTAGCTAATGTATTTTTTTCTTTAGCTTCCAGAGCAGTTGTAGCACAGCATGTTGCTCCACCTCCAGGAATAGTGGAAATAGATAGTGAGAAGTTTGCTTGTCAGTGGTAAGTGGTTTATTTCTATTAAGGCTTTATCCTTGGGAAGAATAAAGCAAAAGAGAAAAGGAAATGTATTTCAACAGTCATCCAGAATGTTTTATTCTGTATTTCTTTTTAGTCAGAGTAGAATATCATTTATACCAAAAATGGACAATGTAAAATCATTTCACCTGCATTTTAGAATAATGTAAAAGAAAAATGTTCGTCAGAATCTTCAGAATTAAATTACACCATTTAACTTCTTTTCAGAGTAAAATTTGTGTTAAAACGTTATCTTTGACTTTGTAGAAAATAGGATTTGTCAGGTTATAGGATTTTTATTTCTTAAATTAATATTTTATTAAAACTGAACTGGACTGTCTTTAAGAAACTAAGGCAGATTTTGTTGTTAAATGTCTCTTCTTTTTCATCACAAGCAATACTTCTTGTTCATTGATAGTTAATTTTTCTTTTTTCAGGTAGTAAGGGGAAATGAGTTAAATGATACAATAGCTAGTGGATTTACATGGAAACAAGCAACTTGAAAATAATATTTTATTGAGAAGACTGACTAGTCATATATCAGCCACTTCCTGAAAAAATAAACTGTAGACTTGGTTAGATTTCATTTTCTCATAGTAGTAGCTTCCACAGAGTTACGAATTCCAACCTAAATTCTTTAGCAGATTAACAGATTGAATAGAAAAGATCACTTTCTGATGATGTATTACTTTAAAATTTTTCTTTCTCTAATCCTTTTTCTCCCATTCTCTAACATGATTTGTCTCCCATTCCATGTTCCTGTCATTCTGTGTTCCATATTTTTGGTGCTTTCATATCTTTGTTCCTGTGGCAATTTTCTCTAGACTTTTCCACTTTGCTTAAAATCGGGTTTATGGTTTTAAATATCTCTAATTATTTCTTTTTCCTCACCTTCTATATTTTTACACCTTATACTTGATGAATCACTTCCAGTAATACTTGGAAATGTTTATCTTCTACACTAAAACCAAAAAAGTTTTTTGTGTCTAGGCCTTTTGAAAACTCAGTACTTAAAAAATTATGAAAAGTTGGAAAAAGTACGTACCACGTGCACAGTAAAATGTGTGTGTGTTAGGTATAGATTTGGTCTTCTAAATCCCATTTGCACATTTCTGCTAGTTCTTGTGAGGAGGGAGAGATTCATTCTAAAATTATTTAATCATAAGTATTATTTGATTCAGTTTATATAAACAGCTGTAAGTTGGCCTGTTATATGAATAGTAAGCCTGAGAAGAGAATCCTATGATGATAATTTGACCTCTAGTCCTAACATATATGGATGGAAGTCACTATATGAAATGACAAACTGAAGTTTGAATTAATTTGTAATGCATTAAGAATAGAAGTTTCTGAAATGGGGGAATGGAAGTACGAGGCATGGGAGAAATAGGATTGTCTTAAAGGGTAGTTGAAAGCTTAGGTAAGTTTTTTTCTTAAGGAATTTGATCCAAGAGACAAGAAAAGTTTAATTTTAGTTCAGTTTTTCTTCCATTTTCCACATCTCCAATGGAAATAGCTCATCATTGGGAATTTCTGTTAGAATTATTGCAAGACAGGAAATTTAGTAGATATTGATTGAATAAAACTTATTTGTTGTAGAAAATTTGTTGCCAACAGACCAACGCTGTTCTCACTGGGGTGTGAACACAGTTTTTATATTTGCTATTAATGATTTTTTTAATACTAAATAAATGTGATTAAGTAGTTAATCTCCTTTTGTTTAGTTTCATCAGTCTAAAACCTAGCATTCATTTTTGCTAATAACATGAGATAGTGAAATTTGATTAACAGGCATAAATATTATTTTATAATACATTGCCTTCAAATGGCTTTACTATAGTTAATATGAACTCTCCGGTAATATATTGCATAATGCCATCTATTTTTCTCCTTTTTAGGCTAAATGCTCATTTTGAAGTAAATCCAGATTGTTCTGTCTCTCGAGCAGAAATGTATTCTGAGTACCTCTCAACATGCAGTAAATTAGCTCGTGGTGGAATCCTAACTTCAACTGGATTTTATAAATGTCTTAGGTAGGATGCATAGTTAACTTAAAACAAAGTTAATTTATATCACCTACAACATTTCTTGCTCTTTAGAGAAAATACCAACCATCTATCTAGTTTTAAATATTTCTACTACTTGAAATTTCATATTGGCTAGGTTGTAATAAGATAGACATTTAAATACAAGGGGATTTTGGAAATCAAACCTGGTGTTTGTGTCTGAATATTATGAGGCTTATCAAAGAAAGAGAAGGGAGAAACTTTTTTCTACCCACTTTAATATGTTAAAGGCATGACTTTCGCCTATTTAAATCTTGAATAATAGTCTATAACTAATACTCTTCAAATATCGAGGCTTTTGGCATTTTGCAGTTTGTAAAATAGACACTACCGAGATGCAGTTTTTGTTAATTATATAGGGCACAGACTTATTTAAAACCCAACAATGTTAATAGATAATGATTTTAAAAATTGGAGAACTGATCTTTTATATTTCTTTTTGCTTCCCACCTTTGTAGAATATAACTGTATGAATCATACTGGTTCATACATTTGTAGTAGTAAATATACTACTGCTGTTCATGTAAACATTGTTAGAAGTCTGTTTTTTGTTCATGTGCTAGTTAAGAAAACTAAGTGTGTGTGTACTTTACAGAACGGTCTTTCCAAATCATACAGTGAAGAGAGTGGAGGATTCCAGTAGCAACGGGCAGGCACATATTCATGTAGTAGGAGTAAAACGGAGGGCTATACCACTTCCCATTCAGATGTACTATCAGCAGCAACCAGTTTCTACTCCTGTTGTTCGTGTTGATTCTGTTCCTGATGTATCTCCAAGTCCTTCACCTGCAGGTATTAACTTTTGAGTTTTAAGTATATCTAATTTAACAAAAAAGCAAAATGAAACTGGGTAATTTAAAATGTATAATTTTTCCTTGTGTTTCCAGTAACGTATTTTGCGTATTCTGTTACTTTTATCATGTTTATATGACGTGAAGTTGTTAGATGTTAATTTCTTAAAGTGATTTTTTCTTATATTAACTAACATAGTGCCTACACGCAGCTTTTCAGTCATTTCATTATGAATTTTGACTTTTCCCTCCTATTTTCAGGAATCCCTCATGGACCACAAACTGTAGGAAACCATTTTCAGAGGACTTCTGTTACCAGCCAATCTTCAAATTTGACTGCAACACAAATGTCTTTTCCAGTACAAGGTGTTCATACTGTGGCACAGACTGTTTCAAGAATTCCACCAAATCCTGCAGTTCATACCCACCAGCAGCAAAATGCTCCAGTGACTGTCATTCAAAACAAAGCTCCAATTCCTTGTGAAGTCGTTAAGGCTACAGTAATCCAGAATTCTATATCCCAGACAGCAGTTCCTGTTAGCATTGCTGTGGGAGGAGGAGCTGCTCAGAGTTCTGTGGTTCAGAATCACAGTACAGGGCCACAGCCTGTTGCAGTTGTAAATTCCCAGACATTGCTTCATCATCCATCTGTAATTCCACCACAGTCTCCATTACACACAGTGGTACCAGGACAGATACCTTCCGGCACTCCTGTTACAGTAATTCAGCAAGCTGTCCCACAGAGTCATATATTTGGCAGAGTACAGAACATACCAGCATGTACTTCGACAGTTTCACAGGGTCAACAGTTAATCACCACATCACCCCAGCCTGTGCAGACTTCATCTCAACAGACATCTGCTGGTAGCCAGCCACAAGACACTGTTATCATAGCACCTTCCCAGTATGTGACAACTTCTGCATCCAATATTGTCTCAGCAACTTCAGTACAGAATTTTCAGGTAGCTACGGGACAAATGGTTACCATTGCTGGTGTCCCAAGTCCACAGCCCTCAAGGGTAGGATTTCAGAACATTGCACCAAAACCTCTCCCTTCTCAGCAAGTTTCATCAACGGTGGTACAGCAGCCCATTCAACAACCACAGCAGCCAACCCAACAAAGTGTAGTGATTGTAAGCCAGCCAGCTCAACAAGGTCAGACTTATGCACCAGCCATTCACCAAATTGTTCTTGCTAATCCAGCAGCTCTTCCAGCTGGTCAGACAGTTCAGCTAACTGGGCAACCAAACATAACTCCATCTTCCTCACCATCACCTGTCCCAGCTACCAATAACCAAGTCCCTACTGCCATGTCATCTTCTTCCACCCCTCAGTCACAGGGACCGCCTCCCACTGTCAGTCAGATGCTATCTGTGAAAAGGCAGCAACAGCAGCAGCATTCACCAGCACCCTCACCACAACAGGTACAAGTGCAGGTTCAGCAGCCCCAACAAGTACAGATGCAAGTTCAGCCACAGCAGGCGAATGCAGGCGTTGCTCAGCCTGCTTCTGGTGAGTCAAGTCTGATAAAACAGCTGCTGCTTCCAAAGCGTGGTCCTTCGACACCGGGTGGTAAGCTAATTCTCCCAGCTCCACAGATTCCTCCCCCTAATAATGCAAGAGCTCCTAGCCCTCAGGTGGTATATCAGGTGGCCAATAACCAAGCCGCAGGTTTTGGAGTGCAGGGGCAATCTTCAGCTCAGCAGCTATTGGTTGGGCAGCAAAACGTTCAGTTGGTCCAAAGTGCAATGCCACCCACAGGGGGAGTGCAAACTGTGCCCATCTCGAACTTACAAATATTGCCAGGCCCACTGATTTCGAACAGCCCAGCAACCATTTTCCAAGGGACTTCTGGCAACCAGGTAACCATAACAGTTGTGCCAAATACAAGTTTTGCAACTGCAACTGTGAGTCAGGGAAATGCAACTCAGCTCATTGCTCCAGCAGGAATTACCATGAGTGGGACGCAGGCAGGAGTTGGACTTCAGGTGCAAACACTTCCAGCCACTCAGACATCTCCAGCTGGACAATCATCCTGTACTACTGCTACTCCCCCATTCAAAGGTGATAAGATCATTTGCCAAAAGGAGGAGGAAGCAAAAGAAGCAACAGGTTTACATGTTCATGAACGTAAAATCGAAGTCATGGAAAACCCGTCCTGCCGACGAGGAACCACGAACACCAGCAATGGGGATACAAAGGAAAATGAAATGCAGGTGGGAAGTCTTTTAAATGGGAGAAAGTACAGTGACTCAAGTCTACCTCCTTCAAACTCAGGGAAAATTCAAAGTGAGGCTAATCAGTGCTCACTAATCAGTAATGGGCCATCGTTAGAATTAGGTGAGAATGGAACATCTGGAAAACAGAACTCAGAACAAATGGATATGCCGGATATCAAAAGTGATTTGAAAAAACCTCTAGTTAATGGAATCTGTGATTTTGATAAGGGAGATGGTTCTCATTTAAGCAAAAACATTCCAAATCACAAAACTTCCAATCATGTAGGAAATGGTGAGATATCTCCAGTGGAACCGCAAGGGACTTTAGATGCCACTCAGCAAGATACTGCCAAAGGTGATCAACTAGAAAGAATTTCGAATGGACCTATATTAACTTTGGGTGGTTCACCATCTGTGGGCAGTATACAGGAGGCTCCAAATGTGGCAACACAGCAGTGTAGTGGTACTGACTTGCCTAATGGACCTCTAGCTTCAAGTTTGAATTCAGATGTGCCTCAGCAACGCCCAAGTGTAGTTGTCTCACCGCATTCTACAACCTCTGTTATACAGGGGCATCAAATCATAGCAGTTCCCCACTCAGGATCAAGAGTGTCCCATTCTCCTGCCCTATCATCTGACGTTCGGTCTACAAATGGCACAGCAGAATGCAAAACTGTAAAGAGGCCGGCAGAGGATAACGATAGGGAAACAGTCACAGGAATTCCAAATAAAGTAGGAGTTAGAATTGTTACAATCAGTGACCCCAACAATGCTGGCTGCAGTGCAACAATGGTTGCCGTGCCGGCGGGAGCAGATCCAAGCACTGTAGCTAAAGTAGCAATAGAAAGTGCTGTTCAGCAAAAGCAGCAGCACCCGCCGCCATACGTACAGAATGTGGTCCCGCAGGTAAGTCACTCTGCTCTCAACATTTCTCTTAAAGAGTTCTCACTTGTAAATAGGATTGTAGGGGACTGTGCACTGTTGCTCGTCGCCTCATCTTGAAAAGGTAATTGTGTCGGCTCGCCAACGTATTCGGGCTCTCCAGCTCCTATTTTTTGGTGTTTTTTGTAATATTAAACAGTTCTCAGTTGTTAGCTTTAGAACACGGTTTAAAGAATCTTTGAAATTTCGTTATAGACCGAAATTAGTAATTTTGTAGACCCAAGATAGAGGAGCACTTGCTAGTCTGACATCTCTTAGAGAATTTTTTAAATGTCAGTTAGTCTCCTTTGGTCTCCTTTGGGTTGGGGGGGGATATACTAAGAGCACTTCAAAAGGGAGAGTCTGTATTTGATTTGGACATGAGTATGTTTTTGTGGCTCTTTTCACTATTCTTTTGTAAAAAAGATGAATCCCGTAAGTCCTTTATCAGGTGTTTTCTTGTTATATTTATTATATATTGACTTAGTTGCCTTTGTTCTTAAAAAACTATTATAATTTCAGTTTCTTTTAGTTATTCTGATATTCTTGCTTTTGTGTTTCTTACTCCTTTGCCCTCCTGTCGGGTTTCTGTTATCCCCTCTTTAATATTCTACTTACCAATCTCTGTTGTACCCTGTAGTAAATAGAAGTGTTTTCTAGGATTAGTGCTACAAATTGAGGATTCATTCTACCTGTAAAGATTTTAAGGTCAATCTTATGTGCTGTTTCCACTGAAACTAGGGGTTTGTTTAACAGTTGTCTTTAACCTAATTTTCTGGATGACTTTTTTTTCGTTCTCTTTCCTAAGTACTACATAGCCAGAACCTTCTGTGACTATTGCCAGCTCTACTAACACTCTTCTGACTTTGGTTTCTTCTCTGTGCTTTTGGTGTTTAGAGCAGATCTATGGCCATTGTTGGCATTAGTACCAAATCTGGGGGTGGAGGGGGCAGCAAAATGAAAGATGAAAGAATAAAGAATCCCTTGCTTCAGAGCAGTTCATCCACTGATGTGCATCTTTGTTCATGTGAGTGGATAAAACTAGACAGTGCTGTCAGGGACATAATGAGATTTTAATTCATACATTAGTGCTGTATTGCTTAGATTTATTTTTATTGGAAGTTCCTAAGTAGGTTGAGTATTCTTTAGTTGATGTGTACATGGCAATAATTAGTACTGGTTTTAGCGAGAAATACTAAAGCGATTTTACTCAAACAAACTGCTGTAAGTTGAGTTTTTCATTTATTAAACACAGTAAAATTTTAAAGTAGTATGGCGTCAGGCATATAGTAAGCATTCAGTAAGTTGATTTTTTATATTTTTTTCCTTCATTTATAATTTACCGATTCATCTTGATTATGTTCCTCACTCTGTCTTTTCCTCTCATATTCTCTTATCATGCTAAATAGTTATGATAGACTAAGCCAAATGAGAGAAAAACTCCATTACTGTGGAATTATCAACCCTCGTTTTTGTGTGTGTCCTTAATCTTCCAGTGTGATTATATTCAATAATGATACTTAAGTAACAGAGAACCAACAATAATACTTGTTAAAGCTAGGACCTGTGTTAGGAACTTGCTACTAAAGCATTTTCTCATTTAATATTTAGAATAACTCTGTGAGGTAAAAACTGTTTTTACTGTTTTAGAGATGAGGCTCCAAGCTCCAAAATAACTCCCCCAACGTCACCAACTAATGTGAAGTGGTTCCAGGACAAACCACTTGCATGTGTGTCTGAAACAAAGATTCATACTCTTAACCCACTTCTCCACTATTTTAAAAGATTTTGCTGAAAAGTTCTAGAAAGCCCTTTTATATGTAACATATTGATTATTTGAACTATTATATTACAGAATATGAGTAGCATTAAATTATAATTTTATAATTATAAAACTTTTTTCTTTACACACTGGACATATATGTATCTAATTCAGGCCATAAAATTATCACATTTTATTCCTAATATGAAAAATGTATTCTTTTATATATATTCTCCCAAAGAATATAGTTTATTTAAAATGGCTACATTTTTTATTTTTAAAATTAGTGTTTGGTTGGCATGTAGAAATTTAAAACTTTGCAAGGAAAAAGAGATAGCATGCATGGGATCTGTGAGAGTGAGAATTAAAAACCGGGATTCTTACATGTAACACTTAACATGGTGACTGCTACATAGTTAGGCACTCAGTAATAGTATAGCTGTATTTTGTTTTCATATATAGGGAATAAAGTACCTATAAAGGCTAAAAAAAAAAAGATCAACTGTTCAAGATGGGGTCATAAATTTCCTTTGAAGGTTCAGCTTGTTGGTCTTCTTAAGAGCCTACTAATAGAAAGCCATTTCCATTGTTGCCCAGATTCTTCAGATTTCTTTTATATAGACCTTGATTTAACACATTTTATTCACTATTTGAATTGGTACCTTAAAGGGGTAGATGAAATAGAGGATTTTAAATGTGATTTTTCAGCCAAGCCTTGTTATTTCAACCATTTCAAGGGGTCTGGGGATGTTAAGGAGGCACCTGGACCCCAAGGAAGGACTTTCAGACTTGCAGAGTGCTCAGGGCTGGAAAGACTGCAGGGAAAAGCCCCTACTGAGAATAGCCAACAGGTAATCCTTCCCACTGCCATTGTTATTTCATGTTTCTTTTCTCAGTTTTATTCCTTTTACTCCCTTTAATCAGCTATATTAATTTCATTACAGAAAAAAAATTAGCAACAGAAAAGGAGAAAGATCTATGAAAGTAAATGATATAATGACAGATTTTGTGTTTAAGTAGTATTTAGCTGGGTAATTCATATAAATACAAGATAAATTGTACCTATTTCAAGGTAAACTTCTTTATTTGTAGCTGCTTATTTTAGTCTGTTGTATTTGTAAGTTATAGGATAACTATTCATGAATTGGTATCTTCTGGAGGCATAAAACTAGTTTGGCACATAGCAAAATAAAAATTAATAAAAAAGAAAAAGTTGTAAATATTTACCTAAAGATTTGCCTTTTTCAGGAGCATGTAAAACACATGTTGAACAGAACAATAGCCGTTAATCCCATGATCTGAAGACAGGCTAAATTCTTGTATATAAAGATAGTTTACTTAAGGATGTATTTACTTAAAGTGTTTTATATGTGCCTTTCCTCAATTCCGTTGCATCATTGCTGATATGATTCTGTGTGACACTGAATTTTGGTATCTTCCTGGTCCCTTCCTTTCTTTGATAAAGAGCTTGAAGTTATTCAACCCATCAGAAAGCAGATCTCTAGCCTCAAGGGGGCAGCATTTAGTCATAGCCAAGATCATTTTAGCAAGAGCCACATGAATTATCATTTTAATATTTTTCTTAAGAATACTACTGCTTAGATTTGTAGAGTCATAGCACATTGTTAAAACTGAGAAAGGCATTACCACTAAACATAGTAATTGTTTTTGCATTTCAGTATGTCCTTATAAGCCAGTTTGGGTATGTATTGATTATCTAGGTTATATATTTCATAAGAGTAAAGAACTTGGTAGTTTAAAAACATGAGGGAATGTTAGAGCAGAAAGAATCTTAAATATTATCTTGTCCCAATTCTCATTTTTAAAAATTGAAGTTACTTTCCCACACTCAGAAAGGTCTTTTTTCCAGTGATTCCTGTAATTGTCTTAATTCTGTTCTCAGAAGATCTCTACATTTAGACTAAGCATAAGCACTTTTATATCACATTTAGAGTAAATCTAATTTTTGTTCCTTACACCTGCTTCAGAGTATCTCTCCTTACTTGCCAGTATTTTCGAATATACTTTGTCAGTTCCTTCAAGTAGATCTGAGGTGTCAGGATGTCTGGTTTATTCATCATACTATTTATCTCAAGTAAGTTCAATTTTATAAGTGGCTTTCAAAATCTGTAGCTAATTGAACACACTGTTTCATTACCACCTAGTAAAGAATTTATTTTGAGAATAGATTATGAATTTGCATCTTTCTAATACAGATTGAAGTGTTTAAATTTTCATCTTCTAAGGTTTTTAAAGTTTAGTTTAAGCGTTTAAGAGCCTCAAATCCCAAGTCTTACATCAGAAAATATTATCACTCTAGGGGCGCCTGGGTGGCTCAGTTGGTTAAGCGTCCAACTCTTGATTTCAGCTCAAGTCATGATCTCTGGGCTCTGTGCTCAGCGAGCACAGTCTCTCAAGTCTGCTTGAGGATTCCTTCTCTCTCCTTCTGCCCATCCCCCTGTTTGTGTGCGCTCTTTCTCTCTCTCAAGTAAATAAATCTTGAAAATTATCACTGTAGGGGCGCATGGATGGCTCAGTCATTAAGTGTCTGCCTTCAGTTCAGGTCATGATCCTAGGGTCCTGGGATCGAGCCCCACATCAGGCTCCCTGCACGGTGGGAAGCCTGCTTCTCCCTCTCCCACTCCCCCTGCTTGTGTTCCTTCTCTTGCTGTATCTCTCTCTCTGTGTCAAATAAATAAATAAATAAAATCTTTTAAAAAAATTGTCAGTGTAATCTAGAATTTTTAGCCATAATTTACTCTTGAAAAGTTGATAGAGGAAAGCATACTCTTGAAAAGATCATAGAAGAAACCACGTAAAAAAATTTATTTTTTAAAGCAATAATAAAACTGCTGCATTAACTTTTTCAGTTAGTTTTACATTGCAGAATAAATCACATAGTTGTTTTGCATCCTTTGTGTAATTTTACGTTTTTGGTCACTCACTGCTGGATTTGTGGCTTTGATTTGGGTAAAAAAAAAACCAAACCTGTAATATATAAAAAAAAAAAAAAATAGCTCTTCCTCAAGAGTAGGTTATAAGGGAATATTTCTCAAGAGAGGGATCACTCCAAAAACTATGACTTTGAAACCTACTTTTACATTTACACTTGAGTGAGGGTTATGGCTGATGATCTAGAAATTCATACTAAATAATAATGTTAAGGGGCGCCTGGGTGGCTCCGTCAGTTAAAATCTGCCTTCGGCTCAGGTCGTGATCTCAGGGTCCTGGGATCGAGCCCTGCATCAGGCTCCCTGCTCAGCGGGGAGTCGGCTTCTCCCTTTCCCTCTTCCTGCTATTCTCCTGCTTGTACACACACACACACTCTCTCTCTTTTTCTCTCTCTCTCTCTGTGTCAAATAAATAAAATTTTTTAAAAATAATAAGGTTAAGAAAAAGTAAACTTATATATCCTAAAAGAAATATATTTTGTACTATCATGTAAAAGACCTAAGTTTTTAAATTAATTGATGTTTATTATTTGTTTGTTTATTGGGGGACGGGGCAAAGGGAGAGGGACAGTGAATCTTTTAAGTAGACTCCACACTGAGTGCAGAGCCCATCTGTGGGTTCGATCGTCATGACCCTGAGATCATGATTTGAGCCAAAATCAAGAGTAGGATATTGAACTGACTGCCACAGGCATCCCGGGAATGTGTGATTTTTTTTAATAACAAGAGGAAACCTAAAAACATTCACTCCTATGGTCAAAGGAATTTCTCATTTGGTATATTCTATAAGTACTTTAATTCTTGGGGGCGCCTGGGTGGCTGAGTTGATTAAGTGTCTGCCTTTGGCTCAGGTCATGATCCAAGAGCCCTGGGATCGAGCCCCTCTACGGGCTTTCTGCTCAGCGGGGAGACTGTTTCTCCCTCTCCCCGACGCCTGTTCATGCTCTCTCTCTCTCAGATAAATAAAATCTTTTTTTAAAAAGTACTTTAATTCTTTTTGTTTCAGTGATATATTTAGATCTATTTAATTCTTTTTGTCATTTATTTTTTATTGTAAAATTTTTTCCAACATATATAAAAGTAGAGCCAATAAGTCCTCATGTATCTATCACCTAGCTTAACATATTATTACCATTTTGCCTTTTTAATTTCATCTGTTCTTCACCACAATCATTTTTTCTTTCTTGGAGTACTTCAAAACAAGTACCAAACATTATTCCATTTTGCCAGTAAATCAGAATCTATTTTTCTAATAGTTAAGTACTTTTAACTATTCTATCTATCTATCCAATATGAAATCACATCTAGCAGAAATAGTAATGTGTTTAATATTATCTCACACCCAGTCCATTGTTCTCTAATTGTCTTTTAAAAACAACATGTGTTTGTTTTTTTTTTAAACAACTCGCTTGAATTAAGATCCACAAGTTTTTTACACGTTGCATTTCGTTAATGTGTCTTTATTCATTATTGATTTAACAGCTTAGATTAATTTCAGTCACCCTGGCCATGTCCCTTATTCACATTTGAGGCCAAAATACCTTGTGATCATTTGTAAATTTTCTATGTGACACCAAATAAAGAGTTCCACAATGGAAAAAAAAAATAAGGGTAAAGATTTGTTAGCACTTTTGAAAATAAAAATAAGCTTAATCTATAAATACATGACAAGATATTCAATAAAATACCTAATTTAAATGGTAATAGTATAGGGAACCAGATGGTTCATTCTGAGGGAATTTGATACTTCTGGCAAATTTACCCTTTAATTAAAATTCTGGGATGTTTGTAACTTGTTAGTCTCTAATATTTGTGTTTGGCTAAAACTGATTCTCTTGGTTACTCCCCCTTATTAGAATTTCTTGGATTTTTATTGCAATATTTTCATTTCAAGGAAACAATTTGAGTAATTCTTTTGATAAATAGACTAATGTTACCTTCCATTCCTTTGTCTCTGATCCTTTTTTTCCCCTTCTGTCTGCTTTCTCAGCATCAGTTTTTATGGCTTTAAGAATTCCCAGGTGAATGATTGTCAAATCCGTGTTTCCAGCATTACTTCTATTTGTAGACATTTGTAGTTCATCTGTCACTGTCCCCAAAGCAAATTCATTATCTTTCTTCTAAAGTATATCTTTCTTCTCTTTGGACTTCTAGCATAATAATAACAGTAACTGTTGCCATTTGTTGAGAATCTAGAACTGGGCTCTTCATCTGTAGTTTCTCTGGTCTTCCCACCACTCCTTAACGTTAAGACTTCATTATTTAACAGTTTATAGATGAGGCAACTGAGGATCACAGAGGTTAAATAGTTTGCCCTGGGTCACATAACTAGTTTAAAAGGCAAATTGAAAGTTTGATTACTAATGTGTCAAGCTAGAAAGTCCACATCCTATCCATGGTGCCTATTTTTCATGCATGCATATGCATGTATATGTGTTCTCACTGACCATATTGTAAAATCTTAAGGGTGGGACTGGACCCTATATGGAAACAACTTCAATAACATCCCAAAAGTAAGATTTTTTTTTTCTTAGAGCTTGGAACTCAAAGGATCTTAGGACTTCACATTTCTAAACTTTTTTTCAGCATTTTATTCTCCTTTTTTCATTTTTTGCTCTAGCTTATAGTGTATTATCTTTTTTTCTAATTATGACTTTTAATCTGACATTTGCAGAAATTTTTAACTAGTTTTGCCCAACTATTTCCAATATTACCTTTTAAGTGAATGAGTATATTTAATATTTTTCCAGTTTAAATTTATTGCCATTAAACAGTGCTTTGAAAATGGTGTGCTATCAATTCTATATGAGAAATTCAATATTATTTTTCCCTTTGCGATACATTATGAATAAAATTTGAGTTAAGGGTGAAAAAAATATTTTGTCTCAAATTGTTTTAAGCTATAATTATATATTTTTCAGAGAGAAAGGGATAGGATACAGAAAAAGAAAACATACCTTATAATAAAGACTTAGGTGTATAATTAGAATTCTTTTACTTGTCTGTCAAAAGCTGCAACTAAACAACTTTAAAGACTAAAGTCATTAAAACAGCTTAGTATAAAATAATATTTACAACATTCTACTTATAGTTACTTCATTTTTAACATCAGAAATTTTCTTTGGTTTTTGCTATTATTGTTTTGTTTTGGCCATTAAAAAATCTGAAAGGAAATGTATGCAAAGAAATATAATTTGCAGTTGATTTGTTCTTGTGCAGAATGTATGTAAGTAAGTCGGTACATTTATAGTAGATTTATTCCTCATTTTAATCTATAATTGTGTTTCTGCCTAATTTTATTACTCTAAAATTTCTTTTTTTTTTTTATCTAAAATTTCTTAGTTCTAAGTAATGTATATCCTGTAACAATAACAATGTGATCTTGCTTTTGTGGTTCATATGAAGTAAAAGAATCTTTCCTAATTATTTTTATTAAAATAACTATCTTTTTTAAAGAATTTTTAAGAAATGATTACTAACTATAGATGTAAATTTTATGTTAGAAGTGCATCACTATCAATGTAATCATATAAGCATCATTATAATCATTTTATGCCTATACTATAAAATGTGAGTGTCTTTCAGTGTCATCTCACAAACTGCGTGGTTGTGTTTTTTCACAGAACACTCCTCTGACGCCTTCACCAGCTGTGCAAGTGCAGAGCCAGCCTAACACTTCCCAGCCTTCTCCATTCAGTGCATCTAGTCAACAAGGGGATCCAGTGAGAAAACCTGGACACAACTTCATGTGTCTGTGGCAGTCTTGTAAAAAGTAAATGGAA
This sequence comes from Nasua narica, assembly GCA_028533885.1. NCBI lineage: Eukaryota > Metazoa > Chordata > Mammalia > Carnivora > Procyonidae > Nasua > Nasua narica. Next base: position 60,267,152 of record CM052807.1, read on the forward strand.
ATTTTATTTGATACACATAAATGCTCTTTGTTCTGGAATGCTTTTATACTTACATTTCTGTCATCTCTACTTCATGAAAATTTTCTTTTGAAACCACTGAAGTCTTTTAGCAAAAATACTTCCTGTTAGGAGGGATGTTTATATAGGTCCAGTGGCACCTAAGCTAAAAAATTTATGTAAACAGTAGAAAGAGCTTCATTGCCTAATGGTAGGTTATTGGAGAATGTGTCTCAGTATTAGTTTTCAACAAAAGAAAATCAGCTAAGCATTTGATTTCATATTTGGCTATGAAAAGAAATAGGTTTTTTAAAGTGACTCAAAGTTGGTGGCAGCTATTGAATTTCTGTATTGTAGCAACTTGAAGATGATAATCTGTTAGGAAGACTAATTTGTCTTAAATTTGAGTTTGGGTTGGACACCCCATGAAAATTACTTTTAAAGCCATACCATCTCACAATTTAATAACTAAGATGAACAATAAGTCAAATTGAACTTCCTAAAACAGGGCTTTCTTATGAAATGCTTGCAAATAATGTTGGTTAAAATAAGATAGTTCTTCTAACAGTGCTCAGCCAAGACCCTTTGCTTTGTCACTTTTTTAGAGGTCTAGGACTAAGGCACTTGTCTTAGTAGACATAATACCCTTCATTTTTTTGGATATCAAAATTCCATTTCACTTTAACTGGTAGCAGAAATTACCATATTCTTTAAAAATTATATTTACTGTTCATAATTTTTATGATATACTACAGATGTACTTTAACTGTAAACTTCATATACAGGTGTGTTGTGAGGTTGTGGCTATCATGTAGACTAGGGATTATTAATAGTATGCACAATTTCTTTGGACAGCATTCATCAGACTTTAAATCTCAACCCAGTAGTGGTGTCATGAAATCATTTTGTCAGGACTCTACTTGTGGGTTTTTGCTGGTTTTGTTTTGTTTTTTCCCCATAAAAAAATGAATAAAATATATCAGATTCCATCATGTCAGTAAAGGTAACTATTGTTTCCAGTGTGTAATACAGGCATGTGTGTACTAGATTATAGTGTAAAACCTGTTTGTCAAAAGGTAGTTAACAAGTCAGTGCTTTCGGTGGTCTCTGATTATTTCTTTGATTTTGACCATCTTGTTTTGTTTGTGTTGTAAGTTAATTTGAAACATTTTTCACCGAACTGAACTGTATTCTTTACTTTTTTTAGATTTTGTATTTGTCTTTTCATGCAGATGGAAGCTGATGGAGTAGGTAGTCAGCTAATACTGTTTGTTGACTAAAAAGTTTGAGGATAGTTGCTTTAGATGAAGCACTTGAAGTATTTCAAGAAAAAAAAGTTGCTGGAAGTGTTAATGAGCCTAAATGCACAACACAGTTTCCCATCTTGCTTTAAAATTTGATCTGCGCCTCCTGTTTGGAAGTCTTTTTTGAGTAAGACTCAGCAAGGCTTCCTAGAGCTTGTCGCTTTTTAAACCTATTTTTAGATGCTGTAATCCTAATTCAATTCGATTCTGCAAATATTTACTGAGTACCCTCTAGGAGGGTATATGTGCTAGGAGTTAGAAATAAAAAAGATCATTCTCAGCTTTTAGAGAAGCATATCCAAAAACAAGTTTATGGTATAAATAAGTGCTATAAAAAGATAGTTGGCAGCATAGCGGACAGTTCATGCAATGCTGGGATGGTTAGAAAAGTTTCAGTACAGGAGCGCCTGGACGGCTCAGAGCCTGTTAAGCGGTTGACTCCAGCTGTGATCTCGCGGTCGTGAGATTGGAGCCCTGTGTTGGGCTTGTGCTCGGGGCAGAGTCTGCTTCAGACTCTCTCTCCCTCTGCTCCTCTTCTCTCAATTGTTGTAGTTTTATGAAGAGCATTTAAAAAGTGGCATTGTGTACTTCCTTCAGGATATATGTAATATCTTGTCTCTTTTTTTTGTGATGTCAACAGCCATTGAGGATCATCACCTAAATCTATCATTCCCTTAAGAGTTATAAAATGTGAAAGTTCCCCTCTTATCAACTCTTTGATTTCTCTGAGGCATAGTAAGTTCCCAGAGAAAAGGCTGGATAGGTTATTTATGATAGCTCTTATTTACCAGTTTTCAAAATATTGCATTATTTACTTGTATCCTTCAAAGGTGTCCCATGAAGTTTAAATTCTATTTGTTTTTGTTTTTAGTATCATTTTAATGAACTTATGAATTTCAAAATATTTGAGGTATTTTAGTCCATTGCAGTTATTATTTCTTGATGTTTAAATTGTCCCGTCTTTACCGAATAAAGGCCTATCCATGCTGGTTCCCAGTTCCTTTGGTTGATCTTAATATAAGTGATCTTAATGTATCTTTGACAGTTTCCTTGCTCTCTATTAGACAGAATGTTCCTGCCTCACACATGGAATCAAATTTCTCCGAGGAGGTCTTTTAATGGGAAATGGTATTTCCCAATTATTGGAAATGGGTATTTCCCAATTATCGGAAATGGTATTCCCAACCATAGTCTAGGTTCCAGGGAATATCCATTGCTTTTAAGTTGGTTTTTGGTTCTAGCTAGACGTTTTAGTTGACAGACTAGAAAAACTAATGGTTTTTATTTCATGCTTAGAAGGAGTTTCTCAATTCTTAGATCACATAATACACATTTTGTTGCCTTCCTCTACTCTAATTTGTTGACTTTTTGATCCATCTGTAATTTAGTTTTATATATATAAAGTATGAATCTAGCTTTATTGTTTTCCAGATGGCTAATATAATGGTGTTTATCTTTTTCTTAGGTGTTTGAATTTCCACCCTTGTTATATATTAAATTCCTATATGCTTTGTCTCTTTCTGGATTACTTGTTATCCCACTGGTCTCTGTCCTTACTATACCATCACTTTAAATTTTAATGCTGGATATGACAAGATCCCTCTCCTAATTTTTCTTTTTCAGGGGGTTTCTCAATTTTTTCAAGCACTTATACCAGACACTGTGGTAGATTTTGAAATTAGAGTGATTTATAAATTGGACTTGGTACATGTACAGATACTTATACTTTCAAATGAACTTTAGAATATTTTTAGAGATCCAAAGAAAAGCATGTTGGCATTTTCATTGTAATTGCTTTTTTTAAAAAATATTTTTTTATTTATTTGTCAGAGAGAGAGCACAAGCAGAGGGGAGTAGCAAGCAGAGGGAGAAGCAGGCTCCCCACTGAGCAAGGAGCTCAATATGGGACTCAATCCCAGAACCCTGGGATCATGACCTGAGCCAAAGGCAGACGCCTAACCTACTGACCCACCCAGGTGTCCCCTGTAATTGCTATTAATGACTTTTTTGGTAGTGTTTGTCTTTTCAGTGTTATTTCTTCCCTCCAAGAGAAAGGTATCAGCTGATGTTATTATAGTCTTTTCTACCCCAATACAGCTTAAAAGTTTTCTTCACATACATTAATTGTAGAATTTACCGCTAGTTGTGGTTCTTAATTTTTTGTTGCTGTCATAAATTCTTATAACTTCTATTATATTTTTCAACTGGTGGTTTTTTTTCTATATATCCTCTTGTCTAATTATAATATTTTATGTTCCCAAAATAGTTATATAATAGCAGTGATACTATGCATCCTTATTGTTTAAAAAAAATTTGTAGACTATCTTTTAGAGCAGTTTTAGGTTTATAGAAAAGTTGAGCAGATAGTGCGGAGACTTCCCATGTAGTCCTTCTTTCTTGCAGTTTCCCTAATATTAACATCTTTTTTTAGTGTAATGTGTATGTTAAGATTGATGAGTAATATTTATACCTTATTATTAGCTAAAATCCATAGTTTACATGAGGATTCACTCTTTGTATTACACAGTTGTGTGGATTTTGACAGTGTATAATGTCACATATTCATCTTTACCATATTCTACAGAATAGTTTTACCGACCCCAAAATACCATTTGATCTGTTCATCTCTCTTTACTGCCTCCCCTCTTTCCCTCACCTCTGTGCTCTTGGCAACTACTGATTTTTTCTTACTATCTCTATAGTTTTACCTTTGCCCAGAACATTATAAAGTTGGATCATACTGTATCTAGTCTTTTCAGACTGACGTCTTTCATTAAGAATAGAAAATTTAAGGTTCCCTGTGTCTTTTTGTGGGTTGATTGCTCATTTCTATTTATTGCTGAATAATTCCATTATATGGATGTACCAGTCTATCTATTTACCTATCGAAGGACATTTTGATTGCTTCTGATTTTTGGCAGTTAAGAAGTTGCTCTAAATATCTGTGTTTAGTTTTGTATGGACATAATTTTTTTTTTTTTTTTTTTAAAGTAAGCTTTGCACCTAACATGGGACTTGAGCTCACAACTCTGAGATCAAGAGTCACATGCTCCACTGACTGAGCCGGCCAGGTGCCCCTGTATGGACATGATTTTTAACTCATTTGGGCAGATACCTAGGGTTATAATTGCTTGATTGTGTGGTATGATTATATTTGGCGTTGTAAGAAACTGCCAAACTCTTCTTCAGAGTAGCTGTACTGTTGCATTTTTCACCGGCAATGAGTGAATGAGAGTTCCTGCTCCTCCACATCATCCTTATCACTATTCAGTATTGTCAGCTTTTTAGATTTTAGCCACTCTAATAGATGTGCCTTCATATCCATGTTGTTTTAACTTGTATTTCCCTGATAACAAAAGATGTTGAGCATCTTTTCATTTACTTATTTACCATCTGAATATCTTCTTTGGTAGGGTCTCCAGATCTAACCTGTTTTTTAGTTGGGTTGTTTGCTGACTTTTAGTAGTATATACATTTTAGAGTTTGTCATATCTTTTCTTTCTTCTCCATCTATTGATATGATAATATGGCTTTTCCTCCTTTAGCCTGTTGATGTGATGGATTACATCAATTAATTTTTGAATCTTTATTTTTTTAAAGATTTTATTTATTTGACATAGAGATCACAAGTAGGCAGAGGCATGCGGGGCCGGGGGGTGGGGGGGGATGCAGGCTCCCTGTTGAGCAGAGAGCCAGATGTGGGGCTCAATCCCAGGACCCTGAGATCATGACCTGAGCCGAAGGCAGAGGCTTTTAACCCACTGAGCCACCCAGGCGCCCCTAATTTTTGAATCTTGAATCAGCTTTGCATATGCAGTGAAAAAGTGAAATATGCATATTTTTCAGCTTATCCTAAGGTATTTATTTAGTGTTCCTACATTTGGCCTAAGTGGCTCAGCAAAGGGTAGATAGAGCAGCAGGGTAGCAGCACAAAATGACATAGTGTGTCCTTCATTTTTCATTGGTATATAATTTTTTTAATGTTATTTGACTGGATTTGCTAATGTTTTTCTTGAGGATTTTTTTTTTCTTTTTCTTTTTCACAATTTTATTTGTTTTGTTAGAGAGAGAATGAATGAGAGCACAAACGGGGAACAACAGGCAGAGGGAGAAGCAGGCTCCCTGCTAGCAAGGAGCCCAATGAGGGACTTGATCCTGGGACACTAGGATCATGACCTTAAGCCGAAGGTAGATGCTTAACCAACCGAGCCACCCAGGCATCCCTTTTTTTTGTTTGTTTCCCAAAGTGGGCTCCACAGTGTAGAGCCCAGTACAGGATTTGAACTCGTGACCGTGAAATCAAGACCTGAGCTGAGATCAAGAGTCAGACACTTAACTGACTGAGCCACCCAAGTGCCTCTTTTGAGGATTTTTCACCTGTGTCACGAGAGCTACTGGTCTTTAGTTTTTCTGTCTTTGTATGGTTTTGGTATTAGAGTAATATTGGTCTTATGTAATGAATTAAGAAATGTTCTCTCCTCCTGTTTTCTGGTAGGGATCATAGAGAATTGGTATCATTTCTTCCTTTAATGTTTGGTAGAATTCACCAGTGAAACCATAAATCATTGGTTCAGTTTTTTCAATAGTTATAGGCTTGATGTTCAGATTATTCTTCTTGTGTGAGTTTTAGCAGATTGTGTCTTTTAGAGAATCGATCCATTCATTTCATAAATTACCAAATTTGTGGCATATTTATAACATTTATTATCCTTTTAATGTTCGTGGGCTCAGTAGCAATGAAAGAAGCTTTTATTTCTGATATTAGTAATTTGTGTCATTTCTCATTCTTTCTCTTGGTTAAGCTAGCTGGAGATTTATCTATTTTATTGATCTTTTAAAACCAGTTTTTGGTTTCATTGATTTTCTCTGATTTCCTGTTGTCATTTCATTGATTTCTACTTTAATTTTTATTTTTTTTTTCTGCTTGCTTTGAATTTATATTGTTCCTTTTCTAGTTTTCTAAGGTGGGTGCTTAGATTACTGATTTTAGATCTTTACATTTCATGTTGTAACTTTCCCTTTGTCTACTGCCTTAGCTATATCCCACAAATTTGGTAAGTTATAATTTCCTTATCACTTAGTTCAAAATATTTTAGAAGTGTGTTTAATTTCCAAATATTTTTACCTATCTACCTATCTACTAGGTACTATTTACCTACCTACTCTACCTATCTTTTGGTTAGTGATTTTTAGTTTAATTACATTGTAATCTGAGAGCGTACTTCATATGATTTCTCTTCTTTTAAATTTAAAGTGTGTTTCATGTCCCGGAATGTAATCTTGGTGAATGTTCCATGCGAGTATGAGAAGAATGTTTTTTTCTGTTGTCGTGGAAGTATTATATAAACGTCAGATCCAATTGATTGATGGCGCTGTTTAGTTCAAATACATCCTTACTGATTTTTTTCCTCCTGGATCTGGCAATCACTGATAGAGTTGTGCTAAGTTTCCAAGTATAATTAGTGGATTTGTCTTTTTCTTTTTGCAGTTCTATCAGATTTTGCTCATATTTTGATGCTTTGTGTTAAGAGCACAGACCTTAAGAGTTGTATGTCTTTGGAAAGAGTTGACCTCCTTATCATTATGTAATGTCCCTCTTTATTTCTGATAGTAACCGTACTCTGCAGTCTGCTTTGTCTGACACTAGTATAGTTACTCCAGCTTTCTTTTGGTTGTTGGTGTGGTATATCTTTAACCATCCTTTTGTTTTTGGGGGTGGGATAGAGTATAAAATGGATTTTAATGTTCAAACTTAATAATATTATTAGTCCCCAACTTTGAATATGATTTTTTTCTTCTTCCCCCCAGGTTTTCCTCATATAAATTAATCCTTTAACTGTAGCTAACTGCCTTTAAAAAATTTTTTTAATTGAAGTATAGCTGGCATACTGTATTATATTGTTTCAGGTGTACAATTTAGCCACTCGACAATTATATACATTATACAACATATTCACTATGCTAAGTTTAGTTACCATGTGTTATCATACAAAGCTATTACAGTATTATTGATTATACTCCCTGTGCTATACTTTTCATCCCCCTGACTTGCTTATTTTAGAACTGGAAGTTTGTACCTCTTAATCCCCTTAACCTATTTTGCTCATCCCCGAACCACCTCCATCACTTTTTTAATCTGTGTTTTTATATCTCACCACATACAGTTGGGTTTTGTTTTATCTACTCTGCCATAGAGATCTAAACTCTTTATGTTTAGATCATTCACATTTAAAATGATTATTGATACAGTTGCATTAATATTTATCATATTTATAAATGTTTTCTATTCAATTCACTTGTGTTTTGTATCTTTTGTCTTCACATGTTTTACTTTCTTTGGTTTTAGTTGAGTAATTTATGATTCCATTTGTTCCTCTTAGCATAACTATATATTATATAGTATTAATATATTAATTATATTATATAATATAATAATTATATTATTAATAATAATGTTTCCAATGTGGAAGTTGTTCTCTGTAGAAACTAGGGTCTTTTATTTGCACTAATAAATTTGATATTCCCTGACCACCTAGGAATCTCTTCAAGTGATGTTGAGTTTCAAACTACTAGGTTCCCACTGAACCTTTTTGCAGTTGTAGTTCCTCCTAAAGATTCTAACATAAGGTTTCATTACTCCTTCTATATAATTCTTAAAGATCTTAACGATACTTTTGCATCAAGATGAGATTTGAATAATCATTTGTCTCATGGGAGAGAACAACAAGAAACATCAGCGTCGCTATATGTGACCAATGAATGAAAACTAGAATTTGTATTCTCTGTAAAGGTGCTTTTATTTCTTCCAGAATTATCATCCAAAATCCATGGTAAATCTTTAATTTCTTCTAGTAATTGAAATTTCAGAAATAATGTAGTCAGTTTTAAGGAGTTAAATGAAAAAAAAAATTTAACAAAAGGTGATAGCAGTTTTATACATTTTGTTTTAAGGTAAAGAAGTTTCTAAGGTTAGTTGAGTGGGATATATAAAATTGCTATCTTGATAGATTTGGAAATACTTGATACAGAGTAAGATATCCAGAGTGGAAATTTATAATTCATGATACATCAGTGACTGCTTAATTCTAGTTAAATTGCCAGTTTAGGTTGAAATTAATTCAGTAGTTAGATTATGTGACAGCTTGGAATTCATTTTATAGCATCTTTTGTCTAAATTTTGTGGTCATAAGACCAGAAGTATCTCCAGAGGGTTGATGCTTTGCACCCTGGAATTTTTATCATATTAGCACAATATCCGGCACATAAAGGGCTTTTAATTAATATTTGTTGAGTGAGTTCAATTAAAGAAGATTGGCTTGATTTTATAGTCAACTGTTCTTTGCTGACCTAGCCTGTTGGCATCTTATTTTTTCAACCGAAGATAACAGCCCATCACCTTGCTGTTTCTACATTTATAAAAGATTTTATGTGAAAGCTATAGAATCAATGGGTATTTTGTTAATATTATTATACTTAAAGTTTGAACTAATAAACCTTTATAAATTTAAGATTAATTTTATGTAATACTTTTTGGTAGCATTAGCTCGAAGTATATTCCTTGGGCCTTAACTACTGATGCATAAAAATGTAGTATAGGAAAAGCTCTAATTCCACAGCTGATGGTAGAACTTTTTATTTTACTTCATTCTTCCAATGAATGGATGCCAAAGAGTATTTAAAGAAGATACCCCAAACCAAAAGATATAGATAGATACCATATATATAAAATTTTCCAAATAGTGTTGAAGGCCTTTTTAGAGTTATTTAAACTATTGGAGAATAGAATTTACTAAGGTGAAAACTTAGCCTGCATTTTACTAATAAATCTTATTCCTTAGAAATTATTCACAGAGGGGCATCTGGATGGCTCAGTGGGTTAAAGCCTCTGCCTTCTGCTCAGGTTATGGTCTCAGGGTCCTGGGATCGAGCCCCGCATCGGACTCTCTGCTCAGCGGGGAGCCTGCTTCCCCCTCTCTCTCTGCCTGCCTCTCTGCCTACTTGTGATCTCTCTGTCAAATAAATAAATAAAATCTTTAAAAAAAAATTATTCACAGACCAATGCTAACCTCTTAAACCTACTATGCTTTTAGAATTTGCCAGCATTAAACATAAGAAAAAATTTATAGCATCATGGATACTGTGTATAAAAATATACTTCAGTTTTTATGTAGGTATAAACTTATGCATGTTATCCAAGTAAACAATCATGTATTATAGTAGAGTAGGAAAAAAGTTAGGTCTCTAGACATATCTGGTTTCAAATCCCAGCTTTTACCACATAGTTGTATGTTCTGGAAAGTTACTTGTTTGAAAGATTGTTTTCCTTAGCAGTAAAGTGGGAATAATTTTACCTTTAACAAAGAGCCATCATAGAAGTCAAATAAGGTGATGTTTGTGAATATACCAAATACAGAGTAAGTAGTAAGCAAACAGACGTTTGGGTAGGGAGGGACTTTATGCTGTGAGTAGCTTTGTCAGGAACAGTGTGAGGTGTGATATACAGCCATATCTTTCAAGGAGTCTGAGTGAGTATCCAGCCTCAAATTTCATTTGTATGCTTTATTTGTCTCATTAAAAACAGATAAGTACACATATCACCATTCATTTTTATTTTATCTCCAAGCTTATGTTTAATTATTAAGTATAATGTATTTATTGAAATGCCTAAATTGTGCATATATACTTCTACTTTCAGATGTGATTAAAATTTTGGTGAAGGGTACAGATTTTGAAAGCTTATTTATTTAAACAAGGACCCTGAGAATATATTTCCTACTTTGCTGTGTAAAATACTGCTTCAATACTGCTTCACAGACCAGTAGTTTAGTAGGAGCTGGGGTTAGAGGATCAAAGAGCAAAACCAGAAATCCTTTCCTCTCTTATTTATTATTAATACTGCTAATATTTATATTATAATATTATTAATTATTAGAAGGAAAGGAGATAGGGCCAAAGACATTTGGTTTTGACTATCTTCCATCCAAACTCTTTTCCTATGTTTGAGATATTTTCCATAATTTGAGTCTGAATAGAAGGCAGGACAAATCTCTTTCTACAAAAGCCAAAGAAAAAGAAAAAAGGCAAATACTTGCTTACTCTCCCATTACTTTCAGCAGCTAAGCCAATCATTAGTTGCTTTTACGTGCGGCTTTGAATCTGGACTGACAATGTCAGACAGAGGGCTGGGGCAGCCGCAGCAGGTAGTTTTGCGAGGGCACCAGTACTGGTTGGGACTATCCAGTTGGCACTTGTAATTTTTAGTCCTGTGTTAAGGCAGTAAATTAATTTCTTTTAATAATGAAGTTAGTTGTCGTTTTTTCTATTTTGGACTTCTACAATTGGATATGTAATTAAATTGGGTAAGTCTGCCAGCATCATTGTTGGCTAGGGCTTTTCCCCCCAAATTTTATCAGCTTGTTACTAAATCTCATTTGAATATAAAATAATGCATACCCTTGGTATTTCTTTGGCCAGAGAATGTTATCTGTGTAAAGCAATTGGATGTCAAGGGTTGAAGTAAAAGTTAATTGTTCTAAATTAACAATATAACTTTTTTAAAAACTGTTTTTGCAGTGTAGGTTTTTGATGTATACTACTATCGTTTAGGTGCATTTATTAACACTTCAATGCACATCTTAATTTTAAACTAGAATTTTCCTATTAAAAAATCTATATCCCATGTGTTTTAAGTCAAATGTTTTTGCAGCAGGAGGGCTATTAAGAGGGACACGGAATCCTTTTCAGTCATTAAAAAAAAAAAAAAAAAACAGCCTGCCAAGAACTTCAGCAACTAAGAAAACTTTAATTGAAACTCTCTGAACTAAAATGCTATTTTCAACTCTTTTATTTATATTTTAAAAACAAAGGAAACAATCGTAACTTATAGCCACAGATGTTTGTTTCTAACCTGTTCTTTTAAATGTGGTGAATTATTAAAATATCACAATATGTATTATTCCTATATATAACCTGCTTTGATTGCAGGCTTTTAAATAATAAAATCTTTAAGATAATAGGAAAAGTATGCTTCATTTACTTCATTTATTTATGAGTTTATGATGCCTAAGAAATTGATTGATGGTAGGAAAAGTGATAGTAATAACCGTTGTATAATGGCTTTTATTTTCAAGTGGAAAGCGTTGTCACCTTAAGCAGCTGTTCAGGGTAACTAGAATCCGCACACTAGCACCTAGTAGCCTTATGCAAATAACTTGTTCAGTTGAAACAAACAGCTGGAAGAAAAAAGAATTTGGTGAAGGGAATTTAAATAAAGGAATAAAAGTTAATCCTGAACTTTAGCAGCAACTATTTATGTAAAGAGCAGGGGACTAACCATTATAAATTGTATTTGATGATTTTTTTTTCTTCTTCTTTTTTTTTTTTTTAAAGATTTTTTATTTTATTTATTTATTAGAGAGAGAGACTGAGAATGAGAGGAGAGAAGGTCAGAGGGAGAAGCAGACCTCCCGCAGAGCCGGGAGTCCGATATGGGACTCGATCCCGGGACTCCGGGATCATGACCTGAGCTGAAGGCAGTCGCTCAACCAACTGAGCCACTCAGGCGCCCCTTTTTTTCTTCTTCTTTTTCTTCTTTTCCTTTTCTTCTTTCTTCAAAGATTTTATTTATTTATTTATTTATTTGACAGAGAGAGAGAGGGGCGGGGGGGAAACAGACTCCCTGCATGCTGAGCAGAGAGCCGGATGCGGGGCTTGAACCCAGGACCCTGAGATCATGACCCGAGCTGAAGGCAGAGGCTCAGCCCACTGAGCCACCCAGGCGCCCCAATGATGTATTTGAAAATAATATGTACCTTTGAAAGATGCCCAATGACAGAGAAAAAATTTTCAGATATTGTTACTGTGTAGTAAAGGTATTAAATATTGGTTATATTTATCATTGCTTTGCCAGATATTGTAAATCTAGTTTCTATCTTTTGTGACAGTAATGAGATCAAAGAGAAAGTGTTGTTTCTGTTGTTTTTATCTGGAGTAGCAGATGTATTGTTACATTTAATTATAGGGTTCAGTAGAAAGGAAAAGATAGAAGATGCAAAAAGGGAGGTAGTTTATGAAGGTATGTAATCCCATATTAGATACATGATTTGCAAGTATTTTCTCCCATTTAATAGGTTGCCTTTTCCTTTTGTTGATGGTTTCTTTTGTTGTGCAGAAACTTTTAGTTTGATATAGTCCCACTTGTTTATTTTTGTTTTTGTTGCCTTTACTTTCAAATCAAATCCAAAAAAATCATCTCCCAGACTGATAGCAAAGAGCTTACCACCTGTGTTTTCTCCTGGGAGTTTTATAGTTTCTGGTCCTACACTCAAGTCTTTTATCCATTTTGAGTTAATTTTTGTGTATGGTGTAAGATAGTTGTTCAGTTCATTCTTTTACATGTGTCTGTCGAGTTTTCTCAAAACTATTAATTGAAGAGACTATCTTTTCCCCTTTCCCCATCATATAGTCCTGCCTCCTCTGTTATAAATTAATCAATCATATATGTGTGGGTTTATTTCTGGGCTCTACTGTTCCACTGATCTGCATGTCTCTTTATGCCAATACCATACTGCTTTGTTACTACAGCTTTGTAATATAATTTGAAATCAGGCAGAATGATGCTTCCAGGTTTGTTGTTCTTAAGATTCTTTGGCCATTCTGAATCTTTTGCATTTCCATATAAACTTTAAGATTGTTCTTTTTCTGCAAAAAAAAATGCCATTCGAATTTGGATAGGGATTGTATTGAATATGTAGATTGCTTTGGGTAGTTTGGACATTTTAACAATATTAATTTTTCTGAGTCATGACAACTTCACAATAAACTTTTGGTATGTATTTGTATAAGAATGTATTTGAATAGTATAATGATTTTTGATATTGTCTTTTGTAATTCAATATTCAATTACTCTTGATTAAAATTTATTTTAAAATTTCTTTCATATAAACTGCACACCAAGAACTTGTTTAAATATAGACATACTTTTATGACATCCACTAAAAAATCAAATCCTAAAAGAGCTGTGCCATAAACTTTAAAGATATTGATTATGGAAATATTTGAGTTGCTATTTAGTAATTGAAGACTTTTGCTGTCTGGATTCTAGTATCCTCTTTCATTGCCATATATTCTAATTAATAAGGGAAAATAGTATCTGACTTTCTTTAAGTTGTATCCTTGGCCATGTACCTGCTCAGACATGTGTATGTTGTTAAGCCCCCAGGTATGTGAGTGAGTGGAGTATGATGCTAGAAAAATGAGGGCTGTGGCTTCTTAAACATGGGCAAACAAAATGTGAATGCAGGGGCGCCTGGGGGGCTCAGTGGGTTAAAGCCTCTGCCTTCGGCTCAGGTCATGATCTCAGGGTCATGGGCTCTCTGCTCAGCAAGGAGCCTGCTTCCCCCTCTCCCTCTGCCTGCCTCTCCGCCTACTTGTGATCTCTTTCTCTCTGTCAGATAAATAAAATCTTTAAAAAAAAATGTGAATTCAGCTAAAAAGCCAGACTTAACAAAATTTGTACCATTTAGATTGTTGGATCTAATATGCTGGAGTTTTTATATGTAATAGTAAGTCTAATAAATGCTTAAGCAGCTTCTGAAAGTATAAGAGAATGGGGTGTTTATTTGTAAAATAGTTTTCTCTTGTGTTTTAAAATGGCATATGATTTACTTTCAAGAGATTCTTAGCTGACTTTCATTGAAGGTAGGGAATTGAGAATGAAACATAATAGACTTAAAACAAATTACCAGAAGTCTTCAGTATAGTTGACTAATTTGATTTGGAAATATAAACAGATATTTTCCAAATAATTAAAAATATTCCTTGAAATGAAATGAATGTGAGTTTTGCCTACATTATTATGCTTAGTATTTCTGTATATTGATCTGGGACTTTTTTATTAGGAGAGCGAGTGTTCTGATTTAAAGAATATATGCAAATGCCAGAAAATTTCTACTACTTTTGTTTTTGTAGGTGGTTTCAGACACCCTCACAGGTTTTCTACCATGCAGCAACTGAACATGGAGGGAAAGATGTATATCCAGGGCAATGTCTTTGGGAAGGTTGTGAACCTTTTCAGCGACAGAGGTTTTCTTTTATTACCCACTTACAGGTACACTTTCTTCATACTATTTGGTCAGTAACTCACCTGGTTGCATTAAAGATCTTGATGCATATTCTTTACTTCCTCTTTCTCAAAAAGGATAAGCACTGTTCAAAAGATGCCCTGCTTGCAGGATTAAAACAGGATGAACCAGGACAAGTGGGAAGTCAAAAATCTTCTGCCAAGTAAGGAGCATGAGTTTACTTCCTGTTGCACATACAAAAAGAAAAATCAAGAAACTAGGCAAAACATAGTTCCAGTGAAAGACAGCTTAGCATATTGCGTGACCAGAGACCAAGGTTCTAGTTGAGCTCTACCATTAACCAGCTATGTGACTCTATTCAAACTGCATGAATTCGCTAAGCACTTTTCCTTCTGGCTAGAACGCATAGTCTATTAGGACTTTGTAGCTATAATGTTTTGATTCTAATTTGTAGACAAGTCGTTAGAAGTAATGACAGATGATATTTGAGAAATGCTTTGTAAACTGGAAATGTATGTATGTATAAATATATATATGGTTCTTTGTCCTTTGAAAGAGTAATTGAATATGTATTTGATAATGGCAAAGAGATTTCTTCCTACAACTATACCTCTGAGGACAGGCCAGGATGTCATGTGAGGATTGTATACAGATCACATTTACTGTATGGTTGTTCATTTACCTGTTATTTCATGAGCCACATACTTATAAGGCATGTAGTTCAAGTTCTAGTTGGGCATAGATTCTTGTAAGAGCCTTATTGGATTTACCCAGTATTTATCTCCTATTCTGTCTAACTGAGGTCTTTAGTTGCAGATTCTGTAACCTAAATTATATGCTTAACTCTCAAAATGTGAAGATATATTAATTTGTCACCATTTATTGAGATATTGCTGTGTACTTGGCATTGTGTCAGAGATACAGAATTCTAAGAACAAGATCTAGTCTATAACTTCACAGAACTGAAATTCTGGAAGAAGAACTAGAAGTATGGGAACACAAACTGTTTACACACTTCATTCTTTCCATGACTATTTAGTGAGCATCCACTCTGTGCTAGGCACTAAAGTGTGGTATGAAGTATATGTGACCAAGGTACGTTTTGCCATTCAGTGTCTAGAGACCAAATGAGGGATGTAAGTAATTCTTACTGTCTAGTATAATCATTACTAAAATGAGGACATGCTCAGGAGACTGTAAGAGCCCATGTAAACCAATCTAGGAGACCACGGAAGGCTTTCTGATAGAAAGTGCCTCCAAACTGAGACTCAAAGAATGAGGAGTAATTAGCTGAGAGTCTCATAAGCCATAGTCATGAATTTGGATTGTATCCTAAAGGCAGGGGAAAGTAATTTTTCTGCCAAGTATATTTTTGTATAATTTCCACTGTACTTAATTTGTATCCATTGTGTAGTGTATAAGAATATGTTGGAATATATTTGCTTTTGCTTAAATTTGGAGGGAAAGATATTCGGGATATCAGTTACAATCAGTCAAAAATCTTTGTCACTTATACCTAACATCCAATAACAGTTGTATCTATATAGATATTCTTATCTGTAGACATATATCTAGATATGGATGTGAACCGGTTTACAATTTTAAGATTGCTTTACATTCAGAATTAGTTTATTTATATTTAAAAGTGCCAGAAATCGACCCACATTACAAAACCTGAAGCACAGAGGGGCAAGTGGAAATTTCCAAAGTCACACGGGTAGTTGGCATGCCGGACTGCATTTCCTCACCTGCAACTCCCTGCTTCTCCCACCATTGCCTCACGAGAATGTCATGGATACTGATGCAATTTTTCTCTTTGACCAAGGAAATCTAGCATAGTTTGACTCTTTTATATGAAATCTGTCTCTGCACTCCCTCCATTCTGTATCTTTCATAAAGGACAGTAGAAATACACTGAAAGGATTGACTAGTATTATCAAATAATAATGATAAATACAATGATGTAACAAAGTAATAGTTTTAAATACAGTGGTTAGCCTAATTTCTTGTTACTGTCATGTTAGGTTATCTTTTTCTGGATGACCTATGTATCAACACATTCTTTGGTAATACTATTTTACTCTTAGATACTGTTTAGCAAAAATAACTTGCAACTCAAATTGTAGACTATTTTCTTCTTTGTTAAAATCTTCACATTACACTCAAGGATGTGAACTCCACATGCTTTGATACCATGTTGTATTGATTTGATTGCATGTTTACTGGCACAGTAACTTTAAAGGTAGACTGCACCAGAACAGCTGTTGTTTGCTTTAAAACTGTTAGATTGGAAAATAAAAGACTCAAAACTTCACCCTGATACTAAGAACCCCTTTGCCTAGCCTGACACAAAGTAAACATTAATGCTGTCTCATGGGAACTTTTATTTATCCTGTATCCAGTTTCAAAGTAACCACCCTAGGGGCTGGCAGGTTGGTCATCCTTGTCCGTCTGTCTGTAACACAGTGTCAACCGTCTCTCTCTCTCCTTAACTTAGGCAGCCTGCGGTAGGGGGCACAAGCTCAACTCCCAGAGCACAGAAGGCCATTGTGAATCATCCCAGTGCTGCCCTGATGGCTCTTAGGAGAGGATCAAGAAACCTTGTCTTTAGAGATTTTACAGTAAGCAAGCCTTGAAAGCCTTATCTGTGAAGGTGTGAGCACTCTATGATTTAGATCTTTATTCTTTTCTTTTCCTTTCTTTTTAAGGATGAAAAAGAGGGACCAATAACTAAACACATCCGACTAACAGCTGCCTTAATATTAAAAAATATTGGTAAATATTCAGAATGTGGTCGCAGGTGAGTAATCTGTTTTCCATAGCCAGAGTGAATTTAGATTATTTTACTTTTACATGTAACTTAATAAGATTAGATATCTGTGTTTTTATTCACTGTTTTTCTCAATTTTGTGAATATGTCCAAAAGCTTATGCCAAGGTCAGGCCATCATGAACTCTTAAAAGCCAAAAAAGTCGAAGTTGAAACAACCAAAAGGTGATCTTAATTTGTTTTATTAGGTTAATTTTCTTGCCAACCATAGCACTTAGAGCAAAAAGATTTACTAAAGAAAAACCTTAGAAGTTTGTGGGGGAGGGGGAGGAGAATGAATTGGAAAATGAATGTGTGTCATTTGAATTGTGTGGAATTAGGATGGAATTTAGTTTGGTGACTGGCATTTTCATGAGGCCATCAGAGTCATA
Source organism: Nasua narica (assembly GCA_028533885.1). Taxonomy (NCBI): domain Eukaryota; kingdom Metazoa; phylum Chordata; class Mammalia; order Carnivora; family Procyonidae; genus Nasua; species Nasua narica. Next base: position 60,284,735 of record CM052807.1, read on the forward strand.
CATATTGCTAAGATTCACTCTAATGCTCTGAAGTTTAAAACTGACTTTCTGGGGCCCCGGGCTGGCTCAGTTGGTTAAGTATTTGACTGTTGATCTCAGCTCAGGGTTTGATCTCAGAGTCGGGAGTTCTAGCACCATGTTGGGCTCAAAAAAAAAAATAAATAAATAAACATACTTTTTAACGGACTTAAGCAAGAAAAACTCAGGATTTTATAGATCTGTAGAAAGTAGAAACGATAACTCTAATCCTTGAGAGAGAAATGTGGAAAGTTCTGTTAATGCCTTTTGGACTTTGTCTTCCTTGAAGCTTATCTCTAATTTTCGAGTATTTTTTCTACATCTTCAACTGGCTCATCTTCTGCTCTTTTGTCAAGAAGTTCTCTTCTGAGATATCCTGCCTTCTGGCTAGTGACCCTTCTGCATTTTTCTCCTTGGACATGTTAGTAGTCCCATCTCCTAGAGATATCCTGCATCTACCTTATTTTTCCTCCCCCACCCCCATCAGTACCTTGCCTTATTAGTTCTTTTAGGTTTCTTGCATTAATTTTCCAGCTGAATTTTCCCACCATGAAAACAGTGGTATCAAATTACCAAAAAAAAAAACCCACAATGAATTTGAATATATCAAACTTCTGTAAATTAAAGATGAGTAAAATTTTAAACTTAAAAAACAGTATTTTCAATGTAAAAGTTACTATATTTAGTGTATCCAGTGTTGTCACAGGTAATAAGAAAAATTCTTAACATTCAAATAGAAAAGTAAGCGAAGTTTTTCAGAAAGAAAGAAAGAAATATGAAGGTTTAATCACCATACAAGAACACCAGCTTCTTCCTTCTTCATTCACAACATAGTTTCTTACTACCTTTCTCACTGTGTTTTCCTCTCCACTCTCCTTGTGCTTCATAGCTTACATTTCAGTTTCCACCCAGATAAGCCACATAGAGATTCCTAATCAAGTTAGTCTCTTTCAGGTCGCACTTTTGTACCTCTGATTCCAACGTTCATACAATTCTCCCTGCCTAGAATGCTGTTCTCCCTGTGATACTGGCCTGTTGAACATCTGGAAACCCTTTGTGATTGAGCTCAGAGAGTAGCTTCTGTGTGCTACTTCCTGTGCTGTGTTCCCTTCCCCATCAAGTTCCTGGTTCTCTATTTTTGTAACCTGTCTTGTAACATTTTTGTTTGGAAGTTCTCAGTATTCTATTATTTTTTTAAATTTAAATTCAAGTTAGTTAACATACAGTGTAGTATTTGTTTCAGGAGTAGAATTTAGTGATTCATCACTTATATCTAACACCCAGTGCTCATCCCAACAAGTACCCTCCTTAATACCCATCCCCCACCTCCCTTCCAGCAATCCTTAGTTTGTTCTCTACAGTTAGGAGTCTCTTATGGTTTGCCTCCCTCTCTGTTTTTATCTTATTTTTTCTTCCTTTCCCCTATGTTCATGTGTTTTCTTTCTGCAATTCCACGTATGAGTGAAATCATATGGCATTTGTCTTTCTCTGACTTACTTCCCTTAGTGTGATGCACTCCAGCTCCAGCCACGTCATTGCATATGGCAAGATTTCATTCTGTGATGCCTGAGTAATATTCCATTATATATATATATATATATATGTATACATATATATATATACACACACATGCGTGCACACGCGTGTGTGTGTGGGGGGGGTGTGTATCCCCCACATCTTCTTTATCCATTCATCAGTCAATGGACATTTGGGCTCCTTCCATAATTTGGCTATTTTTGATAGTGCTGCTATGAACACTGGGATGCATGTGCTCCTTTGAATCAGCATTTTGTATCCTTTGGATAAATACCTAGTAGTGCAGTTGCTCTATTTTTAATTTTTGAAGAACTTCCACACTGTTTTCCCGAGTGGCTGCACCAGTTTGCGTTCCCACAAAAAGTGCAAAAGTGTTCCTCTTTCTCCACATCCTCACCAACATCTTTTGTTTTCTGAATTATTAATTTTAACCATTCAGACAGGTGTGAGGTAGTGTCTCATTGTGGTTTTGATTTGTATTTCTCTGATGCCGCATGATATTGAGCATTTTTTCCATGTGTCTGTTGGCCATTTGTACGTCTTTGGAGAACTGTCTGTTCATGTCCTCTGCCCATTTCTTAACTGAATTATTGATTTTTCGAGTGTTGATTTTGATGAGTTCTTTATAGATTCTGGATACTAGCCCTTTATCCAATATGTCATTTGCAAATACCTTTTTCCATTCTGTTGGTTGCCTTTTAGTTTTGTTGTTTGTTTCCTTCACTGTGCAGGAGCTTTTTCTCTTGATAAGGTCCCACCAATATTTCATTTTTGCTTTTGATTCCCTGGCCTCCAGAGACATGTCCAGTGAGAAGTTGCTCCAGCTACAGTTAAAGAGTTTGCTGCCTTTTCTCTCCCTTAGGATTTTGATGGTTTCCTGTGATGTATTAAGATCTTTCATCAAGTTTGAATTTATTACTGTGTATGGTATAAGAAAGTGGTGCAGTTTCATTCTTCTTCACGTGGCTGTCCAGTGCTCCCAACACCATTTGTTGAAGAAATATAATGTTACTCTTACGCTTTGTAAATAGGTGTTAGGGGTGCCTTGGTGGTTCAGTCAGTGAGATATCCAACTCTAGATTTTGGCTCAGGTCATGATCTCGTGGGTACTGGGATCGAGCCCCACGTCAGACTCTGTACTCAGTGGTGAGTCTCCTTGGGATTCTCTCCCTCTGCCCCTCCTCCCACTTGTGTGCAGGGTCACTCACTTGTTCTCTTGCTCTCTCAAATAAATAATCTTTGAAATAGTTTTTATATGGCTTTTTTCTCCTGCTAACCTATATGTAGACTTTCTCTGTGTAAACTTTGTAGCCTGAACACCTAGCATAGTACTTAATATGTAGTAGATAATCTCTACTTTCTATTCATCCTTAAGATTCAACTTTGGGGTTACCTCTTCCTTTCCTGACATCCTCCTCACTAGCCTGCCTCTGACCTAGGGTGCCATAGGTACTCTCTACCACCTCATATATTCCATATTACCATCCTAATGGTGAGATCATTGAAAGCAGGGATTGAATATTGATTTTCATTTTTGTGTCCTCATTGTCTAGAATCCTGTTTGAAATGTAATAGTGATTCAGTAAGTATTCGATTGATAGATGGAAGGAAAGAAGTCTTACAAATTCACTCTTTTCTAGAGTTCTGATCTGGAATTTGTATAGATAATTGGAATTCTAAAAGTAATTTTATAACTTTTTCTTAGCACTTTTTCCTCACATTCAAATTGTACATTCTTAGGCTTATAGCAGAGCCACTTTGGCTAGATATAATTATTGAGCCAGAAGTTTTCATTTTACTGTTTTTGTCTTGTTGATTTTGTTATTTTATATTTAAACCTTCCAAATGTCTTCTGGCATCTTCAGTTATTATGACTTAGAATAGCAGAATCGAAAGAATGAAAACAATCCATTAAATGCTTACCATTCATCCTCCCAGTGAAGGTTGAACTGTAGAGCTTCATTCAGACATCTCCAGTGATGTGAGGTTTTGCTTAGCAAGAATACTGACAGAATCTGGCAAAACATATGTGTGAAGAAGAACGCATAGGAAATCAGTTAGCTGCAAAAGACAATTCCCTCTTGAGATTTCTCATCTGAGAGTGGAATAAGTAACAGGGTATTTTTTTTTTTTTAGACTAAAGCCAACTCTGTTAGCAATAAGAAAATTACACATTGATCAGAAGATATGTGGAAATTTACCTGCATTTTTTTCCCCAAATATGTTTATTTTTTCAGCATTACAAGATTGATTGTTTATGCACCACACCCAGTGCTCCATGCAATACATGCCCTTCTCAATACCCAATACCAGGCTCGCCCAACCCCCCCCCCAAACCCCCCAGTTTGTTGCTCAGAGTCCACAGTCTCATGGTTCATCACCCCCTCCGATTTCCATCCATTCACCCTTGCTTTTATTTTCACAATGCCCTCCATGATTTTCCTTATGCTCCACACGTAAGTGAGACCATAAGATAATTGACTCTCTCCGTTTGACTTACTTCACTCCACATAATCTCTTCTAGTCCCGTCCATGTTGATAGAAAAGTTGGATATTCATCCTTTCTGATGGAGGCATAATATTCCATTGTATAGATGTACCACATCTTCCTTATCC
>CM052807.1:60289404-60299404 GCA_028533885.1 Nasua narica
TGGATGAGTTTGGCCAGTGGTTTATCGATCTTATTGATTCTTTCAAAAAACCAACTGCTAGATTCATTGATGCGTTCTACTGTTTCTTTATTTTCTAACTCGTTGATCTCTGCTCTAACCTTGATTATTTCCCTTCTTGTGCGTGGGGTTGGCTTGATTTGTTGTTGATTTTCCAGTTCTATAAGGTGTAAAGAGAGCTGATGTATTTGAGATTTTTCAATTTTTTTGAGTGAGGCTTGGATGACTATGTATTTCCCCCTTAGGACCGCCTTTGCCGTATCCCATAGGTTTTGGATCAATATGTCTTCATTCTCATTGGTCTCCATGAATTGTTTAAGCTCATCTTTGATTTCCTGGTTGATCCCAGCATTCTTGAGCCGGTTGGTCTTTAGCCTCCAAGTGTTTCAATTCCTTCCAAACTTTTTCTTGTGGTTGAGTTCCAGTTTTAAAACATTGTGTTCTGAGAAAATGCAGGGAACCATCTCAATCTTTTGGTATCCATTGTGGCCCAATATGTGGTCTATTCTGGAGAAAGTTCCATGTGCACTCAAGAAGAATGAGTATTTTGTTGTTTTAGGTGGAATGTTCTGTGTATATCTATGAGGTCCCTCTGGTCCAATGTGTCATTCAAGCTCAATGTGTCATTCAAAGCTCTTGTTTCTTTATTGATTTTCTGTTTAGATGATCTGTCAATTACTGCGAGTGGCGTGTTAAGATCTCCTACTATTAATATATTCGTATCAATATGACTATTTTGATTAACAGCTGGCTTATGTAATTGGTGGGGGTATAAATGTTTACAATTGTTAAATTTGTTAGATCTTCTTGGAGGGTAGACCCTTTAAGAATGATGTAATGTCCTTTTGTATCTCTGACTGCAGTCTTTAGCTTAAAATCAAATTTATCTGATAGGAGAATCGCTACCCCAGCTTTCTTTTGAGGTCTGTTGTCATGACAGATGGTTCTCCATCCTTTCACTTTCAGTCTGGGTGTATCTTTTGGTTCCAAACGTGTCTCTTATAGACAGCATATGGACGGGTCCTGTCGTTTTATCCATTCTGCAACCCTATGCCGCTTTATGGGAGCATTTAGGCCGTTCATGTTGAGAGTGATTATTGAAAGATAAGTGTTTATTGACATCATGTTGCCTGTGTAGTCCTTGTTTCTATAGATAGTAAATTTCTGTTCTAAGTCACTCATGTGTTCTTTCTACTTTTATAGAACCTCCTTTAATATTTCCTGGAGTGCTGGCTTGGTGGTTACATACTCTTTTAATCTTTGCCAGTCTTGGAAGCTCTTTATCTCTCCATCCATTTTGAATGTCAGCCTTGCTGGATAAAGTATTCTTGGCTGCATGTTCTTCTCGTTTAGTGCCCTAAATATATCATGTCAGCCCTTTCTGGCTTGCCAGGTTTCTGTGGACAGGTCTGACATTATTCTGATGGGCCTTCCTCCATATGTAAGGAATCTCTTCCCCCTAGCTGCCCTCTTGTCTGAAATTATAATTTGCAAATTTTACAATGATGTTTCTCCCGATTTTCTAGACTCGTTGATCTTGGGTGGTTGGTGTCCTTTCCGCCTCTAGGACACGAACACTTGTCCCATTCCCCAGATTGGGGAAATTTTCATTCAGGATTTGGTCAGCCATATCTTCTAGTCTTCTGTCTTTCTCTACCCCCCTGGGATTCCAATAATTCTGACCTTGCAACGTTTCATGGCGTCATTTATGTCCCTAAGTCTGTTCTCGTGATTCCTGAGCAGTTTGCTCCAGCTCTCTTCCTGACCTTTCTTCTCAACCCTTTTATCCTCTAGATCACTAATTCTATCCTCTGTCTCCGTAACTCTAGCTGTTAGACTATTTAGATTGGATTGAATCTCATTGATAGCGCTTCTTACATCAGCTATACTAGATTCCATTTCTGCCCTTAAAGATTCTATGTTGTCATTAATGTTTTTCTCCATCCTAGGCATTGCCTGGATAATTGTCACCCTGAATTCCCTTTCTCACATACTGTTTATGTCCACGTCCAATAGTTCTGAGGGAGAGGGTGAAGTCTCTGGGTTTTTCCTCTGTTGGGTGTTCCTCCTCCTAGTCATTTTGATGAGAAGTGGATGAGAGTACATATAGCTGTATATATCACCCACGATCCAGGCAGGGTGCCCCCTGGAGGGTTTTGGAGCATTTGGGATTCACCACCAAAAAGAAAGAATAAGGATAAAAAAAGATAGAGAAAAAGAGGAAATTCCAGCCAGAATGGGCCCCCAAAATAAGATTTATAACGTATGTAAGCAAACACAAACAAACATATAGACCAACAAAAATAAATGACAAGAAATAAAAGAACCTAGTCAGAATGAGCTAGATCAAGAATAAGATTATCTAAATCAAGAATAAGGTTTATATAATACCAGAACAAAAGCAAATACATAGAAACACTGACAGAAGGATAAGATGGGAGGGTGGTTATAACTCCTTGCAGGCGAGGAAGGTTATTTCAGGTCTTCCTGGGTTTATAGTTGTATTAAGCCTCTGGTTGTAATGTTAAGTAGTTAAAAAAAAAAAAAAGGAACAAAAGAAATGTGAAAGCAAGTGAATAAAAAAAAAGAATAAGAAAAAAAAAGAATAAGAAAAAAAAACTTGTATCTATGAAATATACAGGCTTGAGAGTATTACCAGGAGCTTAATATATTGATTTCCCCTGGTGTTGGGCGTTTAAAATTTTATGGGGACCCTGTGGTTATAGTCCTTTTGTTTTTTGGCTGGTCTTCTGGTGGAGGGGCCTGCCGCGTTGTTTTCCAGTCAGTCTTGCTTGGGTTGAGTCACCCTGCCCCCCAGTCAAGGGGCTGAGCTCTGTGGAAACCAGTTTCTCAGTCTTTCCCTCTGAAGGTTTTTGGCCTTTTGTAGCTTTTTCACCTTTTCAGAGAGTCCAAGCAAGGAATCTGCCCAGAGGCACTCAGACCTCCGAGTTACAGAGAAGCCTGAGTCCCTGCTCCCCTGTGTGGTTCAGAACACATACTCCCCTCTGCAAAATTCTGCTCACAGCACAGCCTGTCAGAGGTGGCGCGCGACCACAGCCACCTTTCTGCAGCTCCGCGAGTGCTCACCGGGGAGATTAGGCCACCTGCCCGCATTCTTTCCGGGGCTGGCTGGCTGGGATTACCCAGACCCTGTGGCGGGCCGTGAATGTCGCAGTCGTGGGTGCACTCAGTCCAGACAACAGGGCACACAGAGAAAATCTGCTGGCTCCTGGACTACAGCGGACTCTCTAAAGGTTCTTGCAGGAGCGCACCCGGCCCACAAAATGTTGCAGAGAGTGGAAAGCTGCAGGTTCAGGAACCGTGGACTGGATCCCCCACCAGTCTCACTTTGGGGCGCTCCTTCCTGGGAGCGTGGGCCCAGGCCAGTGCCTGCAACCACCCCCTTCCACTAGTTGGTCCTCAGAACCTTTTGCTCTTTTTAAGTGTTTTTAACAGACTCTATGTTAATGCTGGTCCCCCGCCACCAGGCACTTTCCTTTGGGATATTACTGTCCTTGGATCGCTTCTGGTGTCTCCCTCCCCCTTTTGTTTATCCTCTTATCAACAAAGAGGATAAACACTTTTCTTTTACCTCTCCACTCTCTTCTGCTGTCTTTTGCTGTCTTCTGCTCTCGGAGCAGAGTGTTCCCACTTTTCTTTTACCTCTCCACTGTCTTCTGCTGTCTTTTGCTGTCTTCTGCTCTCGGAGAGATCCCGGAGTGAGAAATCTTGCTCCTCAGGGTGATTTCATGGGTGTTCAGCATGTTCTGGTAGATATCCAGCTCACTTTTGGGGACAGGTTGCAGCAGGATCTCCTACTTCTCCGCCATCTTGCCCCCCTTACCTTCATTTTTGTAGTATAGTATACTGAACAATATGAAATGTCAGCATATTTAAAGTTCGAAATTCAGAATCTGATTGTTTGAATAATGTAAAATGTTTATTTATCTCCATTCTGATTAAGTCTGAGCTCTGGAGAATTGCAATATATTTCTCCTCCTTTTGATTTATATATACCTTTTATCAAAATAATACATGGATATTATTTAAAAATCAAATGGTACTTTTCTATACACTGATAATGAACAGTCTGAAAAATAAATTAAGAAAATACTTTCATTTACAGTATATCAATCTTGGGAATTCCTTCAATATTAAATCTTTATTTCATGAATCCAAATTATTTCCTTTACTTGATTTATTCCCTCATCATACTAAAGCATATCCTCTAATAATTTTATAACCCCACATATCTGAAAATGTCTTTATTTTTACTCATGATAGTTTGGTTAGATTTAGAATTCTAGGCCGCAAAGTCTTTTTTTTGTTTGTTTGTTTTAAGTCTGTGAGGGCATTGCTCTTAATGTCTTCCAGCATGAAGCTTTGCTCTTAAGAAGTCTATAACATCCTGGTTCCCTTTCCTGTGTTTGTGATCTATTTCTCCCCTTTTAGGATCTTTTTTTCTTACCTTACTTTCTGCCATCCTGAAGTTTTATGATGATGTGTCTTGGTGTTCGTGTTTTGTTGCGATCATTCAAGTGGGCATTTCATTTTGGTGGATCCTTTCAATCAGAAGATTAAAGTCCTTCCATAATGCGATTTTTTCTTGAATGTTTCTTTTTACAATTCTCTGCCAACCTTTGTCTGTATTCCCCATTTCTTGAACTTCTTTTTTTTGGATGCTAGACCCTCATAGATTGATCCTCTAATGTTCTTTTCTCTCTTGGTTTTCACTTTGTCTCTTTAATATATTTCCTGGAAATTTCCTTGACTTTATCATCAAATCTATTAAATTTTTACTTGGGCTCTCCTTTCATTTCAAAGAGATCTTTCTGAGTGCCAGTTGTTGCCATTTTATTATATCCCTGTTCTTCTGTTCCCTGTAACTATTGTTGCTGTTTCTTCTAAATTCCTCAAATGAGCATTTGGGCTTCATTTTCTTTATTAAGAATGAAGTACCAGCACACCAATTAGAAGCTTTGAGTGCGTGATCTCCACTTGTCCCTACTGTTTGCCATTTTGACCCCCAAATGAACCAATTTGTTTATTAGAAGTCCTTCAAATGTCAATCTCTTGAGAGAGATTGTTTCCCCAGGGAAAAATCTCTGATTTGCTTGCCTTTGGAGGTAGACAGTTTGGAGGAAGGTCAATGTAAAATCTCTTGTTATGGAAACAGAATGGGAGAGGGGACCAGGAGGACCTCACTGTGTTAAGTATGTTACTTTCACTCAGTCCTATTTTTTTGTCTGATTGATCTCTCACCACAACCTTCACTGTGTCTGTGTTTCTGTAGGTTCTACAGAAACACAACTAAGCCTTTCTGGCTTAGTTTCTTCTGAAATTTTTCTTTAAGTCATTTTGGTACTATTTTGAGAGGGAAAGGAGAACAACCTGCATTCAAACTGCTTATTTGTGTCTTAAATTGTTTTCACAAATGCTTACAAATTATTTTTCATTATCTATTAAGTATATTAAAGTGACACAATGTTTATCCTTTATTAAATATATTAAAAAAAACCTTGAAATTTGAAATTGAAAGGATACCATTTTATACAACAAAACAGGCATATTTTATCTGGTGAGTGCTTATTTTTTAAAACCCCCAAAAGTAAAAGGTATTAATTTATATCAAAAATGGAATTGTTATGGGGTGCCTGGATATGGGTGCCAGTTGGTGGAGTGTGCAAGTCTTAATCTCAGGGTTGTAGGTTCAAGCCCCATGTTGGGTGTAGAGATTACTAAAGGAAAGGTAAAATCTTAAAAGAAAAATTGTAACTTTAAAATCATCCTGGTGGGGCACCTGGGTGGCTCAGTAGGTTAAAGCCTCTGCCTTCGGCTCAGGTCATGATCTCAGGGTCCTGGGATCGAGCCCCGCATCGGGCTCTCTGCTCGGCGGGGAACCTGATTCCCCCTCTCTCTCTGCCTGCCTCTCTGCCTGCTTGTGATCTCTATCTGTGTCAAATGGATAGATAAAATCTTTAAAAAATAAAATAAAAAATAAAATAAAATCATCCTGGTGATTTAAAGTTAGTCTTTTAGTTTTATCCATGTGAGATAAAAAAAATACATTTTATCATGTGGAAAAATTATTATAATTTGTGGAATTTTTCCAACTGAAAGATTTTTCCTTGTCAAAACGTTAATTATAGAGGGAAAATAATTTGATCCCACTTTGTTATTTTTTTTTAGTAATTGCAGTATAATTCATGTAGTGTTAGTTTCAGGTGTACAACATAATGATTGAACATTTCTACTATACTTTACTCAGTGCTCATCAATATAAGTGTACTTTTAATCCCCTTAACTATTTTACCATCCCCTCACCCACGTCCCTGCTGAAAACCAACAGTTTGTTCTCTGTATTTAAGAATCTGGTGGGTTTGTTTTTTTTTTTTTTTGGTCTACTTAGCATTATACCCTCTGGGTCCATCCATGTTCTTTGAGATGGCAAGATTTCATTCTTTTTGATGGCTGAGTAATATTCCAGTATGTGTGTGTGTGCGTGCACATATGCTCACACTACATCTTTGTGATCCATTCATCTGTGGATGGGCAGTTGAGCTGCTTCCATATCCTGGCTATTAGAAATAAACCTGAAATAAACATAGGGGTGGGTGCATGTATCTTTGTTTTCTTTTCCCCCCCAAAATTATAGCAATTTCATAGTTCATTTAAAAATTTGTTTAATAAATTTTTGAGGTAAATCATAGCTAAAATATTAAAAAAAAAGAAGTATAAAGCTCAGTGAATTACCACTGAGTAAACCACCCATGTAACCAACCATCCAAGTTCAGAAATAGAGGAACACCAATACCACAGAGCCCCTTTAAGTCCCCACCTGTCTTTATCCCATTTTCCTCAGTGGGACCATGATCCTGATGACACACCACAGATTTTTGCCTGATTGAACTCTATATAAGTAGAATCATAGCGTGTACATTCTTTTGTATTGGCTTTTTTATTCAGCATTGTGAGATTCATTCATGTTCCATGTAGCAGTGCATTGTTCATGTTATTGCAGCGTAAAATTCTGTGCTAAGAATATATTCAAATTTGCTTTTTCCATTCTACTTTTGGTAGGCATAGTGGTAGTTTTCAGTTTGGAGCTATTAAAAATAATGGTGCTATGAACTTTGTATACATGTTTTTGGCCATATATATATATATATATATGTTTCTGTTGAGCTCTTAAGAAGGATTGGTGATTCATCGGATATTACAACTTGAGTGCATAATGCCAAACAATTCCAAAGAAGTTTTATCAATTTATACTCCCTCCAGTGATGTATGAGAGCCACAGTTGTTCCACATACTTGCCAATACTTGGTATTATAATTTTAAATTTTTAGTTTTAGCCATTTCGGGGAGTATATGTACAGTATGGAAACTACATAAAAGTAAATATCAAAACAGCCAAAAAAAAAACCACATGAAAGATGCTCAACTCCTTACTCTTTAATCTCCTTTTGTTTTAAAGATTGATTTATTATTTGGGAGAGCACATGAGTGGGAGGGGTGAAAGGAGGGGGAGAGAGCCTTTGAGGCAGACTCCACATTGAGCACGGGGCTGGACGCTGGGCTTGATCTCATGACCCTGAGATCATGACCTGAGCTAAAACCAGGAGTTGGATGCTTAACCAACTATGCCACCCAGGGTCCCAGTCTCTCTCTCTCCCTCTCTGTTCCATTTTGGCTTTGAATTTCTGTTTCTTTTCCCATAAATTGTTTCCCTACAATGTTCATTCAAAATTTAGAAGTCAAGTTCCTTCTTCTTCTTTGGTTCCTTTTACCCAGGGTTATTTTAATGAAGGCACTGCAATTCTTGGGTAATCTCATGCTGGTTGATTTTTTTTTTCTGACATTTAATGTAAAAGTTTTCACTCATAAGGTAAATTTGACATAATTTTTCAGTGAACACCTATATATACCAATTATCTAGTTTTTATATTAATGTTTTACTATACTTATAACTATTTCGTCTTTCCATTTTTACCACTTTGCTCCTCACCCCTCAGCATCACTCTTTTTTTCTGGACAGTGCTCACTTTTATAATTTCTCTTCTTTATATACATAGTCACATCAATATTGTACTTTTAGGGGTAGAAAATTCCTTTTTTAAGCTTACAAATTAAAAAGTAATAGGTAATGTCTTCTTCCGGTGATAACCTTCCCTTAATGAAGGGAAAGAAACTTGAATCATCTGTAGAATATAATTTTCATTTTCAAATAAAAATCTCTTAAAAGCAACCATCTTAGGGGCACCTGGTTGGCTCAGTCGATTAAGTGTCTGACTCTTGGTTTTGGCTGAGGTCATGATCTCTTGAGTTGTGGGATTGAGCCCTGCATCAGGCTCCATGCTCACGAGCGAGTCTGCTTGAAGATTCTCTTCCTCTGCCCTTCCCACGCACATGTGCTTGCAGTGTCTCTTTCTGTCTCTCAAACAAATCTGAATTTTCTAGAAGCATGAATGAAGTTTGTTACAGAATTATGCCTGGTGGTCTTCCTGTAGTTAGAAATGTACCACGGAGAAAAGTCAAATAGTCAGATGGTCTTCCCTAATTCTGCTACTACTGTTTAGCTAGAAAATCATTTCAGTTGGGGTGCCTAAGGGTAGCCTTAAATTACTCATCTGTAAATTGAACAGGTTAAACCAGTCATTTCCCAGATTCCTCATCTTCCTGCAATACTATATTAACTTTACTGGATGAGGAAGTATGTATATATTGTTTCTTTAAAAACTTTAGAATTTTGTTTTCTCTGTTTTTTTAGATTCCATATATTAGTGAAATCATATATTTGTCTTTTTCTCTCTGACACTTTGCAATTAGCATAATACCCTCTAGATCCATCCATGTTGTTAAAAATGGCACGATTTCATTCTTTTGTTTCATGATTGAGTGATACTCTATTCAGTGTTTATATACCACATCTTTACCCATTCTTCTGTGGTTGGACACAAGTTGCTCCCATACCTTGGCTATTGTAAATAATCTTTCAGTAAACAGAAGTACCGTATCTTTTCAAATTAGCTCTTTTATTTCTTTTGGGTAAATACTCAGTAGTTAAATTACTGGATCATATAGTATTTCTGTTTTTTTTTTAAATTTTTGAGGAGCCTTAAATATTTGGTAGAGTTTACCAGAGAACCCCTAAACCTGGTGCTTTCTGTTTTGGAAGTTATTTTTTTTTTTAATTCAATTTCTTTAATAGATATAGGCCTTTTCAGATAGATAATCTGTTTCAATTTGTGTAACTTTTGGAAGCCTGTTTCAGGGAAGTGGTATATTTCCTTGGGAGTTTCAAATTTGTGGGCATACATACTATGTATGTAGTGTTATACATACTAATTCTTTATTGCCTTTAATGCCCATGGGATGTGTAAGGATATTTGGTACCTTTCCCTCTTTCATTTCTAGTATTAGTAATTTATATACACACTCTTTTCCGTAGATAGCATGTCTTAGAAACTTCTTGATTTTATTGATGTTTTTGAAGAATCAGCTTTTGGTTTCATTGATTTCCTCTTTTCAATTTCATTGATTTTGGCTTGAATTATTTCTTCTACTTCCTTTGGATTTAATTTGTTCTTCTGTTACGAGTTTCCTAAGGTGGAAATTTTGATTATTGATTTTAGATCTTCCTTCCTAATAATATGCACTCAATCAATGCTATAGATTTCCCTCAACGCACTGCTTTCACAGCATTCCACAAATTTTAATAAGCTATGTATTTTTTAATTTAATCAAAATATTTTTAAAGTTCTTTTGAGATTTCTTCTTGACCCATGCATAACTTTGTGTTACCCATGTGTTGTTTACATCACCGACTTGGGGATTTTCCAATCGACTTTCTGTTATTAATTCCTGGTTAAATTCCATTTCGGTCTGAAAACTGACCACATTGCTACTAGCATTCCTTGAACCATCTTTTTTATATGCGGCTTCTCAAAGTGTATTAAAAGCAGCAATGTGTGGTCTACGG
>CM052807.1:60304404-60459969 GCA_028533885.1 Nasua narica
TGTTTGGAAGATGACAAGAGACAGTTGTGCTCTGAGGCTGAGAAAGCTTCCCAACGCTGCCCAGTGAGAAAGGTAAAACACAGGCCATATGAGAATTAGAAAGTGTTTGGGGAGTTCAGCCATGTGGCAGGCTTCATTTAATTGATGAGTGGGGAAGGCAAAGTGGGATGGGCTTGGCGGAGAAAGAAAAATGTCTTTTGGAGACTTCAAGGGCTGGTAGAAATTTGACAGACCTAACAGTGGTGAGAGAGTATTTGAGTCTGGAGAGGTCTTGTTCAAGAAGTGGTTATAGGATGGGGCGCTTGGGTGGCTCAGTTGGTTGAGCGACTGCCTTCGGCTCAGGTCATGGTCCCGGAGTCCCGGGATCGAGTCCCATATCGGACTCCCGGCTCTGCGGGAAGTCTGCTTCTCCCTCTGACCTTCTTCCCTCTCATTCTCAGTCTCTCTCTCTCTAATAAATAAATAAATAAATCTTTAAAAAAAAAAAAAAAGAAGTGGTTATAGGTTAAATGAAGCAGTGTGAGTTAGATATTGGTGAAGCAGAGAAATGGTTTGGCCACCAAGTAAAGAACCCAAAGGACTTCATGAAGTGTAGTCTGGAAATCGATCATAACAAATGGATTGAAACACATTTGCTCGGGGGTCAGGGAGGGTTTCCCTAAACTGACAGAGAAATGTTTAGCCTTGACTTTAGAGAGAATTTGTTGATTTGAATGATCAGATATGATGCCCTGTTGATAGCCAGAGTGTTTGAAAGATAACAAGACTAATTTGGGGGGTGATCCTTTCAACAAATTCACTCTTGCTGGGCTGGGACAGGCAACTTTCTAAGTTGTACAACCTTTGAAAATTGGCATAGCTTGTTAAAATAATACCTGAAAGAAAGGAACAAAAGCTGCCACAATCTAATACAGAAAGCACAATTTTAAGTGTATACACACAGCGACTTCACTCTTGCATGGAGTAGGCACTAGCACGTTTGTTGCTCTGTCCTTCTCTTTCCAAACAGAAGGACCTTTTAGCCGACGCAGAATTCTTTCAGTGGCAATTTTCCCCCCAAATTTATGATTTTCTTTTCCCACTGGGACTGGGTTGAAAGAATGGAAAAGATGAAGACTGGTGGATTGACTACCACAAATCTAAACAATTGTTGACCTTGTTTTCTTTTAACAAAAAGTTTTATTGTGAAATCCCCACCTCGGACACATACAACAAAGTGCATAAAATGAAGAGTAGAGCTTTTTTATTGTAAAGCAAACCCCTCAGTAACCACTGCCCAGATCAAGCAGTAGACTTTGGTAGTCCCTCTTCTCCCCAGGAGGCCTTTGTCCCAATCACAACCCCTCCCTCCCCCACACCAGTGACCACTCTCCTGATTTTAAGGACAGTTACTTCCCTTAAAGTTTTTTTTTAATCACCTCAGTATAGATCTCTAAATGGTATAATATAGTTTTGTCTATTTTTGAACTTAATATAGAAATGCAGTATTGAATTGTAGTCTTTTGTTTCCATCATCTTCCACTCAACTTGGCTGTACAATTCATCTGTATGTGTGTGAGTAACAATAGTTCCTTTATTTTCATTGCTGAGCAGTATTCCAATACCGATGGCATTTGAGTTTTCCAGTTTGGGGCTATTACAGATGATATCATGAGCATCCTTATCCTCGTCTCTTGGTGTACTTGGGAGTGCATTTCTGTTGACAATTTTTGAGCTGTGGAATTGTATCTAGTTATCTGTTAAGAGCAGCCTACAAGAGTTTGCAAATCATGGATATAGTCCATGTTCAGTGCTAAGAGATCCTGGAACTAGCCAAAGATGCCACACATTCAGTTGGGTTGGGGGATGGGCAAGAGGCTGGCTTAGCAGGTTTGTTGCCTTCACCTTGAGCCTGGGCAGACCCATTGATAATGGTTCAAGATTTTGTTTAGAAGGTGTTCTGTAAAGAGTTTGTTGGCAATACAGCATATGGGAATTACACTGCGCAGAGCGAGTATTTGATATTAATGGAATTAAATGGCTAAAGAAGTCTGAAGGATGAACTGGAAGAGAAGACTAGATGGAGGGACCAGCTGCTTAGACGGTTGGGTAGGTGAGTGATTACGAGAACTTCATGTACCCTGAAGAGGGACAATGGAAGTATAAGCATGGACAAGCCATTTCTGGTGCCGAAACTGGGTATGTTGAGTGAGGAGGCGGAAGTGTGGGGCACGTATGGTTGGACAGATCTTGTGATGGGCCCAGAGACAGGCACTGGGAGAGGGTTATGGACGTAGACTTTGGACTCAGCCACCTCCGTTAGGTCTGGGTGATCCTGGCTAAGTAACTGAGCCTCATCCTCATTTGACAAATGAGGTTAATAATAGGACCTACTTTAAAGGTTGTCATGAAAATTAAGGGAGATAATGCAAATAAAAGGTTGGCATGCAGCCAGTAAGAAGCACTTAGTGTTAGTCCCTGCTGCTGTGACTGGTAATCGTAATTGCACTCGCTAGAGCTGAGGAGGACATGCTACCAGCCATTAAAGTGTAAACGAAAGACTTTCAGAAATGATTTAGAAAAAGTCATGTTACAGTGATAATTTTAGAAATGTCTCGAATTCCTTTAGGCAAGTGTGTCTAAAATAAATATAAATAAAATAAAAACCTATTGAATTGAGCATACACAGCCTGACCTTCCCAACAGCTGGATGCCTACAAGAATCTTATTCCACCAGGAAATGTTCCAGGCCTTCTCTCTCGGCTTACTGAGATCTAAACCCCAGATGAAGTGGTATTTGAAAACAAGGTTTTAAAGAGTAAGGATAGGGGCGCCTGGGTGGCTCAGTGGGTTAAAACCTCTGCCTTCGGCTCAGGTCATGATCTCAGGGTCCCGCATCGGGCTCTCTGCTCAGCAGGGAACCTGCTTCCCCCTCTCGCTCTGCCTGCCTCTCTGCCTGCTTGTGATCTCTCTCTCTCTGTGCCAAAAAAAAAAAAAAAGAGTAAGGATAAACTGTCAGATGCTGTTGCTACCTTTGAGAGGGAGGATAGAATCTAAATGGTTTTAAGACAAGCTGTGATCTAATTAATTATGTTGTTCTAACAGAACAGCTGTAATCTACAGGGGACCTAGAAAAGTTACATAGCGCTTTGCTTCTTGGCTGCACATTAGCCTCCACCTGAGATTTTAAACTATCCCAAACGCAAAGACTGATTAAATTGGTCTTGAGTGAGCCTGTGTATTGCCTTTTAAACTAATTAATTCCAGTATAGTTACCATCCAGTGTTATATCTGTTTCAGGTGTACAATATAGTGATTCTACAATTCTGTATATTACTCAGTGCTCATTAATATTAGTGTACTTTTAATTCCCTATAACATCTTATGCATGTAGTAATTTATATTACATCAGTGGTGGCTTAAGTTTGAACATATTCTTCCTCCTCTCTACCCCACCCTCCCATTTGAAGTATATGGTGTCATACTTTATATCCTTTTATTCTGTGACTCCCTTGACTGATTTTTATAGAGATGCTTAATTTTACTGCTTTTGTGCTTCCTACGTATTTTTTAAAGCATTTTTTTAAAAGATTTTATTTACTTATTTGACAGAGAGATAGATCACAAGCAGGCAGAGAGGCAGGCAGAGAGGGAAGCAGGCTCCCCACTGAGCATAGAGCCCAATGTGGGGCTCGATGTGGGGCTCGATCCCAGGACCGTGAGATCACGACCCAAGCCAAAGGCAGAGGCTTTAACCCACTGAGCCACCCAGACGCCCCTCCTTTCAGCACTTTTAATATATCATGCCATTCTCTGCTGGCCGGCAGTTTCTGCTGAAAAATCAGCTGATAGCCTTATGGAATTTTTCTTTTATGTAACTGTTTTTCTTCCCTTGCTGCTTTTAAAATTCTCTATCACTACTTTTTGCCATGGTATTTTAATTACCATGTGACTTGGTGGGGACCTCCTTGGGTTGATTTTGTTGGAGAATCTCTGTACCTCTTGGATCTAGATTTCTGTTTCTTTCCCCAGCACAGGGGAAACTTTCAAGTATTTCTTGAACTACATTTTCTGCCCCCTTTCTCTGTCTTCTCCTTCTGGGATCCCTATAATGGGAATGTTACTACACATGAAGAGTTGCAGAGTACCCTAAGTCTATTTTCATTTTTTATTACTATTTTTTCTCTCTCCTGTTTGGCTTGATTGCTTTCCATTACTCTGTCCTTCAGGTTACTGATCTATCCTTCTGCTTCCTCTAGTCTACTATTTATTCCCACTAGTGTAGTTTTAATTTTTTAATTGAGTTCGTTATCTCTGATAGGTCCTTTTTTTCATCTCTTTGTTAAGTGTCTCACTGAGATCCTCCACTCTTTTCTGAAGTCCAGTGAGTCTCTTTATGACCATTACTTTAAGTTCACAGACATATTATTTATCTCAATTTCATTTAGCTCTTTTGCTGTGATTTTGTCCTGATCTGTCATTTGGGACAATTGAAAATGTCCAATTTGGGCCAATTTCATTTGGCCTCTGTCTCCTCATTTTGTCTCTCTCTGGGTCAGGAAAGTTAGCTACATATCCTGCTCTGGAAAGTGGGGGCCTTAGGAAGAAGAGGTCCTATAGCGCCCGGCGGTATAATGCCCCGTTCCCCGGAACCTGGCACTTCAGGGGTGTCTCTTATGTGTATCGCTTGCACTCTACTGTTGTGGCTGAGCCATTTTCCCCTCCAGTCCATCTGCAATCTCTCTCTTTGCCTGTTGTGTGCAGGGTTTGGTCCCTGTGTTTTAAGTAAGCCGGTCTGGGGCCACCTTGGGCTTGAGTGAGTCAGACCACGTGTTTGCCAGATGCAGTAGCGCCAAGCTGCAGGACGCTCTGTTGTCCACGGGGAAGCTTCGCCCCCAGCCTACTGTTGTGTGTGGTTATCTTCCCCTTCCCCCAGAGCAGGAGTCACTTTGGAGGGGTGCTGGACCCTGTGGGGGCTGTTTGCACAACCGCCAGGCTTGTGGCACCACTTGGGGTGGGCTCCGGCTAAGGGCATATTGCAGGGGCCAGGTCCACAGAACACAGGGGTGGGACATGTGGCGTGAGCAAGGCCCGTGCAGGTGTGCCGCAGGAGAGGACCTGTAGCCGCCGGGGACCGGGGCTGGTGGTGTTGGATGGGGTGGACAGATCCACAGAAGAGCTGGGGGTAGGCCAGGCAGTGTAAGGTATGCACAGGTCCGTTGTGGTGGGAGACCTACAGGCCTGGCTGGAGGGGATGCGTCCACAGGAGAATGCGGGGGGCAGGTGCCCGGTCAGCAAGGAGGTAGAGAGCATTGCTGCTGCACCTGTTCCCACAGGTGTCCGTGGGGGCAGGGGAAGGGGAAGGGAAATGGTGCCAGTCAGCTCTTTTGTTCTTGAAGTCTCCCAAAGGTCCCTGCCGCTCCAGCATCTGCTCTGAGATTAGTTTAGCTGTTTCTCTGCCCTTCCTGCCCTCTTCGAAGTGGCCTCTTCTGTGCATTTAGCTGTGCACAATGTGTTCTGCCTGTCCTCAGATCATTTTCTGGGTTATTTACACTGATGTGGGCATTACCTCATTGTATCCACTGGATGTTAGGATCTTCCTACTCCCACCATCTTCCTGGAGGTCCCTGTGTATTCTTTGTTTTGTTTTTGTTTTTAAAGCTCTGTGACCCTAAACATGCAGCCAGATTTCATGTAAGTAAGACAAGTAAGCGGTATTTCCATCATTATCCAAGAGGAATGATGGGAAAGCCAGTCTGAATTATAGGGCAGAGTCTCCAACTAAATATATAGGAAATTATTACTTTCACATCTATTACATAGATGTGAAAATATAAGTAAAGATATAGGAAATTATTACTTTCACATCTATTATCTCACTTAATTCTCTAGGTAGGTAGTTAAGTATCTGGGAGTCACAAATTCTATGGGAATTTCTGACTGTGCAAGGGATTGGTCCCCCTAGCCCCTCATTGTCCAAGTGTCAACTATAGTTTGTGTCTTATTTTTCTCCATTTCATTTTTTATCCCTGAAAACATAACAGCTTCAAAATGCCTTTACATGAATGAACTATAGTTTAACCATCCCCTTCCAATTTTTCACTATTAAATCCTAGAAAGGAAGACTATGTGAACCAGTATGTTTTATTATTATGGAACGAGTATATGGCCATTTTAAGGCTCTTTATACTTATTTTCAAATTGCCTTTCAGAAAACTTGTACAAATGGCCACAGTACTATTTCCTCATGGGACTCTTGCCAGAATTATATGATCAGTTTGATAAAAGAAAATGTATAACATTATTTAACGGTGAACACCTTTTCGGATTTACTAGCCACTTCTATTAAACCACTGAAAGATTATGAGCAGAGTAATCTTTCGAAATGCAAATCTGCTCGTATCAAATACCTCCTGCTTGAAAGATTTCAAAAACTTTTCTTTGCAAAACCCATTGCCTTAAGAACTCTCCACCAGTCTTCACTCCAGCCGGTTTAGGCTTGGGGTTGCCATGCTTTCAGGCTCCAGATATTTTGTACCTATTTCCTCTGCCAGCTCATCTTTTCTCCTTGCTTAGTTTTCATTCATCTTCTAGCTCTTGGGTGCCACTTCGTCCAGGGACTCTCACTGATCAGTTAGGTCCTATTGGCCTATCACAGATTCTTGGATCACGCAGTCCTTCCTCTTTCCTGAATCAGTTATATAAATATATAGCTGCTTTTCCACAATATTATGTAGTTCCACAAGAGTGGAAACAGTATTGTTTTGCTCACTCCTCCCTAGCATGTACACACGAGGCTGGCACTGTATGCTGAAATGTCGTCGAATATGACCGAAGCTGTGCGATTGGAAGATTAGTCTTTAGTGTCTAAGACGAACCTATGTGTACAGAATCTAAATCATACTTGAGACTATTAAAAGACGTCAGATGGTAACACTGCTGGGAACTAAGGGAGTTGAGTTTTACTGCAAAGGAATTCCAGTCTGATGCAGAGTAAATAGCAATTGTCTGAGAGAATAGAGATGGGATGAGAATGGAAAATGCACGAAAGATAGCTTCGATACTAAAAGATGAGTATCTCCAGAACAGGAAATACGGGAACGTTAAAAGGCAATGGAACAACGTAGTTAGACACAGTATGAATTTCCCTGCCTCACTTCCCCAGTCAGCTGCGTCCTCTTCGGTGTTCCCAGTATACTTCACTTTTCAGTTCAGCCTTAACTCCCATGTGTTGTTAATTTACATCTGGGAGCTCAGTGTGACACCCCACCACCCTTGATGTGAAATCAGGCACTGACTGCAGTGTCTACCAATTCTCAATCTCAAGCCTGTCTCTAATCACTAAGTAGCTGTATAACCGGGTAACTCAGTTAATGTTTTATGTACCTCAATTTTCTCATCAGAACAAAAATAACTATTAGAACTGGTTTTATAAAGCAAAAGAGGTAACACATATAATATCTGATAGAGTACCTGGCTTAATTTATTTATAAATTTATTAATTACAAGCTTAATAAATATGCTATTACTATACTGTTCTTTCAGAGGATTGTGGTATAATTCTAATAATATGTGAAGAATCCAAGAATCCTTGACACACAGTAGGTGTGTTGATGAAATCAGTGTTCATTAAGACCTTATAACCAACAGCAATCTGAATTTTACATGTCCAGTCACAATATCAAAGGTGGAACTACACTAAAATTCAGCACTGTGGTGTAGTATACCCCTTTCTGAGAGTAATTTGGCAACACTATCCAAATTAAAAACGTGCATACCTGAAATTCAGTGTAAGCGCATACACAAAAAGAGGTTCATAGAGCTAAGTCACGAAGGGTGCTCAGTAAAACATTGCTTCTAATAGCCCAAACCTGCACATAACTTCAACGTTCATCACACGGGCACATGATACAGCCATTATAAAACAGAACATGGACATTAAGATATACCTTCAATTTATTCAGGAGACTAAAGATGCAGAACAGTTTATAGAATATACCTGATGTGCTGGGGAACAATCTGTGAAACCTATTTTCCTAGAAACTTAGTAAGCATTTTTGTAAATGCACTGAAGATTTAGGAAAGATACACAGACCTTCCTAAGAATTTTCTCTGGACAGAGAAATCAGTTTAGGAAAATAATGGAATTTTACATTAAATATAATTGAATTTTTAAAATTATACATTGAGTGTATATATAATCGCATTTAAAATTCTTTTATGGGAAATAAAAACTGACTTGCCAAGATAGTCTACTTCTAGGAATTGCTCCCCAGAGAATAATCTGAAATAGGATACATCAATTTATATACACATATGTTCACATCAGTCTTATGCATATTAGTACAATTTTTATTTTACTAACTTATTTATATTAGTAAAAACAACTTAATATCCAACAGCAGAGGGTTGGTTTAAGTAATGGTACAATATGTAACAATACTATATAGCCATTAAAAATGATGCTATAGAATTTTTATTAAAATGACAACTTCTAAATACATCATTAAGTGAAAAAGGACACGTTACAACATAGTTATGGGCAGTCTGAGCAGCACTGTTACCTTCAAATGGTAGGATTATAGGTGGTTTTTCTCCTCTTGTTTTTCAGTTTCTTCCCTCATCTACAATTTTTTTTTTAAAGTTTTTTTTTTCAAGATTTTATTTCTTTGTCAGAGAAAGACAGAGAAAGCACAAGCAGGCAGAGTGAGAAGCAGGCTCTCTACTGAGCAAGGAGCCTGATGTGGGACTCGATCCTAGGACCCTGGGATCACGACTGAGCCAAAGGCAGAGGCCCAATCCACTGAGCCACCCAGGCATTTAAAAAAAATTAAAAAAAAAAAAAATTTTTTTTTTAATGAAGTTTTCCTAATTTCCTACAATGATTTTGTAATTAGGAAAAAATGCTATAAAAATATATGCTAATAGCTGACTCTAAGCTTGCTTTTCAACTTGGAATTAATGTAACTATGGTGCCAGTTACTTTGGTAAAAATCCAACAAATACTTCAACATGGGTTTGGAAAGAGTTATAATGAGGTAAAAGTCACCATTTCCCCAAGAATCTTTTTTTTTTTTCCCCAAGAATCTTAATAACAAAATGTTAAAGACACTTCTTTGTTTATCAAAAGAATTTATTAGAAAATATTACATACTATGTCTCTGTTTAAGAGTATTGTTTCAGTAGACAGCACTCCATCCTCGTACTACAAACAACGTCTCGTGGACCGTGGGGCAACCACTGTGTTTCTGATGCTACATCTTTTGGATGGAACATTCAAACAGTACACACTGTGGCCATTTAAAGGAAGATAATAGAGAAAATGTGGTAATTACCAGGAAAAAAAAAATCACAAAACTTTTGGAATGTTAAAGTAATAAGTAACTACTTTTAGTCTCAAAATTCTAGGCATCACTACAGCCTAAAACATTGGTCAATGTGACTATTAAGTTAATGGGACCAGGGATTCAAAGGTCAAGTTAATACTGAATCTTGATAAATAATGAGAAATCTGTAACCCCACAAAATGTTTTTAAGTTTATGCACATGCAAAATTAATGTAAATTTCTGAAAAAAGCAAGAATGGGGAATGTTAAAGCATTTTTTTTTAACATAAAGCATGCACTTTCTAATACATTCTTAAGTATTTCTAAGTTTTAAAAGTCTGAATTCTAATCCAGTAACATTCTTCATTAGCATTTTAAATGCAGTGTTAACTAAGTATCCCAAAGCTGATATGGAATACACACTTGTTATTTTCAAGAAAGGTGGAAATAATTCATGGCACTGCTACCAAAGATGTGAGACTTTAACTCTGGACCATACCACCTAGTTTTTTCTTCAAAACTTTTAAGCAAGTTTGCAAAGCTAAATGGTAAAAACAAATTGGAAAATGTAACCCTACTCCCAAACATCACTGAAAGAAAATGTAGGAAAAATATGCCCTGTGTGATTAGTCATCTTAGGCAATTTGCTACAAAATTTTCAAAGTGTGAACCTGCTTTAACTGAAAATAGATTGAAAGTTCACACAACTGTTTCTAGAGTTCAAAACAAACAAATGAGGAGGTGTATGTTGATATTTAAAACAGTCTTAATATTTTATTAGAAGAAATATACTTCCAAACTTCTTTCCCCTTCGTATCTAAACACAAACTTTAATTAAAAATATATATATAAATCAGTAGAATATCATATTACAAATGCCCAGAAATGCAGAATAAAGATCAAGAACTGCTTGGAAAGATTTCTAACACTTTTTGGGATTACACTCATAACCTAGTGAAGATTATGGACTAGCACAATCATTATTGGGGCCAACAATTCAAAATATTTGCCTTATCAAAGCTAGCACCAAGAAAGTATTATGCACATAAACTTGAGAAACAGATCATCTTTACTTCAAAAAAGCACAGTCCTACAGAGTACTGCTCTCTAGCTAGTAAAGGGTCAATCTGTCTCACCGCGGCATACATCTATCGGAGCCATTAACATCTTATCCGAATAGCTTTCCAGTTATTTGGTATCTATTGAAAACTGTTACTGGAATGAAAGACAGTTTATCATGGATATAACTCATGTTTTCTTCTAAGATGCCAATTAAAATAGTGGCTCTCTAGTTAAAATAGTGGCTCTCGAACACTTTGAACTTACCTTTTGTAAAAATTAACATATTCTAGTATTTTAAAAAAAGACAGTCAAATCCCTAGTCCCTGAAAGCCTAACCAAGACTCCATTATTTAATTCCTCTTTCTAAAACACAGGTCTTAATGTCTATATTTTGCAACATGGTTAATGGCTACCATATGGTCACCTAATTAACACTTTATTCACTGTAAAGCATTTGGAGACTTCTCAAGTGTGAAAAGAATTTCATTAGTGATTAGATAGATGAGCAACAGAAAGCCACTGCGGTGAGTTTCATAATTCTACCTCCCTCCCAAGGAAGGGGGGAGGGTCGCTACTCAGCATCTCCCCAGTTGGCACAAATCATTTATCATTTCTCTGACAGAAGATATCATGAAAGAACATAATTTCTACAAAGTCGACACTTTTCCCAAACTGGTCTTCTAAATTCAACAGCATTTTAGACTTCCAGAGTTGTAAATCTAGCAAATGAAACTGCTTCATCTCAGCTGGGGGAAAAAAGGCACAAAAGAAAAACAAGCAGCATAACCTTTATTTGGTGATACAATAACAGTGTTCCAAAGTTTTGAACACTGAACTTTACTCATGTAATAATTTGTTTTCTATCTAGGCAATTTATTCAGATGTGTGCTTTAAAAATACACATGAGGAACCCTGCAATTGGTATATTCTGTTATTAGAAATATTTTTCATGGTAATACATTATTTAACGTTCTATAATTAGAGGGAAAAGTCATAAAGATCATACTTTATTTTTAGCCTGATAGAATAAATGTATTATATATATATTTTCCAAAACCAGTGCACTTAGAAGACTCTAATTTATGCACTCCATTGTTCAAATCAAAAAGCTGTACATCTTCCAGTATCCACACTATAACACAGTCTTAGTAAAAATGCACACTCCTTTAACCCCTTTACTTTCCCTTGAATTTGCTTTTATTTTTGGGAGGAGGAAAGGATAAAGAAGTTGCAGTGCAGAACTATATTTATTTAGAACAAAACTTTATATTCTACATTAAAAAAAATAATTTTATCAAAACCAAATTTCAATCACAGTTATGTATGATTTTCAGTAAAAGGTACATGTTGAAATTGCACTTTGCAGATATCTTGATAGTGTCCTTTATAGTGCTCCCCATTTCAACCTATGTTTTTTTCGGTAGAGACAGGTTCTTCCAGAGTTTTCTTTTGGCTTCCCTTCCGTGAATATTTGTATTTGTCTACATAGGCTTTAACCAGATTTGCCACTTTAGTAGAATTTACTTCTCCACTCTTACTATGACAAACCTATGAAAAAAGGAGGGGGAATATTTTTCTCATACTTAAAAGGATTACAACAAAATGGAAAGCTTTTTGAAAAACAACCCCCAAAAGATAATCAGATTTTTTTATGTTTCGGATCTCCTATAAACTTATTCACAAGGCAAAAAAGTAGACAAGAATTAGAAGTTAGGGCTTATTATTTTAATTAGACTTAAGCATTCCTTTATTAAAATAGAGATGATTCAAAACAATACGTACATAACTCTGCTAAAGCTGGAACTTACTTTATCTACTGCTTTCCGTACAATCTCTTTATATTCTTCCTTGGTGATATCTTTATTTTGGTAAAATGGCTTAATGGCCAATTTTACCTCCTGTGCTGCTTTTTCTTGGATTTGTAATTTCTGGTAAGAGGAAAAAGTATAATTATTCTTTGCCCAATCACATACTTTCAAAAAATTTCTTTAAAAATATGATACTGAAAACACCACACTTCTACATTGTTTCAAGAATTCTTCAAATATTAGTGTCATAAATATAAAAGTTAGTTATTAACACAAATACCAAACATTTCTAAAACTAATCATGAAATACTACCATTAACTCATTGGACATCAACATTATCTAGACAGAAATGTTCAAGTAGCACTGGACTTTAAGACTATCAACAGTAAATTCCCTTTACCAAATATACAAAACAAAACTGTTATTTTTCATCTTTATCATACACAGAATATGTAGGTTGCTCTCAACCTTGAACTTGCCTTGTCTGTCTTCGAGCTATCTGCGCTGGCTTCCACTGTAACACTTACTTTGCTTTCTGTCAATTTTACAGCAGCATTAGAGGATTTGCTGTGACTTGATGATGAAGTATTACCAGAACTTGGTCCCTGAACTGTTCCCAAATTTCCTGGGGCTGCTGTTGGAGCAGGCAAGACTGGTGTACTCATGTTGTTACTTACATGAGAAGCACTAGGAATACCCTGTTTTAAAGAGTTATCATCGGTTAATGAATTACTTGTATTCAATAGAAGTCTTTTAGTCATTTATTAGAAATAACAAAAAAATTCAAAGTGAGTCAAACTTAGTACTTAAGGAAAATTCTTACTTCAGGTAATGTATATCCAAAGGACTCTGAAGAAAAATTAATAACATTCTTAAACAGAGACCTTTGTAAATATCTTAAGTGAGTTTTAAATTACACCTGCGAATTGTCATGTTCTTACAACACTAAAACAACAAGAAGGAAAAGAACAGCATTTAAAGAGTAGCATCTCTCCTGAAAGGCTCTTTATGGAAATTAAGTAAAGTACATGCCCCCACTTTAAAGATGGGAGAAAAGGAGACCATGAAGTCAAACGGCTTGCAGAGAGCAGACAGCAAAAAAAAAAAGACAGGAGGTCCCAAATTCTGAAATCCTATTCCCCTTATCTTCCAACTATACACTGCTGTTAGGATTCTAGAATTTGTGAAATGTAGGCATAGAACTATAAGGAACACAATGTTTACAAACTGTTGTCCAAATTTTCTATATGCGTCAGAGTCACTTCTTTCTTTTTAGCATGGTAAACTCAGTGAAAATGAAACACAGATGGTAATAAATAATGAACAGCTTTATCTGGCATTTGTCCCAACAAGACAATATAAGTTTCATCACAAGTTCCTGCTCCCTTAAAAGTCCAATATATTAGAGAATTAGTTTAAAGCACCCACCAGCTGATTCTAATTTGGCTCAAATTTGGTCTTAACTTGAAAAAGCAAATCTGGACATCAAAACCGGTATTTATGTAGCTTAGATTTGATAATATGCATTCAATTCATTTTCTTATTGAGGGGTGGAGGTTTGAGGAAGGACAGTGAAGGGAGGCTATGAAGGTTTACCATAAACCTAATCGAATAAATAAATGTTTTTGGATGCCAGAAAGCCCTTTCTTGCATATCTGTCCCTAATAGTTAAATGCTTATTATGGTTATGTTGATTAAACTTTAGATGCTAAAAACATACCTGCAATTGTTTTCCATCTGGCTGTGAAGCAATGTAGCCGACTTGTTGGGATGGTGGGGGCGGGGGTGGTGGCGGTGGGAGTCCCTGAGATACACCGGTGGGAGCAGCTACCTGCATGAGAGGCACGCCTGTGTGCAGATGCAAGGGTAGCTGCGGATGAATGTTATATGGATTGCGCTGGATGTTCATCAAAGGAGCATGAACACCCACTGGATATGGGAAGATACTCATAGGCTGTTGTGCATTCATCTGTTGCTGCATTACATTCATTTGTGGTTGCATCATATTTATAGGTAGCTGAGAACCATCGCCATGTTGGTTTGTTTGGTCTTTTAGGTTAGAATCTATCAAAAGAAAAAAGACTTATAAAAAAAATCATGTTGCAAACTTCTTTAGCCAGAGAAGCAAAACACCACTGGTTATAGTAAGATTAAATAGCAATGAACACCTAAACGAATCTCCAATCATTTAGTTTAATCCTGTCATTTCTGAATTATGTGGGCTGACTTTCTAACTAAAAAAAAAAAATTCAAAATTATTTTTAAGAATAAGTTCACATAACAACATCTGTCAGCATTAGCAAAGAATCAGTACGTCAAGAAATCTGCTAAAGAAATTATCCTATAAAATTTAATTAGATTACTAAATTAGAAGGTAAATAATTTTTTTAATCTTTAACCACTTTTTTCTTTTCACAAGAAAAGCCAAGGAAAGATAAATCATTATTAGAAGAGTAACTTATTTATAGGAATGAAGATCAAAAAAATCCAAATGCTCATGTCTGAGATAAATGAAATAAAAGTTAAATCCTGCTCAAGAACATCTCAAATTCTTCTACTGTAACAAACTG
This sequence comes from Nasua narica, assembly GCA_028533885.1. Taxonomy (NCBI): domain Eukaryota; kingdom Metazoa; phylum Chordata; class Mammalia; order Carnivora; family Procyonidae; genus Nasua; species Nasua narica. The sequence continues at coordinate 60,319,151 of CM052807.1, forward strand.
TACTTACAGTATGTAAGTCTTTGGCAAAGGTCGAGGGGCGGGTGAAAAAGGCAGTAAATGCTGATGTGTATATATATCTACATAATGCAAAGTGACTTGTTAAACGGGGGTTCAATTAAACATTATAAAACTATAAACACGGATCATTACAATTCATATAAATAAGATGTTAAATTTACAATCTCTTTCTTCAAATAAAAGTGTTACTAAACAAACAGAACATGTTACCTTGTTCAGGTGTTTCCTCTTCTTGTCTCATCCATCCAGACTGTGGGCCTGAAGAATTTCTTCCTCGTCGTGAGTAATAGTTTTGCACATCTGCTGGTAGAGTCTTTCTCACAGCCCAACTAGATGCAGATGTCCACCCAGATCTATCTGCCGGTGTATCAAATGAAAACTCTTGTTGCTCATTTTTCCGCTTATAGGGTTGCTGTTCCACAAACTTGAAAGACTCATTCCCTGAACTATTTGAATTCCCTGAGAGGGGTTTTCGGTTTTGCCACCGATTTTCATTTTGATCTGTATAGGCAAAACCACCTCTGTAAGTGCCTCTGCCACGGTTACCTCTACCACGGTTAGACATCCAACCTGAACCAAAGTTTTTATTCCAAGAATTCCCTGAATTTTCATTTCTGTTGTCTTCCCAGTGAGAATCTTTTAACTTGTCTGGATTCCTGGTCCTTGGATCAGGCCCAGAATTTATTTTTTCTGTTACCCAACTGGGACAGTCATTTCTATGTTTATCAGCAGAATTTGGATCATCAGCATCTGAACTGTCATTTTTTTCTTTTCTTGTATTTTCATTCTGTTTCTCTAGGTCATTCTTTCTGTACCGATCATTTCCTCGTGGACATCTCCAACCATCATTTGCCCATCTTTCCTTCCAGCGAGGAGAGTAAGTGTCTCTGTCATTTCTACCAAATGATGAACTCTTAATTTTTGTTCTAGATCTTGATGGTGATCTAGAACGAGATCTGGATCTAGACCATCTTCTGGTTCTCCTTTCTCGATCTCTATCTCTCCTTGGCCCATCTCTATCACTTTCTCTTTCTCTGCTCCGGGACCTGGATTTTTCCTTTGGGGAAGAATCTTTCACTCTTGACTGAGATCTTCTATTTTCTCTAGAAGTATCTCTTTTGGGGGAGAGTGATGCAGATCTTTTGCCTTCCCTTGTACTATCTCTTTTTGGAGATCGAGACTGAGATCGTCTCCTTTCTCTTGAGCTATCCTGTTTTGGGGACTGAGAACGAGATTTTCTACGTCCTCTTGCAGATTCTTTCTTGGGAGATGGTGATTGAGACTTCCTGCTTTCTTTTCCAGTTTCTCTTTTGGGAGATGGAGACTGAGACCGCTTCTTTTCTCGTGCAGTATCTTTGTTGGGAGACCAAGTTGTAGATGGAGAATGAAATCTAGATCTTCGGGTACGAGGCTTTTTGGCTTTCTCTATCATATCTACTGGGCTTTCAGATGGTTGAGATACAGTTTCAGCTTTTCCATTTGCAGGATCAGAAGATGGCATATTATTTTGAGAACTGTGCTCCACAGAATTTTCATTCTGTTGTTTAGTATCAGCATTTACAGAAGGTTCAACTTCAGATTCATTCTGGTCACTACAAAGTGAATCACATTCCATAGGTATCATTTCATTATTGTCCTCACTAAAAGGCTTCTGAATTTGTTCAGTGTGTGTGTTAGGCAATTCTGTAGATCCAGAATGTTCAGTAGGAGAGTCAGTCTTTTCTCCTAAACACTTGTCTAATTTGGTGTTAAGATTATTTTTTAATAAATTATTTTCAGAGTCTTGAATACTATTGGAATTTTCATTCTCTGAAGTATCACATGCTGCAATTATTTCTACATCTTCAGTTTCAACATGCCCAAGCAATTGAACCTCTGAGCTCTCTATGGATTTTTTGTCCACTGTTTGCATAATTTTACTCTCAGAAGATTCTAATTTGGGGCTGTCTACAAGCTGTTCAGTTTTTACTGTTGAATCTTTATGATCAATAATTTCTACTACAGGACTCTCCATAACTTTTTCTTCATTAACCACTGACTCTGCATTCTCTGGTAACTCACCTAAGCTTGGTACAGGTGTGTCTACTTCAATTTTAGATCCTGAACATGTAAGAAGATCATTTGAACGATGATCTGCACATTTGTCCACCTTTACTTCTGATTCTGAAGGTCCAGATGTTTGGTCTTGATTTTCTAATGGATCACCTCCTTTTCCAGAAATATTTTTAGGCGTCTCACTTTCTAACCATAAAGTATTAGCCTCTATATTTGTATTCTCAACTTTTTGAATGTCCTCTTCCTCTCCTACTAGTACAGGAGGATGTTGGGTGTGAGACTCAGAATATGAAGATTCCACTGCTTCTTCTGTATCATGGTTCTCAGTATGTTCCTCACTTTCTACCTGCTCATTGCAACTTCTCAAGTCATTAGCAGACTCATTTTCTACACTTGCCTGCACAGTACAACTGCTACTACTTTCTACATCTGATAGGTGCTCTTTCTCTAACACAGGTGGCGTGTCAGATTCTGCTGTTTCTTCATCTACTGAATCACTGGAAGATGATTTTTCAGGGGCAGGGATAGAGCTCCGAAGTTTCTTTTTCAGTAAAGGTGGTTTTCTTCCTCTTCTTACAGACTTCCGTTTTGGAGCCTGTCTTGTTTGCTTTTCTGATGCACCTGACGAGGAAACACTTACAGATGGATTGTTGTTATCTGGGGCATCACATCCAGAATTACTTGATACTGGGGATGTCTGAGACTGACTGACTGTTTCAGCTCTCGTGTTACGTGTTGATCTCCTTGTAGGAGTTGTTGCTGCAGGTTTTCGTCTTGTTCCTCTGGTGTTTGATGTACCAGAAGTTTGCTTCTTCTCTTCTCCTTCTTGCGTATGTGCTAATGCATATCCCTTGCAAGAGGTACCTAATAATATATATATTTTAAAAAGTAAAAAGTAAGTATATGTTTCAATAAATGAGGATCATTTGGCTTCAGGTTGTGTTAGCATAAATGTCTATAACAAAGTGAAACAAAATACACTTATGAATCAAGTTATGAACAAATGCATAGCTACTAACATCTAAGTAACAGCAGGTATTTATCAGGTTCTTTTATGCTACTGAAATGAATTATCACAAGATTTGAATTCTTGTGGGCAATCCATAGGGGGGAAACCAGAAGAAAATATGTTTGGCTTGATAAATACCACTGCTTTATGAATAGGTCTTACCTAGGCAAAAAACAAGAGAAAACAAGTTATCCATAAATATAAAGACTGACACTATTTGTTCATAATTAATAGGAGATGTAACCCTCTAAAGATCTACATTTTGGACACTAAAGCCCTAAACAGAAGGGAGACTTCTAACCAGTTTCTCGAAGATTTGAAGATGTAATTTCTTAAGTACAAAAGATTTTCTATTTGGAACAATTTAAAAGTCAAGTCACTAGCCAAATATTTACAGAAATACTAAGGACTTACTATCTTTACCTTATTTTATAGTTTTCTAAGTAATTAACACTTTCTGGATACTGAAAGAAACTAATAATAATTTTCTAAAAACTAGAAAAACATTACACAAACTTTACCAAAATTTTCTAAAGATATGGTACTTGTTGGAAAAATAGTTCTTGGCAACACAGAAGAGACGAGAGGAAGCACTTGTGTTTCAATACTCCAGGGTATAAAACCAATTCTGAAAATTCAAAACAAAAAATAAAGACATTTTTGTTTAAATGACTTAAAAAGTTACACCAACAATTTAAAATTATTAATTTCCCAAGTCGGGTTAGCAACTTTAAAATACAGTGTACTTAGTTTTTGCCAAAATAACTGAAAATGTAAACTCAAGGTTACTCATGTTCAAAGATGGCTACCAACTGGCTATTCAGAAAAAACCCTGAAAAGCATATTTTTTCTGATAAATTAATGGCAAAAGGAGATCAAGGGCAACTTCATATATAATTGTGTTTTCTCTTTTAAATAATTTAATGTAATATTTTGTCAAGAATTTTTTTTAGCTTCTGCTTTTTTTCTCCATCCTAAAAAACATCAACTTGGAAAATAAAATGTATAGATAAATAAAGTGCGCAGATTTTAAGTGCACAGTTCGATGACATCTGACTGATAGATGTATCTGTGTAACCACCACCACCACCCTCCAACCAAAAAGTGCCTTCCTGCCCTTTGCACTACACTACCCCCCGCCCCTTTCTGGGCAACCAAAGAGAAAATTTAGCCAAGTTAATCAAATCAAGGTTTTAAAGAAATCAGCAAGTTAAAGAGAAATCAGTCCATGAATAAATAACAAAACTTGGAAACAGAACTGTTATCACTTGAATTTGAAGCATGTCATACATACATGGATTATATTTTTCATTACATTTGTATTATAGCACGTATCAAAAGCAAAAACATCAAAATAAACACATTTTTTAAAAAGAAAAAAAAAGAACTGATTTCCGTTGTTCTATTATATTGTAAAGTTCCTCAATCTAAGGATAGTGGCTCTTCAAAGCTCTCAGTGTCCCTATTAAGTTTATGCATCTGAACCCAATTCACTCTCAGCTTTTTTCTGATTCATATTTGTTCAGTTCAGATCCCCTAATAAAAAAAAACAAAAAACTACTTTATCCCAATATAAGGTGAGAATCTGGAGTAGGAGCAGAAAAGCTTCAAAAACAATGGGCACTTTACACCTACACAAAAATATTTAACTCTAAGATCTCATATCATACATATCCGGACTTCCTAATTTCACTTCTATTTATATTCCACTGTCATTCCTAGAGATAACCTCCTATGCAGAACTATATTATGATATTATATAAGATAAAGTTATAGTGTTACAGGAATGACAGTGGCAAGGACCTCAATCTTCATGTAGGAACTTAAGTGTATGTGTATATACACACACACACACATATATGTATATATAACTATATTAACTATATATAACTATATATATATATATAAATCTTCAAATTCCACAAATACTTACTTAGTATCTACATGCCAGTCACTACAGATTCAAAGATGACTGGTTCTACTCTAAAAGGGTTCTGCTTGATTACAATTTAACAAGTAGCCTACTTCACCACATAAAAAGCCTATGTAGAACAATTTATTATTACTATTTTTTAAATATTTGCTTTTTATTTTTTTTAATTTTTATTTATTTATTTGAGAGAGAGAGTAAGAGACAGCATGAGAAGGGGAGGTTCAGAGGGAGAAGCAGGCTCCCCTCTGAGCAGGGAGCCTGATGCAGGACTTGATCCTGGGACTTCAGGATCATGACCTGAGCTGAAGGCAGTTGCTTAACCAACTGAGCCACCCAGGTGCCCCTAGAACAATTTATTATTAATGAAAACAAAACCCACTAGATTATAGGCAGTCACTACCTACTATAGAGAGTCAAAAACAGAAGGTTCTCTCTTTGCTGGAACTAGTTTATTTTCCAAAAGAAACAAAACTAAAAAACAAGGTGGGCTTTCATGTTTGAGCCAGAACTTAATATATATGTATGTGTGTGTTTGTATCTATGTCTATATCTATATCTATATCTATATCTAATACACCTAGCAATGTGACAGTAGCTACAGGACTTAAAATAAGAAAGAAAGGACTATATAATAGAAAATCATGAATGCCAGGGCAGAGTATAAAGACTTAAATAAATATTAAAAGAATCTTTTGGAGAGCGGAAATATCACGACCAAAGAAGTAGTGTGTCAGCTAACAGCACACAGGTAAGATTCGAATGGGTGAAACAATAGAAAGATGACAGATCTGAATGCTATTACTAACAATCTTATCATTTTGGTGCTCTCCCTTTTATTTTTTAATTTTTATTTTTTAATTTAAATTCAATTATCCGACATATAGTACACATGATTAGTTTTTGACATAATGTTCAGTGACTCATTAATTGTGTGTAATGCCCAGTGCTCATTACATCACATGGCCTCCTTAACACCCATCACCCAGTTACTCCATCCCTCCACCCACCTCCCTTTCCACAACTCAGTTTGTTTCTGAGATTCAAGAGTTTCCCTTTTAAATGACCCAAGTATCTACATTTATTAAAAAGATAAAAAAGGTACTTTTCAAGGGGTTCTTTAAATAGCAATCTTCTTTAGGCAGTTGAAGACACCAAGTTTAATTTGCATAAAACTTTCTTAGAAACACTATTGATTAAGATATCTCTGTTTCTTAAGTATTAATGACATCTGTTTATGTTAGCATATAAACACTTTGGTAAAAAAATTTTTTTTTACCTTCCAATTCCAGGTGATGTATGAGGAAACCATGACAATTCCAATTCCTGTCTCTTCTGCCTAATCAACGCACTCATTTCATTGATCTCTATAAATTCTGTACTAAAAGATAAATTTTTGACCTTCATCAGAATTCCAAATATTAAATTCAGCATAACACGTGGGTTATATCATGATAGCAAAAAATTTTTGTACCTAGCATTATAAACATTTAAAAGAATTTTTTTCTACACACTTTCACTATGAACTCATTTCTAATTGTAAAATTTATTACAAATCAAAATTCTGTTTATCTGATTCATAAAAGTAATGCTTGAATTTATATCTTGAAGTGACAGAATTTTTAAAAAGTCAATTCAGAATAACATCCTTATTACTGAGAGAAAAAAGCAACACTGTTTTCTATCCCATGAATCAAAGCTGCAGCTGCAGCAAGCAGTCCCAGAAGAAATTGTATTTGCCGTAGTTTCCCATCTGAAACTAAGTGTAAGAGAAAAGGAAAAAATAAAGATATAGTCCGTATAACCAAAAATGGGTATAGTTCAGCTTTTCAAAAGGCTACTAAGATGTAATTGTTATCTTTGGTAACCTTTGCCAAGCTCTAAAATTAAATCACGCAATCTTAACCTGTTTAATCTTAACTTGTCTTAATCTTAATCTTAACCTAATCAGGTGAACCTTAATCTTAACCTGTCTAAAGCAGGTGATTTTAAAACCCCAACTTAATCTTCAAATTCCACAAATACTTACTTAGTATCTACATGCCAGTCACTACAGATTCAAAGATGACTGGTTCTACTCTAAAAGGGTTCTGCTTGATTACAATTTAACAAGTAGCCTACCTCACCACATAAAAAGCCTATGTAGAACAATTTATTATTAATGAAAACAAAACCCACCAGATTTTATAGGCAGTCACTACATACTATAGAGGGTCAAAAACAGAAGGTTTTCTCTTTGCTGGAACTAGTTTATTTTCCAAAAGAAACAAAACCAAAAAACAAGGTGGGCTTTCGTGTTTGAGCCAGAACTTAAATTTTTACCAAAAGTTAATTATAATAATGAAACAAGTACAAACATATAAAGTAGAAAATACTAACCAGTAAGTTCTACAGGTAAAAGATTCTCCAGTGTGACTACTAGAAGAAAACATACTGGAGAAAAAATTTCTGAAGCACTGACTGGTACACTGATTAGATCTTCGAGGCTAGAAAAGTAAAAAGAAGTTAGTGAAAACAGCAAACAATAAAACTTCCATGATTACTAATAGTTATATTTAAATGTTTTGATACAGCAAAGTTACAGTTATGTACTAAGCAACTACAGAATGTTATTATCCAAAAGATTTTTCTTTATTTGAACAAACCTTATTTATTTTTATTGTTGCATTTTTCTTTCCTTCCATTTCACTGTGTGTAGAATTTCCTGTACAAAGACATAAAAAGACTCAGTTACTTTTTCTTAATTTTTATTTTATTTTTTAAAATGCTATTTATTTTAGAGATAATGAGAGAGAACATGCACGCAAGTAGGGGGAGGGGCAGAGGGAGAGAGTCTCAAGCAGACTCCAGGCCCAATGCAGAGCCCTGAGCTGAAACCAAGAATCGGATGCCTAATGACTGAGCCATCCAGGCGCCCCTTAATTTTTATTTTGGACGGCTGTACCCTACTACTCCCCCCTGCCCTACTCTCTCTCGGAAAACAAACAGAAACAATAAAAACAAACCAAAAACAAAAACAAAAAAATCAAAAAGGGGTGCCTGGGTGGCTCAGTCAGTCAAACATCTAACTCTTGATTCCTGCTCAGGTCATGATCTAAGGGTGGTGAGACTGAACCCCGTGTTGGGCTCTATGCTGGACGTGGAGCCTGCTTCAGATTCTTTCTCCCTCTGCCACTCCGCAGAACCCTGCTTTTTCTCTATAAATAAATAAATAAATAAATAGTAAAAAGTAAAATAAAAAATAAAAGGTTGTAAAGCAGTACTGACACTGGCATATACTGGCATACTGATAAAGTTGAAATATGTAGAAAAGTTGCATTTAAAATAATAGTACTTGCATTTTATAATTTTTCCAAATGCTAATTTTATCTTGGTAAGCTGTAGATACAAAGAAAATTTAAAAAGCCACAACAAAGAAAATTGGTACGAAACACATACAAGTGCTGTGCTCAGAGCATGAGTATTAAAATTCTAGTCAACATTTCCCGGCAGCCTGTGCAAACTTAAACTACTTTGTTACAAAAAATATGTACAACATGGTAAATATGTAATATCAGCAATGCACTGAATATGTCCTTTCCTGCTATAACTTAAAACCAGTAACTGTTAACTCACCTCAAGTAGCGCTGACCAGAGGAACTGGGGCCATCAGCCCTTATCAAACTTTAATTATCATTTAGCTACTGGCACCAATATCAAGTACCCTCCTTCCTCCTCAAACTTTAAAAGTAGAAAGAGCAGAAGCGTTGATTAAAATAGCTTCCCATTATAGCAATGTTTTTGGCTGCACTGCTTATGGTGGTTTTTTTGTGTGTTTTTGTTTTTGGTCTTATCTGTTATATCAAGAAATTAATTTCTACAGATACAAACTTCCAGGTTAAAGAAGATAAAGGATAGTTTCTGCTAACCACAAAAATTGTGTTACCATCTTTATAAGTTATTGCTCTTAGTTTTTCTTTACCATGGAGCCTATGTGATTAGTCTTCTTTACCTATGAATGCAATTGTTGTCTGCAATAAACCACTGTTGGTACTGTTGTCACTGCTCTCACCTCAAAACTCTATGAAAAGTACACAGTGCAAATGACAACACATCTTTCAATCTTCTGCCTTGCTTGCCTCACAAAGGGCTTAGTGACCTTTTAAAAATAAATCACCCTAAAGAGGAGGCCTGTTTCCCGCTACTTATAAGACCATATGTATTGGGGGTTTCTTCTGTCAGTCCAGTTAGCAATAGGTTACATTCTACTTAAGAGCATTCTAATTTCCTTTTAAGTTACTATACAACACCCGTTTGGTTTCCTGCTATTATCCATCCTTCACACATGTCCCACCCAGAACTGTTCAATCAAATGTAATTTCAACAACGGGGAAGGGAGTACTGGCGAAGTTCCAGGAACTTATTTTCTTACTCTTCAATGTATATTTAAAAGATGATACTAATTTTATTTATAGAAAAAGATTTTATTTATTTATTAGAGAGAGAGAGAGATGAGCAGAGGGAGAGGGAAAGTAGACTCCACTGAGCGCGGAGCCTGATGCGGGGCTCGATCCAAGAACTTCCGAGATCATGACCTGAGCCAAAGTCAGACACTTAACCGACTGAGCCACCCAGGCTCCCCAATACTGATTTTTTAAACTGTGAATAAAGCCAGGAATAGAAATGTGTGATAGGTATCCAGCCACTTTCTTAGTTTAACTATTTCCTTCAGCTAGGCACAGAATTGCTTTGTTATAGCTCTACAGTGTCTTTCATACCCTAAGGGTACTGAGTTGTTTTCACTCAGGTTTCATTCACTTAATTCTTCTAAGTTTGTAAAGTTTACATAGCACTCCTTCACTTGAAAACCTATCTTCTATCTTAGGAAACCACCATTAGATAAAATGCTCTCTATGGGAAGAACTGTTTGTTTTCTAGCCAATGCTAAATGTGAAAATTTAGTTCAAGAGGTATTTCACCTGTCTCTGGGTAATTCTCAGGTAATTAATTACTGAGCAGCTCCAGTAACAATCTCGAAAATATTCAATACTAGTGGATATGCCTAAATTGTGATCTCCCAAAGACCATTTCACAAATCCACCCTACTAATCTAACTGCCTTTGGACAGCAATGATAGGCCTTTACATTTCGTTGTTTTTTTTTTTTAATCAAAGTAATGCATGTATAAACCTTAAGAAGTCAAAAAGCATGACAGCAAACTACAGAAATTCCTACTCCCTGAAAGCACTGATCAAATCCCTTAACTGTTTCTTCTACTATTTGCCTCTTTATTTCTAAATAAAAAGCTTATACTGCTCTACCTTGATTTTTTTGTTTCAGAGATTTTCTAATGATTTTTTTACTATAGAGGATAAAGACTTTTCTTACACCACTGCCCTACCCACCTCCTAAGCTGCTGCTTCCACCAAATGTTCTTTCTGATATATCAACATTTGACATAATATTACATTAATATAACTATATAAACATTATTCACCGCTGAGCCATATACTAAATTAGGATTATTTTTCTTGTACAACTGCTTGCTTTTCCTAGGGTTAATTAACTACTTGGTTTTCTCTTTTCTTTTTTCTCTTTATTACCTATGATTAATTTATAGCTACCTACAACAAAAGTATAATCTCCTCTTAATATACTCAAACACATCAACGCATCCACAGTCTTTCCCACTCTCATGGAAATGCTATTCCTTTGTCCTACTCCTGTTTGAACTGGTAACTCTCTAAGAGTTGTTTAACAGTCATTCTGAACTATCCTCTATCATCATCCTGATAATCCCATTTGCCTCTTCCCTAGGTCAGAACTCATTTTTGAAACAATGTTCATTACTTTCTTATTTAGTGAAGCATGCACATCCTCATGCAGGAGGGCTCTTACGTGTTTGACAATGTCTATTCTACCCTAACACTTGATTGACAGTTTAACAGGGCTTACAATGTCCTGGGTTAGTAATTATTTTCCCCAGAATTTTCAAGACATTGCTCCAGTGCTCCATCCGTTGTTGATAACATTCCTTTATACAGTCTGTTTTCTCTCTCCAGAACCTCTTAGGATCTTATTATCTGCAGAATTCTAGAATTTTATGAAGCACATTAGTTCTTATTTACCAGGTGTTAGGTTATTTCTTTATTCAGATACTCATACCCAACCACTCTGGGAAATTTTCCTTTGTAGTATCTTTTCTTGATAACTTTCTGCCTTTTGGCTTGTTTTCTTTCTGAACTATTATTATTCCGTACTGAACCTTATAGACAAACACCCTATCGTCTCATCAACTTTTCGTCTCACTTTCTCCGATTTCTCAATTTATCCTCTATCCCTGTTGAATTTTTTAAATTTCTACTATAACACTTTTGGTTTCCAAGTTTTCTTTTATTAGTCTTTCTTGTGTCAATGATGAACTATCTCTTATCTCTGAGAATATTAATTTTTAAATTGTTCCCTGTTTCCCAGCACTTGTTTTATTCTATCCAGTTCTTTGTCTCTGTTTTGACCTCTCTTATATTGGAGGTTCCCCACAAATACCTGGTGATCCATGATTTGTGAGACACTAAAATACTGACTGAAAATCGTGAGGATGGCTGGTCAGAGCATTTCAACTAATGGGTTTCACTGTAAGGTGATCAAGCAGAGATCTGGCTATTTCATTTAGAGAATCCCAAATATCAGAATCTGAAGTCTTTTGTCTTAGGTAAGACAGTGTCTCAGAAGATGCCTCCTATTTCCCAATCTGGGAATAAGCAAGACTGCAAGTGCCATGGGTAGAGAATTAAGAGGCCTTAACATTTGACTTAATTTCCTTCTCTTTACTCTGTTGTTTCCTCTACCTTCATTTGTGCCAGAGTTTAATCTGATTTAACCACTTACTCTATAGAGTAAGCATCCAGTCTGCCTGAGTGGATCCTCCCCTACCCTGTTCAGCTAAGACTCTGCTGGATAAAGTCCTTTAAAGTACTTTAACCAAGGGGTGCCTGGGTGGCTCAGTCATTGGACATCTGCCTTCTGCTTGGGTTGTGGTCCTGGGGTCCTGGGATCAAGCCCCACATCAGGCTCCCTGCACAGCTGGGAGTCTGTTTCTCTCTCTCTCTCCCACTCCCCCTGCTTGTGTTCCCTCTATTGCTATGTCTTTCTCTATCAAATAAATAAATAAATAAATAAATAAATAAATAAATAAATAAATAAATAAATAAATAAAATCTTTAAAAAAACAAACAAAAAACCACTTTAACCAATTCTGCTTTTTGGCACCACCCATATCCCTGCCTTCAAAGATAATGGAGGTCCTCAGACCCAAGACTGCCTAAGGTTCTACCCTATGTAAACTGATTTCTTCTAAACTCCACACTCCCCATGAAAGGTTCAGCTTTCTGCTTAGACAATTCTTTTTTTTAAAGTAAATTCTACCCAGAACACAGGGCTTGAACTCATGACCCTAAGATTAAGAGTCACATGTTCTATTGCCTGAGACAGCCAGGCACCCCATCTGTTAAGACAATTTACCATTCACCTTACACAATCACTTTCAAGTTTTGTGGACATCTCTTATTTGCTATCTCTTCTCCCTTTCTCTGGTCCTGTGGCTTAAAATTTTTCTTTTCATTCTTTTGTTGTCATTTTAGTAGGGTTCTGGGAAAGATTAGGAAATCAAACAGGTGCTATGTTTATCAATCTGCTATGCTTAACTGGAAGCTTGTCTAATTTGTTTGAATTCAGCACATCCTAATCATGTTTCATGAAATACTAATCCCAAAAGACGTTTCATGAAAATATCTTTTCTACAATACAAACAAGTATGAAAAAGGCTGTTAACTTAGAGGCCATTACTAGGCAGGTACTCAATTACAGCTTGATTAATTGATTCCAAAGTTAATAAAGCCATAATTAAATGGAGCTAGCATGTACTTAAAGAAGCACTCCATTAAGAAACACCTGAAAAAGGGATACTTTTAATAAACTACATCAATTATAAACTATTAGCCCAAACCAAAGATTAATGTTCGTTCTAAGAACTAAGTACATAAAGAACTTCAAAAAAAAAAAAAAAGTATGACAACTTGGTTACGTAGTGTGAGTAAAGAAAGTGACATTCCCTTAACAAATTTGCCAAAGGTATGCTATCTAACCTTTCCCAGTATCTTCAAGTGAGGCACCAGTATCTTCATCAAATGAAGAAACTAAATTAAACAGTTTACATAATTTTACTACAGTCACAGATGATTTAATGGGAAAACCAGTACAAAACCTAAGTGGCCCAACTCCCAATAAAATCTATTAGGCCTGCTACAATTTTAACTAATGCATAATTTCTAATTCAGATAAAAGAATTTCACAGTTTCATATGCTCTATTCGTTTGAGTAGTGTATACATAAAGATAAATGACTTCAGGCATAAAGTCATACATAAATGTTCAAACAGTCCCTTCCTGCTTCAAAAAACTTTAAGAAATGAAAGAAGCTACACTGAAGCTTCCAAAATCTACTTAGGCAGTCCTCGGTAAAGAAACATGGTTTTCTCAAGTTGTTTTATAAAAAAAAATTTAAATCATCCTTAGGACACAACGGCTCCTATTCAATGTAACAGGGTAATAAGTAAATAAAGATGTATTTAATATGCATAACTTGCCACTAACTCTACCTTCACCTTAACTTAATCTCTTTCGTTCTTCAGTCACCAAATGTCTAAATTTAAGGGTCCAAGATTGCTTTTCTCTTGTATAAAAGTTCATTACTGCCCTTAACTTTGAGACAATTACAAGTGACATTTATAGATTCTCATAGTGTCTTCTAATGAGGCAGTCTGTTAATTAAAAAAAAAACCTAAGAAATCTCTTACGGAATATGAAAAAAAATTTTTTTTAAAAGGGAGAAACATTTTAATGTAGTAGAACTAATGAAAACACAAATCAGGAATGTTTCCAGCAAAGGGCAGTGATCAGACAGGAGCACTATTAGATGCTAGAGGCTCTCTGTCACTGCCTTATACTGAATGAAGGGAGGGGCTGCTAAGTCACTTTCTTTTTTTTTAAATTAAAATTCAATTAGTTAACATATAGTGTATTACTGCAGAGTTCAATGATTCATCAGTTGTATATAACTACATCACATACCCTCCTTAATGCGCATCACCCAGTTGCCCCCCCCCCCCCCCCGTAACCCTGTTTGTTTCTTAAGAGTATCTTATGTTTGTCCCCCTCTGGTTTCATCTTGTTTTATTTTTCCCTCCCTTCTCCTATGCTCCTCTGTTTTGTTTCTTAAATTCCACATATTGAATGAAATCATATGATAATTGTCTCTCTGATTGAGTTATTTCACTAAGCAAATACCCTCTAGTTCCATCCACATTGCTGCAAATGGTGAGATTTCATTTTTTGATGGCTGAGTAATATTCCATTGTATATATACACCCTATCTTCTTCATCCATTCATCCACTGATGGACAGGTAGGCTCTTTCCACAGTTTGGCTATTGTGGACATTGCTGCTGTAATCATTGGGGTGCAGGTGCCCCTTCTGATCACTACATTTGTATCTTTAGGGTAAATACCCAGTAGTGTGATTGCTGGGTCATAGGGTAGCTCTATTCTTAACTTTTTGAGGAATCTCCATACTGTTTTCCAGAGTGCTACACCAGCTTGCATTCCCACTAGCAGTGTAAGAGGGAGCAAAATGAAAATTAAAGGTAAAAACAGCTTAATGTCTGATTCCTATAGCTGTGTTTTATAAACTTTATAGTCTAAAAAAAAAAAAGACTGATAACACACTTCTGAAAGATAAGGCAAAATAATCAAGGTTAATCTATTAAGTAGGGAACAGATGTGATGCTATCAAAATGATAGTTAATTTTATATGTTTTAGCTCAAAGGTACATCCAAACAAGAGCCATCAAAATAAGATAATAATTTGAGTTATAAAGGCTGCAGACAACCATAAAGTGAAAGGCTTAAGAAGGGTAACATTACTAATATCATGCTTTAATATTTCTGTGTGGTGGGAAGACACACCGAATTTGGAGTCAGAAGACTGATCAAATTCTGGCTGCTCCAACTGTTAATTGTGATCCTGGCAAAGATACCAAGTCTTTTAAAACTGTCCTGAAGTTTACAATTATGAATGATTCTGAACATTCCATAAAGTACAAAAAATGACACCTACAGAGCAGATTTGACTAATGTTAACATTTAGCCATTTTTATTTAGCATTAACCTGTCCCTTCCTTCATTAAAGGAAACTACTTTCCTGAAATTGGAGGTATTGTTCTTATGCATGTTTTTATTAGTTAAACTGCTTCCTGAATCTCGGTTTTCTATTTGTTACATCTATAGATCAATTATCTTTTGTTGTCAGGTAGTTGCAGCCAAGGACAAACTGTTAAGTACTTAATAGTCACTACCACTTTGCATGATACCCTGGAAAATGCCATTTAGAAAATACCCACAAGAAACTGAGAATCATATAGAAAAAACCCATACACCCAAGACAATATACTGTATTTTCATAAAGTTAACTATAAGGCCTTGAATTACTTTATGCAGCACTATAGGGGAAGAAGGGAAACAGCCAATTAAATTCTCACAGTACAGTTTTTCTAATTACAGAAAATTTCAAACAATACAAAAGTAGACAGAATAGCATAATGAAATCCCCATATACCCGTATCCCAATCTCCAAAATTATTAATTCATGTCCAGTGTTAATTTATCTACAACCTTCTCAGGATCATTTGAAAATAATTCTGGACATTATATCATTTAATACATAAATATTTCTGTATATACCTCCAAAAAGACAAGTGGAAAACAAAATCCTTAATACCAGTCTCACAAATAAACAAGCAAACAAAAAAAACCCCCAGTAATTCCTTAATATCAAATACCCAATGTTCAATTTTCCCCAACTGTCCTCAGTTGTATTTGTTGGGTTTTTTTTTTTAAGATTTTATTTGACAGAGAGAGAGAGAGAGCGAATGCACATATAAGCAGGCAGAAGAGCAGGCAAAGGGAGAGGGAGAAATAGGCTCCCCGCTAAGCAAAGAGCCTGGTGTGGGGCTTAATCCCAGGACCCCGGGTTCATAACCTGAGTTGAAGGTGGACACTTAGCCTACTGTGTGCCACCCAAGCATCTCAAATTATATTTGCTTACTTTCTTTTTATGATATGTTAGAATAAGGATCCAAATAAGACCCATAAATTGTGATTGCTTTAATGTTTGTCTCTTTAATTGATGGGTTCTCCTCCATCCCTCTTAAACTCCTTGGAATTTTCAGACTGAAGAAACCAAGTCATTTGTCTGTGTCTAAATTTAACTGATTGCATCTTCTTGTAGTTCTTAATATGCTTTTGTGTTTCTATATATCCTGTAAATCAGTAGTCTGATTTTTAATCAGATGCAGAGTTATTTGTTTTGTTTTTACTACTGTATATTTGTTACTTACTTCCATAAGGAGGTGTTTAATGTTTGCTGCTCCCTCCTTTTGTAATGCTAACAACCATTGCTGATCACTGCCGGGGATCCATTAATTCATTACAGTTTACAAAATGCTGATATTCACAATATGTAATTCCATCTAAAATTATTTGCTGAAATATTTCTAAAAAAATTAACTTTCCTTTTTACCTGTTCAATTACCCTGATGTATCGTTTACTGAAGAAAGGCATGAGAGATGCTTTGATATTTTTCTTCATATACCAGTTTTCAAAATAAGTTAGCCTCCTAACATCCTCCTAAACAGATCAGTCTGTTTACTTATAAGGAAGCATGATGAACTCTTGGATTTCAACTTATCTGACAGGTCTCAATAACTGTAGTTATTACTCTTCCTGATGCTCAAATTGTCCCATTTTTGGCAAGAGGGAGCCCAGTAAAATTGATTCCTAAAGACTTTTTGTTATGATGCAAGTAGTGTTTAAAAACTTCTTGCTTTTAGAAAAATGTTCTAGGCACATCTTACTTACTACCTCAAACCTGGAATCAGTCATTTATTTCAAGGTGCCCTGGTACTTTCATTGGGAAATGGTACTTGGAGAACACAGTCTAGGCACCAGGGTTGGGATACACTGTTTCATATCACTTATTTTATTTTATAAATACTAAAATAAATCTTCAGTGTTTTACACTTCAGTGACCTTATAAAGAATTCCCCCAAAATTCATGTCCATCTGGAACCTCAGAATATTATGACATTCAAAAATATGATCTTGGGGCACCTGGGTGGCTCAGTCAGTTAAGCCTCTGCCTCCGGTTCAGGTCGTCATCTCAGGATCCTGGGATCGGATGGAGCCCCTGCATGGCATAGCAGACTCCCTGCTCAGCAGGGAGTTTGATTCTCCCTCTCCCTCTGATCCTCCTCCCCATTTGCACTCTCTCTCTCTCTCTTTCTCTCTCTCTCGCGCGCGCGCTCAGATAAATACATAAAATCTTAAAAAAAAAAAAAAGGATCTTGATAGATGCAATTAAGGTAAGATTGATATGAGACCATATTGGATTAGGGGTGGACATTAACTAAATTCAATGACAGTGTCCTTATCAGAGATAGAAAATGATATACAGGGAGACGAAGAGGAAGGATGTGTGAAGAGAGAGAGAGAAAGAGAGAGAGAGAGAGAGAGAGAGAGGGAGATTCCTGTGATGCAGCTACAAGCCCAAGAATGCCAAGGACTGCCAAGAACCACCAGAAGTTGGGAAGAGGCAGGGAAGGATTCTTCCCTAGAACGTTCAGAAGGAGTACGGGTCTGCCAACATAGCAGCCCTAGGAAATGAATATAGATCTAGACATTGGGTTTTTTTTTGTTTTTAAATAAAATCAATAAAAATTAATATACGGGTATAATAAATAGCTAAGGTAGTTGTAAAACTTCCTTACATGAAGAATCAAACTTTTTCTAATTACACACCTTAACTTACAATGGGGTTATATCCCAATAAACACACTATAAGTTGAAAATACCTTAAAACGCATTTAATACACCTAACCTACTGAAAGTTACATCTTAGCCTAGGCCTACCAAGGCCTACCTAGGCCTACCACACTCAGAACATTTCCATTAGCCTATAATTGGGTAAAATCATCTAACACAAAACCTATTGTATTTTACCTTTTTTTTAAAGATTTTATTTATTTATTAGGAAAGAGAGAGAGTGAGAGAGAGCATGAGAAGGGAGAAGGTCAGAGTGAGACGTGGACTCCCTGTGGAGCTGGGAGCCCGATGTGGGATTCGATCCCGGGACTCTGGGATCATGACCTGAGCCGAAGGCAGTTGCTTAACCAACTGAGCCACCCAGGCACCCACAAAACCTATTTTAGAATGAAGTGTTGGATACCTCATGTAATTTACTGAATACTGTACTGAAAGTGAAAAAGACAATGGTTATATGGGTACAGGGTGGTTTTAAGTATATTAGTTCTTTTACCCTTGTGATTGCATGGCTGACTGGGAGCCACCTAATATCACAAGAGAGTACTGTGCTATATATCGCTACCCTTGTAAAAGATCAAAATTCAAAGTACACTTTCTCCTGAATGTGTATCACTTTCACACCACTAAAAGTCAGAAATCATAAGTCTAACCATCATAAATTGGGGACCATCTGTAAGATGGCCCAAAGATAAATAATTTTATTTGCATATGACATGCAGACATCCATTTTTCTTCAGAGCACCTCTACTTGGTTGTAGAGTAGGCATCTTACATGTTCAACAGAATTCTTGATTATACCCACCTAAACATTCTACTAGCCTTCACCATTTTAGTAATCAGCAACTCCATTTTAACAATTCATCAGGCCAAGACCTTAGAATCAACCTTATATCCAACATCCAATTGATCAGCAAATCCTGTTAATTTCACCTTTGAAATACAATATATTCAGAATTGAACCACTTCTCATTACTTCCACTAATACCTTCTTGGCCCAATCTACCATGATTTGTGGCCTAGAAAATGACCACCTTATTAGTCCCTCAGTCCTCCTATGATCTGTTCCCCCCCTTAATAGGCAGAGTTATCCTTTAATAATATGTCAGATCATGTTACCCCAGAAAATGCTTCTTATCTCACACAGGGCTTAAGGGCCCTGTCCACCAAAGTCTTATTCTTCCTCCTCTACCTATCTAACGCAATCACTCCAGTCATATTGACCTCCATGCTATTCCTCGAACATATCAAGGTTGCTCTTGTCTCAGGGCTTTTGCACTTGCTGTTATCTCACCTAGAACACTCTTCCCTGAGATATTCTTTATGGCTTCATCCCTTAATTCTTTTAGGCTACTATTGAAATATAAACTTACCAAGAGGACTTCCCTGACCCCTTACATGAGATACCACCTCCACAATGTCATCATCCTTTATCACTTTACCCTGTTCTATTCTTCTTTAAAGCACTTATCACTGCCTGTCATATTATACATTTATCTTTTCATTGTCCACAGAAGATACTCCGTTAGCAAGCACTTTGTCTCTTTTGTACACTACTATACTACTATACTCCTAAGAGTCTAGAACTGTGCTTAGTATGGTTTGTTGAATGGGGTGATTTGATCTCAATTCTCTTTGGCTCTACTAGTACAAACATCTCAGACTGAGTACATACTGTGTATGGATGTAGAACTTAAACCTGAGTAATTTTCATTAAATACAATACTTAAATAGAAGCTAACTATGTTATCAGGTACATAATCTATTTCAATGCAGGAAGTAAAACTAGCCATGTTGGGTGTATTAAACTCCCCAAGTAAAAAGCAACATCACAGAAAAACTAAAAGGAAAATCACCAAGTATCCTCAAATCAATCCAGACTTGTAAACACATTTGCTCATAATTACTTAGGTATTAATTAGCACTTCTGTGCTAGCACTAACTTCTGTAGTATCCACTCATAAAGCATAATGAGTATTTCTGACTATCCTAAACTAAACAAATAATTCAGGCATCTTAAGTAGACACAGCACTAGGTTAACAGGGCTTGGACAGTGTTAACACTCTGACAGGAATAGTTTTCTCTCTCTAAAAATAAGGCCACGTAGAAGATATATACTAAAGGAAATTGCAATAGTTTTAAAATTAAGAATAATATAGTGAAAGCACGCCAAATTATTTAAAGAAAATCTATAACATCATTTAATCTTCCTCAGCCTTAAATTTTCTATCAGATCCTAGAGTTATACTGAGCAAAGCCTATCCATAAAAAAGGATGCTAATCTAAAGCAATGACAGAAAAACAAGGTTTTGATATCTAAAGTTTTTAACAAAAGAAAAATGCTATATGACCACAGAAATCCTTATACTGCAATTTCATATAAATAGTAAATTCAAAAGCAGTAAATTTGGGGATCTATGAACCTGCGAGATCATGTTAATTCTAATTAGAAAAAGTAGTAACATCCAAACCTCATAATCTATAAAAAAATGAAGTTGATTATCATTTACTTTTAAGAACAATGAATTCATTAATTCTTTGTATCTATAAACAGAAATCCATTGGAACCTAACCTGGAAAATAAATGTTCACCCCCTTGCTTACAAAGTTGTTCTTTAGAACAGAATCAATAGCCTGAACCCTGAGGAGTCACAAAGAACTGTGGTGCCATTTTTCTCACACCCTGCTGCAACACTTTCCTAAATTAGAGAACCATGCACTAGAAAAGAACAAAAGACAGTAATATTTAACTGCTCATCAGATAAATATGTAAGAGGTGCTCCATTTCCAAACAGTTTCAAGTTAGAAGTGTGGCTAGAGGCCTAACCACAACTTCTTCTGGAAACTGTGAATTAACTTCCTACTGCCACAGATCTTTCTCAGTAACTATAAGGCTACTGCTTATAGCTTCTGGCCCACAAGGTATTTTACCTTATCTCCCCCCCTAAGGACTTCTGCACTAATGAGTGTAGTTAAGACCACATGCAGGCTGCTAACCACCAAGTAATTAGAAAACACTCTTTCTTCTTTTCCTTTTCTAACACACACACACACACACACACACACACATACACAATCTCTTCCCTCCCTCCAAGCTGAGTATAAAAGGGGGACGGGGACAGCATAAATGATTCCATGAGAACAGTTTATATAGGACTGAACACAATGTAGAAAGCTCAGTAGAGTTCTCTGTACGACTATTTCCCAAACCAAAACGTAACTAACAAAAACTTTAACACAAGCATTGAAGAAACAAAAAAAGGTAGAAAACACAAGTAAAAAAAGTTACTTACTATGTGTCATCTTCAAGTCATTAAGTTTTGCATTTAACATATCTTCTTTTATGACTTTTCTTCTGTAAACATTAATAGAGAGGTGAAATAACTAAGAGAAAATTATTGTTCTGCTTATTTATTTTTCAGTTCACTGCCAAGCAAAACAAAATGGATTATGCACTGAGTTTTAAATTCTAGCAAATTTTTGCCACTCCCCATTCAGTTGCCACTCTCCACTCCAATGACTTACAAGGGAGGTTCACTACCAAGAAAAAAAAAATCACAATCCCCTTCCCTGGAACTGGTAGGAAGTATCAGAAAAGAAGGGGTATCAGGGGTTCTGTACTGCTTTAGAAGGGAAAAGCAGCACTGAATGGACATCTAAGTGGTGAAGAGACAAGGTTATATGCAGTGTATAAGACGGAATGCAAGGAATGCTAAAAACATCCAAAGACTCCAAAAAAGAATATTCTATAAATATTCAATAGCTGACAGATTTTTCGCCTTGGGAGAAATCATGAAGGGGCTGACTTGGTAGGCAAAAGCAAATTATTATTTTGCATCTGTTATTTCTCTACACCATCTTGCTACCACAAATCCCTGAGAAAAAGCAGTTAAACATATGGACTACCTCAGCTGTGTTAGACCCACTGTATGACCCTGTTATAGGACATACAGTGATGACACTGCACTCTCAGTAAGGGCCAAAGAACTGTGGTAATTCAGAGGAAGCATAAAAATGTATATCCATGACACAGTCAAAGCTAGTGTCAGGAGATGTATCAAGAATGAAGCTAGCAGAAGTTCCTCAGTGTGCTAGAAAAAGTGTGCTACTATCTTCTATGTAAACATAAATGCAAGAATCCAAACTGACTCATAGTTAAAAGAAAATATTAATAAAATTTGCTCTAATGCAGTTACTAACTTGGGTTTGTGGCTGGGCTCTTTGAATGGGTATTCCATGAATCCCTTAAAATCACATACAAAGTTTTGTGTGTAAGTATGTTTTATGACCTGTTTTCTGATAGGTATCTATGGTCTTCTTCAGATTCTCAAAGAAGTCCATAACTTCCAAAAAGATCTAAAGGAGCTGAAGTGTTATAAACTGTGGCATGATTTAATAAACATTAAGAATGACTGTCAACTGTTTTAGTAACTAAATAAATCTACTCTGTTAATAAATCAGTATTCTGGGAGTGCCTGGTGTCTGACTCTTGGTTTCAGCCTGGGTCATAATCTCAGGGTTGGGTGATCGAGCCCTAACTGAGGCTACGTGCTCAGCACGGAGTCTGCTTAGACTGTCTCCCTCTACCACGTCCCCCCTACTAAAATAAATGAATGAATCTTTAAAAGAAATTAGTATTCTGATTAAATATACTAATGAGCCACAGGTTTAATTATGAATTTGACAATATATATTGTCTTAAGAATACAATTTTTGGACAGCTCTAAATATATATCAGATCAAAACGGGCTTAACTTCTAAATGTATTAGAACTACTTAAGTATTAATAATTAATTCCAGTACACTATATACTCAATTTAGTTCAAAAAATATGTTAAATACCTATTAAACTCAAGTACTTAGCACTGTATTTCTAGGCAATTACATTTTAACAACAGTAATTAAAGAAACAAATCCAAATGTGTTAAAACATAAATGGTTGTTATGGTAGGTACCAAGTGCCTGCTACAATACAAAAAAAGAAAACTATAAAGATAATAATAAGCAGTTTCAATTATACCTGTCTCACGAAGAATGCTGTGCTATGTCATTAGTTATTTTCTACTTTTTGTCCATAAATACTAGAGTGGTGCTACTCAAAATGTGGTCTGTGTACCAGTGCTTATTCAGGATTGGTTTGTCATATACAGAAATGAGTAAGCTTTAATTTACACTGCTATAACATTTTTATTTTATAAAAATATCCATTTAAACAGATTACAGAAAAAGACAAAACAAAAAAAAATTCATCAAAGAGGTAGTT
Organism: Nasua narica; assembly: GCA_028533885.1. Taxonomy (NCBI): domain Eukaryota; kingdom Metazoa; phylum Chordata; class Mammalia; order Carnivora; family Procyonidae; genus Nasua; species Nasua narica. The sequence continues at coordinate 60,342,338 of CM052807.1, forward strand.
CAAATTCTATTCTCAGATTTCAGCTGGTCCTTTCTTAAATTATCAAGTGTGTGCTTTAAAAGAAGTAATTAAATACATTTAAACCCCACATTGTTAAAAAAAAAAGGGGGAGTACTTTTTATTATTATTATTATTATTAGCTGTCTTCTGGTTTTAAACATTTTTGACTCCACTTATAAAGTTCATCACTAACCTCATACAGCTTTTAGAATTATCACAACAGGAGAGCTGCTTCTTAAAAGAGCTTTCAGTTTTCTTGTCTTTTGTTTCTCTCAACTGTCTTTTTACTTGAACCTAGAAGAAAAGCAAAATTCTTATTTATAGAGTGATAATCCAGCATCACAAATGATATCAATTCTCCTCTGAAAGGATCAAAAATTAAAGAAACAAAAATTTTCTGAATGAAAGGGTACCCCAAACACATATGCTTATTCATTCAAGCATGCTAAACCATAAGACTAGTAAGTGTGCTAAGCTCCAGGGAAACAAAAATAGTGAGAGGCATGTAAACACAAAGGGCTCATGAGCACAGATCTCTGTATATATGTAGGACTAAGAAATTAACTGTTGGAGGATAACAGAGAAGACTTTAATGAGTCGGTCTTAAAGAGCAGGAATTTGTCTAAGAAAAAAGGTATTCTGAATAGAAGAAAGAACACAGTTACAAGGAACAATGAGAAGCCAATGCAGATAGGGAAGAAAATATTAGCAGGATATGAAGTTGATGTAATATATTAGGAACAGATTGTAAAGGGCTTCAAATAAGAAAATAATTCCATGGGAAACAGTGAATAAATGGAGGTATTAAAGCAAGTGGATGAAATGACCAAATCTGTTTTTCAGGATAAACTTTGCCAGTGATGTGGAGAATGAACCAGTTAAAGGCTGGGAAGGCAGAAGAAAGCTCTTACGGTTGTGTAGATCTACACACTGTGACAGAAAAGACACTAGCCATATGTGGCTACTGAGCACTCAAATGTGGCTTGTCTGAATTGAGATGTACTCTAAGTGTAAAATATACACTGGATTTCAAAGATATAGAACAACAACAAGGTAAAACCTCTCAGTAATTCTTTAAAAATACTGTATGTTGACATAATACATTAGTTATGTTGGATTAAATATACTATAAAAATTTATTTTAAAGGTCTCTTTTTCCTTTCAATGTGACTACTGAAGGTAAAAATTTTTAATTGTAGTGGCTTGTATTATATTTCTATTGGCAGAACCAGTCTAGATGACAGCATGAAGGCCTACAAAGAAGTGACAAAAGAGGAATCAAGAGAAAAGAAATTTAAGACACTGCTTAGAAGGATGAGGTAAAGATGAAGGAGAAAGAAAAAATGGAAAACTCCCAGGTGAATTCTGGATCTGTTAATGTTTACATTCTTGGTATTCTACATGGAGATATCCAACAAGCACATGAAAACTCAAATCTGGTTCTGAGGAAAGAGATCTGGGCTAGTGACAGGTTTAGAAGCCATACAAATACATGTAAGAGCTTACAGCTACTGGAATACTTGAGAAGATTTAGAGAGAAAGTATCCCCCAGAAAATTGAAAGGAATTTAAAATTTAAGAAATTATTTTTAAAAAGGTAAGGAAGGCAGAGAGATGCTAAAGACTGTGAAAGTCGGAAAAGTAAAACAAACATACATACAAAGATACCCTATAAGCCAAAGAAAATAAAGGGCAGTCAAGAGTACCACATGCAGAAAACAAAAAATTATTCCAAAACTTAATGAGGATACTTTTATAGAGGTAAATGTTCGATGTGAGTTGAAAAGCAAGTATAAAAAGGGAGTAAGCAAGTATAGATGTCTCATTCATTTAGTTGGAAAGGAATAAAAATTCCAAAGAGTCAAAAGTAAAGGTCAAAGGAAAATATTAACAGCATGTAGTTAATATCACATAATAAGAAATACTTGTGAAGTCTGACTAAATTAGATTAACACTCTGCCAAACTTTTTTTTTTCCACCAAACTTTTTTTAAAAAATTTATTTATTTGAGGGAGGGAGGGGCAAAAGGAGAGAGAGAGAAAGTCCTGAGCAGACTGTTTTCAGTGTGGTACCCGACCTGGGGCCCAATCTCACAACCCTGAGATCACAACCCAAGCAGAAACCGAGAGTGGGACAGTCAACCAACTGCACCACCCAGGAGTCGCGGCACCAGACTTTTAATTTAAGTAAAATACAAACCATAATAAAGAAAACATAAATTGTTAGTCTAAGCAATAAAACAGTATATCACATAAAGCAACAAAACAAACTTTTAGAGGAAAATATCTTTAGAAGCTAGTTCATGCGAAAACATCTTCAGTAACATAATATATATAGTCTGAAAAAATAGAATCTATCTTTCAGAGAAGCCATGCTTTAATTTTGATCATAACATTAGAAATTTATGTAATGTTATATTTTTTCTCCAAGACATACTAATTTATATAGATGTACAATTAACACAATTACAACAAGCAAAATCATTTTTTACGTATGTCATGTTATTTAAATTGTAGTCTCATTTGTTCCTTATGTCTCTGAGACTCATCTGGTAAAAATATATCAAAACAAATTTTAAATACCTACATTAAGAACACCTTATGCTTAAATAGTTGTCTGTCTCTTCCAGACCCCTTTCTACTCACATAGACAGCAACCAAGCTGTTATGGACTTATGTTACTTAGGAACAATCCTCTTCTCTGCCCCTCATCAGTGGCATCAGGTATGTATATAGTGAGAATTCCTTTTTTTTTTAAGTAAACTCTACCTGCAATGGGGGCTTGAACTCATTACCCTGAGATCAAGAGTTGTATGTTCTACCAACTGAGCCAGCCAAGTACCGCAATATATCATTCATGACTTATAAATGGTATCTCAAGAAATCTTCTCATACATCTTATGTAACTACTTACTCTCCTTTTGTCTTTTCGCCTTTTATTCATTAACTCGGGAATATGTTCCTATTTCTTTTTTCTTCTTTTATTTGTAAGCCAAAAATAAATCTAAATACAAATCATAACCATGGTTCATAATCACAAATAACATCAATGAGGTATGTATTTAAATGTGCATCTCATGAAAGTGATTAGGATTAGGTATTACAATAAAATTATACTTATTAAAGAATAAAGTCATCTGCCCATGCCAACCCTGAAACTGTGAGAAGTCTCTCTCAAGATCTCCATAAGTCCCTGTATTCTTCAATTGCTCACTTTCCTTCAAGCACCAGCATTTAAAAACAAAGATTTTATATAAAAATAATAATTTTATATTTAGTTTTACTGGCTTAATCTTCCAAACATAATAATGCTTTTCATGAAAAACAATTTTCGGGTCTTTCAAACTTAAGTTTTTGAATCTAATATTCCATTTCAAACCCCTTTTCAATGGAAAAATATATTCAAAGCACTATCCAATTAATTAGTAAATGTTTCTGATATATAAATGTCCTCACACTAAAAACACTGTAAAAATTTAAACCTCCTGCAATTTAAGACTAAATGTGAAACTTCCTTCAGAGCATCAGAAGTCATATTTTGTGGAAAATCGTAGGGTGACTACCATGGATACGTTTTCTTTAAGAGGGCAAAGAATAAAAAAGGTTCAGAATTTTTATAGCCTTGTAGAAAAGTCTAGGCTTGCCATGCTGAATAGAAATAATAATCACATATTAAACCTAAAGTTGAATAATTCATAAATATATTCAAACTGGAAATCTATTAAGGGAAAATCATCTCAACTAAGTTTATACATTTCATACTGCAAAGTAAAACATAAGCCTTACCTTAACACAACCTTCCAATGCATTCAATTTAAACACTGCCCGAAATGGTTTTCGGTCTACAGGACATGAAGCCAGTATCTGAAAAATGATTAGCAAATTGTAACTTTATAAATGTTTCCTTAGAACAGATCAAAATTAAACCATAACAAACGCATTTACAATAAATTTTCCACTAGAAAAGGAAACAAAAATAATTTCTCTTCTTTCAAAGGTGAAGATAAAATACTTTCCACCTGTACCATGTCAGAGAGTAATAAATAAATTTGTTTAATTCATTCAAACATTTACTTAGCACCTACTGTATGCTGGCTAGATACGTGGACTACAACAATCCACAAAAGATAAAATCTCTGTTATCAAGATAATACCATTAAGACTGCTTGCCCAGCTGACAACTACTGGTATACTCAAAGGAGAACTACAAAGAAATCAACAGCTCTGCTACCTAAAGCACTTGGGCAACTCTAAGTCAGCTGTAGAAAGGAATGGCGTGGATAGGTCCTGTACAGATTTTAATATTCTATGCTTAATATTTCTCCCCCAAATCAATTGTTTTGAATGAACAGTTATACCAGTAGTAACTTCTCCAGAAGTAGTTTCCTATATATCGTTTAGGGGATGTCCAACACATATACATATATATGGTGTATCTTTTTAATATATAGTATAATTTTTTTTAAGATTTTATTTATTTTTTATTTATTTTTATTTATTTATTTTTAGAGAGAAAGCAGAAGCATAGAGAGCTACAGGCAGAACAGGCAGAGAGAGAAGCAGGCTCCCTGCTGAGCAAGGAGCCTGATGTGGGACTCAATCCCAGGACCCTGGGATCATGACCTGAGCTGAAGACAGATGCTTAACCAACTGAGCCACTCAGGCATCCCAATATATAGTATAATTAAACCTATGCCGAACTAGATTTTGTTTTTCTCTTAATTATGTATCTTAAATTGGTTTATATTACTGTTTCTGAGTGGTCCCATTCTCAATTAACATGGTATGCCTAAGAGTTTTAATTTACATTTCCTTTTATATAAGATTGAACATATTTTTGTATTTTTAAGAGCTTTTCAAAGTTCCTTTTCTTTAAATTGTTTATTCATGCCCTTTGCCTAACTTTTTTATTAGGTTGCTAGTCTTTTTAAAATTGAATTGTAGGCATTCCTTATAGATTAAGGAAAATTGTCTTTTCATCACTGTGATTCTAAATGAACTTTACTTTGATAAAATTATTTCCTATACTTTCAAAATAAATGCGCATCTACTACAGGAGTTCCTGTGATTATAGTATTTAAATATTTGTATAGGAATAGGTTTATATTATTTAAATAATTTAAGATGGAGTATGTTGCCCATCCGTAGTTTGATGGAGGGAAGATTCTGTACCATATAAAAATACCAAAAGGTGGTATTATTAGTACTTATGGTTATAAAACAGGATTTTTAACAATGTAACAGCAACAGTCTAAAAGACCACAAGATAGTAATGGAATTTTGATAAATTATCTTATATATTCTAGTGAAAAATGTCATTTTTGCCTTTCTGGACTATGGAACATATCAACATATGCTTATAGAAGCACAGGCAGATCACAGAATACATTTTCACAAAGCTTGTCAATCACTTTGAGAGCAGCCAAAATATAAATTGAGTTACTTTTTACTAATTCTAAAAAGCAGTTTTTCCCTTCCTCTTAAATAGGCCTTGATAAAATGCTTCACCCACATCTGAATTAGGAAATGTGACCTTACTGCATTAAATGCTTGGAAAGCTTACTTCCAAGTAGTATGGATTTGGGATGCTATTACTTTCCTAACAGAAAACTTGACCCCTTAAGAAGCTTTGCAACAAGTAGTGACAAAGCTGTCCATATCTTTTTTAATAATGCACTGCAAATATCGATTCTAGTTCAAGGAACTCAACTATGTGATTGTTGGTTACCACATTAGCATTCACTATATGAAATTTCTTAAACTAGATGTTGTATTAATATACTTATAATTCAAAATAATATTTAAAAGCAAAAATTTTCAGGATGCCTGGATGGCTCAGTCATTTAAGCGCCCAAATCAGGTCATGATCTCAGGGTTGTGGGGTCAAGCTCCATGTCGGGCTCCACACTGGGTGTTGAGCCTACTTAATATTTTCCCTCTCCCTCTCCTTCTGCCCCTCCCTCTCTCTGTCTCTCTCTCTCTCTCTCTAGTTAAAAAAAAAATTGATTAATAATAAAAACTTTCAAGTTCTTATAAATAACTAAAGTTTCAGAATACACTTATTTCTATTTTAAAGGTAAATTTAGATAAACATTCAAAAAAAAGATAAAACAATGACAGATGAAAACTTTGTTTCCATCCACAGTCTTTAAAAAACTATTAACAAAGATGTATGGAAGCTCTGAATTTACTATCTACTTTCATATCTTGCCCTGATAAGTAACACTGAGCAAGTTACAGACTTTGTGTGTCTCAGTTACCTCATTTGTGAATATGCGGATAACAGAATTTCTAAGGTTCTTACGGGAATTAATGGAATTAATCTTAGAAGAGTGTATGGCCTATATTAAGTATTGTGTAAAGTCTTCTAAATATCAACTAAATTCACTGCACAAAAACAAAAAAGCTTAGTTCATTAACAGACAACCCACAATATGATTTATACATGTATGTGAGAGACAGTTCTCACATACTGATATTTATGATATTTATGGAAATGATATTTATGGAAATTAAAATATTTCATTTTATATCTATTTCAAAACACTAAGATCTAACAAATAAAGCCACTGTGCTCAAGAAATTTACTCTAAATTAGGTACATCGAATCTTTCAAATACTTTGAAATTACGTAAGTATTTTCTTACTTATCAAATTTCCTCATTTGACACAAGCTAAATGGCACTCCTGACTTTAAAACTGACAGTTTTAACTGAGACATTCCATTTTGGTATGTTTCAAATAACAGGGTTCTGAGTAAGATTTTGGTTTTGTTCTCGTCTCCTTAAACATAATTGCCACAGATTTGTTTAAGGTTTCATTTGAAGAAAAGGTTCCACTGCTACTACAAAAACAAAAAGAAAATAACAAAAAAATAGTCGGAAAACCACTGTTACATGTTATCAACAATTTGTATATACTTACATTTTCTAAATCTAGTTAGTACTAGAAAATAAGTTAATAGGTTTTCTTTAGCTCAGGCTCAGCCAACAGAAAAAGTGCTGAAAACTTTAAGGAAAAGTTAAGGAAAGCACAGGTCAGAAAACAAGCCACCTATAGTATCTTTGCTATGGCTACTAAGAAATGATGAAATCCAATTCTGACCTTAGAACAGTTAGTTTAACAAAACATTTCAAAGGGGAAACAGAAAAGAAATCTGGTTATCCTGAGTTAAATCTTCACAGCATACTTCAATAAAGAATGACTAAAGAAGAATAAAAAAGAAATCAAGACAGATTTTTAAAAAATTAAGATCATTAATTTTTTGTTAATGTATAGTGTAAGAAAACTATACATGGCAAAGTTCAAAGACACCATCATTAGCAGGTACTAATGCATAAAATTACATATAACATGATGATTAAATACCTTTACTAGGAAAGTTTTGCAAATAGCGTTTTAAAAATGGTTTGCATTGGCCTAATTTTAAGGCATTCCCAAGGGTACCTCACCCTTATATCCAACAGATAGCCATTCAGAAAATGTTAGATATTTTAATCTTAGTTTTCATAGTTTGTAACTAAGATAGTTGACTTAGTTTTTAAGTTGTGTGGTTTTAAAAATACACATTTAAAACTAATGTAGAAAATTTTGAATATGCTTATTGTGCTTAAAAATGTGATTTTAGTTTTGAAGAAAATTATCCCAAATTGTTTTCCTCATATACAACAAAAATAAATACCCCTTGATTATTCACCATTTTGATTTCTTATATATATATATCAAAAATACATATATATCAAAAATACTCAAATTAATCACTTATTTAAGCCAATATGACTTTCATTTCAATAATTTGTAAAGTATCTTATTTTGTTTCATAATCAAGGTAGTTCAATATCACCATTCAACAGATAAAGCTATAAAATTAATAGAATTTGATCACTGCTTTACAATTAATGTGTATTAAAAAACAGCATAATTTTATTGTAGAAGCTCTGTACGAAGGTTGTATCAGTGGAGGCAATTTTGATAGAAAAAAAAGATCTTCCTAATGATTTTAGTAAAACATACCCTAGTATTCTGAAGCGTTGTAAATTCCCAGCTCAGACAAACCCATATTTAAATGTAAGAACAGGAAACCTTCCTTATTTGGAATTCAGGATTCTTGATTCCTAATATTTCTTGCTTCCTGTTGCTGCTCTATCCTCAATCACAAAGGCTGCCTACAGATTGCCCCTCCTAGAGAGAGAGAAGCAAGTGTTAAAGGTAAGTGCTTAAGACTAAATCTCAGTACCTATGTTTTTATAAGTAGGTTTGTCTGTTCATGGGAATCTCTAGAACATCTATCCTCCCTACTAACAAATAGAGCACAGTATATAAAACTACAGTTCAAAAGCAAATAAAAAGGATTTAGGAATGCATACCATTAGAGGCTTATTTCAAAAATCTATTCACAAGAACCTATTTTTCTTGTTAAAGATTCTAAGATACCTAGCCTGGACACCTCCAAAGACAGTGCTCACCTGTAGTCTGACAGACTACATGTTCCCTGTCACACTTAACCAGTTCTTTCAAGACAGTCCTTGTCAGTCCACATTAGTGAAACTGTGGTTCTTTGTAACAGCTTTCAGGAATGTATTCCTAAAGGACAAACGATTGTCAGTGACAAAATTAACACCAAGAAAGCATTTGATCTAACTACTCAAAGGGAATCCTTTCTTGAAGATACATTTGGGTAAGAATTACTTTTAATTCTAATTTCTTTTTATATTTAAGACTTCCTTTCTCTAGAAAAATAAAAACAGTAAATTTCATAAACTACCTGCACAAATCATTTTAAAATTTTGACACTTAAAACTAGGCTATATAGAAATACACCTTAATTTACCTAACTAGTAAAAACAGTATTAAATAAAAATCTATTACATTTATGCTTTAGATAATGAGTGTTCACTTTAGATAATGAGTGGCTCACAATGTAAAAATATTCTTTGCTCTACCAAAGGTTTTACCAAAGGATTAATCTATGAGGTGAAAACAAGAGGGGATTTGGAATAATTAGTCACAAATTCAAGTTCTGGAGGACCCAGAATGAGCAACCTCTCTTACTTTTAGGATGATGATAGTATGAATCACCTCTGTACAAGTTGTAATAATTAAATGAAATAATGTTTTTGACAATGCTTTACAAAGTTTTAAAGATAAGGACCAATAGTATTGATCCACAGATGTTTAAATTCTCGCTCATTGAGAACTACACAACAGAGAGGTTTAGTTTTGTTCAGAAATAAAAATTAAAATTCCAGGAAAAATTGAAGAAATCCAGACAACATAGCTTTGAAAAGTATTCTAATCACTAGAGTGTGTAAATTTCTACTCACTGCATAAAGAACATCTATATATAAAACACATCAGTAATCAAGATATAAGTCAACTAGTCAAATTCTGATTTTTTGGTATGTATTATTAATTCAAAAATATATTCCTCACCTGTCTGCATTGAACACTGTCGTTTGACTTCTTCAATAATTGTACTCATCATAGTACCCTCTTCATTTCTAGTCTCAGAAGAGAAAACATACCTTTGCCAGCTGTCCAAATTTGATTTCTTTAACTTTACTTTCTCAAACTGAAGCTATCAGCATTTGGTATGAAATCGAGGACTGAGATAAATAAGTTGGGAGGATAATTTGCTTACAGAAGGAAAGTTAACCACATTTAAAAAGTTACTTAAAAGATAAGGGAAAAATTTTACATTACTTTGAAGATAGAAAACCCTAGTGGATATCAGAACCTCCTGATCACATATGTATGTCCCTTCAAATAATCTCTTAAATACTTCAAACATAAAATGCTTCCAAGGCTTTAAACTTTAACCTTTCTGGGTTACCTTAACCACTTCTTGGCAATCTGCCAAATCATGAATCCTATTTTCTCAACCTGTGTGTGTGTGTGTGTGTGTGTGTGTGTGATATCTTATTGTCTATGGAATCACAATCATGGATCAGCTGTCACTACTACAGCTGTGTATCAGATTTCTCTAGCCTTCACCTTTCTAATTATCTACTTTAAAATATGCAAACTCAGGGATGCCTGGGTGGCTCAGTTGGTTAAGCAGCTGCCTTTGGCTCAGGTCATGATCCCAGCGTCTTGGGATTGAGTCCAGCATCTGGCTCCTTGCTCCGCAGGGAGCCTGCTCCTCTCTCTGCCTCTGCCTGCCTCTCTGCCTGCTTGTGTTCTCTCTCTGTTAAATAAATAAATAAAATCTTGAATGAATGAATGAATGAATGAATAAATAAATAAATAAATAAATAAATGTGCAAACTCAGGGGGTGCCTGGGTGGCTCAGCTGGTTAAGCGGCTGTCTTCAGCTCATGTCATGATCTCAGGGTCCTGGGATCCAGTCCCAAGTCGTCGGACTCCCTGCTTGCTAGGGAGCCTGCTTCTCCCCCTCCCTCTGCCCCTCCTCCCTGCTCGTGATCCCTGTCTCAAACAAATAAATAAAATGAAAAAAATAAATAAAATGTGCAAACTCAGAGGATCAAGGTTAAACTTACAGGCAAAGTAAAAACTGTCAATATGTTTAGACTGTGTAGGTATAACACAGGTAAAATATATATAGGTAATATAGGTAAAATATAGGTAGGTAAATTTGGTAAAATAACATTTTGAGTGGCTAATAAACTTTAGTGTATTGCTCTGTGCGTATTTCATCAGTTCATAGTTCTTTGTTTAGTTTTAGATTCTCAGCTCTAATATTAATGCTTTAAATAAAAATTTCAACTTTCCTTAAGTGCTAATTACTGTTTAATTCAATATTGTATTTCTACATCATCATCATCACCATTATTTCACAAACCAACAGGCCTACCATGCAAGAGTTTCTTGAAATTAAACACAGTCATATGTGGACATGCTTAATTTGTTCTAGTGTCCCAAAAGGCAGGAAATTAGGTTATGGGCCATGAAGGCCACTATAAGTTCCATTACCCTGAATCCTTCTGCCCTGGGGAAGGCACACTGTATAAAATACCTACAGACTAAGTTACTTGATCACTTGAAAGGCTTTGCACGGCTTTTGTTTTAAATAACCAAAGAACCAAAATTTTAGAGCTTGAAAAGATTAAAAACTAACTTTGACTTTGGATATAGATACTTTAGGAGCATGAAAAATTTCAGGGGCGCCTGGGTGGCTCAGTTGGTTGGGCGACTGCCTTCGGCTCAGGTCATGATCCCGGAGTCCCAGGATCGAGTCCCATGTCGGACTCCCGGCTCTGCGGGAAGTCTGCTTCTCCCTCTGACCTTCTCCCCTCTCATTCTCAGTCTCTCTCTCTCTCTAATAAATAAATAAATAAAAATCTTAAAAAAAAAAAATTTCAGGAGGTGTCTGAAATAAATACTATTATAAACCTTAAGTTTACTTGTTTGTTACGGAGGAGGATTTCTTCAATGCCTAAAATATTAAGATGAAAGTAAATAAGTACATCTTGTTGGTTCTTGATATCCATTCTGAATCATATTTCAATGAACCTGGAGTACAAATCGCAGACAGCTCAGCTGAATTTCTGAGACACATAAGCTAGGAAGATGATTCTCAACACATTTTGTACTGTTTTCTTATTATGTAAATTTCTAACCACTATAAATCTCACTTTGATTTCTACCTTCCTACTTTAAAAAAGTGAACATTGGTAAAATTTTAAACTATGAATCAATTTTTAAAAATTATTTTAATTTCAGGCAATCCCTTGAAATCCCTTATTTAGCAACAAATTAGAGTTCAGTTCAGAATCCTTGCCTTGAATATTAAATAAACATTGACATAACGATTTAAATAAAAGAATATTTTTAAAAGCCTTAGTATACGGCCTGACTGGTTAGGAGCCTCTAAATACAGACCTGTATATCCTACTTGAGGAATCCAAAGTCAATTGCATGCCCCACTTTAGAAAACAGAAGGTGGCTAAGGAAAATGAGAGGAACGAGCTTAACAACTAATGGCCTTAAAAAAAAAACCCGCCCGTGAATCTGAAATCTGATTCTATTTGTCAAAGCACATATATGCTTCAAAACACATTCAATTTTTATCATACCAACAAAAGATTCAAACAGAAAATTTAATTCAAAGCCTAAGTGATTTTCTTAACTAATATTCATTGATTATTTACAATGAACAATTTATTGGATTGTGCTCTTGTTATTCCTCAATTTAATGATGGCTCCTATCCTGATTAGGGACAATGAAATAAATCAGAATATTCTCTGGTTATTCTCTCCTTTCAAGGTTAATCACTTTTGTTTAAACCATACCACAAATAAACTCCCCCTACTTTCTTTTAAAAACAGTTTGGCTTTAATAAATGTTTATATCCAAAGGAGTAACAGAAAAGAGAAAATACTACATTCAAGAAAGGTGCTGACCGCAACACTATATATATATTATCAAATATTTTCAACTTAAAAAAAAATATTCAGAGGCACCTGAGTGGCTCCATCGGTAAAGTGTCTGACTCTTGATTTTGGCTCAGGTCACAATTCCAGGCTCCTGAGATGGAGCCCCACGTTGGATTCTGTAATCAGCGGGGAGTCCGCTTGAGATTCTCTCTGTCCTTCTCCCTCTGCCCTTTTCCCCACTCTCATGCTCTCTCTCTCAAATAAATAAAATCTTTAAAAAAATATATTCAACAAAAGTTAAAAACATAGATAAGCTTAAAACTGAGTTGAGGGCACCTGGGTGGTTCAGTTGGTTAAGCAACTGCCTTCGGCTCAGGTCATGATCCTCGAGTCCCGGGGTCGAGCCCCACATCGGGTTCCAGTTCCACAGGGAGTCTGCTTCTCCCTCTGACCTTCTCCCCTCTCATGCTCTCTCTCACTGTCTCTATCTCAAATAAATAAAATCTTAAAAAAAAAAAAAAACCTATCTGAGTTGAAAATGTGCACAGTTCACAACCTACTAGTAGTTCCACTTCTAGATATATACCCTAGAGAAACCTGGAACACGTATACCATGATAAAATGTATGATTATGTTGAAGATGCATACAGAGCATAATGACGAAGAATTATGTCTATTTTACACATTTTAATTTCATAGAGAAAAGCACATACTCAGGCTATGTTGCTGAACCTTACAATTATATGATCACTAAATACAATCCTGTAGGAGCACTGAACTGAAACCTTCTACTCATCTAATAATGTTGCTTCTAGCAAAATCTCTATTATAAAATATTTAATAACAAAGCAAACCAAGGTGCATTAAATTCAATACAGATGAAATCTTTAATTGGGTGGCAGAGAAAAATATGCATTAGTCAGTGCTCCTGAAGACACATGGAGATTTATAATTATATTAAATAACTAAATTAAACTCAACATATTTTTCCCAAAATACATTTTTACCTCTCCTTAGTCCCTTCTCGCCAAGACCAGTTTAGGCTTTAATCTAATTAGAATTGTTTCCAGATATACTGCTATGAATTTGAATGGTATAACGAATCTTTTTTCCTCCTTCCAGAACTCGGCCACAGCGTCAGTATACAGTTATATTCTAATTTCTACACTATTAATGAAAATATAAGTGAAACACAGAACTTTGAAAGCCCCAAATTATCCAATGTGCTTAAGGACATCAATTTGAATGCAGCTACTGTTGAAACAATATTTTCGTGATTTATCTTCTTTACACATTTTTATACACTGAAAGACTACTAACTCAGAAAAAATACAGCATGATTCATATGACAAAGAATTTTTATTTCACAGTTCATGACAATAGGGCTTATAATGCGTATTCAGTGATTCAATGTACCCGTACCACCATCTATTTGGCCTGAACTAAGTCAGCATAATACATTAAAAGTCCAAAATATCCTTTTCTTAATCACATACTACCTATGAAAAATCTCAGTAATACCATTAACTCGGACTCTGAAATTATTTTACACTACATTAAAAATAGGAATTAGAGAATGGCAGTTCTAAATTCACTCCTGCCTCTCTAAGCTATGAAATTGTGAATTGAAGAACACTAGTACATCTGCTCTTATTATATCACAAGGCTGATACAAGAAATCAAATAATCTACATAAAAATTCTTTGAAAAATATATAACACAAAACAGACAGAATGTGTTATTAGTAATAAGCAGATATTATCCCAAGAGGGTTAAGTACACCTAAGATGAATTACTGCATTTCTACCCCTGCCAAAAAAAATCTGTTATTCCTATAAAGTTTTTTTTTAAAGAGGTACACTTAAAATTTTTTATTATAAAAGAACAAAAAAAGATGTGTAAAAAACTAGAAGAAAATATACTGACAGAATTTGAATAATACAGGGAAATTTGTCCACAGTAAGGGGAAAACGTGTTACTTAGAAAAGGCAATATCAGCTCTTTAGGTGGCATGATATCATGCTAGGAAATTAAAATACAATAATATTAGTTTATTCTCAGACTCACCTCTGCCCATTTAAGAATACAGGTCATGCAGAAGACATGATTACAGCTTTCTGGAAAACCAACTTCTTTCTCTAACAGGCAACTAAGACATATCGGACATCTGTCAGCTTCACTATACAACAGACCAGTGGTAGCAGTATTATCTTTGTTTTCTTCACCTACAAAGTAAAGCAGCCATATATGCTGTCAAGTTTTCCACACCAAATGACATGTTCATGGCAGTATTATGAACTAGATATTCTAAAGGGCCCCCCATGACAAAGTAATTAAATCTTACAGTGTAACAAACATCTCCTTGAGCACAAGACCACCAACATTTACTAATTTATATTTTTTATGGGGAAGTAAAAAGAATTTAATGAAATTTTAAAATAAGTAATAATCAGATGGTTCAAAAAGTTTAAAGTAAAAAAAGAGGTTATGCTGACAAATCTCCCATTCAAATCTACCGCCATCCATCCAGTCCCACCAAATGCAAGTAAGTAACAACTATTAAGTTTCTTCTGTTTTCTTCCAAAGATTTTTTTAATGTGGAAGCAAGCAACTCTTAAAACATTTTCTTTTAAAGCTCCTTCTTCAAACAAATACTAGAACACTATACACATTGCTCTGCATTTTTTTTTATTGATGGAACTACAGTTGTAGTTTGAATAGATACTCGATCAAATGTTATCCCTTAGGGTTTATACTAATTTAAATGCCCACCAGCAATATAACCAACATACAAGAATATATACTGTTGGCTCAAAAGTAAATAAAAGAAACTCCAAAATTCAACATAAAATCAAACAAAAATAAAGAAATCGTCAGCTGAAATGCGAATATACACCAACCAAATGGAAAAGTGGGGATTGTCCTGAGAACAAATGTTCATATTAGGGTTCACATCTAGAAACTTAGAACCAATCCAGGTAGGGGAACTGATCCTAAGAGACTTCCATATTAAGTCAAGACCCCAACGGGGCTAAAGTAAAGTATGGGTTCAGGAAAAAGCAAATACAAATCCTCTGAAGAAAAATATCCCTTAGGTACACCCTCAGAATTCTACAGATTAAATTTACCAAATATGAGTTCATAATCAGACATTACTAAACCTAGGAAATAAGTTACCTGGAGTAAGAATCAGCAGAAACAAGAATTATTTATATTTATTTTTTATATTTTTACATTATACTAACTATGACTGTAAGACACACACAAGGAGATGTAACCTGGGAGAGTGGGAAACGAGGTCAGAACAAAGTCTAACATACTAATTGAAGCCGAAAAGAAGAGAATAAAGAATATGCAACAATTAAAGCAGTAATGGCTGAGACATGAGAAAACAAACAAAAAAGATCCAAAAGATAAAGGACATACAAGGTATGGTAACCAAGAGAAATGAAAATAGTCCATGTCAGAAACAATGCAGCAGATCTGTACATCAAAGACATCACAGATAAAAATAAGATCTAAAAAGAAAAATGAGGGAAAAGACAGATCATCTCTTAGCGACTGACAATTAGGCTGAAAAGAGACTTCCCGACAGCAAAAAGAAAACCATAAAATGGTTAAATAATGTCCCCAAAATTCTAAGAGGAAAACAACAATAACAATAACAACAAAAACTATCAAGCCAGAATTGTAGATCTATCTTTTGAATAGTTTTGAAGAGGATAAAATAAATACAAAAAAATAAGAATTTACCACTAATAGACTTTCACTAAAAGAACTTAGTTTTTTTCAGGAAGAAAGAAAGAAATGGAGGACACCTGGGTGGCTCAGTTGGTTAAGCGACTGCCTTCAGCTCAGGTCATGATCCTGGAGTCCCAGCAGCACTGAGTCCGGCATCCTAGGCTCTTTGCTCAGCAGGCAGTCTGCTTCTCCCTCTGACCCTCCCCTCCATGCTCATTCTCTCTCTCAAATAATAAATAAATAAAATCTTAAAAAAGAAATGGAGAAGAAATCCCCCCAAATACTATTTTAAAATATCAACTAAATTGTGGTGTTTCAAAAAAAAAAATAGTGGATGACTATAACCTATTAAGCAAGAGGAGGATGATCAGAGTTAAAGTGTTCTAAGGTTCTTTTACTGTTAACAGTAAACTTAAATTACTAAATTTAGAAGCAGAGGAAAAGTTCAATGCTATTTAAAAAACCCAAAACAGAAGATTATAACAACAAAAACAGATTAGTATGTTCATAAACCAGTAGGGAATAAAAATTTAAGAAGAAAGATTTCAAACAAACCAAAAACCTTGGTCACTCAAAACTAAGACATAGGAGGAGGGGAAAAAAAATGTATACACTTCTTATTTGGGAAGCTTATTTCAGAATTTAAGACCAATGAAAATAAGTGAAAACAAACTCTTTGTAAATTTTGAAATGTACACAAATGAACAGTTTAGAAACACTAAGTTTTGCTTTCAACACAAGCTTTATAAAAGATAAAAAGTTACCTTCCATATCTTCATACTCTTGATCTCCCACATTTAGGGTATATATAGTTTTCCTCTTCATTTCTCCTTAAAAAAGGTTTCCTATAGGATGAATTATAATAGAGAATTTTTATTGCACTCTTCCAGTATCAATGAAAAACAAAAACACGAAACTGTAAGAAATTATTTTACACACAAAAGAACATAGTGCAAGCCAAGCCAGTAAATTTTATGGATAATCCAGTATTCTTTTATACTCCTTGCCATCAAGCAGTCTTACTGAAAGGAAAAGCCTTGTATAAGTATTAAGCAACAAAGATTA
This sequence comes from Nasua narica, assembly GCA_028533885.1. Classification (NCBI taxonomy): domain Eukaryota; kingdom Metazoa; phylum Chordata; class Mammalia; order Carnivora; family Procyonidae; genus Nasua; species Nasua narica. The sequence goes on from CM052807.1 coordinate 60,359,478, forward strand.
AAAGATAGATTTCATGGTACAGGCATAAATATAATTGGAGCTTAGGGAAAAGAGATCTATTTGAACTGGAGTTTTCACTGAAGATGATAGGTTAGGTGTGTTGAGCTTACTGCATTTAAAAGGCAACATAGTATAAAGTAGTAAAATAGCATTTAACTAGGCCAATCTGACAATAACAAGTATAAGAGAAAAAGAGGAAGAGAGGGGGAGAGAGAGAGAAAGAGCGCGCGCGTGTGTGGACTGAGGAGGGATATATGCCAAGAAGTTCACCTGGAAGGCTATGGTAACAGGTAAGGGAAGCAATAAGCAAAGCAATGCAAACCAAGTAGGGACAGATTACAAAATGGATCTCCGATGACTGAGAAGTTTAGATCCAAGTTTACAGATTCCTCTGAAGACTAAAATGATAAAAGTAATACTCTCTTTTTTTTTAAGGATTTTATTTATTTATTTGACAGAGAGAGAGAGAGAGCAGGAACACAAGAAGGAGGAGTGGGAGAGGGAGAAGCAGGCTTCCCACTGAGCAGGGGAGCCCGATGTGGGACTTGATCCAAGGAACCTGGGATCACGACCTGAGCTGAAGGCATACACTTAACAACTGAGCCAGCCAGGCGCCCGGTAATACGACTCTTTTAAAAGAATGATCTGCCAGTAAAGCACAGAAATGGATTACAACAGGGAGAGATTAGAAGCAGAGAGATCAGCATAGCTAGAGTAATTGGCTATTCAGTGAATAAAAAAGAAGGAATTAACAAATAAGAATTTCTAAGATATGGTGACTAAATAAATACAGGGAAGGAGTCAAAGACTACTCTGGCCTTGAGGAATAAGAATATGATTACAAGAGGCAAAATGAGAAATGTGGGAAAGAAAATGAATTTGTTAATCAAGGAGAATAAGTTTATGAGGTAAAATTATTTTTTAAGTCAATTCTGAATTCTTTCTTGAACTGATGCAAGACACATGATTGTAATGATCTGTTCAAAAACATTCTGGAATATCTCAGCACAAGAAATCCCCAATTTCTTCAGTTATAATTCTCCCGTATTTATATGAAGTAATTTTCTACTAGTTTCTTCAATAATTTAACCCCAATTTCTTCAGTTATAATTCTCCCGTATTTATATGAAGTAATTTTCTACTAGTTTCTTCAATAATTTAAACATATTAGTTTCTACATTAAAGGTATGTATTGCCCAGGAAAATTCTTTTTAGGCTAAAAAAGGAGAAATGCAGACACCCACACTTAGGTTAAAAAACCAAGAAACTTAGTAGCATATAGGAGAATGATTTAAAGGTTTTAGTAGATTAAAAAGTCAAAATAGGTAAAGATTAGAGTTACTTTTAAAAGTTAATTTAATCACAGTCTGTCTTAATAAAAGCGGATTGTCAAAACCAAGAGGAAAACTTCCCCCTCAGTCTATATTTGCAACATTTGTTTTAGTTCTGATGCTATTTTATTTAGGGACAACAATAAAATGATCAATGTCCAGGGAAGATGACTACTGGTAACAGCCTTGGAAACTGTATCACATGCAAAAAGGTAAAGTAGCAAGAATGTTAGAACAGAAAGCTTAAGAAGGTTAGCAGTTTCCTTCAAATGGAATGGGCTGTTCTGAAGGCAGGTCGAATAATCTATCAATGAAGGTATTTAATCAGAGGCCCAGTGACTTCCTCATGGGCTTTTTTTTTTTAATTCAAAGATTTATTGAGTGCCATAAGTATACTATTAGACAATGATCCAAGTATAGCACTGAACAAGACAGAAATTCCTGACTTTACATTCTAGCAGGGGAGATACAATAAACACACTAAAATATCTAGTATGTTGAGAAAAAGAAAACAATAAATTATAAAAGAAACATAATTCTGGAGAAGTTGTTATTTCATATAAATATTTAGGGAAAGCCTTTCTGATAAAGTGAAATTTGAAATGGCAATCTGAAACAATCAAGGGAGAGAATTATGTAATTACTAAAAGACCGCATACTAGGCAGAAAAGAATGGTAAATATAAAGTCCAAAGGCAGAGAAGAACCGTATGTCTGATATGTCCAAGGAAAAACAAGGAGGCAAGTGTGGTTAGATTAGAATGAAAGAGAGTAAAAGGACAGAGAGGTAATAAGATCATGCAACACCTTAAGGGCTAAGGTAAACAGACACACTGGCTGCTTCTCTGAGAGACATGGGCCAGGAGCAGATTTTAAGCAGAGGAGGAGGCAAAGGAAAAAGCAGGTCAACTGATTATCTAGGAAGTAGATGAAAACGGCTTGTACCACAGTAGTATCAATGGTGATGAAAAGGGATCAAATTCCAGCTATTTTCAAAATACAGCCATCAGGATTTGCAGAAAGACTGAATGTGAGGTATGTGTTAAAGAGTAAGACTCCAGGATAATTTCAAAGTACTCTGATCTGAGCAACCATAATAATGGAATTACTGAGACAGAAGATTACTTTAAAAATATTCAGACAGTCATAGATTACTCTACTTGATATTCACTCAGGAGGCCAGTAAGAGTATCACTTGGGAACTTGTTACAAATGCAGGATACCTCAGGCACCACTCTAGAGCTAGAATCTGCATTTTATCAAGATCTGGACATGGTTACGTTAAAGCCTGAGAAATACTGCTCTAGGCAACTTCCCAACTTGATTTTGAAGGCATACTGTGCTTCTGGTATTATCTGTAATTGAGTGTAATCTTTATGTGGGGAAATTCATACCATATTAACTCCCCCAGTATCCCAAGTACCTAACAATAAAAAATATTTGAGAGTTAATTAAATGTGATAAAAATGTCAATTTTAAAATTAACACCATATTTTAACAATCTAGGATGTTCTCAAAACATGCAATATATTATTCCTTTACTTAGCTAAATAATCAGTGTTCTATTGCATAGTCTATGCTGTTTTCACATTTCCTTCTTTAAGAATATTAAGCTTATATTTTTGTATTAACATATAATCTATAATTAACATTTTACAGCAAATACTGCCCTATTTTAACTCATGCAATGAAGTACATAAGCAATAGTTTATCACTGAGAAACTAAGAACCTTCAATCAAGTTACAGACTGCCCTTCCTTGTTAGAAATCTGCTTAAAAAACCAAGTGCTCCTAATTCTTAGAAGTTGTGTGCTTCTTCTTGAATACATCATGTATTAACTGCTGCCATATCTAACAGCAGTTATGCTACATTACCAGTTTATTCATTCAAAATGATGGGGTTTTAGTATTTCACTAGATAAAAGTCACAACTTTTAGTTCAGTAGCTTATAAAGTTATAACTTGTTCATGCTTGTTTGTTCTATCTGCATAGATTCCAGTTTTTAATCTAAAGATACATGGTTGTTTTTTTTTTTTTTAAAGATTTTATTTATTTATTTATTAGGAAAGAGAGAGAGAGAGCCTGAGAAGGGAGAAGGTCAGAGTGAGAAGCGGACTCCCCATGGAGCTGGGAGCCCGATGAGGGACTCGATCCCGGGACTCTGAGATCACGACCTGAGCCAAAGGCAGTTGCTCAACCAACTGAGCCACCCAGGCGCCCAGGATACATGGTTTTTAATACCAGTTTTGCTTTAAATATCCAGTAACAGGAGCACAGGAATATAATACAGACACCATGGTCCTAAACCAATAATTTGTGGTCAATAAAAAAACTTGAGACAAGCTGTGGGTGGGCAGAACTAGCCCTCCTTGTGGTTACCCAAAAAGTTAGATATAACTTGATTTCATGATATTAACTATTAATGACTCTTAATCATATCATATTCTACCTAGATTCCTTAATAGTTTGACTGAGTTCTATAAATTTTCCAAAAATCAAACAGAATTTTCTTTTAGTTTTGGTTTACCTCAAATGAATCTCAAAGAATGGTTGATTTTAAGTTAATTCTGTTTACTTTTCAGATGACTTTAATTTACAAATTTCAATCTTTAATATCTCTTCCCAGGCCTCACCTTTCCAAGCTAAAGTATCTTTTAAGTCTTTTATCCCTAACATAATGGTCTTAAAGCACTTATATCTTCCAAGTTGCCATTTTTATTTCATTATACATTGCTTCTGTTATATATTAGAAATACTATTCCAAATATGTTCATAAAATCAGTTTGGAAAGAATGACCTAATTTAAAAATTTTATTGATCATAAAAGCATCAACTTTTAGATATGGAATAAAAAAAAGAGCACTACTACCAATCAGTTTTCAGAATTCAGAACTCATTGTCCCACACATACCCTGGAATACATAGAAGCAAGAATCCCAGGCCAGCCATTATAGTGCATTCAAGTAACAATAGTGTAGAAGATAGCTCAGTTCTCCAGAACAGGACTGCCCAACAAGGAACTGTTCGATCAAGCACCTGAAATGGGACTACTACAACCGAGGAACAAAATTTTTCATTTTATTTAGGTTTTAATTAATTTAAACTTAAGTAATCCAATGTGGAAGACAGCACAGTTCTAGGATATAACTACCATTCTCTATAAAAGAAAATTGTTTCAGGGCACCTGGGTGGCTCAATGGGTTAAGCCTCTGCCTTCAGCTCAGGTCATGATCTCAGGGTCCTGGGATAAAGCCCCACGTTGGGCTTTCTGCTCAGCAGGGAGCCTGCTTCCCCCTCTCTCTCTGCCTGCCTCTCTGCCTGCTTGTGATCTCTCTCTCTGTCAAATAAATAAATAAATAAGCAAGCAAATAAATAAATAAATAAATAAAATATTTAAAAGAAAGAAAGAAAAGAAGAAAGAAAGAAAGAAAATTGTTTCAAGATACACCAAAGACACTAGCAATGTATTTTCTATCGTAGTAGTTGCTGAAGCACGCAAGCTTCAAGGAATCAGACAAGGGACCAGGGGTTCCTGCTAACAGAAACTAAATATTTTAGCCTTGGCCAGCTCCATTTAATATTTCTATCCTTCCCTTCTCCCCATCCTTTTCTCTTCCAAAGCCTGTTTCCTTCCATCTACATCCAGTTCACTTCAAACCTCACTCTCCTTGCTTCCTCCTCCTATCCTTGGTACTAAAGATATGAACATCCTAGTTAAGACATACACCTACATTCAAATCGCAGCTCCACTGCCATGCAGTAAGTAGCTTTACTGTCATTATTATTTTTTTCTAATTTTTGGAGAGATTTATTTTTTGAGAGAGCTAGTGCCCAAGCACAAATGGGGGAGGGGGGTGTTTGTGCAGCAGGAAAGGGAGAGAGAATCCTCAAGCAGACTCCCTGCTGAGCACAGAACCTGATATGGGGCTTGATTCCAGAACCCTGAGATCATGACCTGAGCTGAAATTAAAAGCCAGTAGCTCAAGCAACAAGTCAACCAGGCGCCCCTATTTTTATTATTGGTGCCAGTAAGAACAGAAAAATAGGAAAGGGTAATAAAAGTGTTGACGGCCCAATTTCTTTGTTTTCCCTAGACAGAAGTGAAAGACAAAGGCAAACATAGGACTGAAAAAACACAAATCAACACTTCTGAGTAACAACTAAATTGATCAAGTCTACTAATATTCTGTCAAGAGTAGTCAGATCCTTTGGGTACAAAAAAAAGAAGACAGATGAAAGGCCATGAAGAAGTTTAACTCTATTTCCCACCCCTCTCAAACTCAATATTGCCATTATAGATTCTATCATAAAGGGCACAGATACGATAAATGGGAGCCAAGACTGAATGAAAGGGATTTTGAGAAAAAGTAAGAGCTGTCCCTATGCTGGGCATACTTACACCAAGGACAAGCATATTTCATAAAGATGCTAAATACCATACTGATTCCCGTGGCTAAGGTCTTCAGAGAATCCAGTGACTCCCAGAACCACTCTCAGATAATCAATTCTTCTTTCTTCTTTATTTCAAACCCTCTATCCAAGATAAACTGGTCCCCAAATTCAATCTCCTATCCAAAAAATTCAATTAAAAATGAGGGGCATTCAATAAGGTACTCTGAGTGGTAAATTTCAGTGATTAAAGATTTGGGCACTGGAGTCAGGCAAACCTGTGCTTCTGAATTGTCTAGCAGTAATGAACACTCAAACGTTAATAACCATTACTATTCAGTGCAGGATCTTTCATCTCAATACTAGTCTTAAATAAAGACATTAACTGCCTCCCAATTATCTATTAACAATTTGATCCTCCCATTAAGAATGTTATTTTCACTTGAAGAGACCATAGCAAGGCTATTTTTTATTGATGTCCAGGGAAGGATAGTATCCATTATTATAGGCCAATGCTCAAAAGACTGGCCAAGTTCTTCCGTAAATAAAGTTTTGTTGAAGAATAGTCATGCTCATTCCTTTAGATATTGCCTATGACTTCTTTTGCACTACGACAGCAAATATAAATAACTGTGACAGAAACTATACACTCTGCAAAGCCTAAAGTACCTACGACCTGGCCCTTCCCAGAAAAAGCTTACAGATGTGGCTCAGTCTCTCACTACAGAAGGCTCTTCAAGCTTTCTGAAGTATAGGCATCTCCACATCTATATTCAACCTGTACTCTGTCTGGCACAACAGTTACTTATTACACATTTGAGTCAATGGTTCTACAGTGTTGTCCTTGAGTTCCTTTTAAAATACCCCTGAAGGCTATGTGATTTTGTTGATCTTATCGACATTTATTTTATCAGTCTGTCTTAAACTATCACAGATATTTGCTCTAGTGCCTTCAATTAATTTACTTCAGAGTAAGGTTAAAGCAATTAACTCTTTCAGCTTGATAATTATTTCCTTTCCAGCCTCTCTGCTACATAATCAACTCAGTCCTGCTCTACAATTGATGGTTTTTAAATCCCTTACAAAATGCTCCCCCAATTTTTTTCTACCCGTACAGCAATTTTATTAGAGTTTGTAATAGACGTGTTTGCTTCAAGTGGGCTATTCTAACATGTTTTTGTTTAAAACATCCCTCCCCTACATGTTTGTTGCGGGAACTTTAATACCATTACACTTCTGTATAGAGACAGGAATGTCATGGGTTTAGGAAAAAACTGTCTAGGTTCAAACCACTAGTTCGCCACTTACTAGCTGTGTGACCTTAACCTCTTTAAGCCTGTTTCCTCATCTATCAAATGGAGATAAATGTAGTAACCACTTCAGTCATTATGAAGACTAAATTACCAAATCACATAATCCTTTTAAAGTTCTTAGCACCAAGACTAGTACAAAAGAAGTACTCAACAACTAACACACAGGCACAAACATAGGAACTCCACCCCACCCCAAAAGGATCTTGGGTGTATCATAGGATATGAGATCATAAATCTGTATGACTTCCGCTAGGAAGAGATTTTCATTATTTTAAAAACTCCTGTATTTCAAAGAATATCCACATACAGAAAGAATGTGAGGAGGTAAGAGTTCACAAAATTTAAATTGTCAAATAGCTTTTTGAACAGATCTTATATATGGATATATATGTTCTTTATTCTATACTGATAGTATTTAAAAATGTCAAAGCAAGACAAAATCTAGGACTCACAAGAAAGTAGGTCTAGGATTTTTGCATTCTATTTCCTATTTTATACATGTATAGGAGATAAAACATTAAATGTTTTAACATGGCAACTCCAGCAAAAAAGAAGTCATACATAGTTAAGTGAAGCTATACCCACAATTTCCAAGGTAGTACCTGTGAATGCCATTTTAAGTTTTTCTTAAGTATAGAAATATTCACAAGCCCTCTTACCTTTAAGATTCTTCAGGTGGAACAGTCATGTAATCAGTTTTCCATCAAACTATTCTGGGGAGGGAATTATGAAAATTAGCCCTATATTACTTCACTTTCACCCAGCTGCGACCCTATTTATCTCGGATTCAGAATAAAAGAGAACAGTTAAATATAAAGAATGGTTTATTCCAGAGAGCCCTGAATAGTGAATACAATTTATTGAGAATGTAAGACATTTTGACACAGTTAAGTATACGCCTTCAAATATGAAGATACATACAGGTAATGGAGGCAAGCAATAATGAAAACATTTTGTTTAGTGAGAGAAGCACAACTCACATTTCAGCATATAGGAAAAAAACAACTGAAAACAAAATAACGGAGAATTAGAAAAGATCTACCCCAACAAATAGACTGGTCATATCACCTAAGAAGATAATTTAGAAAAAGATTTAGAAATTCAACAACTACTAGATTTAAATTACTTCCTGAACTCCAGACCTTAAGTATGTTTAACCAATAGTCACTTTTCTTTTTTTCCCCCTCTCTTTTTTCAACCAGACTCCCCAACCTGCTACAGTCTGTATTTATTCATTCAATAAATATTTAGCCAGTGACCCTATTTTCTAGGTACTATTAGGCCTTATGCATTAACACACCTAACAAAAACAAAAACAAAAACAAAAATCAACAATCACAATACAGTAAACAGGTCCTATAATGGGGTTAAGCGCAAGATGTAAAAGGAGCACATAATAAGTACCAAATCCTTGCAACATATCTACATTTGTAAAAAAAAAAAAAAAAGGCTTCCCAATTGAGAGCAAATAGATTAAAAAAATATTTTTCTAACCCCCTGACCATTCTGTACCACTGTAGCATTTCCATCTTTAAAAGGCTTGGAACTGGGGGTGCCTAGGTGGCTCAGAGAGTTAAAGCCTTAGCCTTCAGCTCAGGTCATGATCTCAGGGCCCTGGGATTGAGCCCCACATCGGGCTCTCTGTTCAGCAGGGAGCCTGCTCCCCCCGCCTGCCTCTCTGCCTACTTGTGATCTCTCTCTGTTAAATGACTAAAATCTTTAAAAAATATGTATTAAAAAAAAAGGTTTGGAACTGGAATTACTAATTAAAACATGGTAGTGAGAATTTTAATTTTCTTTCTTTTCTTTCTTTCTTTCTTTCTTTCTTTCTTTCTTTCTTTCTTTCTTTCTTTCTTTCTTTCTTTCTAATCAATTTGAGACAGAGAGAGATAGAGCATGAACAGAGGAGAGGTGCAGAAGGAGAGAAAGGGAGAAGCAGACCCCCCACTGAGCTGGGAGCCTGGTCCCAGGACCTTGAGGATCATGACCAAAGGCAGACACAACCATCTGAGCCACCCAGGTGCTCCGAGAATTTTAATTTTCAAAACAAAGGATATATGCGAATCAGAGCACATAGGTAATTTGATGTGCTCGCTATGTTAGATTTCCTATATGGAAATAACCATTGGGCAAACATAAAAGATAACACTTTGCCCGACCCCACACTATAAAGGCTTAACCTCCAAAAAAAGTTTTCAGAAGATGGCTGGACATACATCCAGATCTTCTGGACGTATGTAAAGAGAAGGATCTTTTCTCTTTCTTTTTTTTTTTTTTTAATTTGACAGAGAAAGAGAGAGATCACAAGTAGGCAGAGAGGCGGGCAGAGACAGAGGAGGAAGCAGAATCCCGGCCAAACAGGGAGCCCAATGTGGGGCTCAATCCCAGGACCCCGAGATCATGACCCAAGCTGAAGGCAGAGGCTTCAACCCACTGAGCCACCCAGGCATCCCGGGATCTTTTCTCTTTCTACACATTTTATAAAATAGTACATTTCACACAATTATCTGAGTATATTAATTGTCTAACTGAACACCACACATATAAAAAAAATAATTGGGGCAGGGCACCTGGGTGTCTCAGTCGGTTAAGCGTCTGCCTTCAGCTCAGGTTCCCAGGGTCCTGGGATTGAGCCCAACATCAGGCTCTCTGCTCAGTGGGGAGCCTGCTTCTCCTCTTCCTCTGCCTGACCCTCTTTCTGCCACTCTGCCCACTTGTGCTCTATCAAATACATAAATCAAATCTTTAAAAAAAAAAGTACAATGAAGAACCATCAAATTATGATATGTATTTACAAAAACAGCAACAACATTTTCATTTCTACCAATCGCTTCAATTTTACCCCACCTTTATAACTACCAACCAAGAATAAAACTGAAATGGATACGAAACTTAAGACTTTCAATCAATTTTAGTTTTAGTGAACTCATTTACATACTGTTACGGTCTGAATGTTTACATCCCCCCAAAATCACATGTTGAAATGCTGAATATGAGATGGTGTAAGTGGGGCCTTTGGGAAGTGCTTATATCATTGAGAAGCCTCATGAATGGGATTAGTACCTTAGAAAAGAGGCTACAGAGAGATCCCAAACCCCTTCCACCACATGAGGATGCAAGGGAAAATCTGTGATCTGGAAGAGGCCCCTCACCCAACCATTCTGCCACCAGAACTCTGAGAAATAAATTTCACTTTCTTTATAAATAAAGCCACGTGGTTTGTGATATTTTGTTATAGCAGCCTGAACGGATAAGACACATGCTCTTCTTTCAGTTACTATTGCACAATAGGTTCCCAGAAATACTTTCTAATTTAGTTTTTTTTTTTTAAGATTTTATTTATTTATTTGAGAGAGAGAGATCACAAGTAGGCAGAGAGGCAGGCAAAGAGAGAGGAGGAAGCAGGCTCCCTGCTCCCCTGCTGAGCAGAGAAACCTGATGCAGGGCTCGATCCCAGGACCCTGAGATCATGACCTGAGCTGAAGGCAGAGGCTTAACCCACTGAGCCACCCAGGCGCCCCTAATTTAGTTTTTGATAAGATTTTCAGTGATTTGGTTGCTTGTCAGCAGCTGATCAACAACAGGAATTTCTGGGAATCTTTCATATTCAATTCCTTCATTCTGGGCCTATACCCAGAAAAAAGCCCGTTTTCCAAGCACCATTCATTGATGACCAAATAATCTTATATCTTGTTGTTTACCAAAGAAACTGAAAATAGAAAAGGTGAAGTCATCTACACTTATCAGTCTTATAATAAAATCAGCTTCCCATATCAATCTAGGAAGTGAAGATATGCTTCAGAATGTCTCTAAAATTCTTATGCAGTGTCTGCAACATCATGTGAGAGCCAAGAGTCCACTAATATGAAGCATATCACTTTATACCAAGCTCTACAATGACCAATAACCTAATTATTGAAGCAAAATTTTTTTTTAATTTCATTTATTTGAGAAAGAGAGTGCATGCAAACATGAGAGGGGGAGGAGCAGAGGAAGAGAGAAGCAGTCTCCCCACTGAGCAGGGAGCCCAATGCAGGGCTCAATTCCAGGACCCTAAGATCATGATTTGAGCCAAAGGCAGATACCTAACTGAATGAGCACCCAGGCACCCCTAAGCAAATCATTTTTAAAAGGTTAGAATGGGGGCGCCTGGGTGGCTCAGTGAGTTAAAGCCTCTGCCTTCGGCTCAGGTCATGATCTCAGGGTCCTGGGATCGAGCCCCACATCGGGCTCTCTGCTCAGCAGGGAGCCTGCTTCCACCCTCTCTCTGCCTGCCTCTGCCTACTTGTGATTTCTCTGTCAAATAAATAAATAAAATCTTTAAAAAAAAAAGGTTAGAATGAATAAAGAATAAAATATTTGCAAAGTGAAGGGAACTAGAAATCCTTGGGCAGAAAACACAGATTAAACTGAAAACAGGAAAACAGTTTTTCAAATGCAATATAATTATGGAAAATTAGATTTCATCAAGACTATGCTCTAAAAAAGAAATTAATTTTCCTATTTCATTTTACATTTAATGTAGCATCATCTCAATAAGGCTTGCACTGTTAAACAAAGGACTACACATATGTTAAAAAATGTAATTGACTAAAAAATGTAATTGATAAATCATATATAAATGAAATAAGGAAATTCAAGTTGCCATTACATTCTGAAACTGGTAATAAGTAAACTGGGGAGTTCTAGTTCTGGGTAAAATGGAGTAAGCATATTCCACCTTGTTAATCTCACTGACTGAAACTATAAAACCCAGACAGAAAAAAATGGAGCAGCTAATTGAAATTTTGAAAGTAAATAACAGCAGGTGGATTAAGGAAGAGCCCAGAATCTGATATATTTTCAGGCTGGTTGTGAGCTTATAACTTTCCATCTAGTTTTGTCCCCAGCCGGGGCTTAATGGAACCTGAAACCCAAAATGTAGCAGAGAGAAAAGCTCTAGGAAAAGCCCTCTGTCTCTGTCCAAAGAGTGGAAAAGGGGTCTCCTAATTGCTTAGAAAGAGTAAGGGAAATAAATCTCTTCTTTTTTCTGTTCCTCATTCCCCATGACCCAATTCCCAATCCTGTGGTGACAGCTTCAACACTGGCAGCAGTGAGGCCAGCAGGAAAGTCTGAGGGAAAATTACCATCCTCAGACTGACTAAAGTCTGACTGACTAAAGAAACTGGACTAATCTCAATTTTTCTCTTGTCTTCCTGTCACTTGTCTCTGGATGCAATTGTAGAAAATATGTACCACAGTGGAATAAATGAAATGAAGCCGGAGGTTTCTGGCCAGAGGACGGGGTGGGGAGTGGGGGGTGTCCCAAGGATCTAGAAAACACCATGAGCATGATAGAGGAGAAAGAGTTTAAGTAACTTATAAGTTGTTTGTGAACTCCTAGCTCAGCCCTGAGCTCTTCTTCTACAGGTTTAACCTTAAAGCAGCATACCATAGACTCTGAAGACTAAAATATAGGATAAACCCCATGCAAATCACAGATTGGCTATTGGGTAATACATATTATGGAAAAAATACAAACATACTACAAAGGTTTTGAAAACAGAACTGAGAATAAAACTATAGGCTGAAGAAAGCTGGTTGGAATTGTGGCCTAAAACCTAACTGAATCAACTGTCTACCCAAATAAAAATATCAACATTCTCCATAGTATTTAAGCAAGACACTAAGACTCATAGTAAATGTTCAGAATCTCCAAAACACAACCCAAAATTACTTGGCAGAGAGGAGCAAGAAAATCTCAAATTCCAGTGAGAAAAAGAAAATCAAGAGAAAACAACACCAAGATAACACAGATATTAGAGCACTGGGTGAATTATCTGATAAAGACTTTAAAGCAGGTAAAAGAAAAAATGCTCCACAAGAGCAAATACTCTTGAAACAAATGGAAAACTAGAAAGTCACAGCAAAAACAAACAAAAAACCTACAAAATATAAAGAATCATCAAATGAAAATTTTAGAACTGAAAAATAGAATAACTGAAATAGATAAATAGAGTGGACAGACTCAATAACAGAATGGAAAGTCAGTGAACTTAAAGACAGATCAACAGAAATTATCCAATCTGAGCAATAGAAAAAAATATTGAAAAAAAATATTAGTGCCTCAGGGACCTGGGACAACACCAAAACCTTAACATTCATGTCAAGAGCCCAAGGAGAAAAAAATGAGTTCAATACAGAAAAAAAGGAAGATGAAGAAAAATAATGGCCAGAGACTCCCAAATTTGGAGGAAGACATAAATCTCTAAACTCAAGAGGCTCACAGATCTCAAATAGAATAATGAAATCCATGCCTAGACACATCACAGTTGGGATTTGTGAAGACAGAAGAGCAACAGAAATGATAAATACCTGGATAACTGTAATTAACTACCCCCTCTTGAATTCTTTAAAACATGTCTGGCAATGAAAAGCAAATATCACATTTTCTAATAAGATTTCTTGTAGATATAGATGTACACAAGACAATTACAACATTAAGGGGAAAGGGATCTATATGGTGATAGGTTTCTATATTTTACTTGAAGTGATAAAATACTGATTCTAAGGAAACTAAAAATATAAATGTATATATTATAATCCTTAGAGCAATCACTAAAAGAATGATATATAGGCAAAAACACAATAAACTAAAATGGAATACTAAAAAATGTTCATATATCCCAAAGAAAGAGATTACATAAGAACAAAAAGGGAACCAAAAAAATAAAATGTGGGTGCCTGGGTGGCTCAGTCGGCTGGGCATTTGACTCCTGATTTCAGCTGAGGTCGTGATCTCAGGGTGGTGAGATCGAGCCCCTCACCAAGGGCATGGAACCTGCTTAAGATTCTCTCCCTCTCCCTCTGCTCCCCCCGCCCTTGCACATAAACATGTGCAATATGCACTCTCTCTCTCTAAAAAATAAGAAAATAAAATAGAACTCAATCCAAATATAGCAATTGCTATAATACGTGAGATGCAGGGTAAGCATGACTGCATCAACGTATTTACATCAGAAAAGGTCTCAAATTAGTGATTTAAATTTCTATGTTAAAAAACTAAAAGAAGAAAAAGATATACAAAGCAGGCAGAAGGAAAGAAATAAAGGGCAGAAATCAATGAAACTGAAAACAGAAAAACAGAAAAATTAATGAAACCAAAAGCCTGTTATTTGAAAAGAAAAATCAATAAAATTTAAACCTCTAGCAAATAGCACTGAATAGCCCTAGTACTTTTTGAAGAAATTAAATCTGCAGTCTTCCAAAAAAGAAATCTCCAGGCCCAGATAATTTCTCTGGTGAATTTTACTAAACATTTAAAGAAATAACACCAGCTCAACACAATCTCCTCCAGAAAATGGAAGATAAGTGTTTCCCAATTCATTTTATGAGTCCATCATTATCCTGATAGCAAAACCAGACAAAGATAGTAAAAGAACTGATATATTAGATTTAATAAAAATAAACTATGGTACATTCAGCCATACAATGGAATACTACTCAGTCAAAAAAAAAAAAGGAATGGACTAGTGCTTCATTCATCAACTTGAATGAATCTTAAAGGCGATATACTCAAAGAAGCCAGTGTCAAAAGGTTACATATTACACAACTGCATTTATATGACATTCTCAAAAGGTCCAAATTGTAATGTCAAAGAATTCTTTGATTAGTTGTCACTTGGGTTTGGGTAGGGTTTAACTACAAAGATAGCATGAAGGAGCTTTTTGGAGGTAATGGAACCATTCTGAATCCTGACTCTGGTGATCGTAATACAAACCTACATGTGTATTAAAATTCAGAACTACAAAACCAAAAAAGGTCAATTTTATCATATGTTAGTAAAATTGAAAATGTTTTATAAGTAAAGAATATCATGTGAAAGTAATTTGGGGCGAGAACATAAATTGTTAATGTCTTCAGTGAAGGTACTTTTTCACTGACAACTTCATGGTCTCAATCTTTCCAATGGCTCTATACTATTGCTAACACATAGAGGTCACCCATCTTACATTGCCACTGATGAGCTTGAGAGGAGGTATCTAAATTTTCTATTTCTGGTTCCTGAATATCTGTCAAAGGTCATGTATTCTATAGTCCATGGAGAAACAGATTAAAAGCAACAGGCACAACTTCACAACCCCACTAAATTCTAAGGCAGAGTTATAGATCAGTTCCAAGACCCTAGTAATGGTATGGAGCTGACCAGTTTTTCACTGTTTGAGGGAAGACAAGCACTACACCTGACTTCCAACTGGATAATGCTTTTTTTTTTAAAAGATTTTATTTATTTATTTATTTATCTGTTTATTTCTGTGCACTCAAGTAAGCAGAGGGAATTTCAGAGAGGGAGGGAGAGGAAGGGGGAAAGAATCTCAAGCAGACGCCACACTGAGCACAGAGCCTAAGCCAGCGCTCAATTCCACAACTCTGAGAGATCATAACTTAAGCTGAAACCAAGAGTAGGACACTCAACCGACTGGGCCAGGGAGGCGCCCCCGGGTTACACTCTTATGGGACAGGTGTCCACTCTATAAGAAGAATATATCTATGATGCAATACTTTCTTTTAAAAAAGAAAAACGAGGGGCACCTGGGTAGCTCAGTCAGTTAAGTGTCTGCCTTCGGCTCAGGTCACGATCCTGGGGTCCTGGGATCGAGCCCCACATCAGGCTCCCTACTCAGTAGAGGGCCTGCTTCTCCCTCTCCCTCTGCCTGCTGCTCCCCCTGCTTGTGCTCTTTCTCTCTCTATCAAATAAATGGATAAAGTCTTAAGAAAAAGAAAGAAAAGAAAAGAAAAGAGAAAAATTAGTGTCTTCTATGTGCCTACTTCATCATGAAGAGTTTGATAAGAAAATCATATGAAAGGCTTCCACTATTTCTCCAAATGAAAAACATTATAAAGCAGTATGATGTTAAATGTCCTCCAATAATTTCAATATATATTCATGCAATTCTTCTCCAATAACCCCACCACCCCTGCTTAAGGTATGGTGGACAGAAGAGAGAGGAGGAGCTGATTGTGCAATCTTCACTTGTCTTCAAGATTCTCATCTCCATTTTCTCATCCCTATTTACTAAAACAAGATGACATAACTAATTCAAATGGTAAAGGCAAACCTAACACTCACTTTTTTGGTTTCTTTCCATCAGCAATTCCTCAATGCCTATTACAGGTCCCTTGAAGGGGAGAGTAATAAATGTGGAAAAGCAGAATTTACATTGAGAAGATTAAGCATTATGCCTATTAAAGACAAAGAACAAAAGAACAGTGAGGTGGGAGAGACTCATCTCACAACCAAACTTCCCAGGACTAGCTATAGGAGCCCTTGGGATCAATAGCACCATACCCTCATCTGGCAAGCAGAACAGCCAAGAGAAGAAAGTCATCCTGGATGGAAGTATGGGAAGTAGAGGAACTGTTATCTTTTCATTTTTTTCCCTAATCCAAAACAGAAAAACTGTCAATTATATCTTTAACCTTTGTTCTACCTTAGATAGATGCCCAATCTGAATTGGCAATCCCTGCCTATCCATCCCCCAAAAACATATATGGCACAGAAAACACTTGCAAATAAATAAACAAATCCTAAAAATTAAAGGGGAGTTAATGACAACAAATGACCACATACAAATGCTTGTTACAGTGGGACAGAAGTGGGTTTCACCTATAACAGGGAAAAAAAAAGGACAATGTTCAAAACACTGCTTCTGAAAGACTACTTTCTGTTTAAACAAGATTTTAAAAACCTTAATTACAGAGTTTCAACTTCAGAAATTAGTCTCTTTTTTGCAAAGATGTGAAAGGTCACTCTTCGGTTCCTCAAGAAATGTCATTCTCTAATCCTTTGTAAATTGGTACAAATCGCTATAGTGAAACTAGTACTGAAAAGAAAAAAACAATTGTTTTGTGTAGTAAGCAGGACATTCACGCTCTCTCTACTCCAGTTCTGCCTATTATCTGAATTTCTTAAACTCTCCCAGGTAGTGGTCTCAATAAATACAGTTTTATATTACCTAAATATATAATCAACGTATTCTCAAATAAATATTTCACAGATAACTTAAAGAGACATTGCATCCTACTTCTATAAAACATAAATATTCTAATCTGGAAATATGTTATCACTTACTATGAATACTTACTTAAAAAATGAAAAAGAAAGAACACTCTTCTACGTTAACATCAGGCATGGGCAGATAGTGGGATTCTTTCCTAAATGTAATCTTATTATAAATGCTCCAAATGCCCCAAGAGCTGGACTTTTGGGTATGCACTCCATATTATTTCTAGATATTACTTTCTGACATTTCCTAAGTTATCTCATTTAACTTTTACAGTATTTTGTGAAAACTTCTCCATCCTATATACAATGAAATTAAGTAAATTGTCTAAGGTCACAAAGCCAGTTCTAAGTATCAGGAGTGGAACTCAACTAGCCCTTTGCTAAAAGGGCTTAAAAGAAAACAAATATTAACCTGGGTCACCAAATATTAAAGGAAATTAATGGAAAGGCAGAAATTCTTAGGAGAGAAATAATGGCTATAAAAAATACAGAAACAAATGGAAACTTCAGAACCGAAAAATACAGTATCTGAAATAAGATCTCAACAAGAGATTGGAAATACAAAGGAATGAGTCAGTAAATTGAGGATGTATCAAAAGAAATGATCTAATCTGAAGAACCGAGAAGTGAAAGAAAATGAAGTCTCTTGAGTCCCATGGACAATATCCAAAGTTCTATTTATGTCATCTGAGTTCCAGAAAAATAGGAAAAAGAGGTTGGCACATTAAAAAAAAAAAAAAAAAAGCAAACAAAAAGAAATGTTGCAGAAATAATTTCCAAAACCTTCCCAAATTTAAAAATTCACAAATTTCAGGAGATAACAAATAGGATTAACGCAAAAGATAAACATGCCCATTAAAACCATAATCAACCACACAAAAGCAAAAGTGAAGGAAAAAAATCTTTAAAATAGAGAAACACAACATACAGATGAAATTAATGATTCAAATTATTGCAGACTTCTCATCAGAAACAACGGGATCTATAAAGGCAGGACACCTTCAGTGCTAAAGAAAATAACTGTTAACCCACAATTTTGTATCTGGTAAAGAAATCCATCAGAAATGAAAGTGGAAAAGGCATTTTCAATTAAGAAAAACAAAGAGAATTTATCATCAGCAAGTCTAACTTAAAAGATATTCTAAAGGAAGTTCTCCAAGCTGAGGAGAAATGATAAAGAGAAACTTGAAAATCCATTAACAAAGAAGAAAAATAGTCAACAGCCACATATAGATAAGAGACTATTTTTCTCCGCTTAAGTTCCCTAAAAAGTATGATTACTGTAAGCAAAAATTACATTATTGTCTAGTGGGGTTTTCATTCCATATACATGTAATACATGCAACAACTTTAACATAAAGGTCACTAGAGGAGTTGTTTGGCTCCTATAGTCACTTCAAGTGGTAAATATTAACCCTAAATAGATTGTTAAAGTTTCAGTATATATATATAATTCCCAGAGCAGCACTGTCCAATAAAGATATAATGTGAGTCACATATCTAATTTTAAATTTTTAGTAGCCATATTCTAAGTTAAAATAAAATTAATCTAGTGTATTTTATTAAGTCAAAGTGTCCAAATATTAACCAGTAAAAAACCTATTAAATGAGACATTTTATATTCTTTTCATGGTAGTAAGTCTTTGAGATCTGAGTGTATTTTCCATTTATAGCATATCTCAAATCAAACTAGACACACTTCTAGTTGTCAAGAGTAGGCGTAAAGCGACCACAAAGACATAATTCAAAGAGATATAGTCAAAAAGTCAACAGATAAATTTAAAGTAGAATATCCAATGTTCACATAATGGAAAAAAGGGCAAGAAATGGGAAACAAAGTAGCAGATCAATAATTAGATACAAATAACCTAAACATACTGAGAGACTGTCCGATTAGATTTTACAAAGACAAGACACTCAATTAAAAAAAAAATTTATTTGAGTACAACTGACACACAATGTTACATTAGTTTCAAGTGTACAACAAAGTGATTCAACTTCTCTACATGTTATGCTATGCTCCCCACAAGTGCAATTACCATCTGTCCCCATACAATGCTATTACAATATTAAGACTATAGTCTCTATGTTGTGCCTTTTATTCCTGTGATTTATTCATTACATAACTGGAAGCCTGTATTTCCCACTCCCCTTTTTCCATTTTGCCCAGCCTCCTTCCTTTCCCTTCCCTCTGTCAACTATCAGTTTGTTCTCTGTATTTCTAGGTCTGGTTCTGCTTTTTAAGAAACTTACTTTGAATATAAAGACATAGGTTAAAATGAAAGCATAGAAAAAGATATGCCATGCAAATAGTAGTCAAAGAAGTTGGAGTGGCTCTATTAATATAAAATATATTTTTAACTTCTCTTAAGGGCTTGATTGGATTTGTGTCTCCTTCATTTAGTTTTATTAGTTTTATCTACTTCTGTAGCAGTTTTGAAACAACAAAGCTATTTTCCGTTTCACGCATCTCCCTCATATTACTCATACTGATGTCTAAGTGACTGAACACATACAACAGTTTCTAAAGAAATATGGCCTTAGTGCATTAAAGCTGTCCAATTTGAAGACTCTTCTATGATAATGTTTTCAGGTGAATGATAGCTTACAAATTTTTTAAGTTATTAATATTTATTCCCCATTAGAACAATAATTTTTTTAAAGATTTTATTTTATTTATTTGACAGAGAGAGAGAGAGAGAGAGATCACAAGTAGGCAGAGAGGCAGGCAGAGAGAGAGAGGGAAGCAGGCTCCCCGCCAAGCAGAGAGCCCGATGCGGAGCTCGATCCCAGGACCCTGAGATCATGACCTGAAGGCAGAGGCTTTAACCCACTGAGCCACCCAGGCGCCCCGAACAATAATTTAAAGAAACGATTTTCTTGACAGGCCATCTAGGCATACAAAACAGTGTTACAAATAAGTTACCTTAACAGATCAATCATTTATCATTTGTAAGCTGTTTCACTGATCCCAGAGAATTTTCAAAACAGTGATGCTGTGGCTGCTCTTTTGAATATTTATATTTTTGTTTTCATTTACTTTAGGAAGCTGAACTACTATGTTGGCCAGGGTACAGAGACTGGTTTGGAATACAAAGACAGATTAAGATACTATAACCCCTTCTGCTGCAAAAGCCAGAGTTGGAGAAGTAGCATACAAAAGATGAATAAGATAGCATATGCTAACTGCCAAATGTGAACTACAGGCATTTTTCAGGACTAATTTAGTCAGAAAGAATTCATTTAGAACCGCAATAGGAGATAAGGGTAAAGACATAATTATGGGCCAGAATGTAAAGGGACTTAAAGTTTAAGCCCAAGACAGGATTTAAATTGTGTTTTGTAAAAAGTAGGAAATCACTAAGGAAAAGAACACCTCGATCCCATTTACCTAATTTGACATGTTTAAACTGGGTGTTTTGAAATAATGCAGCTGCAGAATGTAGAGAAAGAGAGGAAAGTATGGAAAACTAATTAGGAAAAAATGGAAGAACACTGGGGAGCAATAAAGAAAGCCTGATTAGGACTAAGCCCCTCAAGGGCAACGACCACTTTTCATCCCAGATCCACTAGACACAGACATTAACAAACCTATAGAAGAAGATTATGGGTAAGGAAATGCCTACTTTATATCAGGCAATAAACTGACATGCCTTTGCACATTTAATCCTCAAGATCCCATACTATAGGACTTTTTAAAAATTAAAACACCACTAATATTGAACACTAGTAATATTGCACTAAAGAGGTTTGAAAATCGCTAAACAGAGTTAACTTAAAGGTGTGAAACGGGGGCACCTGGGTGGCTTAGTGGGTTAAAGCCGCCGCCTTCAGCTCAGGTCATGATCTCAGAGTCCTGGGATCCAGCCCCGCATCCGGCTCTCTGCTCAGCGGAGAGCCTGCCTCTCTGCCTACTTGTGATCTCTCTGTCAAATAAATAAATAAAATATATTTTTTTAAAAAGGTGTTAAACAAAAAAGATTGGAGTTAGCTGCTATTACCACTGGACTTGGGTTAGTGCTCCTTAAAAATTAAAATAGGTGAAGACACTGATTAAGTCACAAATAAAAGGTGACAATCACTATCTGGGACAACTAGAATGCAAAGCTAGGTCTGACTGACTCCAAAGAACCAATTTTTACCTTACTGTCAAAATTATATTAAAAAGACTCTCCTGAAAGTATATCTGAGAATTCTTGGGTAAAAGGTAAAATAAGGAGGAAGATTAGTGTTATCACTAACAGAGATGTCAGAGTCTCAAGAGCATTTAAATGTTAAAAGTTGAGAACATATTTGATCATAATTTTCACTACAAGTTTTGGTGTGATAATCTTTTATAAAAACAAAGGAATATAATCTTTAAGAAAACATGTCTGTATGTTGGTATTCGCCCTGGAGGTGTTGGAGCCCAAGTTAACGCCAGGTGTCTATATGAAGGATGGTGAGCTCCTCAATATGAGGTATCTGAGGGGCCTAGGGTGAAGGATGCCTCTTGGCACAAAGCATCAGAGCCTTAAGAAGAATGAAAATGTTATGCAACATGGGAGAGGAATTTGGCTACATCCTGGTGATTGATCATAAGTAAATACACTAAGGATATTGGGTCAGGTTTCCCCTTGTAAGAGAAGGGAGTCATAAATTTGGAAAGGGAGAAAATGAAAACAAACACTGGAAAACAATGAAACTGGAAAAATTAGTACCAGCTCATGGTTTTTTATATATACAAAAATAAAAATAGCACCCAAATCTTGGTTTTCTAAATAACTTTCTCCACTAAAAGAAATCCTTCCTTCAAAAACGGCTGATTCCAGGGTCACAGCAGGGAAGGTATGTGCAAGGTGACACTAGAACATTTCCCTGTGTCAAACAGTAAGGAAGCACTCAAAGCAAGTCAAAAGACACATAAACCAGCTTGAAGGGGCTTTCATTGGTCAAAGCCGGGACAATTTGAGAATAAATAGCAAATCTGATAAAGAATAGGCTATTTATAAATTATCAAAATACTTTCCCACAAAATGCTTGTTAGTTACTAAGAGAGAGAGAAAAAAACTTTAGTGAAGAAGTTTGGGAGACTTCACCTTAATCAAGTGATCAAAGTGTACAACATCAGTAACAGCACAAATAGAAATTGTACGCCATCCAAAAGGATGCAATGAGAACAGCATCATTACTGAGACTCTCCTGCAGAAAAAAAAATGCACAATTTGAACCCAACCATGAGGAAATACCAGGCAAATCTAAATTGAGAGACATTTAACAAAACTAACCTGCAATCTTTTAAAGTGCCATGGTTATGCAAATCAAGAAAAGACTGAGGGATTGTTCTAGGTAGGAGGAGTGTAAAAAGACATTACAGTTAAATGCAACACAGAAAATCTGAACTGCATCCTCTTGTTAACAAATGAAATTACTGGGAAACTGGCAAAACCTAAATGAGGTCTGAGAGTCAAACTGTAGTAATACAGCGATGTTAATTTCCTGATTTTTATATATTTATGTAAAAGAAAGTCCTTATCCTTGTTTGGGGTCATGAGAAGGCATCTGCAATTTACTCCCAAATGGCTCAGGGTTTGAAAAAGCTTCTCTGTACTTGTACTTGGGACTTAAGCAGGATTGTGTCTGCAACTTACTCTCAAATGGTTCAGGGAAAAAAGTCCTTTGTATTGTACTTAGAATTTTTCTGCAAGTTTAAAATTGTTTAAAAAAAAAAAAGATTATCTACGATACTCATTTATAGGACCTAACATGAACATGTAAGCAGAACAGTACTCTTTCCAAATGAAGACTATGTGTTTCCACCTCTTCTTATAAGAAAAGAATCCACTTTATTATTTATGGGATTCTTAATGACTTTGGATCTATATCTGCACCGTAACAACTATTCCTTTCCTCGGCTGCACTGGCCATATTTCAAATGCTCAACAGCCACATCAGCTACTGTATTGGTAGCACAGATACACATTTCAATCATCACAGAAAAGTCTACTACTAGATAGCACTGCAGATACACATTTCAATCATCACAGAAAAGTCTACTACTAGATAGCACTGACCTAGAGTATGAAAGGCCAACTGATAGAATGAATAACTAAAGACCCAAGAGTCAGATGGACTTGAGTATATATTTCTTAACAAGTTCTCTGACACTTAGCAAGTCATTTAACTTCTCTAGAGCCTCAGACTCCTTTCTGTAAAATGGATTAATACACCCAACATTGCAAGGCTGCTGAAAGGTCAAATAAAAATTTATGTAAAATGTCTAAAACAGAGTGGTTGGCGCATAACAAATATCTGACAAACATTAGGTCTCTTCTGTAATTTGGACAAGTAATTTCTTAATCTTTGATCTCAGGAGTTTTTTTTACTAGTTAAGCAATAACAGGAACATTAATATGAAAATAAGAAGCTTACTATCTTGCTTATTCAAAGGACAATGAGCTCCTTGTCGTTAAATTCAATGAAAAAATCTTTTGGGGCACCTGGTGGCTCAGTGGGTTAAAGCCTCTGCTTTCGGCTCAGGTCATGATCTCAGGGTCCTGGGATCGAGCCCCACATCGGGCTCTCTGCTCAGCAAGGAGCCAGCTTCCTCCTCTCTCTCTGCCTGCCTCTCTGCCTACTTGTCACCTCTCTCTCTCTGTCAAATAAGTAAATAAAATCTTAAAAAAAAAATCTTTTAGCTCTTGGGGTGCCTAGGTGGCTCAATCAGTTAAGCATCCTGACTCTTGATTTCGGCTCAGGTGGTGATCTCAAGATGGTGAGATCGAGCCCCTTGTTGGGCTCTGTGCTGGGCATGGAGCCTGCTTAACATTCTCTCTCTCCCTCTCCCCCTCTCTTTCTCCCATCTCTAAAAAAACAAAAATCTTGGGATGCCTGGATGGCTCAATCGGTTAAGTGTCTGCCTTTGGCTCAGGTCACGATCCAGGATCGAGTCCCCAGTTGGCTCCCTGTTCAGCGGGGGGCTTGCTTCTCCCTCTCCTCCCCACTTGTGCTGTCGCGCGCTCTCTCTCTCCCTCAAATAAACAAAACTTAAAAAAAAAATCTTAAAGCTTTTACATTACTCAACTCTCATCAACACTTGACCCTACTGATTACTCTCCCCTTGAAATACTCTATTCCTTTGGTTTCTGTAATACCACACTCAGGTCGTACTTCTCTGACCTTCACAGTATTCTTTGGGAACTTACATTCCTCCAGCACACATTTTTTTTTTTTAATGTTAGAGGCCACTGTGATTCCATTCAAGTTATATTCCCTCCCTCGGGCAATTCCACCTGTAGTTTTGACCATCTATAGAAGTGACTCAAATTTTCTATTTCCAGCTCATATCTCTCCTCTGAAATTTAGAACCATATTATCTAATTTCCATCTAAAAGTTCCAGAGATACCTTAAATGCAATATGCCAGAATCAAAAGAACCTTGGACCTTATGTGGTATCACCATCAACCCAGCTGTTTCCCTGAGTTGATGGGTGAAATTTCTATGTCCCGCACTCTCCAACCATAACAGAGGCCTGGTGATCTTAAATCCCACTCACTTTTGCCCACCTCCACAATTCTCATCCTAATTCAAGGTATCCTCATCTCCTCTGGACTACTACTCCAAGAGTCCTAACTAATTTCCCTATACCCCCTCTTGCTGCTTCTCTTCCCTTTCAATACCCACTACCACAAACATAATTCAGCTTCCTGGAACTACCAAAAATAAGTATTTTGGCTTCTAAATGACAACATTTTAAACAGTAAGATAGTTATATCACTTTACCCTTAGCTAAGTATTCTTAGTTCCATCTATATCCTGATAGATCAATTTTAAGATCACATTCGATCATACTCTCCTTTAAAAATTTCCCCTGAACTGAATATAAACCATGGATACAAGTAACTTAGCAGTTCATGCAAAAGACAGATTTGCATAAAGTTTCAAACTACAATTACTATTTTTAATGTTTCCAGCTGAAAGCAGGTTAACCTATTAAATATTAAATATAAGTACCTACTACATATCAGGCATTGTTCAGGGATTTGGGGACAAAACAATTACCCAAACTGACAAACCCTGTTCTCACAGAAACTCACTAAAGAAGAAATATAATAAACTTAAGATAGTAATTTATACAGTAGGTTAGAAAGTGATTAACGCTATGGAGAAAATCTGGCTTAAAAAGTGATAGGAGGGGTGCCTGGGTGGCTCAGTGGGTTAAAGCCTCTGCCTTTGGCTCAGGTGAGGATCTCAGGGTCCTGGAATTGAGCCCCACATCGGGTGCTCTGCTCAGCAGGGAGCCTGCTTCTCTCTCTCCCTCTGCCTGCCTCTCTGCCTACTTGTGATCTCTCTCTCTGTCAAATAAATAAAATCTTTTTTTAAAAAAGTGATAGGAAATGTGGGAGGAAGGTCTGCTATTTTATACAAAGTAGTCAGAGAAAACTTTAGTAGCAGAGTAGAAGTTGGTGTAACAGAGTGAGGTAATCAAGTCAGAGAGGAAGAAGAGACTCAAAACACTCAAGAGCCTGGTAAACCACAGACTTGGATTTTACTATGACTGAGAAGGGAAGCCATCTGAGAAGAGAAGTGACATGGTTTGACAAATTTCATCAGGATCCTCTGGCAGTTGAGTGTTAAAGACCATATACAGAGCAAAGGTCATAGTGAGACTTTTTTGGAGATTATTTTGCAAGTGAGAGATGATGGTATTGTTTTTACATTTCATAGTAAAACTTTATGTGCCTAAGTACTAGAATTAACAAAGCCACAGCTTTAAAAAAAAGACAACAATGACAATGCAAAGATGAGTCTTGGAAATACTAAGAGAATACCCGGTATTTTAACTCTGAGTTCTACTCAGTTTCACTACCAGTTAGTAATACTAATTCAGATGCAAGATAAGATGCAAAGCAACTAATTTATTCTTTTGGACAAAGGGCATAACTAAGAGTTTAGGTTTTAATCTTCTTTATTTCACTGGGCAAGGTAAGTCAAGATCCAATGTACATCACTAAAAGGCAAGGGTAGATGATGGCAGATCTTGCTAAGGGAAGGAAGTTACTATGAAAATTATTCTAAGGCTAACTCTTTTTATTAACTCTACATCTGCCACTCTCTGGTTAGGTTTTACAACCATCTCTCACAGGTGTACCTAAAAAGTTCAGTATTAAGCCAATGAGTAGTAAATACTTCTACTATTAAAACATGCTACTGATGGTAAATCAACAAGATCAGGCAACTGCACTGTTTCCTCCTACCTCTAATCAACAGCACAGCTTTTCAGGAAAATTGCCTAAGCACGGGCTAGTGCCCAAAAAATAATGAGGAAGCTGGGTGACCCCTGAAGAGTTTCAATCTTAACTCATGGACCCCACTACCACCACCTAAAAACATACCAAAAAAAATCACTCTTAAAATTTTTTCATTACACATTTGAGGCAGGCAGCATATTTATGAACAATTTTCTATTTTCCTCTACAGTTTTATTCCCCCTTGACATACTGAAGAATGTTTTTAGAGTGTGAGTATACTAGAAGTAAGCAAACATACAAATCTTACCCTACCAAAATCTTAAAATATACCCAAAATCTTTTATATATATATATACATATATGTATATATATACTCAAATTCTCAGGCAAAAAGGTCACCATCTGAATGTAAAACTGAATTCTTATTAATATACTTGCAAGCATCGAAAAATATTATAATGAAAAAGTGCAGCTACAGTAAGAATAACTAATTTAAAAAACTCGTATTGCATAAACACAATATAAATTCAGGTTATCTTTGAGAGTATAAAGCAAAAGAAACCCAAAGACAATTTCAAAATTTCATCTGCCCAATAATTTAAAGCAAGAAAATAAAAATCCCACAAACTTTTTACTGCAGCTCTTAATCCAACAGCAAAAAAGTGAGACGATTAAGCCAACTGCCAAAGAAACAGGAAAGAAAAAGCAATGGTCTAGAAAGAGATTTGATTCTTATCAAAATTTTAATATAATTACCAATAAAATACAAAAACTGCCAGTTATTTAAGAATGTTTTGCCTTCAATATTCTCCTGAGGTAAGCAGTCACATGCTTGAATTAACTTTTAAAATGAAAAATGCATCTATTAATATGCTTTTTCCGAAATTCAGTGAAAATTCCGAAACCGGGAAAATTTAAGATCAGAGTCCACTAGCAAAATATTAAAAACTTTTTGATCAGTTTTGCTTAAATATCTTAGTTCACTGGTGGTATGAATAAAGATGTTAGAAGCAATCCAAAATTAGCGATAATCGCTCAACTCTGTAAGCGCTGTAAGAAATCCTCTACAGAAGTATGTTGGGGGTATTTTACAATTCAACGTTTGAATCTGTGAGTATTTTAATCAATTGCTTAAACCAGGCATTTATTTTCAAAACAATTTTTCGAAATGTGTGGGTAGCATCACGGCCAGCAATCTCTAAGAAACGTCTTTAATGGTTCAAAATTCCTAGGTTTGAGGAGGGCCGACTCTTTAAGCTAAGTTTAAATCGGCCCTTTTGTTGTAAGCCCAGGAAACGGGTTTAAAAATTGGGGGTGGGAGAACAGTTTGAAATTCAGGACCGGGGGTAAACGCTGATGCCTAGCAGCGCCGGCTCTTCCCTATTCGCGCACTGAGAGGTCAAGGCGCAGTAAAGTTTGGTTTCACAAGCGGGCTTGGACACTACTGACAAAAGCAAAGTCTTCTAAGTAAGCGAACTCGGGGGATGGGGAGCACCCGGAAGCCCAGCAAGACACGTTTCCCCTGCAGGGAGGGGGTGTATGTGTGCCGACTGGGTCGTGGAGCCTCTTGCCTCACCCCCCCCACCCCCAACTGGACCCCGCACCCAGGCGGGGACAGGCTCCGCCAGCAGAAGCGGCGAGAGCCGGGTAGGCCATAAGGAGGAACTGGGACGGGGTGCCGACAGTAAGGCGGCGGCGGCCGGAGCGGGGCCTCCCTCGCGGGATAGCGAGAAGGAAGAGGGGCCCTCCCCGCCGCAGCTTCCCCCGCCTCGAGAGGCAGCTCCAACTTTCCTCCAAGCGCAGGACACCGCCTGGGCCGGGCGCGATTCCGAAACTTTGTCCGCCCTCCCATCGCTCCAGGCCCGCTGCTCCGCTCCGCGCCAGCCCGTAACAGCCCCCACTTCGCCCCGACAGCTGCCGGAGCCCATCCGCCCCCCGGTCGGCCCGTGTTTACCTCAGGCCGAGGTCGAGGCGCTTGCTCCAGCGGCGGCGGGCCCACTGCAGGTCCCTAGGTCCCCGTCACGACGCCAAGTTCCCCAACATGGACTCCTTAGTCCGCCTGGAGTTGTTCCGGGGGTCGCTGGGGCGCCGGCTCTACCCGCCAGGTCGAGAGGTGGCGACGGAGCAGAGAGCGGACCGGGGCTGCGCTGCTCCGCGCGACTTGCGCCACCGCTGCTCCCCCTCCCCCCGCCTTGTCTGGCCTCCTCCCTCCCCTCCCCGCGCGTGCCCTCCCCTTTCTCTCCCTCCGCTCCGCTCAGCCGCGCCGCCACATGTCGGCGCGCTACGGTGACGACTGCGGCGGCGGCGGCGGCGGCGGCAGAACCCGCCGCAGTTTCCCTACTTGCTTGTTGGGCCCCTGCGCGCACCGCTGCAACGCTCAACCAGACCACTGGGGGGCGCTGGCAAACCACCCTTAGCAACCTAGGAACGTGGCGGGCGGAGTGACGTCACGCGGCCCGTGAGCGGGAGGGAGAACCGCGGCGAGTGCCGCGGGCTTCTGGGAAACGGCTTCCGCGCGCTGTCACCCTCCCCCTCTTCGGTTTGTGCGCAGGCGCCGTGTGTGAGGCGCTCGAGTTGGCGCTGCTCTGGCGGCGGAGCGGGCTTAGCTGCCGTGGACAATGAAGGAGGCCCTTGGGGACCTGGACTTGAGGTGGTTTGCGTGGCATTTGGTACCCTATCTTTATAGTAATCGCATATTGAAGAGTGTTCTTAGGCTGTTTGGCGGTAGATTGAGTTTTCACCCAGCACCGTTGCCCACCTGAAATACACCCTTTGGGGAGGTTGAAGTGTCCTTAACTTGGAAGTCCACCTCTCTCTTTCTGCCTGGCGGCTTTTAAAAAACGCCTAGGGGAGAGGTTTTCCCTGTGGCACATCGAGCCTACGCTTTTCCCCGTCTTAATTCCCATAACAAAAAATTAAACTTGATTATCATTATCTTAGAGAACTTCCACTCTGTGGTCAGGCAGCGGCGTGATTTTTCGATAATTTGTCGGGACCTGCGATGTGGAACATGTGTGCCTTGTTTATTCCCCATCGGGTCGTCAGGGATTTTTCCTTTAGAAACACCTTCACAGGCTGTTTTTTCAAAGTCACTGACTCTTCCACCTCCTACTTTCTCTTCTGGACAATTTCTGCACGTTCCTGACTGCACCTCCCGCGCCGGCGTCCACCTCTTCTTCTTCCAAGTGGTCCTTCCTGTCCCCCGCGCTCCCCGGGGTCCTGCTAGCAGCTCCCCGGGAGGAAGCTCTGGCCCCAAGCCACCCCGCCGACGCGGCTTCTCCCAGGTTTGAGTCTCAGCCAGCGGTGCCGCTCGCCCATTTCCCTGCCATCCGCCCCATTCCCTTGCTGTGCACGCGGCGCTCCCCTTATCCACGCTAAGTCTTGCCCAGAATGACTTTCCTCCCCACGTTGTCGATACCCCGCGGGCAGGCCACCTCTCGGCCGCTCTCGCCCGGACTAGGCTGGTTGCCACGTCCCCTGCTCCCTGTACTGTGAGTGCATCCTCTTTGGTCGGCTTGGTGTCTGCCTCGCTCTGTGAGCTCTGAGGCAGTGTCTCCCCACTTTCATATCAACTCCTAGCACAGTGAGCTGTCATTCTATGAGAACTTGGTCAGTAATTGCTGGGGGAATATATGAATGGCAGCCTTGTCCCGATTTCAAAGTCTTTGGAGTTTTACAATGTATAGTTTTCGATACGCGGTTTGGGGATGTAGGTGGGCTTTTCTGTGTTTGGAAAGTTTGAAGGAATGATGATCTAGAGGAGTTAAAATGGTTTTTTCTGATGGAAGAACAAGATTTTTATGAACAGCCTTTCCCTGTCACTATCAGAGCAAACAATTCCATAAAATAACCAGGTCAACAAGCACGATGATGTGTCAGTCATCCAACAGAATAAGGGCATAGCTTTGTCATGTATACACGCACATCTTCACCCAGAGAATGCGACTTCGGGAGTGTAACTTCAGATGGAGACTAATGCGGCACCATTCTTCCGTGGGTATTTTACATGAAAATCTGTTTGTTTGTTTGTTTAAAAAGTATTCCTTCTTAAAATTTAATTAAAGGTCAAACGATAATATCTGCCAGTAGAAAACTATAATTTTTTATAAATATTTCTTTCTTTTTCTTTTTAAAGATTTTATTTATTTATTTGACAGAGAGAGAGATCACAAGTAGGCAGAGGCAGGCAGAGAGAAAGGGAAGCAAGCTCCCTGCTGAGCAGAGAGCCCTATTCGGGGCTCGCAGGGCTCCATTCGAGGACTCGATCGGAGGACTCTGGGATCATGACCTGAGTCCAAGGCAGAGGCTTTAAGCCACTGAGCCACCCAGGCGCCCCTAGAAAACTACAATTAAAAAAAAAAAAAAAAAAAGGCAGGGACGCCTGAGTGGCTCAGTCATTAAGCGTCTGCCTTCGGTCCAAGTCAGGAACCCAGAGTCCTGGGATCCAGCCAGTCAGTGCGGGGCTCCTTGCTCAGCCTGGAGCCTGCTTCTCCCTGTCTCTCTGCTCCTCCCCCTGCTCATGTTCCCTCTCCCGCGGTCTCTGTCAAGTAAATACATAAAATCTTAAAAAATAATAATAAAAATTAAAAAGGCAATAACAGTATATACCATTTCAGCAAAACTAAACAATATAAATCATTTTCCCCCCGAGGCCATTTCTCCTTTGTTTTATCATTTTATTTTATTTTGTTTTCATCGTGATAAATGTACTCTTTGATCCCTACCCACCTCCCCTTTGCTAACAATCAGTTCTCTATAGTTTAAAGAGTCTGTTTCTTAGTTTGTCTCTTATTTTCTCTTTGCTCTTTTGTTTTCTTAAATGCTACTATGAGTAAGATCATATATTATTTGTCTTTCTTATTTCACTTAGTTTTATACTCTCTAGCTCTATTCATGTTGCAAATGGCAAAATTCCTTTTTATGGCTAAATAATATTCCATCATATATATGAACCACATTTTCTTTATCCATTCATCTGCTAATGATCACTTGGGTTGCTTCCATAG
The DNA here is from genome assembly GCA_028533885.1 of Nasua narica. Taxonomy (NCBI): domain Eukaryota; kingdom Metazoa; phylum Chordata; class Mammalia; order Carnivora; family Procyonidae; genus Nasua; species Nasua narica. Next base: position 60,390,794 of record CM052807.1, read on the forward strand.
TTTGGCTATTGTAAATAAGATGCTGCAATAAACATAGAGTTGCATGTATCTCTTTGAATTAGTGTTTTTATATTTTTTGGGTGAATACCCAGTAGTGTTGATTACTGGATCATAGGATAATTCTATTTTTAATTTTTTGAGGAACTTCTGTACTGAACAATGTGAATTTTTGGATACACTTATTCTCTGGCAGATAATTAATTTTCCACTTTTTTACAGTTGGACTCTGTAGGTATTATGTGAGAATATTTTAAGAATACTTTAATATTTAAGAATGTTTAATATTTTAAACATTTTGTTTAAAAATGTTTTTAATGTTAATGTACTAGCGGTTTCTATTTTCATATGCAAATAGAAAAGAGGGTGGTAGCTTGTAATAGGCCATCTCTTGCCTCCCCAGGGAAAAAATTGTGTATTTCTGTACCTGCATCTACGTAGTTACATTTGCATGTCAGGATTTGTTACTCTCTCTGTGGTTTCAATATTTTTTATTTACAATATAATAAAGAGATACAGAGTTTTAAATAAATAATGAACTATAAAATGCAGGAGTAAAGATTGATAAATCAACCATCACTGTCAATATATAAGATTCGATTATAACCATAAATAACACAAATAATATACATCGTAGAGCAACCTTCAACTGAATGCCCAATGGGCTTATTGTACTTTACCTGGCACTTAAAATATCAAACATGTCACATAGCAACAGAAACCCATACTGGCATCTTTAAAAAAAAAAATGAAGGATAATCAGTGTATTGATTTTGAGAGCTTTACCCAGAAATAACTGGTATTATTAATTTAACTACCATAAGTTGAATACAAAATAACATTGAAATTAAGAGGTGGACTCACTGTGTAACTGAATTAAGTTGGAAATAAGACTTTCATATGGATTCTCACATGATACTCTTGCAGTTTTTAACAATTTGCATAATTTTTCTGGTCTTCAGCATTCATATCCTTTACAGTGGAAAATTTTATTTTAATGATCTCTGTGGCGTTTTTATAACAGGAGTTTATGAATTCCAAGTGTGTACAGTTTAAGAATCTTACAAGCAAAATATGACCAAATATATAATATCTTTTTAAGGAATGAAAAATACATGCTATAGGAAAAAGTTAGTTTACAAAAATTAAAAAAAAAAAGCCAATGATTTATCTCTGTTTTCACAACTGTGAAGAATTTTAATCAAGATGATGCTGATTATTACCCAGTCATTTTCTATGTGGAATTAAATTTGCTTCAGCACCAATCAGTTTGTTGTCTACTATCTGGGAAGTGCTGTGAGGTGGTTATAGATAAATGAACAGTGTCTCAGAGACAGTTTAGTGAGTACTGAAAACTACAAAAACAGACTAAGGAAGAATATAAGTGTCATAAAAGGAATAAAAACAAAAGTGTTGTTGGGAAAGGGGGTGTTAAATGAGGGAGAGAATACATAAAGGATCAAGGACAATTTCATAAAAGAACAAATCTGAACAAAATATAGTCAGGTATTATTCTGTAGTAAGGGTTAGTTTTCCAATCCCCGCAGCACCTCTTACCATTTTTTACCACTCCCCTCAAGTCTCAATTTCACAATTACTCCTGCAGAAGCCCTCAACCCTGACCTAGCAAAAGATCTCACCATAGTCTTTAACTTTATTACCTTCTTTCCTGATACCTGCCAATTCTGTCTATAATTGTCTATATCCACACACACTTATTTTCCTCTACCACAGAGGAAGCGCTAGCTCTTGTCTTGCTTAATGCTTACTTAGCTTTCTATCTGTGCTGTAGAACTGTTTTTTCCAGACGTCGGGATTTACAGACCATTAGCATTTCTACCAGTTTAGGAACTGACATAGATAGGGCTGCTAACTTTTTTTTTTTTTTTTAAGATTTTATCTATTTATTTGAGAGAGAGAGAGAGAGATCACAAGTAGGCAGAGAGGCAGGCAGAGGGAGAGGGGGAAGCAGGCTCCCCACTGAGCAGAGAGCCCAATGTGGGGCCCAATCCCAGGACCCTGAGATCACGACCTGAGAAGAAGGCAGAGGCCCAACCTACTGAGCCACCCAGGTGCCCCAGAACTGCTAACTTTTAATCTTAACAAATAATGGTATGCATTTTTAAAGTCCTCCTATCTCTTATCACAATTCCTTTTTTTAAAAAAATGCACTTTCAACACTAAAAAACTAAATTTTTAGGAACTACACTGTTTATTTACATTTCCCTGTGGAACAGTGAAGCCATCACAACCCTGGTACTTTTGGGACTTTGCTCTGAAATGGATCCTCTCTATCCCCTCAGGGGCTACCCTTTGGGTTACTTTGTCTTTAATATTTTCAGTCTCTGCTTTACTGGAGATTAATTTATCTTTCTTCTCTCCAAACCTAAAAATAGTTTATATCTAAGACTACTTCCTCATTTCACTTTCTACTCACTTGTTGAAAAGGTAATAAACATTCATTTTAACAATTCAGACAACACAGAATTATAACAAAGTATATTTTAGAAGCAAATAAAGAAAAAGATAGTTTTCCTCTCCTCATCCCAATCCTAGATAAAATCAAGGTTAAAAGGTTAATGTTTCTCTCCATACTTTTTCCAATGGTTATAGAAACACTTATTAATAGAAATTTTGATTTTTGCAAATAATGAATTACACCATATATATTTTTCTGCAACTTTTTCTTACTGAAGTTTATAATGGACACTCTTATCTAGCTCATTCTTTTAATTAGCTGCACAATATACTATTAATGTACCATAATTTTTAAGCCAGTCCTTTATTGGTAGATGATATAGATTTGTGCAGTTTTTGTGCCATTATAGACACTGCTAGAATGAGTATTTTAAATTGTGCAGTTTCTTTCTATAGACTCAAATCCTTAAAGTGAGATTATTGGGACAAAAGTTATGTGCATATTTTGATAGATAATGCCTGGAGAGGATATATATGGATTTTTTTTTGTCTTGTTTCTTTTGACACCCAGCATCCATCTCCCCTTTTTCTGGTAACAGCACCTCTTTAGATGAATTACTCCTCTATTAAACTATGGAGTTACAAATGATATTGACTCCTCCATTGGCTTCTACATTTGGTCAATGAGAGTACGATATCACAGAGGTATAATATTCTGTAGTTCAGAGATGGGCACGTGACTCAATTCAGGGCAGTAAGAATTAGATCAAAGACTTCTAGACTTGTTGCTGTAAGGATGTAAGCTCTCTTCATGAAGAGAGACTGTTACAGAAAATGACTTCCACTCAGAGGAAGACAGAACTAAGACCTGGAAAGAAACTGGATTCTAATGATAACATTTCAGTGGATTCCATCTAGCTAGCTATGTCTAGATTTTCAGTTATGTGACTCTATAAATAACTTTTGAGGGGATAATGGGGTGAGTTGGGTTTTCTATTACTTGTGACCAAAAATGTCTTGAATGAGACACTGCCAGATTACTACTAGAATTATTGCAGTTCACATTCCAATCAAAAGGTAGAAGAATGTCTATTTCTCTATCTCTTACCAGAACTGAAACATGAATCTTTGTTGGTATAATGTACATTAAATGCTATCTCACTATTATTTTAATTAGTGTTTCCCTGACTACTAAAAGGGTTGAACTTGTTTTCATATATTTTGAGGCTGTCTATAGCCTTATTATGTTGCTATATTAAGTTGTTTGTCTTCATCTTTTTCTGAACTTTTTATAAGATCTTTTTTATGTTAGATCTCTTAACTCTTGGTGTTCTGTATATATAGATACTATTTTTTTTTCATAATCATCTTTTGGCTTTGCTCATGGTGGCTTTTGTCATAAGAAGGTTTTAATTTTTATAGTGTCGAACCAGTCCTTTCACTCTTAAACCCACAACAATTAGGCTTATGTCATTACCATGCCACTGAAACTGCTCCTGGAAAAAATCACTGGTGACCTCATACTGTCCAAGTGTGATGAACTCTTTATGGTCCTCAGCAAGCAGTTGTTGTCTTGTATTGACTGCCTACTGTGTACCAGGCTTTGTACTGGGCACTGGTAGTATAAATAAGATCTCATTCTTGCCCTTTAAGAGTTTACAATTTATTGCAGCAGTCAACCAAATGAACATATTTCAATACGTAATCGATGCTGATGTTAGGTTTGTGTTATAGGCTGAACTGTGTTCCCCCAAAAGTTCATGTGTTTAAGTCCTAATCCCCAGCACCTCAGAATGTAATTGTATTTGAAATAAGGTCTTTAAAGAGTTAAAATAAGTTAAAATAAGGTCTTTAGGGTAGGCCCTAATCCAATATGACTGATATCCTTATAACAAGGGGTGATTAGGATGTAGACGTGTGTACACAGAGGGTAAACCATGCAAAGACTGGAGAAGATGGCCATCTACAAGCCTAGGAAAAAGGACTCAGGAAGAAACAACCCTGCCAACCTCTTAATTTCAGAATTCTAGCCTTTAGAACTGTGAGGAAATAGATTTCTCTTGTTGAAGCACCCAGTCTGTGGTACTTTGTTATGGCAGTCCTAGCAAATGAATATGGTCTGTCTCCACAACATCCCTTCCATACCTCCCCCTTGTGTAGCATCCATGTGGTTATAGAAGGCAAAGTTGAAAACATACCAACAATTCCAGGAATGAACTCTGATTATTTTAAAGCATTCAAGGTAATCCCACAGCTCTTGCCACAGCGAGTGGTTTAGGAAACCCAGACTTTGACCAATTCGTGTCTGTGAAACTTGAAATGCTAGTGACTCTGAGAAAGATTTTGCCTTATTCTTTAAGTAAAGCTGCTAAAAGCCTACTCTATTTCCATTTGGATGGTGAGGGTTGAGAATATAAACCCTGGAATTATTGCAGTTACTGTCATTGTGAACAAAGCTGGCTTTAGAATAATGCTGATTCTCTCTAAGGCAGAGCAGAGAAGGAGCAAAACTGGGTCCTTGACATTATTAAGCCACTGAATCAAGTCAATCCTGTTACCTGCCCAGTTATGGGAGCCAACAAATCCCCTTTCTTATTTAAGTAACTTAGTGTTAAAAAAAACCTCACAATACAAAAGGTCTTAACAGTTTTAAGGTATACAGTGAAGGGAATCTATCACAGATTGAATTCCCCAAGAACTATATTTGACACGGAGATTCAGGTGCAGAAATTTCATTGGGGATTGCTCTTGGGATCCACCGCTGGAATGAATAAAGGAAGTAAGATTGGGCAGAGGAAGAAGTTAAACTATGATGCGGTCCAGCAAAGGCATCAGTCTTTCCTACAGAGAGCTCTGAAGACTTTATGGTACCTCAATGACCAATCATTTTGGCTGAACCCAGGAAAGTAAGGAGGCCCTCTTGAGCCAAAGGTAAGTTCTGGAGTAGGATTCAGTTGAAAGCTATCAGCCTCCAACACTTCTAGCAGCTGTGGAATGACTTTGGTACTGGATGGGGAGATCTCTGCGAGTCAAATCTCTGCTCACTTAGAGGTATTCCCCTCACTTTGAGGGCCACTCTTAAGTGGCTGCCTGTGGCACTTGTTCATTGGGACTGCCACGTTTAGGTCTCCCACATCCTAGGGTACCAGTGGAAGATGAGAAGGCTAGGCCAAGCATGAGAAATAAAATCTTTTTTGGACCCAAACAAGGAGTCCATGGGTCTTGAGGAACTCTTTGTATTTATCAGTTGTCTTTTCTTTTTTCTGTTTCTACTACCTCTTGAGCTACTACTTCTTCCTATAATGGAATTTGGCCTTCTTCTTTCTCTTTTCCTCTAGGGTGGCCATCATGGCCTGTACTTCCAGAAAACCTTGCAAGCCAGGTGCCCCAGGTATGCAAACTTCCAAGTGGGCTTCAGATGCACGATCTTGAGGACAATAAAAGCCACCATTCACTTTTTCTTTTTATGATGTGGGGATGACTGGAGCAGAAGTGGGATCCCATCAAATACCATGAGACTGTCCAAGGTGGCTGGGTCTTACTTGGTGTTGAGCAGCAAAATGCCTTGTACCATTCTTCCAAAAGATGTAGCTAGGGCCCCAGAAGTAACAGTGGACTGGAAGTGGTAGAGCCCACAGGATGAGTTGGTGTTCATGCATTTGTGGAAGAAGACCAAGTATTGCAACTTGTTTCAGTAGAAATTGCCAGAAATGTGGATGCCCCCACAGTGCATGACCACCAACTTCTGCCTGGCAATACTACTTAGCCATGATGCTCACCTGACAACACAGGAGATGGCCTTTTGGCTATCCATATACTGTGACTAGCCCCAACACATCTTTGGTATCTGCCTGGAAAAGGCCAGTAACTATTCAACAAAAGATATTTAAGACTCATTGCAGATGACATGACCTTACTCCAGAACCTAAGGGATCTGTGTCGTGATTGTCCCACTGGGACTTGCCATAAATTTTTAAATTTATATAGAGACAAGAAAGTTCAAATATACAAGGAGAAAGCAAAAATCGTTATGAATCTCATCATTAGAGACAATTCTTGTCATCAGCATCCTAGTGAGCATCTCTTTAGACCTTTTCCCATATCTTTACATAAATAAAATTATGTGATTGCTGTTTACAGCCTGCTTTATGATTCAACACATCAGTGAATTTAGGTATACATCATCCTAGATATACATCATTCCATACATATCTAGATATACATACATCGTTTGGATATATCGTAATTTAACCAGCTTGCTGTAGATAATGAGCTCTTAACTGGATGGTACTGCCCTCTAGAGTATGTTTTGTGTCTAGAGTATTTACATTTTGAAATACATATTATTTGGTTACAAATTGCTTTCCGTTTATTTCTCTTTAATATTACAATTAGGTATATTTTGTTTTAGGTACCTATGGCTTCCATTTCAGGACTGTAAAGGAAGTGTTAACAAAGTATTTATTATAAAAAGGGAACTGAGTTGGCTAGGATTGAGAAGAATTGTTTATAGATGGACATAGAGTATTTTCAATTTTTTCCCCCAATTTTCAATATTACAAAGCATGCTTTAATGAACATCTATATGCATCCATCCTTTGGAGTAGGTATGCTACATTAAAGATGTGCATGTTTAAAATTTTAAAAATTTTGACACATTGCACCAGTTTACCCATACACCAACAGGACATGAGAGTGCCGGTTCCCTCATTCACTACTCACCAACAGGAATGTAATCCTGATGTCATCCTATTGCTCTTCACATAAAGGCTAGATAAAATTTTCTTAAAACTCATTTTATGCTCTAGGATAAATCTAGAGTCTTCCTCATGATTCTGAAAGTTCCAGGAATTTACTTTTTTCCCAGTTACATCTGGTTTTAATTTCTGACTTAACTAATTTCCTTTCTCTTCTGTGTTTTGTTTTGTTTTTAGTTAACAACTATTTCGAGATACACTTCCCACACCATACAATTTGCCCATTTAAAGTGCACAGTACAATGGTTTTTGGTATATTCAGAGTTATGCAAGCATCCTTGCAATCAATGTTTTTTGCTTTTGAAGATTTTATTATTTTAGAGAGAAAGCACATGTACCAGGGAGGGAGGTGGAAGGAGATGGGGAGGATAAGCAGGGGGAGAATGAGGGGGAGAGAAACCCAGGCAGACTCTGAGCTGAGCATGGAGCCTCATGTGGGGCTCAATCTCAGGACTCTGAGATCATGACCCAAGCCAAAATCAAGAGCTGATCACACACCCGATTGAGCCACACTTCCCACCCTACAGAATCAATGTTTTAAGACCATTGTTTTCATCACCCCTTCCCCAAATCCTAAACCCATGAGAAGTCACTCCTTATCCCCCAGCCCTAGGCAACTACTAATCTACTTTATGTCTCTATGGACTTGCCAATTCTAGATAGTTTATATAAATGGAATCATAAAATCTGTGGGCTTTTCTGACTGGCTTTCACTTAGCATAATGTTTTCAAGGTTCATTCATTTTCTACCATGGAACAGTACTTCTTTTTTATTCTTGTTTAGTTTATTTTGTTGAGTAATATTCTGTCATATGGATATACCACATTTTATTTATCTATTCATCAATTGATGGGCATTTTGGTTGTATCCACTTTTTGGCTATTATGAATGATGCTGTTATGAATATTGATGTACAAGTTTTTATATGAACATATGTTTTTATTTCTCTTAGGTATATACTTATAAGTGGAATTGCTAGGTCCATATGGTAACTCTGTTTAACCATTTGAAGAACTGCCAAACTCTATTCCAAAGAAGCTGCACCATTTTATATTCCCATCAGTAATGTATGAGGATTCCAATTTCTCTACACACTCAATAACACATGTAACTTTCTGTGTTTTTGATTACAGCCATTCTATTGAGTATGAATTTGTGTCTCGTTGTGATTTTACTTTGCCTTTCCCTGATAGCTAATGATGTTGGACATCTTTTCGTGTGTTAATTTGTCTGTGTATCTTTGGAGAAGTGTCCATTCAAATCATTTACCCATTTTTTTTTAAGTAGGCTCTACATCCAGCAGGGAACCCATTGTAGGGCTTGAACTCAGAACCCTTAGATCAAGACCTGAGCTGAGATCAGGAGTTAGACACTTAACTGACTGAACCACCCAGGCACTCCTCATTTGCCCATTTTATTTGGGCTATTTTTCTTTTTATTGTTGAGCTATAAATTCTTTATATATTCTAGATACAAGTCGTTTATCATGTATTTGCTTTGTAAATATTTTTCCCACTCTATGAATTATCTTCGCTTTCCTGATGGTGTTCTTTGAAGAAGAAATTTTTAAATTTTGATGATGTCCAATATATCTATTTTTATTGTTGTTGCTTGTGATTTGGTTGTGTATCTTATATACTGTTGCCCATTCCAACATCACCAAGATATATGCCTATATTTTCCTGTAAGAGTTTAGTAGGTTTAGTTCATACATTTAGGCCTTTGACCCATTTTTATATGTGTATATGCATAAATTTTGTGTATATGCAACTTCAGTCTTCTGTATGTGGATATCCAGTTGTCCCAACATAATTTGCTGAAAAAGCTTCCTTTCTTCATTAAAATGTCATGGCATCCTTGTCGAAAACCAATGACCACAAATGTAAGGTTTATTTCTGAACTCCTCAATTCTATTCCATTGATCTTTATGTCTGTCCTATGCCAGTTGATCTTTTGCCTTGATTAAAAAACAAAACAAAACAAAACAAAAAATAAATAGCTTAGTAGTAAGTTTTGAGATTGGAAAATATGGGTCCTTCTACTTTGTTCATTTTTTTTTTTTTTAGATTTTATTTATTTATTTGAGATAGAGACAGTGAGAGAGAGCATGAGAGGGGAGAAGGTCAGAGGGAGAAGCAGACTCCCCGTGGAGCTGGGAGCCTGATGTGGGACTTGATCCCAGGACTCCGGGATCATGACCTGAGCTGAAGGCAGTTGCTCAACCAACTGAGCCACCCAGGCGCCCTACTTTGTTCATTTTTAAGATTGTTTTGGTTATTCTGGGTCTCTCGAATTTTCATAGGAATTTAGGATCAGCTTGTCAGTTTCTGCAAAAAAGGCAGCTGGGATTTTGATAGTGATCAGATTGAATCTGTAGATTAGTTTGGGGATTATTGCACTCTTAAAAATATTAAGTTTTCCAGTCCAGCACATGAAATGCCTTTCCATTTTTTTAGGTCTTCTTTAATTTTTTTCAACAATGTTTTTGTAGTTTCCAGAGTATAGGTTTTGCTTTCTTTTTTTTCTCTTTTGGTTAAATTTGTACCTATTTTATTCTTTTTGATACTATTGCAAATGAAATTGTTTTCTTTCATTTTTCAGTTTGTTCATTATAGGTATATAAAAATAAAATTGCTTTTTGTGTATTGATCATGTTTCCTGACATTTTGCCGAAATTTTAGTTCTAGTAGCTTTTTGGTGGATTCCTTAGGATTTTCTGCATACAAGATCATGTTATCTGTGAATAGAAATAGTTTTACTTCTTCCTTTCAAATATGGGCTTGTATTTCCTTTTCTTGTCTAATTGCCCTTGCTAGAATCTCCAGGACAGTGTTGAATAAAAGTGGTAAGAGCTGACATCCTTGTCTTGTCCTGGATCTGAGAGGGGAAAGAATTCAGTCTTTCATCATTAAGTATGATGTTAACTATGGGTTTTCATAGAAGTCCTTTACATTGATGAAGTTCCTTTCTATCTATGAAGTAAGTTTGTTGAATGTTTTTATCATGTGTTGGATTTTGTCAAATACTCTTTCTGAATCTGTTTTAAACAGTCATGCCATTTTCCCCTTTATTCTAGTGATATGGTATATGAATTGATTTTTTGGATATTAACCACCTTGCATTTCTGGGAAAAATTCCATGTGGTCATGGTGTACATTCCTTTTTATATGTTGCTGGATTCAGTTTACTAATTCATCTCTGTATTTTGCAGTTTATTCTTTATCAACATCCAGGTATTAGCCCAAATATGGGGCATGGCTGCTTCTCCTTCATTTTTTTTCCCAAATACCTTGTAGTGATCATTTCTCATTTATTCTGGTACCTAGAATCTGAACTCTATAAGTCTTGGTAAGAGTCAAAGTCCATTTCTCACTATAGGAATTACAACAATTCACTTTTCCAACCTCCCTTGGTACTACGTCAGAGGCGTATGATTAGTCAGAAACACTTTATACATAATTTGGGATCTAATGACACTTATAGTACAGTTAAATTCTCTCACTCTTCCTCTTTCTTTTTCTGCACACGGTTAAGTGTCCAAACCTTCCAGAACAAGGTTTGGACATGATTTGGTTGTTTTTACCAGCTACTTACTCCCAAGCCTAGTCCTCTAGCTCTCCTAGTCCTTGAGTGAGCTGCCCAATATCCTTCTGTTAAATCCCTTTATGATTAATTCAACCAGAGTCCACTTTTATAAATAGCATTTAGTAGCCTTGCCAGATATAGGCAAGGCAGTACTGTTACCTGACTTGAACTACTAATTTAGGATATTATGTTATATATTGCATCAAAGAACCATATAGGAAATAATTTAAAATCAAATATTTGACTTCTCCTTTCTATTTTTAAAAAGTATTTTATTTATTTATTGAGAGAGAGAGAGAGAGAGAGAGTGAGCACAAGCAGGGGAAGGGCAGAGGCAGAGGGAGAAGCAGACTCCCTGCTGAGTGGGGAGCCTGACACAGGGCTCAATCCCAGGACCCCAGGATCATGAACCAAGGCAAAGGTAGACGCTTAACTGACTCAGCCACCCAGGTGCCCCTGACTTCTTCTTTTTAAAAAAGAACCTTGACTGAGGTGCCTGGGTGGCTTAGTGTGTTGAATGTCCAACTCTTGGTTTTGGCTCAGACATGATCTCAGGGTTGTGAGATAGAGTCCCACGTCGTGCTCCACATTCAGCAGGGAGTCTGCTTAAGATTCTTTCCCTCTACCTCTGTCCTTCCCCCTGTTTGTGTGTGCTCTCTCTCTCTTAAATAACTAAATAAATCTTTTTTTTAAATAATAAAAATAAATAAAAAAGAACCTTCGCCATTTCTCCTAACACAAGCTCTGGCTTTCCACAAGTACCTTATTTCATTCTCTTTCTTTTTCCTTCTCTCCACCTCATCCAAAATTCCTGTTCATTTTTAAGTAAAGAGACTTATCCAATTCTTCTTTCTCCTGCCAGTCCAAAATAAGTTATCAAGATTTTTTTGTAGGTAAAGATAGCTCTTTTCCTAAAACAAACTGGCCACATGATTTTTTTAATTCCACCACATTGTGTATTCCATGTTGTTTTGTCGTAACCAATCTGACAATTAACAAAGGATATCACACTTGTAAAAACTTGCATTCATCAGATTATTCCTTTTTTTTTTTTAAAGATTTTATTTATTTATTTATTAGGAAAGAGAGAGAGTGAGAGAGAGCATGAAAGGGAGAAGGTCAGAGTGAGAAGCGGACTCCCCATGGAGCTGGGAGCCCGATGTGGGACTCGATCTCGGGACTTCGGGATCATGACCGGAGCCGAAGACAGCCGCTCAACCAACTGAGCCACCCAGGCGCCCTCCTTTTTTTTTTTTTTAAGAGCGAGTGTTCATGGGTGCACGCCAGTGGGTCCATTGGTGGTGGAGGGGTAGAAGGAGAAGGAGAGAGAGAAAATCTTAAGCAGGCTCCATGCCCAGTGGGGAACCTGACATGAGGCTCAGTCTCACAACCCTGAGATCATGACCTATGCGGAAATCAAGAGCCTGAAGCTTAACCAACTGAGCCACCCAGGTGCCCTGGATTATTCCATTTTAAAAAAATAATTGGAGACTAAGATTTCTTTTGGAAATTGCCTGTGATTTTACTCTTTTTTCCTATTGGAATATTTGTCTTTTTCTTGTTATTTCGTAAATTCTTTTAAGCTCTTTATATGCAGGAAATATTAGTACATGATCATATTTGTTGCAGATCCTTTCCCCTGGTTGTTATTTATCATCATTATTGTTTATGATGAAGCTCTGTTTGTCTCACCAAGTAGAAATTTTGGTTTTATTTTTTAGGAAATAAAACCTTGCAGGCTTTTCTTTTGTGGCTTCCAGATTTTGTCACGCTTAGAAAAGCTTCTCCTACTCACTGCCTCTGGCTCCGAGATCATATAAACATTACCTGTCTTTTTTCCTCCACCCATAATTAATTAAAAATTAAGAAACCAATGGTCAGATTTATAAAATGACTTGCCCATGGTCGTGCAACTAATTGAAGTTAGGAATAGTCTACAGAAAAGATGGCAGTCCTTCTCAAAGCAGTTCTAAAGAGTGGCACTTTGTTTAATTTAAAAACTCTTTTTAATGTTAAGCGGGATTTTCACCCTTTAAAAATTCTGGCAATTTTCCAGGAGCTCTTTTAGGAAATAAAAAGAAAATACTCTTTTAAACACTGATAATCCCAAAGACACAGTGGGATTTATTAGACAAATGTATACTCACCCTTGAGAAATTCCTTTATTAAAACATATGGGAAAAAATATGGGAAAATTTGCATCAGTTTAATAAACCAGCAGCTTCTCTTAAGTCTCCTTTCCCTAGAGCTATCCTATAATAGTTAGAGCCAATAGAAGATAGATTATTAAAAAACCAAAACAAAATGACTATATTCTTTCTGAAAATGAAGTTTGGCATATAAAAATTATTTAGACACTAATTTTCAGCAATACTTTTGTTAGCTTCATAAATTATTATTTTACTATTTATCAGAATCATATATTCTTATTTTTAACGAGGGTATTTGCACACCTCTCAAGCTAACAGAATGTTAACATGCAATAGATACATGTCTTCTGAATTTACTATATGAGTTCCACTGATTCTTGCTTTCCCTTATAGATTTATTTTTTAAAAAATAGAAATCCATGTGGTAAAGCCATTCTCAGAAGGATCTATTAATATGTAGATAAGCAATAATTGGCTATTTTCCAAAATAAACCTTTTCTTAGGGGAATTCGGTTTCAAAGTAATTTAGTCTTTATGCTTTCTATAACAATAAAAACTTTTTTAAAAAAAGATTTTATTTGTTTGAGAGAGAGCACAAGCTGGGGTGGGAGGACTCTGAGGGCAGACTCCCCACTGAGTGCGAGCCCTGAGCAGAGCTCAATTCCAAGACCCTGCCATCATGACATGAGCCAAAGGCAGACACTTAACGAGCTGAGCCACCCAGGTACCCCAACAATAAAAACTTTTAAATGCAGTCTTCACTTCAATTAACCTTTAACATCCAAGAAACATCTTCAAAACCGGCCTCACTGGAATGTTCCTTCTAACAATTATGACCAATAGTCAGCAACAGTAAAGCAACTCTGGAATACAGAGCAGGAATGGTTTATAATCACCATCTCACTAACGCAATATTTTTTCATTTATGCATGTCTTCTTTCAACATTTCTTCACATGGTACACATAGCATATAGTTACAATTCAAGTGTTCGTAATTTTATTTTCCTGTTACCATTATGTCATAAAACTTGTGTTATTGTCATTTGATTGACAGGAATTAAATTACCACAATGTTCCCATGAGGATGTTTCCCAATTTAATTATTATTTTTCTTTCCAGCTACTAGAATATTTCAATTATGTCTCTGTTGTTTATATTACACATACTTTAAAAAGGATTTGAGGCTGTATAAAAGCAAAACATAGATAATTGAAATAGAAATAAAGAAACCTTTGTAGGGGTTCTTGAGTGACTCAGTCGGGTTGGGCTTCCAGCTCTTGATTTCTGCTCAGGTCTTGGTCTTGGGGTTGTGAGATCAAGCCCCACATCAGGTTCTGCACTCATCATGGAGTCTGCTTGAGATTCTCTCTCCTTCTCCCTTTGCCCTGCCCTTGACTTGCATGCTCTCTGTCTAAAATAAATAAATAAAATCTTAAAAAAAGGAGAAAGCTTTATAAAGAGTTTGATAAATAAATATGCTAAAAATCCATGTTATTTAATTAAGTAGCTCTAAATTTCATTCTAAAGTATACTTTCAAACAGCTGTTATAATAGGTAGAAGAGTATGAGTCTACAGGTACATAAGTGTGAATATACAAACATTTGGGAGTGAATTTTTTTTACAGAAATATTCACTTCCAGATGCTTTAAAAAATGAAGCTTCTTCATTTTGTTTAATACTGTCTCAGTCAGATTTTTTATTTTGGTAATGCTATCCTCATAAAATGAGTTGAAAAATGTTCCCTTATTCTCTAATTTTTGAAAGTTTTGTATAATATTAGTATTGTTTCTTCCTTAAGTATTTCATAAAATTCACCGGTGAATCCATATGAGCCTGGCATTTTGTTTGAATGAAGACAGTAGACAATAGATATTTCTTTTTGTCTGGTGTCAAATTTGTTAAGTTGGATTTCTTGAGGAATCTGTCCATTTTGGCTACATTGTTGAAATGTTGTCATAATATTATTAAAGATATTCTCTTATTTTCCTTCTGTTATCTGTAAAGTTTGTGATGAGGACCCCTCTTTCATACCTGATATTAATAGTTTGTGCTGCCTTTCTATCTTGATTAGGGTAACTCGAACTTTAGTGATTTAGTTGATCTTTTCAAAGAATCAGCATTTGCCTCTATGAATTTTCTCTGTTTTCTATTTTACTGATTTCTGCTTATTGTTATTTCCATATTTCTACTTTGGGTTTCATTTCCTTTAAAAAAAAATCTTTATGGAGGTCTGGGTGGCTCATTTGGTTAAGCGTCTGCCTTCAGCTCTGGTCATGATCCCAGGATCCTGGGATCAAGTCCCACATTGGGTTCCTTGCTCATCCAGGACCTAGCTTCTCCTTCTGCCCTGCTGCTCCCCTTGCTTGTGCTCTTTCTCTTTGACAATTAAATAAAATCTTTAATGAAAAAAAAAACTTATAAAGAGGAATCCTTAGGTCAATGATTTTAACTTCTCTCTCTCTTTTTAAAGATTTTATTTATTTAGTGAGAGAGCGAGAGAGAAAGTGCACAAGCAGGGGGAGGGGCTGAGAGAGCGGGAGGGAGAGACTATCAAGCCAATTCCCTACTAAGTGTGGAGCCTGATGCAGGGCTTTATCCCACAACCCTGAGATCATGACCTGAGCTGAAATCAAGAGTTGGGTGCTCAACCGACTGAGCCACCCAGGCACCCCTGAACTTCTCTTCTAATATAAACATTTTAAATCTATAAACTTTATTCTGAGCACAGCTTTAGCTGCATCCCACAAATTTTGATATATCGTGTTTTGACTTTTACTCAGTTCTAGATATTTTCTGATTTCCTTTGTCATTTCCCTTTGACCCATGTATTTATACGGGTGTTATTTCCAAATATTTGAAAGTTTCTTCAATAATATACATATTTTACTATTGATTCCCAGTTTAATTTCACTATTTTCCAAGAGCGTAATTTATGTGATGTCATACTACATTTATTGAGACATTTTTTATACCCAAGTATATTTGTCTGTTTTGATAAAAAGTATCATGTGCACTTGAAAAGAACATCTATTATGCCGTTTCTGAGTGTAGTGTTCTGTATTAGGTCAGAGAGTTGATCATGTTATTCAGGTCATCCAAGTTTTTACTGATATTTTACCTATTTATTCATAAATTGGTAAGAGAGATATTAATACTTCCAAATATATTTATGGTACTGTCTTTCTCTTTAATTCTGTCAGTTTTGCTTCGTGAATTTGAAGCTTAGTTATTGAATAGGTATGCAATTTGGATTGTTATGTCTTCCTGTGAATTGGCCCTTTTTCATCAGTATAAAATGCTCCCTTTGTCTCTGGAAATAATGTTTGAAGCTATTCAACATACTAATTTGGCCATTCCATCTTTCTTATACTTATAATTTTCACGTTTTTTTTTTTCCATTTACACTCAATTCATCCGTATATTTATATTTAAAGGGTCTTATAGAGGGGCGCCTGGGTGGCTCAGTGGGTTAAAGCCTCTGCCTTCGGCTCAGGTCATGATCTCGGAGTCCTGGGATCGAGTGCCACATCGGGCTCTCTGCTCGGCGGGGAGCCTGCTTCCCCCTCTTTCTCTCTGCCTGCCTCTTTGCCTACTTGTGATCTCTCTCTGTCACACAAATAAATAAAATCTTTAAAAAAAATTTAAAAAAAATAAAGTGTCTTATAGAGACCGTATGGTTGGGTCTTCCTTTATAAAAATCTATTCTGATAATCTTTGTCTTTAATTGGATTGTTTAGTCATTTAACATATAATACAGTTATTGATGTGATTGGATTTAGGTCTACTATTTTATTATTTTGTTTACTATTTGTCCTCCCCATTTTTGGTTCCTCTCTTCTTTCTTGACTTATTTTGGATTATTTAGTTATTTTTTAAAATTTTATCTAGTGTTTATTTTATCTAGTGTTTTAAAAAATTTTATCTTGGGGCACCAGAGTGGCTCAATTGTTAGGCGGCTATCTTCAGCTCAGGTCATGATCCCAGGGTTCTGTAATCGAGCCCTGCATCGGGCTCCTTGCTTGGCGGGAAGCCTGCTTCTCCCTCTCCCACTCCCTCTGCTTGTGTTCCCTCTAACTGTGCTTCTCTCTGTCAAATAAATAAAATCTTTAAATAAAATAAAATAAAAAAATAAATTTTATCTAGAATTTAGTTTCTTTAGTTACCTTTTTGCATTTTTTAGTAGTTGCTTTAGGGATTACAATATATACTTTAGTTTTTTACAGTCTACCTTGAATTAATAGTATATCACTTTACATAAACTGTAAAAACCTTGCAATTGTATTGGTCCATTTTCTTGCTCTCTACTGTTCTTTGGCTATAATTGCCATGTGTTATATTTACTTATATTAAAAGTTTCATGAGAAAATGTTAAAATTTTGGCTTTGATTTATCCTTTTTATTTTCAAGAAATTAAGAGGAAAATGGCCCTTTATATTTATCCAGATATTTAACATTTCTAATGATCTTTATTTTTTCTTGAAGATCTGAGATTATCATGTGCCATTTTTCTTCAGTGTAAAAAACTTCTTTCAGCATTTCTTATATTTAAAATCTGATGGGAATCAATTTTCCAAGCTATCTTTTATTTGTATTTTTATTTTGCCTTCATTCTTTTTTTTTTTAAAGATTTTATTTATTTATTAGAGAGAGAGAGACTGAGAATGAGAGGGGAGAAGGTCAGAGGGAGAAGCAGACTTCCCGCAGAGCCGGGAGTCAGATATGGGACTCGATCCCAGGACTCCGGAACCTGACCTGAGCCGAAGGCAGTCGCCCAACCAACTGAGCCATCCAGGCGCCCATTTTGCCTTCATTCTTGAAGGGTATTTTCACTAGATAAAGAATTCAGGTTTGGTGAATCTTTTATTGTTAGCACTTTGACTATGTTGTTCCAATACCTTTTAGTTTCCATTGTTTCTGATGAGAAATCAGCCATTTGGGGCACCTGGGTAGTTCAGTCAGTTAAGTGTCTTCCTCTTGATTTTGGCTCAGGTCATGATCTCAGGGTATTGAGATTGAGTCCTGCCTCAGGGTACATGCTCAGCAGGAAGTCTGTTTGGGATTCTCTCTCTCCTTCTCCTTCTGCCCATCCCCTCACTCTCTCCCTCTCTCTCTCTCTAAAATAAATAAATTTTAAAAAGTCAGCCATTAACCATGTCTATATATTACATATCATTTTTCTCTTGTTGCTTTCAAGATTTCTATCTTTTGTTTTTATCAGTTTGACTATGATATGCCTAGTCATTTTTCCCCTCATATTTATTATCCTTAGGATTTGCTGAGTTTCTTGTATCTGCATTTTTTGTTATATCAACAAATTAAGTACATTTTCAGACATTTTTTTCAAACTTTTTTTTTTTTCTGCTTCATCCTCTCCTAATTTTCCTTTTGCAACTTCAGTTTCTTAAATTTTGGACCTTTTTGGTCCAAACTGAACAATTTTAGTATTGTTACACAGGCTCATGAATATCTGCTTATTTTCTGTCATTCTTTCTCTATTTTCCAGATTGAGGCATTTCTATTGACTTATTTCAAATTTATTGATTCTTTCTCTTATCACCATTCTGCTGTTAAGACCATCCAGTGAATTTTTTGTTTCAGTTTCAGTTAGTGTGTAGGGGGGGGAGTTTTCATTTGGTTCTTTTCATAATTTTTCTCTTCTGAACCTTTCTATTTTTAATTTATTACAGTGTATTTTTCTTTACCTCATTAACCATAGTTATAATAGCTTGATTAAGTGCTTGTCTGCTGGCTTCAGTCTGCTAATACCAACATCTGAGTCATCTTTAGATTAGCCTCCATTCATTATCTTTTCTTTGAAAGATAATCATGGTTTCCTGATCCTTTATATGTCATATAATTTTGGATTGTATCTTGAATATTTTGAATTTAATGTGGAGATTTTGTTTTCTGTTTAGTCCTCCAAAGAGTGCTGATCTTTTTGTTTGAGCATGCAATCTACAGCAGCCCTTTTTGGTGACAGCTCAAATTTCAGTTTAGTTCTTTTATTCCTGAGCTATTTGCAGTATGCTCATAGTTCAATGGTCAGTTGGAAACTTGGTTATATTTTGGAAACAGAATTTAGGGATCTCTCTTTGGTGCTTTCTTTTCTGAGGTTTCACTCTCACCCTTTAATGATGAAAGTTGCCCTGAACTCTGTATTTTGGGTCTTCAGGCCAGAAAGACTACAGATTATTGGAGCCCTGCACAGTGCTATAACTTTGGCCTGACTTCAGGCTAAACTGTCTTCCACCCAAAAATGTGAAATGCTTTGTGTCATTTTCTTCTCCCAGTTTTTCAATTTTCCTTCCAAAACTGCCTATTGTTTTTCACTTTCTCTCCAGAATCTTCAGGTAATTTTTGTATTTTATCCAAAGTTTATCTGTTTTCTGTAGAATAGTTAGTGTTTTAGGAGCTAACTCAGATATCTAATTCTCTATTCAATTTTTTTCTTTTGAAAAGATGTTTGAAAAATTCTCATAAGTGACCTCTGCAAACTGCAAAGGAAAAGTTACTCCCTTTTTTCTTTACTAGTCAACTCCCACTCACTTGTAAATATCTATTATTAACAAGATAGTCTATCTCCCTTCTTACCAATCTGTAAACTCACACACAGAGTTATATCAAAATATAAAGAATTTTTTCTTTTAAAAAAGCAATAAAACTATTTATTACTATGTAACTTTCTTTTCTTGGTGTGTCTTGAACAGATTTTTGGGTTAACATATACACATCTAACACATTTTCAATAACATCAGAAGTCTATATTTGTAACTATCCATATAGAATATTAGCAAATCATGTCTTGAAGGTAAAAGTAACATTTCTTATTAGTTCTTGTGAGCTCAGACCCCAGCCCCAGTCTGGATTAGCAGAGAGGAAGAAACGACAATCTCAATACTGATTCTAGAATCCCTCTAGGTTAAAGAAGTCTGGGGTTTCAGGATGCCTGGGTGGCTTAGTTGGTTAAGTGTCTGCCTTCAGCTCAGGTCATGATCCCAGGGTCCTGGGATTGAGTCCCACATTGAGATCTTTGCTCATCCTGGAACATGCTTCTCCCCTTGCCCCTCCTCCCACTCATATGCTCTCTCTCTCTCTCTCTCTCTCTGACAAATAAGTAAATAAGTCAATAAATAAGTAAATAAATTGAGTTTAAAAAGAAGACTGGGGTTTCTTTCTATAGGGCATTAGAATCACTGCAGATGGAAATTGTATAGTGTCTTCCTCATGCGAAGAGAATTTACTGAGAGTAATATAAATAATCAGAGCAAAACAAGAAGAGAATTTTATATTAAAACAATGGACAAAGCACTTTTTATGACAACACTCTAAACCTTTATGTAACTTATCTCTTTCCCTTGGATGGTGGGGTCATTAGAGTCAACTGAGAGTAGTTCCATGATAAAATAGGAAACTAAGAATAACAGGACTGGATTTTTTTTTAAAAGATTTTATTTATTCATTTGAGAGAGAGAGAGCACAAGCAGGGGAGAGGCAGAGGCAGAGGGAGAGGGAGAAGCACACTTCTCGCTGAGCAGGGAGCCATATGTGGGACTCGATCCAGGACCCTGGGATCATGACCTGACCTGAACGCAGACGCTTAGCCATCTGAGTCCCTCAGGCATCCCAGGACTGGATTTTTTTTTTTTTTTATTAACATATAATGTATTATTTGCCCCAGGGGTACAGATCTGTGAATCATTAGGCTTACACATTTCATAGCATTCACCATAGCACATACCCTCCCCAATGTCCATAACTCAGAGGACTGGATTTTTTTTTTTAAGATTTTATTTATTTATTTGACACAGAAATAGAGATCACAAGTAGGCAGAGAGGCAGGCGGAGAGAGAGGGGAAGCAGGCTCCCTGCTGAGCAGAGAGCCCAATGCGGGGCTTGGTCCCAGGACCCCAAGACCATGACCCGAGCTGAAGGCAGAGGCTTTAACCCACTGAGCCACCCATGCGCCCCAAGGACTGGATTTTTTTTTAAGTCTGATGATTTTATGGCCATTTGTGGAATCCTTAGCTGCAAATTGTAAGTTTATCTTATCTGATACCTATCTAATTATGTTGTCTCATGAAGAGTTCAAGGAATAAATTTTACTAAATCTAACATCAATTGAGATCTTTATAACACATTTAGCTTATTTTTTCTTTTGATCATATAAAACTTTAGCTCTTTTCCAGAGATATGAAACTTTTTCCTGAGAGATCTATGTATATCAGTTTGTTTAAACACTCTGCCAGAGCATTCATTCTGGCTATTATATTCCAAATATGAATATATGTTTGAGTATTGTAAATAATGCTACAATGAATATAGAGGTGCAAATATCTCTCCAAAATGGTAAATTCATTTCTTTCAGATATATACCCAGGAGAAGAACTGATGAATCATAGGATAGTTCTATTTTAAATTTTTGAGGAACTTCAATACTGTTCTCCATAGTGACTGAAACTCAATTGTGATTGCATAAAAAACTCAACCCTTTCACTCCTCTCTTGATGTTTCTGATGTCACAATGTATCTCTTTTGTATTGTGTATTCATTAACAATGTATGGTAGCTATATTTTTTTATTTTTTATTTTTTGCTATATTTATTTTTATTCTTTAATTTTTTAATGTTCTTTGCTTTTACCTCTTTTTTAAAAGATTTTATTTGTTTGTTTATTTATTTTATTTATTTGAGAGAGAGAGTGAGAGAGCACAAGCAGGGAGAGCAGCAAAGGTAGAGGGAGAAGCAGATTCTCCACTGAGCAGGGAGCCCAATGCAGGACTCGATCCGCTTTATTAGAGTTAAATGGTTAACACACCACCGTAATAAAGTATTATTATATGAATTTGATTAAATCTTTACCTTTACCCATGTGTTGTGTATTTTCACGAGTTTTCATGGTACTAATTAGTGTCCTTTCAGTTCAGCTTGAAAAACTTTCAGTATTTCTTGTAAGATAGTTCTAGTGGTGATAAACTTCCTCATGTTTTTGAGCTTCACAAACTTAGATGCCCACATCTCTCCCCTGTTTTGGAAAGTTGTCAGCCATTATTTCTTTAAATAAGTTTTTTGCCCTCTTCTCTTTCTCAGACTCCAGTAATTCACAGATGAGGTCTTTCAATGTTATCCCATCGATCACATAGGATTTCTTTTTTTTTTCCATTTTTTTCTTTATTCTCCTCTGGATAATATAAAAGTCCTGTCTTTTGAATCAGATTTTTTCTTTTGTTTCATTCATTCTGATGTTGATGTAATCTATTGCACTTTTCATTTCATTCATTGTATTAATCAGATCCAGAATTTCTGTTTTGTTCTTTTTATTTATATCTCTTTGCTAACCTTTTCATTTTATTCATGTATTCTCCCAATTTCATTGAATTCTCTTTCTTTGTTTTCCTGTAGCTAATTGGGATTTCTTTTTTTTAATATTTTATTTTTTATTTTTATTTTTTTAAAAAGATTTTATTTATTTGACAGAGAGAGACATAGCAAGAGAGGGAACACAAGCAGGGGGAGTGGGAGAGGAAAAAGCAGGCTTCCTGTGGAGCAGGGAGCCTGATGCGGGGTTTGATCCAAGGACCCTGGAGTCATGACCTGAGCCAAAGGCAGCCACTTAACGACTGAGCCACCCAGGCTCCCCTAATTGGGATTTCTTGAAACAACCATTTTGAATTCTTTATTAGGTAAATCACAGATTTCCTGTGTCTTTGGGGTTGGTGACAATAATTTTTGTGATTATTTGATTGTGTCATGTTTCTTGGATTTTTCATGTTCTTTGATGTCAGGCATTGTTGTCTTCACACACTTCCTTCTGTCTTTGCTGGGTGACTTTGGGAGAGAAATATCTTCCATCAGCCTTGCTACAGATTCCGAGACTTTCTCAGACCTTTTATGGATAGACCTACTGACCATTTCTTGCTTCATCTTGTGGCAGAATTCTTAAGCTTCTTTGCTTTCTCTCAATCCTGCAACATACCTTTATGCCAATAGCCTACCTTTGCTTTCTAAGGACAGTGCTAAAGCTCAAATTTGTGGTCTCTCTTTGACTCATGGATTCAGTCTGGCTTTCTGTGTATATTCACTAGATTACTCTCACTGACACTGAGAGTGCACATAGGGAGCCAGCCCCAGAGTGGGGTACGTGGGTGAGGCAGGTTGAGTGCTGGGGATACCTGTGTGCAGTTGGAGTGATTTCCAGGCAAAGTGTCCCCAGTAGCTTGTGGGAAGGCTTCTTGATGGAGTTCATGATACTGTTAGTAGGATCCATGTCCCTTTAATGCCATTAGAGAGTTCTATCTGCTGCCCTTCCAGCCTCCTTCCACCTGCCAGTTGTGCAGCTCAAGACCTAGTACTACTTTGGGTGGGGTGAGAAAGATATGAAGCTCTCTGGCAGAATCCCACACAGTCACACACACTCACTTTCCCCTGCAGGAGAAATCACATGGCCGACTACTTTCTTGACACTGAGCTGTCCCACCTCAGATGAAGGGTGATATGAGTAAAGTCACTTTTTCGTACTCTCTCCAATGTGTCCAAACTTGTATTTTTTTGTCCCTGCAGTGTGCTAGAACTTCTCTGCTGGACTCCTGGATTTTCACAGAGGTTCTGCAGGGATCGTCTAAGACAGTGTTCTTGACTGGCTTCCAGACCACAACCAAGAGGGACTGGAGCTGGTTTATGGACCACCAGGGGGCCAGAGCCAAGACTAAGGTCAGTATGTCTACCACTGAAGAAATGGGGTGGGTGATGCTCCTCCCAGAGCCTTTGGTATATGGTGATAGATCTTGCCACTCTGACAAAGGAACTTTTTTTTTTTTTCCTATTAATGGATACCAAATTGTTGTTGGGGGCTTAAAAGTGAGCCACATCTTATTTGGCCATTTTGTTAATGTCATTCCACACTGCATTCTTGCTTGCATGGTTTCTTAGAATTTGGTGTGATTCTTATCTTTGCTCCTTTTTAGGTAAGGTGTTTTTTTTAAACTCTTTTTAAACTTTTTAAACAACCAAGCAAACTTCCTTCAAGATTTTGTCTTTATCTTTGAGTTTCTACAGTTTTTTTCTATGCCTGAGTACAGTTTGTTTTTGTAGGGGTTTTTTTGTTTTGTTTCTTTTTTCTTTTTTTTTTTTTTCTTTCACTTTTCCTGCTTAGTGTTCTCTGAGCTTCCTGGATGTGTAGTTTGGTGTCTAGTATTAATGTGGTGAAAATTCTGTCATTATTACTTCACATATTTTTTCTTTTCCTTCCTTTTCCTTTTTTCTTCTCCCACTCCCTTTCCTTCCTTCCTTCCTTCCTTCCTTCCTTCCTTCCTTCCTTCCTTCCTTCCTTCCAATATCCCCATTACATGTATGTTACACCTTTGGGAGTTGTCTAGGACAAAACGATCCTTGGTTTTTCTTTTCTTTTCTTTTTTTTTAGATTTTATTTATTTATTTGATAGAGAGGTCACAAGTAGGCAGGGAGGCAGGCAGAGAGAGGGGGAAGCAGGTTCCCTGCTGAGCAGAGAGCCTGATGTGGGGCTCGATCCCAGGACCCTGAGATCATGACCTGAGCCGAAGGCAGAGGCTTTAACCCACTGAGCCACCCAGGTGCCCCAATCCTTGGCTTTTCTTTACTCTCACACTACCACCGCACTACTGTACTTCACTTGTGAAAACATATATGTGGGCTTCCCCCCCAACACATACACAACCAAGCAATTTTCAGCAACACCAGCTGGGTGTCCTACAGTTCAATTCAATTTTGACACTATCTGGAGTTAGTGTAGAGCCCACAGGTTAAGGGCTTGGTCTCAGAAAACTGCCCTTCCCACCTTAGGTGTCGTTTGCAAGTCCCAGCTTGTCATCTTTTCCTCTGACCAACCAGCTATAAATTGGAGGTTTCTATGTCCCACCCCTTGGCTTCTGTCTTTGGTTGAACAGCTCACTGAACTCACAGAAACAGTTACTTATATGTCTGTTGTATAATAAAGGATATAAAGAGAGGTACAGATGAATAGGCACATGAAGAGATACATTGGGTGAGGTCCTGAAGCGTGCCGAGTGCAGAAACTTTTGTCCCCGTGGAGTTGGGTGCACCACCTTCCTGGCACATGGATGTATTCACCAAACTGGAAGCTGTACAGAGATCATAAAAAATCTTGTCATTTCTTTTTTTTTTTTTTAATTTTTTTATTTTATTATTTTTTTTAAAGATTTTATTTATTTATTTGACAGAGAGAGAGAGACCACAAGTAGACAGAGAGGCAGGCAGAGAGAGAGGGGGAAGCAGGCTCCCCGCTGAGCAGAGAGCCCGATGCGGGGCTCGATCCCAGGACCCCGAGACCATGACCCGAGCCGAAGGCAGAGGCCTCAACCCACTAAGCCACCCAGGCGCCCCAAAATCTTGTCATTTCTTAAGTGATAAGAATATTAAGAGCATCTTTTCTTTTAATATTTGTTCTTTGACTCCAGTCAATAACAGATCTCTGTACCAGGAACTAAGGGCAGAAACCAACATACTTATATTTACTATTATGTCACGATAATTGTGCCACAGTTCTTGGATAGACTCCTTTTTTTTTTTTCCAGTATTGTTTTTCTGTTTTCCTTTCATTTTTGGAAATTTCTATTGTGATATCTTCAAGCTTAACTATCAATTTCTCAGTTGTGTCTTCATTCTGTTACAGTGTTTTTGACCTCTAGCATTTCTTTTGATCCTTTCTTAAAACTTTCATCTCTTTGCTTACATTGCCCATTTGTTCTTGCATGTGTCTACTTTATGTATAGAGTCTTTAGCATATTAATTGTAGTTGTTTTAAATTCCTTGCCAGATTATTCCATTATCCTTGCTACATCTGAGTCTGGTTCTGATGCTTTCTTTGTCTTTTTAAACTGTTTTTTGGCTTTTAGTATGCCTTGTGATTTTTTTCTTATTAACCATTTATGATGTATGGACTAGATATTTGTATCCTCCCCAAATTCAAAATTCCCCCCAAAATGTTGAAACCTAATCCCCAAAGGGATGAGATTTAGCAGTAGGGCTTTTGGAAGGTGATTAGTTCATGAGGGTGGAACCCTTACAAATGGGACTAGAATGCTTATAAAAGAAACTCCAGAGAGCTCCCTTGCCTCTTCTGCCATTTGAAGACACATCTAGAAGATGGCTGTCTATGAACCAGGAAGTAGGCACCTACAAGGTGTCTTGATCTTGAACTATCTAGCCTCCAGAACTATGAGAAATAATTTTTTTGTGGTTTATAACCCACCTAATTTATAAGCTACTACTACAAAAAAAAAAAATATATATATATATATATATATACATAATGTATATATATATGATAGCCTCAATGAACTGAGACACACTAGGTGAAAGTAACTACTTTAAGTAGGTCTTTAGGAATATGATAGTAAATTATGGGGTAGGGTGGGTAGGAAATGTTCTGTAGTCCTATGATTAGGTCTTGGTCCATTTTTTTTAAAGATTTTATTGTTAAGTAATCTCTACACCCAACACGGGACTGCTGGAACTTATAACTCTAAGATCAAGAGCCGTATGCTCTACTGACTGAGCCAGCCAGACACCCCAATTATGTCTCAATCTTTTAGTGAAGATTATACCTCTGGACTGTGGGCTTCACAAATGCTTCTCAGTTCTCCCATTTCCTCTGGGAATGGATGGGATGAGTGGGCTGGATTTGGGTATTTCCTTTCCTCCTGGTCAGTTAGTCTTTGAAGAAACTCCAATAGTTCACACTCTGCTAAAATAGTTTCTCTTGAGGACAGGACTTGCTAAGAACAGAATACTCTGGCAAATTTAAAAATGGTTCCGTGGGGAGCCTGAATGGCTCAGTTGTTAAGCGTCTGCCTTCGGCTTAGGTCATGATCCTATGATCCTAGGATCCTGGGATCGAGTTCTGCGTCAGACTCCTTGCTCAGCGGGAAGCCTGCTTCTCCCTCTCCTCCTCCCCCTGCTTGTGTTCCCTCTTGCTGTGTCTCTCTCTGTCAAATAAATAAATAAAATCTTAAAAAAAAAAAAGTTCCTTTTCCTCTCTCCCTGTTGGAAGCATGAATGTATTTTTCTCTGATATTCACTATGAGAACTATCTAGAGCTCCAGGAATTAAAACACCAAAGTATGGGAGCTCTTCTGAATGGGTCTTCCTGGAGTTTTTAGCTATCAGAATTGTCCACACTGAGCTTCCAGAAATTCATCAATGACAGTTTAGGCTTTCCTACCTTGGCCCTGGCTACCCTTGAGGTTTCTGCTTATGGGTTTCTGTTCTGGTAAGTTATAATTCTTTATATTCATCTGTGTGTCTCTCCAATTTTGGGGAACAGTGATTTGCCTCTTGACCTCACAGTTATGAAAAGAGTTTCTCATGTTCTCAGAGTTTCTCAAAACTTCTATGCTGTTTATATGTTGGACTGGAAACTAGAAGTACTATGATGTCATTTTAATGATGTAAAAAACTGAAGGAATAGCAAAGAATTGTTGAATGAAAATTAAAGTATTTTAAATATCTTTCTGTACATTTCCACTCAAATATCATCAATATTCAAATATTAAAAAAGTTCAAATATTATCCCCTGTGTATTTAGTAAGAAAAAATAATTTGTTAATGCTTCTCTCTAATTAAGCTTGGTAGATTCTCAGCTTTAGATTTGGTCATATTTTCTGCTGGTAGAGTAAGGATTCTGAGTACAGTTCAGTGATTATTACTCAATCCGTTTTGGGCCTAGCCCCCTGAACATGTTTCTGAGTCTCAGGGAAAAAAAAGTAAATAGCTTTAAGTGAAAAACTAAAAGGATTGTTTCATTAAAATCTTTAGCCCACTGGGTCCCCAATGTCTTTGGTACTGCACTCAGCATTAGAAATCTGAGGGATTTCCCACCCCTGCTATGGACAGCAGTGCATTTTGGGCACCTTGAGAGCTAAGTGTGATTGTCTTTGGAGATCTGCTGTGCCTGGCAAGGCTGCAAGAGGGCCTATGAAATGCAGAGGAACAGCATGTGATGGTGTTAAGTTCCCACCAGTTCTCAATAGAGCAGCAGCAGTCATCCGCAAAGAATAGCTTTGCTAGGGGCGCCTGGGTGGCTCAGTGGGTTAAACCTTTGGCTCGGGTCATGATCTCAGGGTCCTGGGATCAAGCCCCAGCATCTGGCTCTCTGCTCAGCAGGGAGCCTGCTCCCACTGCCCACCCCTGCCTGACTCTCTGCCTACTTGTGATCTCTCTCCTCTCTGTCAAATAAATATAAAATCTTTAAAAAAAATAGCTTTGCTAGATGGAACTGTAAGAGGGTTTTTTTTGTGGCCAGTAGAACAAATATGGTGGAAGCTTAGGGCAAGTGAGACATCATAGGAATACTTTGGAAGGAATCAGAGATGCTATATCAGCAGGAAGCAACTAGGAAGTAAAATTTGGGCCTTAATAAAACTGTGACATAATTTGTGGTGCCAAGTGAAATTTGGCTGTATTATATTAATATCCATTCAATATCTTGACACATAAGCCCTGCCTACCCCTGTTACCATTAGTGAGAAGCAGCAGTTTTTTCCTATAGCCTTGTAGTTATCAGTGAATGTATAAAGTGAATAAATAAAAGAACCTCTGCTAAATGTCATCACTCAGCTGCTAAGAGGATAAAGTAAAACTCATGTTGGCTTACACATAGTGTAAAAAGGGGTAAAGCAAGCCAATATTTATTATCCATAAGTCACAATATGCCATTTTCAAAATGAGTCTTAGATTAATACCTATTAAAGAAAAGATATATTTTAACTTTCTTAAACAAAATTAAAGAATGACTCATTTCATTTGCAAGTATATTTTATTTTATTTTTTTTAAATTTTATTTTTTCAGTGTTACAAGTACATTTTAAAATAAATGAAGTCTTAATTTAGAGACCACCAACATTAGCACTGGTCCTTTCAAATTAAAAAACACAAAGGAAATGTTAATAGCATCCAACAGAAAAAAATTATCTCATTATAGAACCTATAACAGAGTTCCTGTGTTTTGGAGGAACAATGAAATGAGATGTTACATAATTGACTATGTAATGCTATTTTTGCATATTGTCTCCTGAGGAAGATACTGGATTGATGGTTTTCCTTAAGTAAAGACCAAGCTATTTCAAGTAGAATCCCCACTGATTATTTTAATATCATATTGTTTTAGTTCTAACATTTAACATTTCCTGAAGATTCTGAAACAATACTGAAGAGAAGACACTAAAATTTATATTATTCAAGGGAAGAAATGAGCATTATGTTTCTTTGTAATTGGTGATAAAAATAAAAATTTCCTGAGCTTTCTTGCTTGTTTGAAAATCCATCATTTTGAATATTTGGACTAATTTGGAATCAGGAACATTAATTCTATGGCAGCCTTGAATTGCCCCTTAAGCTTAAGGACCTTTTACAGTCATTTAGAAGGAATCTTCTGTCATGTTGGCTCCTTTTCTCAGATTTACTCAAGTTTTCCAGAGACATCAGGAATAAATATAGGGCATTTGTTCATCTTAGCAACAAATTCCTTTAAAATTTCTTCACTGGAAAAATTAGTATGGAATATGACAGACCGTTTCTTACGTGCTTTTTGTCACAGACATTACTTTTAGATAAAAATCCTAACACACTTAGTTATTCTCTTCTTAAATGATAGGCTTATTTGGAAGATTTTATATGTTAATTCCAGTAAAATTAGATCCAGGTGTCATGATCAAGGAGTTATAAATGGTATTGGTGATAATGAGTAGATTCACAAATTCAGACAATGAACTAATAAATTTTTTGACCGGTAATTGTGTATGCAACTTGGGGATCTAGGACCATGATGTTGATAACTACATTTTCCAGTGGTGTAGAGTAGTAATCCTCATAAATTTTCTGCCCTTCCTTATGTCTTTTCAACACACTGTTCTTTTTTTTTTTTTTAATGATTGTATAGCACGGAATCCTTGGAACATGTCTATTCCTTTTTCTCAAACACATTTACCTCATATTACATGCTTTAAAGGTCACCATGCCTGGCAGCTGTCCTGTTACAGTGTGTTTAAAAAAGATAATTAAGGTCAAAGGTATAGATCTGAACATATAATAACCAACACAAAACTGAAAAAGAATAAAATTGAAGAACTCACACTGCCATGTTTCAATACTTATTATAAAGCTACAGTAATCAAACAGGATGGCATTGGCAAAATAATAGACACATAACTCAGTGAAACAGAATAGAGAACCCAGAAATAGAATATCACAAATATAATCAGCTGATTATTGAAAAAAGTACAAAAGTAATTCAATGGAGAAATAATAGTCTTTTCAATAAATATTGCTTGTAAAATTGGATACCCATATGCAAAAAAAATTAATGTAGATGCCAACTTTACACCCTTCACAAAAATTAATTCAAATCAGATTATGGATCCAAATATGAAATGCAAAAAAGAAAGCATGAGAAAAATCACAACTTTGGGTTTGGTGATACAGTTTTATTTATTTATTTATTTATGTGGGGTTTTTTTTGTTTTTTTTTTAGAGAGAGAGAGAGAGACAATGTGAGTGGTAGGGGAAGAGGGATGGAGAGAATGTCAAGCAGACTCCATCCCCAGCCCAGAGTCTGACATGGGACTTGGTCTCTCGACCCTGGGATCATGACCTGAGCCGAAATCAGAGTTGGACTGACTGAGCTCCCAGGTGTCCTAGGGATGTGGTTTTATGTACAACACCAAAAACATGATCCATGAAAGAACACATGGATATTGGGATCTTTTAAAATACAAAAATTTTGCTATACAGAAGATCCTGTTAGAAGAATGAAAACGCAAATCAGTGTCTGGTAAAAGATTTGCAAATCATGTATCAGTTAAAGTACTGTATCCAAAATATACAAAGAACTCTTAAAACTCAAAAATAAGGAAACAAAACAATTTAAGAATAGGCATAAAAGAGAAAGAGATCAGTGAAATGGCATAGTAGGGGACTCTAAAAGTCCATCTTTACATAAAAGCAATGAGTAAGTGGCAAAAAAAAAAACTGTCACAATAAACCTTTTTGGAGGATTCGGAATCTAAACAAAAGTTTGCAACAAACAGAGCAACCCTTAATAAAAAAGAAAACCTAACTTTTATTTAGAGAATAATTACGGTCATATTGGGGGTAATTTGATAGAGATGCCAGATTTTATATTTTGCAATATATAAATGTATCAAATCAATACATTGTGCACCTTAAACTTATACCAGACAGAAGAAAGGACCCAAATAAAATCATGAATGAAAGAGAAGAGATCACAACCAACATTGAAGAAATACAAACAATTATAAGAACATATTATGAGCAACTATAGGCCAGCCAATTAGGCAATCTGGAGGAAATGGATGCATTCCTAGAAACATATAAACTACCAAAACTGAAACAGGAAGAAATAGAAAGCCTGAACAGACCTATAACCAACAGGGAAGTTGAATCAGTAATAAAAAAAAATTCTCCCAATGAACAAGAATCAAGGGCCAGATGGCTTCCTAGGGAAATTCTACAAAACATGTAAAGAAGAATTAATACCTATTCTTCAGAAGCTGTTTCAAAAAAATAGAAATGGAGGGAAATTTTCCAAACTCATTTTATGAGGCCAGCATTACCTTGACCCCACCAAAAAGGAGAATTATGGACCAATATACCTGATGAACATGGATGCAAAAATTCTCACCAAAATACTAGCCAATAGGATCTAACAGTACATTAAAAGAATTATCCACCACATGCAAGTGGGATTTATTCCTGTGCTGCAAGGTTCAACATCTGCAAATCAATCAATGTAATACACTACATAAATAAAAGAAAGGACAAAAACTGTATGACTCAATAGATGCAGAAAGAGTTTTTGACAAAGTACAACATCCTTTCTTGATTAAAACTCTTCACAGTGTTAGGATAGAGGGACCATATTCAATATCATAAAAGTCAAATATGAAAATCCGACAGCTTATATCATTCTCTGGGAAAAAACTAAGAGCTTTTCCCCTAAGATCAGGAACATGGCAGAGATGTCCACTATGACCACTGCTATTCAACATGGTACTAGAAGTCCTAGCCTCAGTATTCAGACAACAAAAAGAAATAAAAATGGCTCAGTTTTATTCTTTTGCATGTGACTGTCCAGTTTTTCCAACACCATTTATTGAAGAGAGTGTGCTCTTCCCATTGTATATTCTTGGCTTCTTTGTCATAAATTAATTGACCATATATGTGTGGGGTTTTTAATGGGCTTTTTATTCTGTTCCATTCATGTATGTGTCTATTTTTATGCTGATTCCATACTGTTTTGATTATTATAGCTTGGTAATATAGTTTGAAATCAGGGAACATGATGCTTCTAGCTTTGTTTTTATTTCTCATCATTGCTTTGGTTATTAAGGATCTTCTGTGGTTTCATACAAATCTTAGTATTATCTGTTGCATTTCTGTGAAAAATGCCATTGGGATTTTATAGGGATTGCACTAAATCTATGCATAGCTTTTGGTAATATGGAATTTTTAATAATATTCTTTCAATCCATGAGCATGAAATATCTTTCTATTTCTTTGTGTCTTCTTTAGTTTCTTTCATAAATGTCCTGTTGTTTTCAGTGTACAACTCTTCGCTTTCTTGGTTAAATTTATTCACAGGCATTTTATTCTTCTTGATGCAATTGCAAGTGGGATTGTTTGCTTAATTTCCCTTTCTGATAATTCATTGTTAGTGTATACAAATGCAACATATTTTTCTGTATTGATTTCATCTTCTGCAACTTCGTTGAATTCATTTATTCGTTCTAATAGTTTTTTAGTGGAGTCTTTAGGGTTTTCTAGATATACAAAAAAGTGTTGTCCATATAGTGACAATTTTACTTTTCTTTCCAATTTCAATAACTTTTATTTCTTCTTCTTGCTTGATTGCTTTGGCTAGGACTTCCAATTCTATGTTGAATAAAAATTGTGAGAATGGTCATCCTTCTCTTGTTTCCGATCTTGGAGGATAAGCTTTCAGTACGTCATCATTGAATATAATGTTAGCTGTGGACTTGTCATATATGGACATTATTATATTGAGGTACATTTCCTTCATAACTGCTTTGTTGAGAATAATGATTCATTATTTGTATATATTATGAAACGATCACCACAATAAGTCTAAATTCCCCCTTATCATTAAATTTACATAATATGCAATACAATCTTATGGACTCTAGTCCCTGTGCTATACATTATATCCTCATGACTTTTTTTTTTTTTTACGACTGAAAGTTTATACCTTTTGACCCCATTTTCCCACCTCACAAAACTCTTTTTGTATTTTGCTATTTATATATCGGGTGCATAAATATTTATAAATGTTTTATCCTCTTGCTGGATTGACTCTTTATCATTATAGAATGACTATCTTTGTCTTTCATTACAAGCTTTATTTTATAGTCTGTTTTGTCTATATAGGTACTCCAGCTTTCTTTTGTTTCTATTTGCATGAAATATCTTTTCACTTCCCTCTGAGGTGAGTCTCTTGTAGGCAATATATGGATGGATTTTGTGTTTTTTATCTACTCTGCTACTCTGTCTGATTGGCATGTTTAGCCATTTACATATAATTATAGATAAGTATGTGTTTATTGCCATTTTGTTACTTGTTTTCTAGCTGTTGTGTAGTACCTCTCTCTACCTTTTTTTTTCTCTTATTCTCTTCCCTTCTGATTTGATGCCTTTCTTTAGTGTTATATTCAGATTCCATTTTCATTATTTTTTGTCTTTCTACTATAGGATTTTGCTTCGTGGTTACTATATGGCTTATGTATATCAGCTATATAAAAATCTTTTTATTTTAAGTCAATAGCAAGTTAAATTTTTTTAAAGATTTTATTTATTTATTTGAAAGAGAGGAGAGAGATCACAAGTAGGCAGAGAGGCAAGCAGAGAGAGAGGGGGAAGCAGGCTCCCTGCTGAGCAGGGAGCACGATGTTGGGCTCGATGTGGGGCTCAATCCCAGGATGCTGAGATCATGACCTGAACCAAAGGCAGAGGCTTTAACCCATTGAGCCACCCAGGCACCCCTATAGCAAGTTAAATTTGAATACATTCCAAAATTATATTTTTACTCTTGCCCCCACCACATTTTATATTTCTGATGTCAAATTTTACATCTTTTTATTTTGTGTATCTTTTAACTAATTGTTGTCATTATAGTTATTTTTTACTACTTTTGTATTTTAACCTTCATGCTAGCTTTATAAATGATTAATCCACTATCATTATTATATATTTACCTTAACCAGTGAGATTTTTCCTTTTCTGTGTTTTCTAATTAGTGTCTCTTCTTTTCAGCTTAAAGATATTCCTTTCACATTGCTTGGAGGGCCGGTTTAGTGGTGGTCAACTCCTTTAGTTTTTGCTTGTCCAGAAAACTCTTCATTGATCCTTCTGTTCTGTAACGTAACCTTGAGGGGTAGTGTATTCTTGGTTGGGAGTTTTTACCTTCAGCACTCAGAATATATTGTGCCACTTCTGGTACACAATATAGTGTGCCCTTCTGGCCAACAAAGTTTCTGGTGAAAATCTACTGGTAGTCTTATGGGGTTTTCCCTTGTATATAAAATGTTATTTTTCTCTTGCTGCTTTTAAGATTCTCTTTATTTTTAACTTCTAACATTTTAATTATTATGTGTCCTGAAGTGGATCTCTTTGGATTCATCTTATTTGGAACTCTCCGGCCTTCCTGGATATAGATGTCTGTTTCTTTCCCCAGGTTGGGGAAGTTTTAGCAATTATTTCTTCAAATGAGTTTTTCTGGGTCTCCTATAATGTGAATATTTTTCCTATAGATGTTTTCCCATAGCTCTCTTAAGCCATCTTTGCTTTTTAAAATTAATTTTTCTTTTTGCTGCTCTGTTTGAGTGGGTTCCATTACCCTGTCTTCCATGTCACTGATCCTTTCTTTTGCTTTGTTCAGCCTACTGTTGAACCCCTTTCTAAATACTCTAGTATTTTTAGTTTGGTTATTGTGTTCCTCAGCTCTGTGACTTCTGTTCGGTACTTTCTTATATTTTATAAAAGTGTTTATCCATTCTTCTCCTGAGCTTGATGAGCATCATTATGACCATTACTTTGAATTTTTGATCAGGTAAATTATCTCACTTTTTTCCTAGGGTTTTATATTGTTGTTTTTTTCTTTTTTCATTTGAAACATATTCCTCCATTCCCCCCATTTTTCTTTATTCTCTGTGTTTGTTTCTATGTATTAGGCAAAACAGCTCTCTCTCTCAGTGTTTAAAGTATGGTCACAGGAAGACTGGGGGGGATGCATTTCTGTCTGTTGTCTGTGCAGTGCCCTGGGAATTATAGCCTGCCAATAACTCTGATTGTTTCAGTCCTGTGGAACCCAGAAAGCAAGGCCCCTTGCACCAAAGCCAGCATTCAAGGGGTGACCCCTGTTTGGGCTGCATGCCCCTGCTGATTTTGGTGGGGCTATGGAGGAGTGGTAGGTTGGAGCAAACCCACCTGCTGGCTTTGGTGCAGCAGGGCCACAGTTGGGGGCATAGGTACCAGACCAGGTTATACTTGCAGGGCAGGGTTGCTTGAGGCACCTGGCTAGGGCAGACCCATCTGCCAGGGTTAATGGGGCAGGGCTATGACGGGTGGTGGCATTAGGCCAGAGCAAGCAGCACTAGCAAAGTAGAGATAGAGTGCAAAAATGGCATTCACCAGTGCCTCTGTCCCTGGACAGTTTCAACGGACCTCTGCCCCTCCAGCAGATACTTTATAATTAGCCAATGAGTCGTCTTTACATATGGTCTAAGTGGTTTTCTTTTTCTTTTTTTAAAAGATTTTTATTTATTTCATTGACAGAGAGATAGAGACAGCAAGAAAGGGAATATAAGCAGGGGGAGTAGTAAAGGAAAAAGCAGGCTTTCTGCTGAGCAGGGAGCCTGACGAGGGGGCTTGATCCCAGGACCCTGGGATCATGAACTGAGCCAAAGGCAATGCTTACTGACTGAACCACCCAGGCATCCCAGTCTAAGTGTTTTTCAAATTGCTACTTTTGCACTGGGTCTCAGTCTGTGCACAAGCTCTTTAGGAGTGGAGTCTTAGTTTGTTCCATCCCTTTGGATCTCCTGGATATAAGGCATGGTGATTTTCAAAGCCAAATGTTCTGGGAGCTAACTTCTCTGGTGAAGGTCCCAAGGATTGGGGGGTGCCTGATGTGGGACTCAAAACCTTCTCCCTTCAGGGATATACTCTGTATTTGTGAGATTTCTTCCACTTGTGGGTCACCATGCGGAGGTTGGAGTTTCGGCAACCCCAGAGATGGGGTTTACATCTCTGTCTCTCCTATCTGTCTCATTGTGGCCTTTTTATTCTTTGTTATGGAGTAGCTGTTAAACTCGTTTTCAGGTCTTTTAAAACAAACAAACAAACAAACAAACAAAACCTTGTCCTATCTGTAGCTGTGGATTTGGTGTGTCCATGTGCAGAGGTGAATTCAGGGTTTTCCTGTGCCACCATGTTGAAGTGCACTTTCCTGTACTTGCTTGTGGGATCAGACTTCCCTACTAGATTATAAGCGGCCTAAGGACAGCACTGCTGTATCCCAGTGCCTAGCATAGGGCCTGCAACATCAGAGGTGTTTGGTAAGTATTTCTTGAACTGAAAACAGTGAAGGAAGATTTAGTACTGAACATGATGTTCAGTAGAGCAAGAACTCTGGAATGAGTGGCTGTAGAGGAGATTGAAAAGGCAGGTAGAAGGGAGAATGTAAAGGAGTTTATAAAGGCTAACCATAGAGTTTGGGCTTCAACCTATAGTCTTGAATAGTCTAAGGCTGAAGAATGATACAAGCTAACTGGAATTTCCTGAAATTTTATGTGTTGAAAATATTTCTTATTACTTTTATACTTACAAGACAACCGAGACTTCTTATATGTCTTTCATCTTCTACTTCCTATCATTCAGATCCTTACAGGCATTACAACACTACCATATAGCATTGACTTTTAATATGATGAAGTCTGAGGCCAATACAATTTTTTCCCTTTTCTAGGATCTGCTTTTTCTGTATGGATGCTCCTATAATTCTTTATCCTGAAATTTTGGTCACTATACCAAGAATCAAGTTTTTCTTGTTTTATAGATCTGCTGTTTTAAGACTTCCTTATTCTAGAAATACTTTTGAGTGTTTAAGGGTACAGATTGTTAAATACGGCAATTTTAAATCCTGCCTCTAGTGCTCGCTTCGGCAGCACATATACTAAATCCTGCCTCTACCACTAACAGCGTGACTTTAAGGAAGTTACTTAACTTCTCTCTGTTTCAATTACTTCATCTATAAAATGGGGAGAATAATAGTAGCTAGTATGATTGTTATGAAGATTAAACGAGATAATTGTCAGAAGTTTTGGAACAGTGCCTGG
Source organism: Nasua narica (assembly GCA_028533885.1). NCBI lineage: Eukaryota > Metazoa > Chordata > Mammalia > Carnivora > Procyonidae > Nasua > Nasua narica. Next base: position 60,428,122 of record CM052807.1, read on the forward strand.
CACATAAGGGCTCAAATAATTAGTAGCTATTATAATTATCACTAATGTTATTAGATTTTAAATTTTTCCATTTTGTCTTTCAGCTTCAGAAATACAAATGATAGCTATTTTGTATCTGCTGTATCTTCCATTCATAACATATCCACAAGAACTATCCCCATAGTTTGTTCTATTCAATTTGCTCTTACATTTAATTCCCCAGAATGGTGTTTCAATTTTGTTTATTCTGTTTCTAATGTGGCTTTTTATCTCTGTGACTTTTAATTTTTCTCTCATTTCTTTTCTAAGCTTTGCTGGCTAACTTTTTATGTCTACTGCCATGGAAGCTCTTCTTTGAATTATTTTACCTCTTTTTTTCAGCTCTTCTTAATGTACAGTTATGTTTGTAGTTTCTTTGAGGCTATTTCTTTAACTTTAAAGAATCTGTTTCCCTGGAATTGCTTTTGTTTTCATTTTTTAGATACATGCCTTCTGTATTTCCTTGTATTTCTCCTTCTTCTTCTTCTTTTTTTTAAGATTTATTTATTTATAAATTTTGGATGGGGATGGGGGAAGAGCAAAGGGAGAAGGAGAAAATCCAAAGCTGAATCCCCGAAGAGCATGGAGCCCTAGGTGGGGCTCAATCCCACGACCGTGAAACCATGACCTGAGCTGAAACCAAGAGTCAGAGGCTTAACCAGCTGAGCCACACAGGTTCCCCCTGTATTTTTGCTTCTCTTTTTTCTCTTCTTGGCTTTCCTTCCTTTCTTTCCTCCTTCTCTTCGTCTCTCTTCTCTCTGTCTCCCCCTTATTCACTTCTTTCTGTCTGCCTTTGGGACTGTTATTTATGTTTGTGAATAATATAGGAGAGATGATGGAGCAGAGTAAAATGCTGAGGCATTAGCCAGAGCAGACCTGCTGCCTCTCCTAGATAGGATTGCTGGGTGTAGAGAATTAAAATACAGGATGCCCAGTTAAATTTAAATTTCAGATAAATAATGAATAATTTCTTAGTATAAGAATATAATTAATATTTCATACTGTGTTTTATCTGCCAAACCTATTCCTAGGGTTGTTTTTGCCTAGGGGCCCATTTAACCTCAGTTTCTGGCTTTCCAGAGATTGATGGGCCTTATAGCAAAGGCTCCTAGGACCTTCTTCCTTTATCCTACCTCATTTTAGTGAGGAATTTAAGTCAGATGGCTTGGACTTAGATATTAGAAATAATATGGTCTCTCGTGCTTCACCATCATTCTTTATTGTAAAATTGGGTCTGTACAGGATAGCACCCTCTGCTCTCATCGATGACTGAGACCACTAGATTTTATTGTCTTCCTGATCAAGAACAACCAGCTATTCCTTTCAGCAGATCCATCCCTGTGCAAAGGGTACCAATGGAAGTTCTGTGGCCCTGCTCTGTAATTAAAGGGTGTGCAGGGACCCCCTAGCTCACTTGTCTAAGCTCTTTTCCTCCCCACTTCCCAGAAGTCACCCAATGGCCATCTCTTACGCCTAAGTGTCCACACTCTGAGGAAGAGGGGATAGGTCCAAGAAGTCACTTCTGCTCTCAGCAGGACAGAGGCATATAGGCAAGAGGAAGAGGCATATAGAGACTCTGGAAGATGTTTGTGTAGGTGAAGAATTCTAGAGTCTCAGGTACCTGGAGGGTATTCTGGGGTGGGAGGGTGAGTGGGCACAGACTCCAGGTAGCCATGTATCCTTGACCGGTGGACTCCAGGTCCAGAAGGAGCCTAAAGCTGACAGCAGGGTTCTGGTTCTAGAACAGTACTGCCTTTTAGAACAGCAATACTGCTTTTGGGAAATTTGTAGTTGTTTGGAGTTCTGGAAGGCATCTGGAAGGAATCTTTAGCCTCATCCTTTTATGCATCCGTACCCCTTAAAATTGGTATCACTGTGTCTGGTCTCTTACTTTCTTCCCTTCTCTCCGGTATCGTGGTCAAACCATCTGCTTCTGTCTGGCAAAGCCAGCCTTTCCCATCCATAAGCACCTGCTCCATGACATCACTTTTGCAATTTTCCTCTTTTCCTCTCCTACGCTGATAAATTTTTCCCCTCTCTACTATATCTCTTTCATGAGGATACAATAATACATGCTATTATTTCCCCAATCTTAAAAAAAAAAAAAGACGAACTAAACCAAACCAACAAAACAAACATATTCCCTCTGGATCCCATCATCCCCTCCAGTTAGTGTCCCATTTCTTTCCTTCTTCTTTAAGCAGACTCTGCAAGAGGAATTCCTTGACTCTTGCCAAATTCTCTCCTCTCATTTCCTCTTGACCTCTTTCCAATCAGACTTTTGCTTTGCTGTGACCATGAAGCTACTCTTACCAGCGTCACCGGTGGCCTTCATGTTGCTTAATCCGCTGGTCAGTTTTTAGTCCTCATCTTTCTTACCTATCAGCAGGATTTGACACAAATGACATGCTTTCTTTTTAAAACGATTTCTTGACTGTGTCTCTAGCCCAAATATCTCTCCTGAACATAAATCCAGGTATCTATTTGTCATTTCACTTGGATGTATAATAAGCTTCACAAACTTCACATATCCAAATTGAGCTATTATTCCCCACCCTAGCTCCTTCACAAACCCATTCCTCCTGTGGTTTTCTCCATCTCAGTAAAGGCACGCCATACTTCCATTTACTCAGAACTAAAGCCCAGGAGTCATCCTTGTCTTTCCTCTTTCTCATATTTTCCACATCCAATCTATCATCAACTTCTGCCAGGTCTAACTTCAAGATAGATCTAGAATTCAACTATCCTCACCTTCTTCCCTGCTACCATCTTGGTTCAAGCCACCATTTTCTCACATTGAATTATTTTTTTTTTTAAGATTTTATGTATTTATTTGATAGAGAAAGAGCACAATCAGGGGGAATGGCAGAGGGAGAGGGAGAAGCAGGCTTCCCGCTGAGCAGGGAGCCCAACGTGAAGCTCATTCCAGGACCTTAGGGTCATGACACAGACACCTAACTGACTGAGCCACCCAGGCACCCCTCACATCAGATTATTATAATAACTTCCTACCTGGTCTCCCTGATTTTACTCTTATTTCCCCTTCAATGTAGTCTCAAGACAACAGAGTGGCTCTTAAACCAAAAGTCAGATTATGTCACTTCTTCGTTCAAAGCCTTGCGGTTTTTCTCAAAGTAAAAGCTAAAGCCCGTGGGTGCCTGGGTGGCTCAGTTGGTTGAGCAACTGCCTTGGGCTCAGGTCATGATCCTTGAGTTCCGGGATCGAGTCCCACATCGGGCTCCCAGCTCTGCAGGGAGTCTGCTTCTTCCTCTAACCTTCTCTCCTCTCATGCTCTCTCTCACTTTCTCTCTCAAATAAATTAATAAAATCTTTAAAAAAAAAAAAAAAAAGCTAAAGCCCGTTTTTCTCGAAGTAAAAACTAAAGCCTTTACAAAGACTTAGAAAACTCTACACACCAGGTCCAACCCCAGTTTCCCTTCTGACCTCATCTTACAGCACTCTTGGCCTCTCATACTATGGTCCATCCACATGACCTCTCTTGTTCCTTGAATGTGGCAGTCATGTGCCTTTTCAGGGCCTTTACACTCACCTGGAATGCTTTCATCAGATAGTCACATATCTTACCCAGAGAGTTTATGGTGGGAAAGCAAGATAAATGATTGATACTTTCCCTGTATTCATTTTTTTTCCAGAATAATGAGCTAGTACTCTAGTAGCCTCCAAAAATGTCAAATGAATTTTTTTAATTAAAGGATTAAAATGAACTCGTAATTTTTAATACAACTTGTGTGTTTCAACTTAAGGCAGTCATTATTGTTTCTAATGCTGAAGTCATCTTATATTCGGCCAGTAAGAGTGTTCCCAAGAGAGAACTCAAGTTCTTTTGATAGGACCCAGTAGTCTTGGATAGGTTTTTTTGTATTCTTTTTTTTTTTTAAAGATTTATTTATTTATTTATTTATTTATTTATTTTAGAGAGAGAGAGAGAGAGCATGAGAGGAGAGAAAGTCAGAAGGAGAAGCAGACTCCCCACAGAGCTGAGAGCCTGATGTGGGACTCGATCCCGAAACTCCAGGATCGTGACCTGAGCCGAAGGCAGTCGCCTAACCAACTGCGTCACCCAGGCACCCGGTTTTTTTGTATTCTTAATTTAAAATTTGAATTAAAACTTACTTGCCATCTGTGCCCAAGAATATGGGCTATGAAACCAGATATATCTGGATTTAATTCCACGTTTAACAGTTACAATATCTGTGAAACTCTGGGGAAGTTACTTAAACTTCTCTAGTTCATGCTCCCAACTAATAAAGTGAGAATGATAATACATCTTCAGCAAGATCCTTTGATGATTAAATGAGAGGCAATATATAAGGCACCTGACATATAGTAGGCACTTAGTAAATTGTAATGCCTATTATTTTTTTTAAAGATTGTATTTATTCATTTGAGAGGTAGAACACTAGCAGGGGGAACACTAGCAGACTCCCCACCAAGCTGGGAGCCTGACATGGGGTTCGATCTCAAGACCTGGAGATCATGACCTAAGCTGAAGGCAGATGCTTAACCATCTGAGCCACCCAGGTCCCCCTGTAGTGCCTACTGTTAAAATTAGAGACAAAACCCTGTTATCATGCAAAAGTAACAAGTTGCCTGACCATTATCCTTTAAATGAAGATGTCAGAAAAGTGAAGCTAATAATAAATTACATTTATTGTGTATTATATGCAAAGCACCATCCTAAGCATTATTGCTTTACTTCAGTTATTCCTCTAAATAATCTTATAAAGGCAGGCATTAATATATGTTATCTATCTACATGTGCCAAGCAAATATGTAATACATCACAGTATTTTCCTATATAGATTGTGAGTCTGGGGCTCAGAGAAATTAACTCATTCAGAAAAACTAGGAAGTGTCAGAATTCAGATTAAAACCTTCTGACCCCAAAGTATGAATACTTAATTCTAGTAGGTGTATTATATTGTTCTGAAATAGTAGTCTGGGTAAAATGCTCTTCTGAATACTCTCAAATTCCCATAGACTATCTTGGCATTTATTATTTACTCATCTGCTTTTCTCCAAAGAAAATATTGTGTTTTAATCAGTAGCCAAACTGGACCAATAGCCAACAGGAGCCAGAAACCAGAAGTTCTGACAGCCTTTAGTGAGGAAGGGGCATGGATGGAATTCAGTGCTGGGAGAGGCCAGTGCAGAAAGAACACCAAGAATAGGTCACTGCTCTGGTTTTTGTTTTTCATTCTTTTGAAATTTCTCTCTTTCTCTTGTTTAATGTGTCATTTCTGTATACATATCTAAAGTGCATATGTTAAGAATCGCTCCTGAAATAATAATTTTTAAGTCATTTGGATGGACTTTTTCACATTTGTGCAGATTAGGTGTTCTGTAAGTGTTTTTTTTTTGTTTTGTTCTGTAAGTCTTAATTTGATCCTAACCATTGCTTCTAGTATAGCATTGGGCATGCTATAGGCATCACCGGCTTTTCATGGCTAAAAATCTCAGACAGCCTTTCCATCTTATAGACCCTTAAATATAACATCATTTTAAAAATTATTTTGAAAGAGTTAAGTTGTGTAGTAGGAAGTGATGAACTAAGAGTAACAGAAATTCGAGGATGATAAGAGAAAAATGAAACATACAAAATTTTAGGGACTTACTCTCAAATTTGTGCTATATAACTATTTTATAACAATTAATTTCTATCTAAAAAAATTCCATCTATATCTATTTTAAAAACCTATGCTGCCATTAAACCATTCTTGTAGAAAAGTTTCTCCGCCCTGAAATGGAAATGTAAAAGATAAAAATTAACTGTTCTTTCCACTACATTTCACTTCACCAAAGTCTTAAACTCAGAGTTTAATTTTGACCTTATAATTGCTAATACATTCACAAACTAAAGGTAAGTTCTGAGTGGTGTAGATAGTACTATATGCCAAGTTCATGTACTGTGAAAAAGTTCTCTTCATTTTGCAATGCACTTACTTTTAAAAAAATACTAACTCCATGGCTTTCCCCTTTCTTACAATAAACAGATTTACTTATAGAGCTTTCCAAGGCTGAAATAATAGTTTATTTTCTGAGGTAATTTTATAGGAATAACTACATAGCCTTCTTTGCTTTGGAAACTATGATGACTTCTCCTTAATAACTCTGATCATACCAATTAATTTCAATCTAATAGAAACACACAGCAAGGAGCCCAGAGGTATCTGGGCAGAAGATCTGGGCAAAAGTATTATTACTTTACGGGGACTAGGAAAAGACATTAGTTTGGAGAATTCCCCAGCAATTTCTACTCATGAATTTATACAATGATACCCATCAGTCTCAAACTGCTTACCTCATGTGTCCATCTCTTTCTTCCATGTCCATAATCTGTCAGGTGCTAAGTTGCATTTTAAAATGCTAGTAGAAAGCAAAAACAAATTTACTTGCATTGTCATTTGAGTAAGAATGATACCAGTTGGCGAAACTAGATCACCCTCAGAATTGTTCCTGAGTCCTGTGGATACATGTTGTTGGTGTTTCCTGACTCTGTCCTACTGTTGGCCTTGGTCTCTTCATCTCCACCTCTTTGGTGACACTTGTCTGCTGCCCTCTGAAATTGTCCCAACACGCCACCAGTAACTACTTCTTCCTCTTCCTGGACACTCCTTACTGTAGGCCCTCAACTCTTACTCCTCATCACTGGCCTCACTACCTCAGAATTTCCTCTCATTCAGTCCTTCTTACCCACTCATGCCCTGTTGAGTCTCCAGAATGTACTTGCTTTGATCCTGGCACCAACTTTAAATTTTTTTAAAAGGATTTCATTTGAGAGAGAGAGAGAGAGAGAGAAGGAGAGAGAGCACAAGGAGGGGAAGCAGCAGCAGGAGAGGGAGAAGCAGACCCCCTGCTGAGCAGGGAGCCAAATGCGGGACTTGATCCCAAGACCCTGAGATTATGATCTGAGCCAAAGGCAGACGCCAAACTAACTGAGCGACCCAGGTGCTCCCTGGTACCAACTTTAAAGGCCCCTCATAGCCTAGTGGATTAAATCTAAAATCTTCAGTTAGGACCTTCACCATGTAAACTCACCTTCATTCCCTACAAGGCTCCATAGACATTCTTGCCCTATCCAATCAAGTCCCTACAGTGTGTGATGAACTAGAACACACGGATCTTCTAGGAGAGAAGTCAGCAAACTTTTTCTATAAAGGGTTGATAGTAAATATTTTTTGTTTAGTGGGCCAGAGGGTCTCTGTCACAACTATTCAACTCTGCCAATGTGACATGAAAGCAGCTATAGGCAAGGTATAAATGAATATGTCCGTGTTCTAATAAAGCCTTATTTATAGAATGGAAGATGTTTTTAAAGATTTATTTATTCATTTGAGAGAGAGAGCACGCAAGCTGGGGGAGGAGCAGAGGGAGAGAATCTAAGGCAGACTCCTGGTTGAGCACAGAACTGAGCACAGGGCTCCATCTCATGATGCCGAGATCATGACCTGAGCCAAAATCGAGTCAGATGCTTAACCAACTGAGTCACCCGGGTGCCCCTGAAAATTTTAATTTCATTTAATTTTCATATGTCACGAAATATTCTTTTGGTTTTTTTCCCTCAACCATTTAAAAATGTAAAAAGCATTCTTTGCCTGTGGGCACACAAAAACAGGTAGGTTGGATTTGACCCATTAACCCTACTTTCCCAACCCCTGTCCTAGAAGCTCAGTGATCATGGACTTTTAGTCAAGCAAGGCCAAGGACCGCAAGATAGCAGAAGCAGCACTTCCTCTCCCCACAATGGCATCCTCTGTTTCCCACGTTAGTGTTCATCTGTAGTGGTGTAGTCTCCTGTCACATGAGGTACAGAGCTGCCCAATATCTCTGAGTCCCTTCCTACTAATGAGAAATCCCCTGAAGAACCACAATGCCATGAGGAGGTGGAATACCACTGCGTGTGGCTAGAGGACTGGGCAAAGGTCAGAGTGGGGACCTTTGGAGGGAAGGCAGGCCCAAACTACTGGCTATATGTATTCCCTCCTCTCACTCAGTACCACCGGAGTCCTGGAACTAAAACCTCATGAGTGCATTCTTCTCATTCAGCTTTTAAATGAGGTGTCTCTCTTGTGGGTAAAGTTGTGCTGACAGATTTTTGGCAAAGTCACAGGTAATGTCAGGGGTCATATCACTAGGTATGGATACTAACCCTATAGGTTAAGGCTGCTGAGAAACCACAAGGAATTTTTGGCTGTCTACTACCAAAGAGAGACATTGCTGACCTTCAGATACTTGCTCAATTTTTGAGACCCAGAGGACATCCCTCTACGCCTTACCTGAAAAGTACAGATAAAAGAGATAAAATCCACTTCTAGAAGAGAAGATTGGAGTCTCCAAGCTGTCTGTGGAATTTCTTCAGAAGGAGTGATAGTGAGAAAAAGGATACTATTTGGAAGTAATGATAAGAGAGTGTGCTGAGTTATCCTTTTCAGTTCTTATCCTTGCTTCTGCAGTTGGATGGCTACAGCTGGAAGATGATGCCTTTGAGGAAAACAGCTCAGAGGCAAGAGTCCAGAACTTGGTGCTGACATTGTAGCCCGTCGATGGCCACTAGAGGGCGCCAGAGCCTGAAGCTGGGGAGCCCAAAGCCCCAAAGCGTTCTTTCCCCATAGCCTGGAGAATTACTAAATCAGCCAAGAAACAAAGACAACTGAAGGTCAGGATACCGCTCTGCCTGACCATGGGGAGCAAGACAAGCAGGATCTCCAAGAATCTAGAGCCTTAAAGTACAACAGACCAAGTGACTTCCAACTTTGGAGATGATAACCAAAGCTGGCGTCTCCAATAAAATTGAGCTGGGATGAGAATTACTCATGGCTACAGTGAAACCAACGTACTCCTTGCCTTCACTGATCCCAAGTTGAAATCATTGAATACATTTTTGATATTTTTCTTTCAAGTGCTAGGAAGTAAAATAAAGAATAAGAATTGGGTAGAGGTATAGGGCCTTGGATAGAGAGTGGGTAGAGGTATAGATATAGAGTGGGTAGAGAGTGGGTAGAGGTATAGGGCTTGGATAGAGAATGGTCAGGATTATGTTCAGTTGAGAGCTGGTCAGGAAACAAGTGAAGGTTAAAAATACTCCTTCCAAGTGAGCAATGGAGAGCAAAGCAGGAGCTAAGGCTTAGCCACAGAGGCTTTCCCATTCTGCTTTCTGCCTCTCCCAATGATAACTGCCCCAGTTTGCTTTAGAAATTCTTCAAAGCGGGACGCCTGGGTGGCTCAGTGGGTTGAAGCCTCTGCTTTCAGCTCAGGTCATGATCTCAGGGTCCTGGGATCGAGCCCCGCATCGGGCTCTCTGCTCAGCGGGGAGCCTGCTTCCCCCTCTCTCTCTCTGCCTGCCTCTCTGCCTACTTGTGATTTCTCTGTCTATGTCAAATAAACAAATAAATTAAAAAAAAAAGAAATTCTTCAAAGCAAAGAGAAAGTGTGCAGACAAAGATGATGATCATTTGCTCAAGAGCCTATTTAGGAAAATGACATTATAAAATTGGCTTGATATCCTAGAAACTGGCATAGGTTGTAAAAATAACAATCTGTAATCAAAATTCAAGAAGATTTAAATCAACATGGGTGATGGGAGGGAGGGTTGGTCAGATGTAGAGGGCAACAAAATCTTGATATGATTCTTATATTGTTTAAGGGATATAGATTTTGATTAATGCCAGATATTGTTAGAAAAAAGTTTTAATATGTAAATAAAGGAAACCATTAAAAGAGAAATAAACTGTACGATTTTCAAATCATTTAAGGAAAAAAAAGAAAACCAAAGAAAATTCAATCAGTTCATCCAAAGCCAAAATAAGGAGGTAGGGAGAAGAAACAATGAGAAAGCATGGAAAACAGAAAAGATAAGATAGCAGAAATAAATTCAATATCACTATGAATAAGTTCAATGTACCTAATTAAAATTTTTAATTATATAGAGACTTATATATTGGGTTTAAAAATCAGCTGTTTAGGGGCATCTGCGTGGCTCAGCCGGTTAAGCATCTGCCTTCGGCTCTAGTCATGATCCCAGAGTCCTAGGATGGAGCCCACTGTTGGGCTCCCTCCTTGGCGAGGAGTTTGCTTCTCCCTCTCCCTGCCACTCCCCCTGTTTGGGCTCCCTCTCTCTCTGTCTGTCAAATAGATGAATAAAATCTTTTTAAAAAATCAACTGTTTATAAGAAGTGTCTAAAGCAAAATGACATGGGGAAGTTGAAAATAAAGGATGGGAAAAGCTGTATGAGCAAATACTAGCAAAAAGAAGACAAGAGTAGCAGTACAGATGTAAGAGAATGTTGAAATGACTTCTGTGTCTCATTTTTGGCTGAGGACCCAAATGCTAAAAACAATGCAGTGGGTACCAGGGACCCCACAGTTTAAAGTAAGGTATCAAAACTCTCCAAACTCCAAACTCTCCAAATAAGACATGCTAAGAAATGGTAAGACTGGGGCACCTGGGGCAGTCTGCTTCTCCCTCTGCCCTCTGCCCCTCCTCTCTGCTCCTTTGCTCGCTTGCTCTCTCCCCCCTCCAAATAAATAAATAAAATTAAAAGGAGGGAAGGAAGGAAGGAAGAAAAATGGTAAGACTGCTTGCTCAGCCTCCAAAAGAATAGAGGAGTGAAAGGTGTATATTGGAGAGAGTTGTTGGATGTTCTGTGCTTCTTCCACTGTCATGGACAAAGCATGGTTCTGATTCCCCTTCACCCCATGCCAAGGCAGGAGGACTTCATTTGGAGAGTTTGATTGGAGTCCCTGGAGTTAGGAGGGCAGATGGACTGTATAAAAAGCTGTGGCTAGATTGGCTTGAAGCAGCAGAGGAGAGAAAGCTAGCCTGCTTAGGGAACAAGCCACAGTTGTTAATGGCAACATGACAGCTGGGCAGGGTGCGTATTTCCTGGGGAAAATGAACCCATGGACTGGGGAGGGGTCCTGCAGTCTAGAAGAGGACTGCTGACCTGCTGTCTAGAGAAGAAGATTGCTGAGAGGGATGATGGCACCTAGTTGAAGGGTAATCCATTGGAATCCTGGGACTGAGAAAGAAGTAGAAAAAAAAACAGCTGGTGTCAAGGGATCAACAATGGCATGTTTCATTGGGGCATTCTCTAAGAAACCCACAAAACTGTTTCTAAGAGAGTCAGGTTGGAACCTCCAGATCACAAGAATAGCAGACAATATCTTGTCCCTTTCCTTCAGGCCCAGCCCTAGTGGAAGGAGGTAAGCAGAGGAGAGAGAAGTTGACCACATCCCTCTGCCCTATTGCAAACTTACACACTAGAGCAAATCCAAACCTGTGTAAGGGAGAGACTGCGTAAAATGGAGTTTGGAGTTCTCATTGTCACACTGGGTTGGTCCTCTACATGTCAAAACAAAAATATAATTCATTTATTACCTAAGAGTGATCCAAAGAACTATGAGACCTGTCCAAGATGTCATCCAAGGGCAAGGAATGGATTGTTTGATGGAGCAAGTTTAGTGAAGAGGAGTGGTGGGAAAAAATAAATTTGTTTTATTCCCATTACTATCCTATTAAGCTCAGCTCATTCAGCTATTGCATTAAAATAAGGTGAATTTGAATTCAAGGTGAAAAGAATTAAATAAAACCAAGGAGGGTATTTCATATTAATGAAATGAAGAGCTCTATAACAAGGTTACTCTTTTCTGTATCCCTCCTGTTCTTTTTCCATCCACCCACTTAGGAGACTTTCCTTTCCCTGTCTTCCCTGAGCCTCCAACCTGCCTCATACTTAACAATCTATAAATGTGATGTGGGTTTCAACTCCCTTCTTCTGTCTTCTTGTGTTCAGAAGTCCCACCATCTCTATATATCCCCCCAGAATTGAAGAGTGGCTCCATCAATGCATTTCTATGTGATTTTGAGCAAATTACCTAATAATTTGATCACTAAATATCACTAAATATCAAATATCACCTCATTAAATATCAATTTATCATCAGTAAAATGCAGCTAGAAGTTCCTATCCTGAAGTTTAAATAAAATAATGCTTATAAATTGCTTAACATGGTATCTGGCATGTAAAAATAAAGGGTAGTTATCAGTAAAACAAGGTTAATGATAAGAAAAATCTATATTGCCATTTCATCTTCTTTCAAGAGCAGAGAATAACACTTCTCTGCGACATGTGCCAATCTAGCATATATATAAGCTCAGGATATGTTGCCTGATACTGTGATTATAATGACAATGAAATGGTAAGAACAGCAATAGTGATTCACAAGATATCCCAGAAATGTAACACCTAAAAGCAGGTGGCCCAGGAAAAAGACCTGGTAATTACCTGTGGGTAATGGAGGCTGGTAGATTATTATAAGGAATTGACAATAGCAGGCAGATTAGGTCGAGATACTATAATTGGAGATTTGGGTGGCTTAAGTCCAGCAAAAATTCCATGCAGCCTTCAGAGCAAAACCAAATACACAAAGAAGATATTTGATAAATATCTTCTATGTGTAATACTCAAATAGGCCTTGCAGATCACCTTGTGGGGTTTTGTGGGTTTTTTTGCTGTTTTTATACATGGTTTCCCATCATATTTAAATATGAAGGACAGCAATAAATCTTTTTAATCTAAGCCCAGCACCATCACATAATGTCAGAAACATTAAAAGAAAATGCAAATATCTAAAGGCTGAGGGAATTGTAATTTGGAGTAAGCAATGGGTTCTATAAAACAAATTGCTTCTGACAAAACCAATTGCAGTTTTGATAGAATTATGAAATCATCCCCTTATGGGACAGCAGTTATATTTGAACATTATCAAATCATTTGCCAATTCCTCATGCAATTTTAAATAACTCAGATTAGACTTAAACATGAGCATTCACAAATGGAATGAGTCAATGAAAACTGGCTGAGGGTCTGTCGATAACGAGGGCATGGTAATAATATGTGAAGCTCCAAGTGGGGTTTGAGTGGGATTGCTCATTCCTTGTTTAATATCTTGATTAATAGCGTGGGTGATGGAATAGCAATATAAAATGTTCAGGAGAGTGGTGGAATATAAAGAAAAAAGAACAATGGAAATGGAGACCCATAGAAATTAAAAATTGCAGCAGAAAATGAAAAGCTGCTCTTTCGGTTGTAAAATTCAATGTCAATAATGCGGTATAAAGTGTTCAGAAACAGGGTTTATTAAGAATATCTGCCTAAGAAGCAATTGGATAATGGCAGGCAGGAAATTTGAAATAAATTCATGATGACAGTTTCTCTGCATCCTAACCCTCTCAACCAAAAGGGTCCCATGTGTATATAGATGCCCATATACTTTGTAAAATGGGGAAAATTAGGAACAAGACATTAAAATACTAACCGAATGACAATAGCATTATAACTTGTAAATAAAGGCTGTACGTATGTTAATTGATAAAACTGGATTTAACTTTCCAAAGGACAGTGCTTGCTTGCTGGCTTGCTTGGTTTTTTCCTTTCTCCTTTCCTTCCTCCCTCCCTTCCTTTCTTTCTTCCTTTTTTTCTTCCTGTAATTTCTGTATCACTTTATTGATCATCTAGGTCATATCTGACCCAATGTTGGAAGAGACTTTCTAGGGCATGAATAGCAGGTGTGTGGCAAAGATCATTTGTTTCTGTCAGGCAGGGTAACCAACATGCCCGCCTTTTCTCCAGGCCACCTCTCATCATCAGTCTAGAATTCCTTTTGTTATTCTGCCTCAGTTTACAACAGTGCTTGCTTGCTTATTTGCCTGGGTAACAATTTAAAAAAATTAAATGTCAGAAATACTAGATTAGAATTGAGCATTAGATCATTTTGGGGGGAAATAGTGCCAAAATAAATTCCAATAAATGCAGGGTCTATATTGCAGAAGAGCCCTCCGAGATATCTGGTTCTATAAATGTAGATGTATTTCCTTATAGACAAAGTTGGGGAAATATGCTTGAATCTTGAAAATAGACTAATGTGTGCTAATAATATCAACCCATCAAAATCATGATTTGATTACATTATAATTTTTGACCTGGAAAAAAACACTTAAAGATCGACAGTTTATAAATGAGAAACTGAAACACAAAGAGATTTAGTAACTTGCTCAGAGTGACATAGCCATTTTAAGGCAGAGTACACCCTCTGCTCCAATGCTTTCCACTCTGCCACAGCTGGCCACTGAGTAAATGGTGACATAAGTGACTATGACTTACCTCTCTCCTTGATGAGTACTGGGTCTCCAGCTCAATGCTGGAGATTCAAATCCTGGCTCTACCCTTTACCTGTAGTGTGACCTTATTCTCTGTGTTTCCTAATCTGTAAAATGGGCATCATCATGGTACCTGCTTCATGGTGTTGCTGAAAAGATTCAATTAGTTAGGTTGTGTAAAATGCCTAGCACAGTTTTCTGGCACATGGTAAATGTTAAATAAATGTCATTATTATTATGTTTGTGAGTAAAAGTCTAGATATCATGCTGCTAAATTGAATATAAAACTTCATAGAGTTTTTTGAGAAGTTTTCTTGGAATTTAAGAACAAAAGGGCAATTTACTTTCCAATAAAGTTATGTCACTTGGTATGTCCCAAATACACTTTTATATTCTAAAATTATACTTTTGTAAGTTTTACTACATTATTTTACTTGGAAAAAATATCATAAAGTTATTCCAGTTATTTTTTAGCTGGGAAACTTTGTATTTATTTTCTTCACAGTTCGCGTTGAAATGCCTGTGAAAGTAGTCTATAATCTTCATTGCCTAAATCAGGTATATGTGCTAAGGGAAGGACTTCAAAGCTTCATGGAGAATTGACGATACACACACACAAACACACGCACAGACATAAATACATATATATACTTATATATTTTCAAAATATTATTTCACTTTCATCCCTATGATTTAAGAAAAAGCAAAAATCTTTTACTTAATTCAGATGATGACCAAGAGCCACGTTAAGTCCAAAACAGCACTTAACAACAAAAAAAACTCTTAGGCAGTTTTCTTAATTATCTTCGGTATCTATTGTGGTCTGTTTTGCACATTTTCTTGGAGAAGGAAAGTGAATCATTTCATTTTAAGATGTTTTTTTATGGAGAATTTCAAACATGTAGGATAAGGTAGCAAAGTTGCTTGTACCCACCACTGAGGTGAACAACTTGCCAACCCTTGGCCAGCCTTCTTTAACCCGTATACCTTCTCCAGTGGTGTGCTGGCATCAGCTCGTTCCTCTTCAAGAGTGGATTTTCAGCATCTTTTTGCAACACCAAGTTCTGTCTCCAGCTTGAGAGCTTGAAATCCCTCATGATGTGCTTTACCCCAGGGCAATCAGAGATGATACAAATGCTACAAATGAGGCCTTCTTGAAACCCACCCCCAAGCCTACATTTACCAGCACACCACTACCCTTTTCACTTTTCCCTCCCATATTGTTTTGAAACAAGTTTCAGACATGGTATTACTTCATTTATAAATATTTCAGCCCCCAAAGAAGAGAACTCTTCTTATTTAAACATAACCATAAACATAACCATACTATATAAAATTAATAGTAATTCTTGAATATCAAATTATCCATCAGTGATCTAAGTTTTAGTTATCTCTCTTTTAATGTTCGTTTGATTTAGGATTCCCCTGATCGTAATTTGTAAATAAGTCTTAAGAGATATATCTTAAGATATATAGATTCGACCTTCATCTTCTTTCTTTTCTGCTTTCCAATTTGTTGAAGACCCCAATTTTTTCTCAGGTAATTCCCTGCAGTGTGGATTTTGCTATTGTATTCCTATAGTGTTATACATGTTTATTTGTCCTTTGAATGTCCTGTAAATTGGTTGTTGGATCCAGAGTTTTAATCAGAATCAGGTTCAGCTTTTTAGCCAGACTGCTTCATACAGTGGTATGTTACTTCATGAGGAGTACATAATATTTGGTGATCTCTACTTTGGTGATATTGTCAGCTGGTGATGGTTACTACCAAATCTATTATTCATTATGGGTTCAAATGCTGCTGTTCTAATTCATTGCAGAATACTTCTATAAATAGATTTCGTCCTTCTTGGTGAGCTAGGAGTACGGTCTCTATAAAAAAGGCAGGACAAGTGTTTGAATCCTTCTTTAACTGTTTTTAAACTGTCTTGAACATTCACATTACACCACTTTGCTTTTATGAAAGACATAAAAGTACCTGTTTTTGCTAATTCAAAGAAATCTGATGAGGATTTTCGCTTTTACAAAGAAAGGCATTTGTTGGTTTTTTTTTTCCGCAAATACGTTTATTTTATTTAAATCAGTTGCTTTCCTATATACTAACAAGGAAAATATGGAAAGGGAAACTAGAGAATCGATTCCATTTACTGTAGCACCAACAACCATAAGATACCTGGGAATAAACCTAACCAAAGAGGTAAAGGATCTGTACTTGAGGAACTACAGAACGCTCATGAAAGAAATTGAAGAAGACCCAAAAAGGTGGAAAAGCATTCCATGCTCAAGGATCGGAAGAATAAACATTGTTAAAATGTCTATACTGCCCAGAGCAATCTATACTTTCAATGCCATCCCGATCAAAATTTCACCGTTTTTTTTCAAAGAGCTGGAACAAAC
The DNA here is from genome assembly GCA_028533885.1 of Nasua narica. Lineage (NCBI taxonomy): Eukaryota > Metazoa > Chordata > Mammalia > Carnivora > Procyonidae > Nasua > Nasua narica. The sequence continues at coordinate 60,444,716 of CM052807.1, forward strand.
AATCCTAAAATTTGTATGGAACCAGAAAAGACCCCGAATTGCTAAGGAAATGTTGAAAAAGAAAAAGCTGGGGGCATCACATTGCCTGAAAGGCATTTGTTTTGCAGCAAGCTATTACAGCAGTGGCAAGGTCCAGAGCGGTGAGAGTGGCGCCCCCAAGCGCCTTTCCTGGGAACTACACTCAGCATCTCAGCATCGAGCCATGGTAGCTTTCAACTGTGTCTGGACATCTGTATTTTATCTCCATTTATTTTGTGCATCAGTTAGCAGGATGTGTCCGGTATCAGAAAGCCTGAGAGAGGTTATTTTGTGAGTCTGAGAATCTCGAAAGTTTTCCATATAAATTAATGGTAGTTGTTCACTGTATGCCATTTCAGCTTACAAAAAGTTTCATAGGAAATGCTCTACTTTCAGAAAGCAGGGGAAGCCTGTAATAAATTGGTTCATTGGCAGGTCCCAGTGGTGATCAATTCAGCCCTCTTTTTCTTTCTTTCTTCCTTTTTCTTTACTTCTTTATGAGTATTATTATGAACTCATGAATTTAAGCATAGTTGATGCCCTTCAATCCCTTACAGTTATTCTCTTTAAGCCTCAAGGTATCTTCTCTTTGGCTAGTGGGAATCTCTAGTTGGCTAGAGTCTTCTTGACGTGACCCCAGATGTGTTTGAGGGTTTCCTTGAGGTCTTATACATTTCCTAACTCTGACCTGGAATCAACCATTTTTTTCCCAGGAGCCCTGTTTCCTTTTAGTAGGAAATGGTATTTATTTATTTTTATTTTATTTTATTTTTATTTTTAAAGATTTTTATTTATTTATTTGAACAGAGAGAGAGAGATCACCAGTAGGCAGAGAGGCAGGCAGAGAGAGAGAGGGAAGCAGGATTCCCGCTGAGCAGAGAGCCCCATGCGGGGCTCGATCCCAGGACCCTGAGATCATGACCTGAGCTGAAGGCAGAGGCTTTAACCCACTGAGCCACCCAGGCACCCCTAGGGAATGGTATTTAAAGGTCACAATTTGGGTAGCCTTTTTTAGACAACAGAGCTAAGAAATGTTTTATTTTAAAAGCGTGTTTTATTTTGTGCTGTTTTTTAAACAATAAAGTGAACTGTGGCTTCATACTATACTACAAATTAAAATTCAAGATTATAATATTTGTATATAAACTCTTCTATGAAATATTGTGTCTCCTTTCTCTCACGCCAAGGATCCTATTTATCAAGGACACCAAGAATGGCAGAATTAAAAATATGTTAAAACATTCCATACTTACTAATTTTCTTTATTACATATAACAGTCTCTGAATAATAATACCTACACTATTGCCAACAATATGATGACTGCAGAGTTTGTAATTTTATTTCATTTTTAAAAAAGATTTTATTTACTTATTTTAGAGTGTATGCCCATGAGTCGTGCTAAGGGAGAGAGAGAGAATCTAAAGCACACTTTGTGAGGAGCATGGGAGCCTGACAGGGGCCTCAATCTCATGAGCCTGAGACCATGCCCTGAGCCAAAACCACGAGTCCAATGCTCAACCAACTGAGCCACCCGAGCATCCCTGAAATCTTATTTCTTGTCAGAATTATTCTTCTTGTCTGCTTGTCAGGCATATTCTACTAGGGCTGTACATTCACATAACTGTGTTTTAAAGTCATTTGGAATTATTTCTTTGTGTAGCTCTGCCACCAACTGGAAATACATTTAGGTCCATTCACATCATATCATTTTTTATTTTTAGAGATTTTAAACCACTGGATCATAGTTTATTCAGTCATTCCTCTTGTGATGCATAAGTTTGCTTTAAGTACTCTTTCTTTCTTTCTTTCTTTCTTTCTTTCTTTCTTTCTTTCTTTCTTTCTTTCTTTCTTTCTTTTCTTAGATTTTATTTATGTATTTGACAAAGAGAGAGAGACAGGAGAGAGGGAACACAAGCCGAGGGATTTGGAGAGGGAGAAGCAGGCTCCCCGCTGAGCAGGGAGCACAATGCAGGGCTCCATCCCAGGAGCCTGGGATCACGACCTGAGCCAAAGGCAGACACTTAACAACTGAGCCCACCCGGGTGCCCCTAAGTATTTTTCTTTTCAAATAACTTTGTGATGAATCCCTTGTACACATATCTGTTCATAATGTTGCTAGTGTTGTCTTTGGGGTAGATTTCTAGATGTGGGATTCTTGGATAAAGGATAAGTTAATGTATAATTTTGCTAGATATTGCCATATATGAGTGTTATTTCCTTAGGCCTTCTAACAGGCTACTTTGTTATACTTTGGATAACAATTATATTTTGGATATACATTTGGATATTTAAGAAATGATATCTCAGTTAAGATTTTATTTGCATTTTTCTTATGGTTGAGAATGGTTTGCATTTTTTTTTTAAGCTCTAGACTGTCTTTCTCCAGGGTTAATGGAGCTTTTGTTCCCTTTTTTTAAGAAGTTCTTTACATAGTAAGACCATTAATTTTTTTCTGTGATATGTGTTGCAATGATTTTCTCCCGTTTGTCATTTTTTAAACCTTGCTTATAGTGTCTCTTTCCAAGCAAGAGATTTTTATTAGTATGTAATTCCTCAACTCATAACAGCTCAATTTACTGAGCTGGTTACTTTTCGGTTTTGGTCCATCCTACATGTCTCTGAAAGTCTTGTAGGGAGAGATATGTTTTTTTCTTAATTTCATTTATTTATTTGACAGAGAGAAAGAGATCACAAGTAGGCAGAGAGGCAGGCAGAGGGAGAGGGGGAAGCAGGCTCTCTGCTGAGCAGAGAGCCCGATGCGGGGCTTGATCCCAGGACCCTGGGATCATGACCTGAGCTGAAGGCAGAGGTTTAACTCACTGAGCCACCCAGGCGCCCCTGTTTTTTGTTTTTAAGCATAAACCTTTGGTAAGGATGTTTAGCCTTGGGAACCTCAGAGAAATAAATCAACACTGCTGGAGTATGGAATTTAGAGCAGTGTGCTCAGACCTCAATATTCTCTGTAACTTCTTCATGATTGTTAACAGGTGTTCAATGGTGTTGGCTGGAAAAAAGTTCAAGCTGGGTCCATTAAATTCTCTCCAGGCTGTGTTCTTATTCTCTTCTTGGCTTCTGAACAAGTTGGTGCATTAATGCAGTTTTTATAAAGCACTGACTCTTCACACTGTGCTTATTTGTAAAGCAATTCATGTAATAAAAATAGATGGATTCCTGACACATTGGAAGTCTCTGGAAATAGGGAGAGTGGATTATGTTCACTCCCCTGGTGTGAGCTAATTAAGAGAATTCAGTGAAAATTCTGTTACCAGTTTAAATATTCTGTTTCCATCTCCTGGCGAAAATCTATAGGTACATAGCAATCTTTGCATGCTCTTTTTTTTTTTTTTAAAGATTTTATTTATTTATTTAACAGAGAGAGAACACAAGCAGGCAGAGAGGCAGGCAGAGGCAGAGAGAGGAGCAGGCTCCCTGCAGAGCAAGGAGCCCGATGCGGGACTCGATCCCAGGACACTGGGATCATGACCTGAGCCAAAGGCAGCTGCTCAACCAACCGAGCCACCCAGGCGTCCCTTTGCATGCTCTTTTGTGACTATTTCCTAACCTGGCTTCCATAAGGAGGTTCACAAGGTAGATGTTTCAGGTTCCTATTATAGATATCATGGGTATGAACTGAAAAGAAGGAGAGACTTTATTCTGAAAGTCAATTCCTATCTCATTTCCTATTTTGGAGGCAGTTTTAGATATGGATGTTTATAAACTCTTGACATCAACATTAATAATATATTTGTTTTATGCTTTTTATATTTGTAGAGCATTTTTACATAAATGGTCTTATTTGAGCTTCACAATAACTGCATGAGATCGGGGGACAATTCTGCTCCAGATCCCATTGTGGCAGAGTTTCCCCCCTCCATATCACCACGCAGTTCTCAGACCTGAGCTGGGTATCCTACAGTTCAAGTAGATAGCATTGAATTCCACAGGTTAAGGGCTCAGTCCCATAGGACTGCCCTCTACTTCAGATGCCAATTGCATATCCAGGTTGTTACTTGTGCTTCTGACTGACTGGCTATAAATCAGAGGTTCCTACAACCCCCTCCCTGGGTTCACTTAATTTGCTAGAGCAGCTCACAAAACTCAGGAAATCAGTTTACTCACCAGATTCCTGGTTTATTACAAAGGATATTAAAGGTCATAAATCAACAGCCAGATGAAGAGATACATGGGGCGAAGTCCCAAACAAAGGAGTTTCTATCCCTATGGCTCTGGGGCCCAGCACAGGGGCTTGCGGTAGCATTCTGGCTCACCCACCTGGAAGCTCTCTGAATCCCTTCCTTTGGGGGTTTTATGGAGGTTTCATTACATAGGTATGATTTCAAATCATTTGCCATTGGCAATTGATTCAAACTCCGGTTCCTCTCCTGTCCCCAGAGATCAGGTGGTGAAACTGAAAGTTCTAACCCTCTACTCATGGTTTGTTCCCCTGGCAGCCAGCCCCCCCACCATTTTTAGGGGTTTTCCAAAGTCACCTCATTAACATAAACTCCATTGTAGATGAAAGGGGCTTGTTATGAACAGCAAGACACCCATTTCCTTTTATGGCTCTGAAGCAATTTCAGGAACTGAGGACAAAAGACCAAATATGACCAAAGATGCTCCCATTGTTCTTACTGCTTAGGAAATTCCAAGGGTTTTGGAAGCTGTGAACCAGGAACTGAGGACAAAACCCCAAAAATATATTTATTGAAAATCACAACATCACAGGCTTAATATCCTTATTTCACAGGAGTTAAAAGATAACTCGGAAATTTTAAACTTGCTCAATGACACAGGGCTAGTAAGTAGAGAAATTAAGACTTGTACTAAGATATTCTAGCTACAACTACAGGGTTCTTTGTAGTTGGCCTCACCCCTTTTTTGGAGAAAATTCAGAACAGACGGTCCCTAATTTACGATGATTCAATTTACGATTTTTCAACTTTATAATGGTGCAAAAGTGATACACATTCAGTAGAAATCATACTTTTTTTGGATTTAGATCTTTTCCCAGGTTAGCAATATGCAGAATGATAATCTCTTTCTCTCTCTGTCTCATGGCTGGATAGTAGCAGCGAGCTGCGGCTCCCAGTCAGCCACACGATCACAAGGGCAAACAACTGATATAACCATTCTGTTTTTCATTTTCAGCACAATATTCAATAAATTACGTGAGCTACTCAACACTTTAAAATAAGCTTTGTATTAAATGATTTTGTCCACTGTAGTCTAAGTATTCTGAGCATGCTTACGGGAGGCTAGGCTAGCTATGATGTTTGGTAGGTTAGGTGTGGTAAATGCATTTTCAACTCATGATATTTTCATCTTACAATGAGTTGATTAGGACATTACTCCAATGTAAGTTAAGGAAAATCTGTATACCTGTTTTAAAAAATATGATTTCACTTGAATACTGTAGATCTTCACTGTATTAGAGGGGAAGGAAAGAAGATATGTCCTATTTTGCAGTAATATCCCATATAGATGCCGTGTACAATTTAAAAATTAGTTCAGGGGCCCCTGGGTGGCTCAGGTTCGGTGTGTGACTTTCGGCGTCTCACTCAGGTGTTGAGTTCAAGCCCCATGGTGAACTCTCTGTTGGTTAGGGGGCGAGAAATGAGACTGCTGGAAAGTAACAGGTGGAGAGGTGCCTTGTCTAAGTGACACAGCAGATTGGTGGTTCTAGATGAGAGGTTTCAGGGTTCCCAGAAGAAAGAATTTGCAAAGATATGTAGTTGTCATCTAGGAAGTCTTTATTTGGTAGAATGTTTCCTTTATTCAACATTTATTGCACACTTACTATGTGCCTTGGGGTTCATAGGTCTGTATGAAAGAGACTGGCCAGAGCAAGGTGGGTTAGCAGAACTCCAAGCACCGGGCTAATCAGAAGGCCAGGATTCCAATCTCTAGGGGAATAAATGAGCAGGAATGGTCTCAAAGCAGAAGCCTAGTCCTGGGTATTTGGGCCTGGAAGCAGGGTAAGCTGTGACTCAGCAGGGGATTATCATGGAAGCTCAGTGGTCATCACTAAGACTGTGAATCCTGGGTTGTTCATGCACCTGGGATGCAGGTATATATGATTTACTCTTCACCAAAGAGATGACCCCAAGGTGGACTTCAGCTTGGAAATGAGTAATAATCGGGAGTGCATATCATTTGGCACTTCTATTTTGCGGGTGTGGTAGTAGCAACAGTTGCAGGGGTGAGTTTTGATACAAAGTAGCAACAGTAGTGATTTAAGTGAAGGTGGGTCTGTGGCTTTTAGTGCCTGTGGCAGCAGCCGTAAGACCCACTCTTTGGGATGGTATGGGCGCTGTTCCTGGAGGTATAGTCTCAAATCTTTTCTCCAACCATTCTACTCATCCCCTAATGAAATAATTTTCTGTTTAAACAAATTAGAAGGGACTCTGTAGATTGTAACTAATAACCCTGACCTTTGTCTCTGGCCTGTGTGGAATTGGGAACTAAGAACAGGCTAAGGCTAGGGTTTTGAAGATAAGAGAGCCTTAGGAAGGCAGGCAGATCCTGGAGAAGCAAGGCAATTGCAAGGGAAAACTGCACAAGATAAATTTCTATAAAGGTCTGCAATCCTGGAGCTCAGTTCTCAATAGGTAATGTACCAGGGAAATAATAAACAGAGCTTACTTTCATCCCTTGGCTGAAAAGATCATGTCAATACAAAACATTATGTATCTATATTTTGTATAAACACAAACATAACACTTTTGGTGAAAACAGTGACAAAAATCTACATGAAGAAAGAGCCTTTTGGTTAACAGCTTAAAGTTTAAATTCTAGCTATTTGGCTTAAAGTTTAACACAAATTAAACATGTCACATTGTGAAAGATGCTATACTAGCAATGCAGGGCAGTGGAAATAAAGGAAAGCAGTATTAATTGCCACGTGACTTGTTGATAATAAGAATATTTGCTTGATCTGTTTAATTCATTCATTTATTTTGTCCACAATTCAAAGCTGTGGCCCCACATCATCAGGTACTTGTTGGACGCAACCTGAGCATTCTGTCAGCGCCTCCTCCGGTCTTCAACATGCCTGATAATAAACTCATCTCTCCCACAGATGAAATCCTCTCCTGATGTTTCTGTTTCTTCTTTTGCAAAACATTCTCCCAAACAGACCCACTTGAGATCTCAGTGTTGTATTTGACTTCTCTCTTGTCCTTATTCAGTCAGCTTCTAAAGGCACTTAACTTCTGGGTCCTCATCTTTCTTAGTTCATCCTATAGCTGGCAAGCACTAGATTCATATTTTAAAGAGAATCCAAACTTCCCGTTTTAGGCAAAATATAGGAGATTTGGCAAATAGTAGACAATTTATTAATGATAAAATTTGCTACTAGAACAGTGGTTTTAAAGCAATGCAAACTAGCAAATTTGAAGTGCAGAATAGCACCAACCTGCATCTAATTCTGAAAGCAACATGAACATCAAAATCTAACTTAGTACTAAATATCAAAGAAGAAACTAAAGTGCTAGTTTTTTGATTTCTCTATTAAGGGAGAATTTATCTATATTCAAAAGCATTGTTTGATAATCAGTCTATTTAAACAATGCTTAAATCTATCCACTGTGGGTACAGTGTGAGTCTTCTATCAACAAAGACATAGTGGTCCTTTTGTCTTTTTATACAATTTAAATTGTATTCTTTAATTTTCTGAAACGTGTCAAATGCCAACGGCCTCTGGCTGCTTATAAAATATTGACTTAAAAATTATGCAGTAAAAAATCCAAACAGCAGCTGAGCTCATAAATAATTTAGCAAATGGCAAACTGACTTTGACTCATGTGCACAGGGCAGACCACAGAGATGCTGCTGCTGCGAAGCCTGAAGGCAAACATAGTATGAGAAAACTCTGGCAGAGCTGGAGGGGAAGAAGCCAAAACAAAATACAAATGGCCCTACTCCCTTTTCTACAAAATTTGCATTTGGGGTCAGAATTCATATCTATCTTAGCTCATTATTATTTTCACGAAATGGCACATGTCTTAGCTACTTAGGTCTCTTGGACCTCTTTCAAGTACACAGTGTTGTTAGAGTGGCAATGGAGTGGCAATTTTTGGAGAGAAAATGGATTTCCTTTGGCCATTGGCTGATGGGCAGTCAGTCTGGTGTGTGTACCTAAAGATTTGGGTGGAATTGCTAGGTAGCTTTTTTTGGTGCTTGCATCTGAATTCTTTTAACTACTTACTAGCTCTAGGCTTGAAATTCAATTCCATTTACTGATATGAATGCACAATTTCTGTGAAGCTGTAATTCAGTGTTTGTGACTCTACCCCTCAATTTATATGCGGAGAAATAATGTGCTTTAATGGATCATTCTGCTAGATGCACTAATGGCCTGGTACAGTCTCTTCAAAAATGCAGTGTCCCTTTGCTACTGTTTTCCTTCTCTTGTGTATCAGAAGTGAGAGTCTCTAGCGGATTACTCCTTTGAGATGTAGAAAGGCCCAGAGAAACAAGGACATGTGGACTGCTTTCCAGTTGTATATTTGTTGATCACTTAACATAAGAAATGGTAAGACAATACATTATATTAACTATCGGAACCTCTAGAAACATACCTCTATCTTCTATTTTAAAGATGTGTGTATCTAATGAGACGGAAACATTGTAGAAGGTTAGCTTATAATTATTTTCTGTTTTTCCTTGTATCCTTTCTTTTTTATTTTTGTTTTCCTGGGAAACAAAGTAATGGAAAAACAGCCGTTGCAGCCTCTTGCTCAGAACTCGTGTCATAGGTTAAAAGAATGTGTTTGGCTTTCACAAATAGTTAATATCCTCCAGGGATTGTATTTTATGTATTATGCAGTCTTCAGTATGGGAAAGGGGAGACTACTTCTATTTTTCTTCCATATCAGTGAAATCCTGTTTCTCTCTCTCCCTGCAGTCCCTTAATGGATGCCCTATCTCAAATGACAATGGCAAGTAAATTTACTTAATGGTAAATACTATTTTTATTTTATATTACTGTTTGACTTTCCTACCAAAGTATTATATAAGTATTTATATTTAGCATCTTTACAGAAACAGCCATACACTTTCCCCTCTTCTTTTGAGAGGCACTGCTTTGCTTTGCTTTTTTCTTTTCTTTTCTTTTTTCCTTCCTTTCCTTTCCTTTCCTTTCCTTTCCTTTCCTTTCCTTTCCTTTCCCTTCCTTTCCCTTCCTTCCCTTCCCTTCCCTTCCCTTCCCTTCCCTTCCCTTCCCTTTCCTCTCCTTTCCTTTCCTCTCCTCTCCTCTCCTTTCCTTTCCTTTCCTTTCCTTTCCTTTCCTTTCCTTTCCTTCCTCCCAGAGGGCACTATGGAACTCCATCCTTCCTGCTGCTCCACAAACATGCCAGCTTCTGTCCGGACTTAAGCTCTTTGCACATCTCCCTGATATCTACATGGACCACCCCCTCACTTCCTTTAGGTTTCCTTTTCAAGAATTTCCTTATCAGAGAAGGCTTTTGACCAAGTTATAGCAACCTTCTCCAAATCCCATACTTTCTATTCTGTTGATGCTTTTCTATGTTTCTTCATTTAATTTCCTGACATATTACATTTCTCAGTGCTATCTGTTGTCTATTTTCAGACCTCAGGATGTAAGCTCCTTGAGGACAAGAAAGTTGCCTGTTATATTACTACTCTACGTATATATTGTCTAATATAAAGTCTGGCACGTAGTAGAGGCCCACTTAATATTTTTAAATGCATAAATGAATGATTGAATCTGATATTGATTGAGCATTTCCTGTGCGTCGGATACTAGAATAGATTCTGGGACATGACTGCGATGCAACAGACCTGTTCTCTGTCTTCGTGATGTTCACAGTCTAGCGGGCAAGAATGTGATGCCAACTGCCCTTTCTCATGAGTGCAGCTTACATGTATTCCTGTTCACTTTAATATGCAAATATTAATTGCTCTAAATCTCCAGAAAGCTCAATCTTTTACAAACACCCTGCCATAGTCCTCTGAGCCTTCATAATAAGTTATAGTCAATTCTTGTTATTTATAGAAGTTATAGTCTATGAAGTCGTCATGAACAGCCAATGAGTAAATAAATACTAAACCCATGCCCCTAGGGGAAATACAGGGTTAAGTTTCTGTAAGACTCAGGTCACAACATTTTCATCAACTGCTCAATACTCAACCTTGTTTTATGTGTGTTTCTCTTTAAGGATAATTTATTTAATATATATCGTTGATTCATCAACATTGAACTTGTGCCCAATAGCACTATAACTCACGCCTGAATAAAGCTTATCTAACACATGTATTTTCTCTGTAAGCACATCATGGCTTTGTGCCAGGAGCATGAGACAGCACTTTAGCACTGTGCTTGTGAACCATTTTAAACAGCGATATTACCAACAAAAAGCAAAAATATGAGAAAAATATGGCACTAAACAGATTGCAAAAAGGACACTTGTTTATAGTATGAAAGCTGAACCAAGAAGGCCAAGTGTCACCTTATTTGACCTCAGCTGGGAATGTGTTCATGGGGTGACTCAGATTTTTTGCTGCTTGACACATGCTCACAAATGACCACAAAAGCACCACAAATATTAATTTGGGGGTTACAAATAAATTTTAGCAAGTAGGCACATTTGCAAATACAGAATCTGCAAATAATTAGAATCAACTGTATTTAGAGAGTAAAGGAAAGAGAAGAATCTAAGATCGTTTTTAAGTGTTTGGGTTGGTAGGTGGTGGAGGAGTAGCAATGGCAGTTTTGGAAAAAATTCGTGAAAGAAGTTAATGTTGATTGGAGCTCTGGCTGCTTCCTTAGTGGACTTACTAAAACTTGAACAAGAACCAATACTTTTATAATTTAATGACACAACTGAAGCTACAGAAGAGCAAAAAAAATTGAAGCTATGTCTGCAAAGGAAAAGGTAAAAAAGGAAATCTAGTGTAGGGACTTCAATAATTCATTTAATTTTGGCAAGACAGCCAATTACTGCATGTTTGGCTCAATCAGTTCTGGCCCTCTGATTTTCGTCTTACTCTTCTTTAGAAAATCTGGTGTGTTTCTCTACTTTTAAAGCATTTTTTTAAAGAAATTTAAGTATAAATTATTTTAAATATGAAATACAGAAAATAATATCATAATTCCTGTGCTGTTTGGTTATCTGTTGCTACACAGCAAACTGTCCCCAAAGATAGAGACTTAAAATAGTAACTATGCTCACAATATGGTGGATCAGAAGGAATTCTGGCTAAGCCCAGAGGGGAGAGCTTGTTTGAAAGGGCTTCAGCTTTTATGATGGTGGCTCCAACAGCTTTTGAAAGCTGGAATAGCTTAGGTGGGGCCTCAGTTTTATCTTTCATCTGGGTTCCTCACTTCTGCTTACATTGTATCTGCTGGGCCTCTTATGTCCAAGATGGCTTCTTCATAAACTTGCTTGGTGGTGCATGGGCTAGATGGTTGGGAACAACTGAGCATCTCTTTCTCTCACTCTGTGCGCATCATCTCCACATGGCTATCTTGGGCTTCCTCATAGTATGGTGATCTTTAGAGTAGTCAAACTTCTGGTTTTTCCCCAAAGGGAATATTCCAAGAGACAAAAGCAGAAACTCAGTTTCTTACAGCTTTGGCTTAAAAATGAGCCCATGCAGAATCAACAGGAAGGGACAGAGACCCCAATCTATTGAAGGGAAGAGCATCAGAGAATTCATGGCCATTTTTAATCCACTGTGTGTATCCACTGCTTAGATTTAATAGATGTTAACATTTTCCCCTTATTTTCTTTGTATCTTTCTCCTAAAGAAAGAAAACTGCAGATAATTCTATCTGTAGAGTCCTATGGCTCCATCACAGCCCTCATTTCCCAAAGGTAATCATTTTCCTGAAGTCATTGTGTCTCCGTCCCATGCTTTGATACTACATAAATTTATTCAGCCACAAACAATATATACTGGAGTTTTATGTGTTTTGAATTGGCACATATATGATGATTTACAGCTCATGTCTATTTGCAACTTTCTCTTTTTAATAATTGTTATGCTTTTGTATGTATGCCTTTGCATGTATGAGATGCATACATATTTGTACATGTAGCAGTGGTTCATTTATTTTAACTATTGAATAGAATTATTTATGGGTGAACTATCATTTATTTATCAATTTCACACACACATACACACACATACACACTTTCTTTTATTAAAGAAATGTTTTTGCAAACCCTTGTCTACAAGTGTAAGAATTTCTCTAGGACTACTCTGTCTAGTGTGGGAGCCATTAGCTACATGTGGCTGTTGGACACTGGAAATTCAAATTGAATGTGATCTAATTATAAAGTATATACAAGATTTTGAAGATTTTGTACAAAAATGCGTAAAAGTCCTTGATACTTTTTAATATTGATCACATATTGAAATCATAATGTTTTGAATATGTTGAGTTAAACAAAAATAATAAAATTACTTCCACTTGTTTCTTTTTACTCCCTTAATGTGTCTACTACAGAATTTAAAAGTATAATTGTGGTTCACATTCTATTTCTAATGGACAGAATTGCTCTAGCGTATATGATTAAAAGAGCTTATAACTTCAGCTTTACTAGATATTGCCAAATTGCCCCCCACGTGGTTGCCTCAGTGTACTTTTGCCAAACAGTGTGCTCTGGGAGCTTCCACTTCTTATATCCATCCAACTCTTATTATCAGACATCAGTCTCCGCCAGTCTTACAAGATGTGAAAGGGTATCTAATCATTGTTTTAATTAGCATTTCCCTGATGACTAGTGAAGTTAAGAACTTCTTCTATGTTTACTGATGATTTTCCTAATGATAGTTTTGCCTTAAGATCCATTTTATGGTTGGTTTTTTTTTTAAAAAAAAAACTTAAAAAGCATAATTGATATAACATTTTATTAGTTTCAGATTGTTAAAAAGAAACAATAGTCCAGAAATGGAGTCACTTTTGCTAAGTCCCACCAAGACTTAATAGTAACCCTAAATGCAGTTTCACCCTCCCCCAGGAGTAGAATTTTTAAACCAATTAGTCTACAATTAGCACTATTGAGGTAATCTGCATGATAAGAACCCTGCCTACCTCTAAAAGAAGGTAACCTTACCAGAAATAATCCACTCTTTTAATTTCCTTGTCCCACTCTTCCTCTTCCTAGAAAACCCTTCCATTTTATACAACTCCCTGGAGTTCTTTTCTACTTGCTAGATGGGATGCTACCCAATTCATGAATTGTTGATAAAGCCAGTTAGGTCTCCAAATTTACTCAATTGAATTCTATTTTTTAACAAGATGTACAACATAATGATTTAATACTTGTATATATTGGAAAATGGTCACAGTAAGTCTAGTTCATATCTGTCGCTATACATAGTTATAATATTCTTGTGATGAGAGCTTTCAAGATCCACTTTCCCAGATGCTTTCAAATATGGAACACAGTATTATTAACTATAATCAACATGCTGTACAATACAGTCCAACAATTTATGCATTTTATAATTAGAAATTTTTAACTTGGTAGTTTTTAACTTCCTTCACCCATTTTGCCCACCTCTGACTCCCTGCCTCTGGCAACCACCAGTCTGGTTGTTTATATCCATGAGTTCATTTTATTTTATTTTTTGGGGGGGAATAGGGGTTAGATTTTATATATAAGTGAGATCATATGGTGTTTATCTTTTTTTGTCTGACTTAACATAATGGCATTAAGGTCCATCCATGTTGTTGCAAATGACAAGATTTCATTCTTTTTAATGACTGAATAATATTCCATCATTCCATTTATATATATATTTATATATATATTATATATAAATATATATATAAATATTTTCTTTATCTATTCACCCACTGGTGGACATTTAAATTGTTTCCATGCCTTGGCTATTGTAATAATGCTTTAATGAACATGGGGGTACACATATCTTTTTAAATTAGTGTTTTTCTTTTCTTCAGATAAATACCTAGAAGTAGAATTGCTGGATCATATGGTAGTTCTATTTTTAATTTTTTGAGGAACCACCATACTGTTTTCCATAGTGACAGCATTGGTTTGCATTCCCACCAACAGTGCAAAAGGGTTCCCTTTTCTCTTCAACCTTGCTAACACTTGTTATTTCCTATCTTTTTTATAATAGTCATTTTAACAGGTATGAGGTGATATATCACTGTGGCTTTTATTTTCACTTCATTGATTATTGATGATGTTGTAACACCTTCTCATGTGCCTGTTGTCCCTCTGGATTCCTTCTTTGGAAAAATGTCTGTTCAGATCCTCTGCCCATTCTTAAATTGGATTGTTTGGTATTGAGTTGTATGAGTTATTTCTATATTTTAGATATTAACCCCATACCAGTTATATGATTTGCAAATGTATTTTCCATTTAATAGGTTACCTTTTCATTTTGTTGAATGTTTGCTGTGCACAAGCTTTTTAGTTTGATGTAGTCCCACCTGTTTATTTTTGCTTTTGTTATCTTTTTTTTAATTTTTTATTAACATACAATGTATTATTTGCCCCAGAGTACATGTCTGTGAATCGTCAGGCTTACACATTTCACAGCATTTGCCATAGCACATACCCTCCCCAATGTCCATAACCCTAACCCCCCACCTCCCAGCCACCCTTAGTTTGTTTCGTGAGTTTAGGAGTCTCTTATGGTTTGTCTCCTTCCCCATGCGATCTTGTTTCATTTCTCTTCCCCACCCCCCACGACCCCTTGTCCTGCCTCTCAGGTTCTTCATATCAGAGCGATCATGTGATAATTGTCTTTCTCTGACTGACTTATTTTGCTTAGCATAATACCCTCTAGTTCCATCCACGTCATTGCAAATGGCAAGATTTTGTTTTTCTTAATGGCTGCATAGTATTCCATTATAGTGTATATATACCACATCTTCTTGATCCATTCATCTGTTGATGGACATTTAGGTTCTTTCCATAGTTTGGCTATTGTGGACATTGCTGCTATAAACATTCTGGTGCAAGTGCCCCTTCGGATCACTACATTTGTATCTTGAGGGTAAATACCCAGTAGTGCAATTGCTGGGTTGTAGGGTAGCTCTATTTTCAACATTTTGAGGAACCTCCATACAGTTTTCCAGAGTGGTTGTACCAGCTTGCATTCCCACCAACAGTGCAGGAGGGTTCCCCTTTCTCCGCATCCTCGCCAACATCTGTCGTTTCCTGACTGGTTAATTTTAGCCATTCTGACTGGTGTGAGGTGGTTTTGATTTGTATTTCTCTGATGCTGAGTG
>CM052807.1:60460469-60583111 GCA_028533885.1 Nasua narica
TATAGATTGCTTTAGGTAGCATAGACATTTTCACAATATTTGTTCTTCCAATCCATGAGCATGGAACGTTTTTCCATTTCTTTGTGTCTTCCTCAATTTCTTTCATGAGCACTTTGTAGTTTTCTGAGTACAGATTCTTTGCCTCTTTGGTTAGGTTTATTCCTAGGTATCTTATGGTTTTGGGTGCAATTGTAAATGGGATCAACTCCTTAATTTCTCTTTCTTCTGTTTTGCTGTTGTTGTATAGGAATGTAACTCATTTCTGTGTCTTTGTTTTTTTGTGTGTCAAATCCAAAGAGCAATTGCCAAGACCAGTGTCAGTTTTATGGTTTCAGGTCTTATATTCAACACTTTGATCCATTTTGAGTTTTTTTGTGTGTATGTGTGGATGGTATAAGACAATGGTCCCTTTAATTCTTATGCATGTGGCTGTCCAGTTTTCCCAGCACCATTTATTGAGATTGTCCTTTCACCGTGTATTTCTTTTTCCCCCAAAAGATTTATTTATTTATTTGTTTGTTTATTTATTTATTTATTTATTTGAGAGAGAGAGAGTTCATGTGCAAGTTGGGGGAGGGGCAGAGGGAGAGAATCTTCATGCCGACTCCCTGCTGAGTGTTGAGTGCTGAGCCAGACAGGAGGCTTGATCTCACAACCCATGAGATCATGACCTGAGCCAAAACCAGGACTTAGACTCCTAACCAGCTGAGCCACCCAGGTGCCTCCTTTCACCACATATTCTTGTATATTCATTCTTGTATTCATGTATATCCTTGACTCCTTTGCCATAAATTAATTGACCATATATGTGTGGGTTTATTTCTGGGTTTTCTAGTCTATTCCATTGATCTGTATTTCTGTTTTTATGCCAATACCATACTGTTTTGAAAATCATTTTATCTAGTTTTACTATAATAGTACCTTTTTTTGGATTACTGTTTGCCAGATTTACTATTTGCCTTTTCATATCTTATGGTTTGTGTATCTTATAAACACTGTATAGCTATGTATTTTTATAACCCAATCTTATCTGTATTTTAACTCAAAAGTTTAATCCATTTGTATTTATTTTGACTAGTGAAATGTAAGTGATTTCTTCCACTTAAATTTCACTTACTATTTATGATGCTTTTTTCTTTGCTTTCCTCCATCTTTTCTTCATTCTACTGAAATGAGTTTTTTTACATCGACCTCCCTTTACCTTTTTTCTCCTTGATGTAGAAGCTATATTTTCTATTTCTACTCACCACTCTTAAAATTTTAGCATGCATAGTTGATTTACTGTCTGACTTAATCCACATTGCTACTCCACTTCTGGAAAGATACAAGGACTCCCAATACACCCCTGTGGCTTTTAATACTTTATTATCATCATATTTTAATATCTCTTTAATTAGTCATTCTTATTATGACTATTCTATACAGTCTACAGTTATTTAGATTAGCTAAATGCTTAACAATTTACTTGCTCAGAATTGCTTCTGCATTTCACTTCATTCTTTTGTTACAACTTGGTGCTCTCTAAAATATATATTCTTTAGTAGTTCTTTAGGAAGACTCTCCGAACAGTAAACTCTTTTAGTTATAGTTTTCTGAAAATGTCTTAATTTCCCAATTAATTGTGAAAGATACTTGAGCCATATAGAATTCAAAGTATACAGTTATTTTCCTCTGGCACTTTCAAAATACTCTTATTGTCCTCTGGCTTTGAATTACAGTGATTTAGTTGTCCTAGTTATTGGGACTTTCCAGTTTCAGAACTAAAAATCTTTTTTTTTTTGAAGATTTTATTTATTTATTTGACAGCAAGTGAGAGAGATCACAAGTAGACAGAGAGGCAGGCAGAGAGAGGAGGGGAAGCAGGCTCCCTGCTGAGCAGAGAGCCCGATGCGGGGCTCGATCCCAGGACCCTGAGATCATGACCTGAGCCAAAGGCAGAGGCTTTAACCCACTGAGCCACCCAGGTGCCCCTCAGAACTAAAAATCTTAAGTTCTGGGAGTCCCCTCAGTCCTGGGCAAACTCAAATGTTTGATCATCCATCTTGAAAGTCGCTGTTGGGAAATCTAATATGTGCCTAATTTTTACTCCTTCTTCTGTATTTTTTGGTTATTCTTACTTTAAGGGTTTTCTCTTTGTTCTTGGTGTGTGTACAAGCTTGGTTGCCAGCATTCTGAGAACTGGGGTGGGCAGGGGCAGGTACTGGAGGGAAGTGGCATCTCACTGCCCCCTGTGTAAACTTTCTTGTAATTCTATTTTCAGGATGTGTGCTCAGCAGGCCTGGTGTCCCCTAGTCCAGAGTTTATTTGGTTTACTTTTCCCTCTTCTGCCTGATGGCTTGAAAGTAATTGCTTGACTACTTGAGTGTTAGGGAAGTATTTGGGGGATTGAATCCTACCTTTTAAAGGCTTCCAACCAGTCCCTCAGGCCCTTTAGTACCCCCTAGTGTCTCAATTCTGAGACTTTTGGGGGTTCAGTGGCATTACCTTGCTTCTTTGTAGCTTTTCCTCCTCACCAGTCTTCCTCTTACCATCAACACCACAGATTTGGATGTAAGTTGTCTCCACCCAATAACCAACTCAGTTGCTATTTGTAGATCTGAATTCCAGCTTATAAAATTTCTGTTGGCAGTTGTTATCTTTGCTCCTGTCGTCTTGTCCTTACATGGTTAAGCCCTTTTAATTTCTTCATTTTTCTTTTGGAAAATGGAGTTTTTGGGTTTCAGGAGTGGACATAAAGGCCTGTATTAAATGTGCCATGTTTTACCAGTTCTCAAGGACTATGTATTTTTTTCTTTCTGAAAGTTCTATTTAGTGCTTTATAGAATCTTAAATTTTATATTAGGATCTTCTTTTCTTAGTATTTTAATAGTATATGATTCTAATAATTTTTTTTAAAGATTTTATTTATTTATTTATTAGGAAAGAGAGAGTGTGAGAGAGAGCACGAGAAGGGAGAAGGTCAGAGTGAGAAGCAGACTCCCCACGGAGCTGGGAGCCCGACGTGGGACTCGATCCCGGGACTCCGGGATCGTGACCTGAGCCGAAGGCAGTCGCCCAACCACCTGAGCCACCCAGGCGCCCCTGATTCTAATAATTTTAAACTTATTGGTCTGATAGTCTTACACTCTTTTTCTGGCTGTCTTTTCGTCTCAGGTCTTTGAGTGTGTCATTTTTTGTGTCTTTCAGCACTAACTAGTGGCAGGTTGTTTCTTATGCTTGGTTATTTTTTATTGTGGACTTGTTTGTTTTTTGATAATCACATGTGATGTGTGTTGAGGGAGTGCCCCTCTACAGTAGCTGTGCTACACAAGCAGGGAAGCACTTGCATGGGACAGTTTTAATGCTGATTTCTCAGGCAGTTTCTTGACCATGAGAGTTGAACAATTTCTGCGCTGGGCTTGCGCAAGGCACAGAACCAGGGGTTTGATTTCTCAAGGCCATGTTTTTTCATCCAGAGAGAATGGCTTCCTTGCCTGCCCCCTACTTTTCCAGAGTGCAGTTTCACTGAGGGGTAGTTCTTTGAGATTCCTGGTTTTTTAATGCAGGGATTTTGGTTCCAACCACCGCACCCGCCCCCCCAACATGGGCCGGAAAAATTCATCTTCTATTGCTCCTTGAAATGTTAAAACAAAAAGGATTATGAGACTAGTAAACACTCCCCAGAGTATTGCAACATCGGCTTATATAACTACTGCTCTAGTTTTCAGTTCCTGCTTCATTTCTGCACCTGGAATTGACTCCCCCCCCCTTTTTTTTTTCTTTTTGCAAGCTCAGATGCATCACTTACTTTTATTTATTTCTGTTTTCTAAATGTCTGTGGAAAGAATTCTCCACATCTTCCTGGTCTACCATCTTACCACAATCCTATTTCTCTGTTTTCCTAAAAAATACTAGTAGATAGAAGTAAAGATGCAAAATATAGAGATGAAGGGAATCAGTAGCCGCTCAACATTTTCACCACCAAAACAAAGAAGATGCCTTTTACACAAGGAAACAAACTGTTTCCTAAGGAAGATAGCTAATTTAAAATGAAGGGTACACTGAAAACTGATAAGGAATCAGTTAAGAAATAGAATTTAGGTAAGAAGCAGTTTGGGCAACATATTATTAACTCGAATTCATCCAGCCTACCTCAAAACTCAGGGAAAAACAATGTTTATATTCTGTGTTACAAATCTATTAACTAATAAAAGGAATGCTACCATTCTCATAAATGTGTTAAATTAAGTAAAAACAAATAGGCTTGCATAAAATTTTATTAGAGAAAGAAAATATGTGAAAGTGTTAGCCCTTAAATGTTCTGAAGAAATATTGCCAAGTTTCTATAACCCTCCTCTTTAACTTTAAAGATTGTATGTTCATATTCTTATCTTGAAATTTTAACAATATACAGATAGTTTATTTTGACATTCTATGAACTTATAGACATTCTAAAATCTTCTGAGAGAAAAACAATTAATATGACCAATCAAAGTGCTATTCTCCAAAACAAACAAAATACATGAAGTCCGAGATTTGGGGTAGAAATGATGTATTGATTCTCTATTGCTACTGTGACATATTACCATAGACTTAATGGCTTAAAACAACATGGCTTTATTATTTTTACAGTTCTGTTGGTTAGAAATCTGACATGGGTCTTACTGGGCTAACATCAAGATGTCAGCAGAGCCCTTTTTCTTTTTGTAAGCTCTAAGGAGAATCCATTTCTTTGCCTTTTCCATTTTGTACAGGCTGCCCACATTCCTTGGCTTGTGTCCAACTCTTCTTCCTTTCATCCTGAAAGCCAGTAACACTGCATGTCTCTGACCATTCTTCCCTAATGATCTACCTGCAACTCCCCTTTTCTACCTTTAGGACCCCTTTGTGGGGGCACCTGGCTGCCTCAGTTGGTAGAGTACATGACTCTTGATCTGAGGGTTGTGAGTTCAAGACCCACATTCGGTGTAGAGATTATTAAAATTATAAAAAAGAGAGACTTTGTGATTACATTGGGTCCACCTGAATAATTCAGAATAATGTCTCTACTTTAAGTTCACTTGATCAGCAACTTTAATTCCCCTTGACCATGTAACCTAACATATTCACAGGTTCTGGGGTTTAGGATGTTGACATTTTTGAGGGGCCATTATTCTTCCTACTACATATGGCAAATTACATTTTATTTTATTTTTATTTTTTTAATTTTTATTATTTATTTACATTTATTTACTTATTATTTTTGTTCATGCCAGGCTTTCTATTAACATATGGTGTATTATTTATTTAAGGGATACAGGTCTGTGAATCATCAGTCTTACACAATTTACAACACTCACCATAGCACATACCCTCCCCAATGTCCATCACCCAGCTACCCCATCCCTCCCACCCACCTCCAGCAACCCTCAGTTTGTTTCTGGAGATTAATAATCTCTTATGGTTTGTCTCTCTCCCCAGTCCCATCTTGTTTCATTTTTCCCTCCCTTCCCCTATGACCCCCAGCCTTGCCTCTCAAATTCCTCATATCAGAAAGATCATATGATAATTGTCTTTCTCTGATTGACTTATTTCGCTTAGCATAATACCCTCTAGTTCCATCCACATCATTGCCAATGACAAGATTTCATGGGGTTTTTGGTGGCTGCATAGTATTCCATTGTATATATATATACCACATCTTTTTTATCCATTCATCTGTTGATGGACATCTAGGTTCTTTCCATAGTTTGGCTATTGTGGACATTGCTGCTATAAACATTCGGGTGCAAGTGCCCCTTCGGATCACTACATTTGTATCTTTAGGGTAAGTGCCCAGTAGTGTGATTGCTGGGTCGTAGGGTATCTCTATTTTCAACTTTTTGAGGAACCTCCATACTGTTTTCCAGAGTGGCCTCACCAGCTTGCATTCCCACCATCAGTATAGGAGAGTTCCCCTTTCTCCACATCCTCGCCAACACCTGTTGTTTTCTGACTGGTTAATCTTAGCCATTCTTACTGGTATGAGGTGGTATTTCACTGTGGTTTTGATTTGTATTTCCCTGATGCTAAGTGATGTTGAGCACTTTTTCATGTGTCTGTTGGCCATTTGGATGTCTTCTTTGCAGAAATGGCTGCTCATGTCTTCTGCCCATTTCTTGATTGGATTATTTGTTCTTTGGGTGTTGAGTTTGAGAAGTTCTTTATAGATTTTGGATACTAGCCCTTTATCTGATATGTCAGGCAAATTATATTTTAGACAAGTTGAGTTCGAAGTCTCCATGATATATACAAGTGAAATTTCTTATATGCAGCTATAAAGAGGAACCTGGAGTTCAGTAAAAAAAAAAAAATGCAGTGATACAGATTTTAGGAGGTATTGATATATTTGTAGTTGGAGCTGTGGATGTGGAGGAGCTCATGATGTAAGGGTGAATAGACTGAGAAGAGAAGGAAGAGAAGGAAGGGGAGGATCAGGGAGGGGAAACTCAAGGATAGAAGGTATGAGGAGGGAAATAAGAAGAGCAATACATACACTTGGTGAGATATGCTGAAGGAATTCACTCACGGTTTTTATTTGATCACAAAGCAACAGTTCAAGTCATTTGCTACCAAGCACAGTAAGGATCTCAAGGAGACTGATGATGTTTGAAACGGTTACTGTGGACTGAAGGAAGGGGAGCTGACTAAAGACCGGTTACAAGACTTGCTGAATTGTTTCTGGGGCTTAGCTGGACTTATTCCAGTATTATGAAAGGTTAATAAAAAGGTTAATAAAAACAAATTCTCCAAGAAAGAACAGACATGCTTGATAAATATGGATCTGTCTAATCTAGTCATGAAGACAGGAAGGTGTATATAGGGCTACTCATGACTTAGATCACAATTTGTGTTCTTGTTTCACAGAGAAAAAAATATTCTGATTATAAACAACAAACCAAAAACAAACTTTGGCACTTGATCCACTGATGATGACTCCTCTGTCTTTTAACAACCTTTATTACATGGTCCCATTGATTATCTAACTTGTTCTTGACTCTACCCTGTATCTCCATGGTCTAGTTAGCCAATTTCTTCACTGACTCAATACCTTACCTTTTGGCCTTTACTTGTGATTTTCTTTATTTACTTGAAATACAAGCTGTCTTTCTAATGCTTCTGCCTATAGCACTTAACCTGAAATGTGTGCACGCTTTACCATAAAGACTCTAGAACACATTAATCTCTCTTTTCTTTGAATTCCTATATCCTTGAGAGCTGCACCACCATCTAAGGAAGTCATTAACTGTGAATTAACTTGCATTCTCTCTAGCTTCTTGTGTGTTAGTTTTCTCAGAGCTCCTATGACTCATTCAATTAATATTTTTAGTATCTCTTATTTGCCAAGGTCCTATACAAGGAGCTGGATATAAAGTCATATTCAAAAGAGAAGCAGGCATTATTTCTACTTCTGACTCTCCCACATTGCATAAGTAGTGCACGGCCCATGATAGGCACTTAATAGTACACATGCCGTTGATCATATGAGGCAGGATATGTGTCAAGGCTACACTTGCTGCTGGGGTTGACGTCTGGAGTGAGAGTCCAGGGCTCCACTGTACTAGATATACTCCATTGTCTGCTTTTTCTTGAAAATCTATTCGCAGGACCCAGATGCTTTCCGGAGAACAAAGAGATGTTGAGCCGAAGACTGATTTTAGGCTCGGAATGTAAATGCTTCAGGTGATAACGGACATTTGTCAGACAAATGAATGGGCAGGGAAACCAAAATACAGGCTGCAGAGTATTCTGAAATTATAGGTCACCATACTGAAAGAATACAGAAAAGAGCATTTTGACTTTCCTGGAAACTGAAAGACACCCCCAGTCTGCAGCAATTTATAGGAAATTTGGAGGTGCCTTGTTAAGCTGTCTTGTATAGAAGTAATATCACTTGTGGAGATCCTGGGACCCACTCAAGATGAAATTAAGCAAAGTAAAAAACTATTTGCTTAGAATTTGTGGTATAAGATGAGGGAAGGGCAGAATGGACCATTGGACCAATTGACTCATATTGGCATCTTTGGATCTCTTCTTCCCATGGGCCAAAGAGTAGAGAAAATTTGGTCCGAGATCAATAGCTCTTTTTTCTATGGACAAGATAATTTTGTTACATGTACCTGTGAATGTGCGTGTGTGTGTGTGTGTGTGTATTTCAGTGTGTGGAAGATGCTCACTTTGTACTTGGGTGAAGGTTACCTGACAGATAAGTCTAATTATGGGGCTAATAAGCTAAGATTAGATATGACTATGGGATGGGAATTTTTATAATGAAAGGAAAATGGAAAAAGGAAGTGGAAAAGGAGAGAAAAAACAAAATGAAAAAGGAGAGAATGAGAAGTTAAAAGAATCATCTTTTGTCATTTGGTAGTTGGGGGAAGCATTTGCATGTGTGTAGGAGTGGAAGCAGTGAGGCAGAGGGGGTCCACAGGCAGGGGCTTTGGAGTTAGTCAGGAGAGGTTGGCATCACAGCCTATAGAATTTGACCAAGGTTGGAAGACTTGGAAGAGATTAGGTCAAGGGTTTACTGGTGAAGAAAAAGAAACTGTGGGCATAGAGGTATGTAGGTACAAGCTCAGGGCAAGCTCAAAGGCCTAGAGTTGCCTTGCCTTCTCCCTGTCCCTTATACTTCACACTCAATACTATGAATTATTTCTCTCAAAGTTTTTCAAAATTGCCCTTTCTGGGAGCACCTGGGTGGCTCAGTGGGTTAAAGTCTCTGCCTTCAGCTCAGGTCATGATCTCAGGGTCCTGGGATCGAGCCCCACCTCAGGTTCTCTGTTCAGCAGGGAGCTTGCTTTCCCCTCTCTCTGCCTGCCTCTCTGCCTGTTCGTGATCTCTCTCTCTGTCAAATAAATAAATAAAAATTTTTAAAAAATTGTCCTGTCTTCTCCTCCTCCTTCTATCTTCTACCACCTTACCTATAATTCTGATTCTCACTCCTTCTCTGGAAAATTGTAAAATTCTTCATCTGGTATCCTTAACTGTAGCTTCTTCGACTTCCTTTAATTCATCTTGTCTCATTGACAATTTTTAAAAATTTAAATTTAATTAACATGTGGTATATTATTAGTTTCAGAGGTAGAGATTAGCTATTCCCAGTGCTCATTACATCAAGTGCCCTCCTTAATGTCCATCACCCAGTTACCCTCTCCCCCATCCCACCTTTCTTCTCCCCTCCAGCAACCTTCAGTTTGTTTCCTATAGTTAAGAGTCTCTTAACCGTTTGTCTCTTCTGCTTTCATCTTATTTTATTTTTCCCTCCCTCCTTCTATGATCCTCTATTTTGTTTCTTTTTTTTAAAGATTTTTATTATTTATTTGTCAGAGATAGAGAGAAAGCAAGCACAAGCAGGGGGAGCGGCAGGCAGAGAGAGAAGCAGGCTCCTGCCAAGCAGGGAGCCCGATGCGGGACTCGATCCCAGGACCCTGGGATCATGACCTGAGCGGAAGGCAGCGGCTCAACCGACTGAGCCACCCAGGCGTCCCCTCTATTTTGTTTCTAAAATTCCACGTATTAAGTCTCATTAATAAGTTAATCACCCAAACGTTTCAGCTTTACACATACAGCGCTTCTGCTCAGAAATCTTTGATAGCTTCCCAGTGCTGAGTAAATTAAGTACAAACTCACCAAATATGATAAGTAATATTTATTGAGCACTTACTATATTCTAGGCATTGATTGCAGCACATGGATTCTTTAGTTAAAATTGAGAACAATTCTACAAGGTAAGGCCTTCTATTGCATCATTTTACAGAAAAGGCAGTTGAGGACAAGGTATGCTAAATAACTCACGTAAAGTCACCCAGCAAAGAAGTGATGGGGCCAGGACTTGATGCAGGCACCTCACTCCAGAGCCTGTACATTGCGTTGCTGTCCCGACTTAGTTGCCACTTTTTGGCAGTGAAGTCTAGACTGATGGTAGCTGGACTGAACACATCCACTTTACAGACATATTTGGTGTCTCCTACATGTTGTTTGTGAATTTTTTTTCCCTACTCAAATCCTAAACCAGAAAATTCTATTTGTTCTTAAAGACCTATTCAATTTGTACTTCATTCATAATGTCATTCACAATCCTTTCAACCAGATGTGATCTTATACTTCTTTGACTCTTAAGAGACTTCAAATATTATAATCATTTGTTCACTTTATGTATTGTTGCTGGTTAAATCCCATTGTCTTCCAAGGCAGGTGCTCTTTTCTAACTCATACATTGTGAAGTGCATTAAGTTGGTTACAAAGATCCTGGAAAAATCACGATGGCTCAAGGTGTAACCCTACATGCCTTGTGTCTATGTGTATCTTCTTAGCCAATGCACACTTTAGAACCAAGGGCCCCTAGAGTACACATCCAGACTGTAATCTGTTGGGCTTCTGGCCAATGTGAACATGTGATTATAAGGGCATGAATTTAATGTGAAAGTGCTTGGCCCTTTTCTGGGTTTGGCTATATGAGTCTATTAATGGACTAAAAAAAAAAAGTGCCTCTCCCAAATAAATAATTTTCTTTTAATCATGAAGGCTAAGCAAACTGTTCTTAAAGCTCTCTAATCCTTCTAATTAGATATAGGCTCCTTTTCAACTTTCTTCCTAGATTTTGTCATTCTTGGGATTCACACTGAAACTTACCCTTCAGCACTGAGCCAAGTTTTACACCCGTTTACAATTTACTAAACACTTAATTGATAAGTGATGTTGACTGAAGTGGAAAATTGAGGCGTTATCTTAGTGATTCAGGCCCAAGCTAATTTTTTCACCAGAAATGCCCAAATAAGCAAAGCAACATGTAAACAGGATCATTTGGATTCTGATGCACTCCTTGGAGCTCAAACACGGAGAATTCCAGAGAAATGGAAAGAGGCTCTACTTATTTGTTCATTCAACTAATATTGATAAAGTCCTCGGAGCCACACTTAGAACCAGAAATATATTGTAAAATTTCAGGTCCTTGCTCTCCTCTGTTTACATTATTCATGGGAATTGTTTGGAAAGCTTTGTTCACCCAAAGGCTGGGCCAACTGGAAACATGCTTTCAAAAAAGGATTTAGGTTCATTCCATAGATATGTAAAGGGTCATTAAGGGGGAATAGAGTTGTTTAGGAACAGATCACTCTTCCTGTGAGTAATAGCCTAACTTGTCCTCAAAAATGACCATATCCCTCCTGCACAAAATTCCTCAGTGACATAATGTTAGACTGATGGAACCACGAGTTTATATTAGTATAGAAATGTTTATGTTCCCTTGTCACTTTTCTTGCTAAAAGAATGATTCAACGGTTGCTTCAATCTTCCACTGAAGTGTGCAGCTAAGCTTTCTAACCTTTAAATTTGTGTGGTCATTCACACACACCCATGGATTTTCTTTTTCATTTTAACCAATATGCATGATGATTATCTGCCTCCGGAGTTAAGAGACTTGCAGGTGTTAATTACTGTGTTTAAAATAAGATTTAATATAAACACCCATTCTGAAGTTTTGGTTCAGAACTACACTTTCATTCAGATGTCAGTAGGTGGCAGCACATTATTTTTTTTTTCACTGAGGGAGCAAGGGGAAATAGATTTTTCTACAAACCGTATTTTGGAAAGACAGCCTTGACTAGAACAAAGGCAAATAGTTTCCATATATAACCTTCCTTATCTCATAAAAGTATTCCTTTAATTCTGTGCATTATTTTATATTGGTTGTGCTTTTATTTCAAATTCTGTCTACATTATCTCATCATCAACATACAACTATATGTACCAAATGAGTTTTATTTAGGTATTGAGAAAGTAGCTTTTTGTAACTAAAGAGCCAGTTAAGGAATGAAAACCCTGAGTAATGTGAACTTGTTTTGGAAAGATATCTCTGAGCAGATGTTGGACAGTAGGGACTGGGGGGCTAGGGAGAAGTTGTCTTCCCTAGGTCAGTTTTCTGGATTGTTGTTGGGCCTCCTCAGGGCAAGACAGATGGAAATAAAAATCACCAATCTATTATTTAGTATTTGGACCTTATCTCTTTCCAAGGATTTTGATCCATGCCAGTGTTTTTAGAGAAAGGGAACATATTTGCTCTTTAGAAAAACTCAAAATAATTTTGAAGGAATGTAAACCACTTGGTTTTTAAAGCTAAAAGACTTCCAAGCTTCAAAAAATGTATAAAGACAAAGCAATCAGTTCAGTTCAACAAATACTGAGGGCTTGTACTAGGAAAGACTCTGTTTTCTCTACTACTCATACAGAACTCCTCTTTCTGACTCTTCTGATCACCATACCAAGCAATTCTCTGGGACACCAGCTGGATGTTCTACAATTTCACTCAATTCTAACACTTTCTCCATGGGGAGAGTGTCAGATTCCACAGATAGGGGCTCAGCCCCACAGGACTGCTTCCATTCTCTTGCAGATGCCAGTCAAAGTCATAGGTTACTCATAATTTCTGTCTGACATGACTGCAAATCAGGGTTTCCTACAACCTCCTCTCGGTTCAGTTAATTTGCTAGGGTGGCACACAGAACTCAGGGAAACACTTAACTGTTTACTACTTCCAGATGAAGAGATACAAAGGGCAAAGTCTGGGAGGGTCCCAAGGGCAGGAGCTCTGTCCTCATGGAGTGGGGTGCTTCACCCTCCCGGTGTGGATGTTTGCCAATCTGGAAGCTACCCAAACCTCCTATTTGGTTTTATGGAAGTTTCCTCATGTAGGCATGATCAATTATTAACCCAATTTCCAGCCCCTTACCTCTCTCTGGAACATGGGGGCAGAGATGAAAATGCTAAGCTTCTAATCATGGCTTGATCTTTCCAGTGACCAGCCCCCATCCAGGAGCCATCTAGGACCCACCCAGACTCACCTGACTGGAACAAAAATGCTCCTAGTGCTCTTTCACTTAGGAATTTATAAGGGTTTTAGGAGCTCTGGGCTAGAAACTGGGGGACAGAAGCCAATATATATATATATATATATATATATATATATATATATATGTTTTCTATTATCTCACAATACTCCTTTATTTAATTATTCAACAAACCTTTTTTCTCTTTTATCCTTTAAATGGTATTATGCTGACTTCTGTAGAAGTTTTGAATAAGTGTGACATACTTCCTGCCCTCTGGTGATTATTCTTAGGCAGAGGGTAAGACATGGAATATCAACCAATATAAGGTGCAGGGTTGTGTTCAGTAAACATTTGTTGAATGAATGGATTGAGATAAATAGTTGTTACAATGGGCTATGGGACTTCAACAGGGAAAACTGAGTGGACAGGTTAGGAAACAGTATATGGAAGATGCAGTTTCTGCCATGGCTTTGGAGGACAAATGCTATTGAAGGGTCAAGGAGGCAGAGGCTCTGCAGGTGTTTGGAACACCAGGAGCAAAAGCATATTGGGAAACAACATGGAGTCTAGTTTGGCAGGAAGGTAGGTCAAGGCATCAGCCTCCCCCTTAAAGAATCAGCAAGGCACCCAGTAGGACAATAACTCCTTGCCAACACATTTACTAAATCAAGAGTTAAGGCCTGGATGAAGGGCCTTCCAGGCTAGCCTTTGGCATCCAGAGCCCAATCTCTCATGAGGTGAGGACAAACACTTTGTTCTTTCTTGTCAACCAAGGTAACAACTGGTAACATTTTTTCTTTCTTTATTTAGAACAATGGAATTTTAAAAAATGATATATCCTTAATTTAAAATTCAAGCAATTCTAAAAAAAAAAGGAGTAAGAAAAAAATACCCCAAATTTCATTTCCCAGGAGATAATCATTGTTAACATTAGATATCACTTCAGATCCTTTCCTTTGC
This sequence comes from Nasua narica, assembly GCA_028533885.1. NCBI lineage: Eukaryota > Metazoa > Chordata > Mammalia > Carnivora > Procyonidae > Nasua > Nasua narica. Next base: position 60,474,254 of record CM052807.1, read on the forward strand.
ATATATACAGATGGAGGGCTGTCTGGCAAGGAATGATTTTGCAAGAATGGAACCATAGTACATGCTATTTTACAGAAATTATTAAATATAATTCTACTTGAGTTTAAAAAGAAAAAAAGAAAAAGAAACTGATAAAAATAGAGGAAAACGGAAAATTAGGTAAATATCTCATTAATTTTAGTTACTTTAAAAAAGTAGATAATATATTCATGTGGTACACATTTCAAAGCTACACGTTAGTGAAAAGCCATGAAAATTCTCCTTCCCGCCCTATCTCCCATCTATCCAGTGTTCTTCCCCAGAGGTATCCATGTTACCAATTTGCTGTTCACTTTTTCAGAGTTCAGCGTTTTTAAAATTTCTTTACATAAAGATACTATAGTTCCTAAAATTAAGGATAAAATGGTTGTAAAAGATTTATAAAAGATTATTAAACATCAGACAGTTTTGGAGCCATTTCATTTTAATAATTGTGTTTTTTTTAAATTTTTAATAATTGTGTTTTAATTTTTTATGATAGTAGCTAATGCTGGGCACTATACTAAGAAATTTACATGGGTTATTTCATTTGCCACCCACCACAACATTATCATCTTCATCTTACTGGCAAGGGAACTAAGATAAGATAGTTAAATACTTTGTCAGAGGCCAAAAGTGAGAATTGACAAAGCCCTGGTTTAAACTCAGGTGGTCTAATTCCTGACATACCCACCACATACACTGCCTCCTTTTAATCCTGAGTAGAATACCAGTGCCTTCCCCCCTGGCATATCCATTCATAGCTCATGTAGCTTGATTTCATCTCTGTTAGTCTTTCCCATGAAGGACTGGATCTGCTAAAGCCTCTCATGTTTGAGAATCTGTACCTATTACCTTTATTCTTAAACAATAAAACCATCTGGTTATTCCTAAGTCACAGTTTCTTTCCTTCAGAATTTTGTAGTCAGAGCTCTATTATTATCATTGATTATAGTGGAGAAGTATAGCCAGCCTAACTCTGTTCTCTTGTGGGTGACTTGGGTTTTTTCCTACCTGGATTCCTTTAACTCTTCCTTTTAATGCTCCAAGGTACTTAGCCTAATCAGGCTCTGTGTCTGTTTGTTTGTTTTTTTTTTTTAAAGATTTTTTATTTATTTACTTGACAGAGAGAGATCACAAGTAGGCAGAGAGGCAGGCAGAGGGAGGGGGAAGCAGGCTCCCTGCCAAGCAGAGAGCCCGACGTGGGGCTCGATCCCAGGACCCTGAGATCATGACCTGAGCTGAAGGCAGAGGCTTTAACCCACTGAGCCACCCAGGTGCCCCTCTGTGTCTGTTTTAATAATTCTATATAAATTCTTCCTGGAACATGGACTGCCTATTTCACATGCAAAATTACTTCATTAGTTTGGGCAAAATTTTCTTTTAAAAATACTTGTTTTCTGTTTCATTTGTCTAGTTCTCTACGTCAGAGACACCAATTGTCCTTGTATAGGATCATCACTAGCTCTGTTTCACATCTGTGACTTCCTCTCTAATTGTCAAAATCCTTTATCCTTTCTTTCTGAATGTGCCATGATGTCACTAAGCCTTCCCCTCGGTCAGCACTGCAATTCTGCTTTCAGTCTATTTGATCTTTATCTTTCATGTGTATCAGTTCTCTCATGGAGTTGTTCTGGTCCTCAAGTTGCAGTCTTAGCTGTATCCCTTTTTACCTCCGCTGTTTTACCATTTTTGTCTTCAAGGTTTTATTATGTTTTCATAATAAAACAAAACACTGGCAGTGAATTTTTTTTCAACTTTTGAGTCACATTTCCTTTCAGACCTGGTGCCTCGCCTTTTATTCTTATCTGTTCTTGTCTGTTCTCCCTTTTAATTATTATTTTGTGCTGTAGTATATTTGCATCACCATCACATCAGTTATTTTCCTCTCGTTCATGCTCAACAGAAAAGCTTTTGCCAAGATCTCTTACTTAAGTTGAGATATTATGGGTAAATTCTTCTTGATTTCCTTCCCATACTATCTAGGGCATGTTGCTGTCCCCTCGGAGTTGCAGGTGAGGGCCATTCTCCTGCTGCTTGAGGTGTGCATGGGTGTGCAGGGGATGGGAATAGACATCATTCCCCCTTTGGGGGAAAATCAATGCATACCTATTGAATCACACACACACACACACACACACACACACACACATTACAAGGGTATACTTTAATTCCCAGAGAAGGTAAAATCTATATTTATATTTAAAAAGGAAAACACTGTCCTAACTGCAGCATAACCTCTATAGCTGCATCTGGAAACATAATGATTTTTCTTTCATTATTATTCAGGAGATGGTATAATGTGATGGTTGAGAGCACAGGCCCCTAGGTTCAAATCCTAGCTCTGTCGCTAACTAGCTGTGTAGCCATGCACAAGGTACTTCTGTTTCTAAGTCTCAGCTTCCAAACTGGAGATGATGATAGAACCTATCCACAGAGTTGTTGTGAGTCAGAAGTGGATTTGTGCATAGCAAGCCTTTAAGCACAGTGCCTGGCATACGGTTAAGGATGTAATAAATGCCAGCTATTATTATCATCCAAAAGAGTAGCAGTTTCCTCTTATTTTTCCTCCTGCTTTCAGAATTTGATCCAGAAACTTCATGAGTGAGGGCCATTAATGAGCCATCAACCTTCTGACACCACATCTTGGCTAAAAAAGGACTAAAGATCTGAAAGTAAGAGAACATGGATCCACACACATTGATGGTGGAATGTAAATGATACAATCATTCTGGAAAGCAGTTTAACAGTTTCTTAAGAAACTAAATATGCAATTACCATTCAACCCATTAATTGTACTCTTGGGCATTTGCCCCAGAAGAATGAGGATTTATGTTCATACAAAATACCAAATCATATACAAATATGCACACAATGTTCATAGCAGTTTTATTTGTAATAGCTAAAAACTGGAAACAACCCAGATGTTTTTTAGCAGGTGATACTTAAACAAACCATGTTATATACATACCATGGAATATTACTAAGCAATAAAAAGGATTGAGCTATTGATATCTGCAATAACTTAGAGGAATCTCCAGAGAATTACTGAGTCAAAAAAAAAAAAAAATCCAATCCCAAAAGGTTAGATGCTGTATGATTCATTTATGTAACATTTACAAGAGGCAAAATTTTACAATTGGAGAACAGATTAGCAATTGCTGGGCTTTAGAGATAGAAGTTTGGGGAAAAAAGAGTGGGTAAGCTTGTAAAAGGACAATAAGAGGGATCCTTGTGGTGTTGGAACTATTTATTATCTTGACTGTGATGGTGGATATTTCAACCCACACAGGTGACAAAATGCTGTGGAACCTAATACACACACACATTCACACACAAATGAGTACAAGTAAAACTGGGGAAATCCAATCTGAATAAGATAGGGGGATAGTATCAATGTCAGTATACTGGTTGGATATATATTACTCTATAGTTTTATAAAATGTTACCACTGGTGGAAACTGTACAAGGGATCTCTCTCTCTCAACTATTACTTACAACTGTATGTGAATCTACAATTTTCTCAGTAAAAATTTCAATTAAAAAATGAAGGAGGAAAATTGCCTCAATCTCCCCCCTCTTCAGAAATAGAAGGAAAAGGAGAAGAGGAAGAGGGACAGAAAGAGGAGACGAGGAAGGGGAGGAGGAGGAGGAGGAGGAAAGGAGAAATCTTTCTCTACTTTTGGAGCCTCAGTAGATTTTCAGGCAGAAAATACCTCATAATGTCTGAATAGGAAGGGAACAAGTATGAGAATATATTATATTCTTTGGTGCTAAGCCCTCCACAGTGGTATGGATGGGGGCACTGCCAAGGAATATTCTGCTAGCTGAAGGGAAATAGGATGGGAGAAGGCAAAGAACCTTTAAATGACTTTGAGCCAAGGGGTGATCCCATGTGTCACAGAAAGAAATACCCTGGTAGAACTGTGATGTGAGATAAAGTAGGAGCTTAGAATACTACTTCATGTTGCAATTTGGGGGGTGCTAAACAGTTCACTTGGTTTAATAAGCAGTTCTTTCTGGCCTCAGTATTCGAAATTTACATGTTAGGCAGCCCTTATATTAAAGTTTGGAATATCCCAATTGCAGTGCATTTATGTTATCTGAGATGCTGATGTATCTCATTTGGGGCATCAGTTTATCTAGTTTATGTCTGTCCAGCTAGATTAAGATTGTGGAGTAAAGGGGTTTAAGAGATTATGGTTATGAAGAGATTAAGAGATTATGAAGTTTGGTGGTACAGGAGAGGCTCAGGAAGTGCCAAAATACATTGAGCTGCCCATATGGGCACATGCAGAGGCCATATGAGGGTCCTATGGTGGGATGTACCAGTGGGGTTCTGAACTGTCTAGGAAGCCACTCGAGGGCACCAGAGGACTGTGGAGAACTTGGGAACTGATGTCCCAAGCCCTGCATATTCTTTGCATGTATTATTTCATTAAAATCTTACAACAGCCTTCTGTGAGCTAAGTGTTGTGATCACTATTTTAAAGAGAAAAAAAGCTGAAGCTCAGATAACTTAATGTGTCCAAGAGCACTTCATTAGAAAGTGATAAAGCCAGGATGTCATTGGAGAGCTTCTGAATGCCAATCCAGGGCTCTCCCACTTTCCCACACCACCTTCTGTTGGGAATTTGACTTTGCTTATATATATATATATATATATATATATATTTTTTTTTTTTTTTAAGATTTTATTTATTTATTTGACAGATCACAAGTAGGCAGAGAGGCAGGCGGTGGGGGGGGGGGGTGTTATAGGCTCCCTACTGAACAGAGAGCCTGATTCAGGGCTCGATTCCAGGACCTCAAGATCATGACCTGAGCCAAAAGCAGAGGCTTAACCCACTGAGCCACCCAGGTGCCCCTGAGTTTGCTTATATTTTATATTTAACTAAAAATTCATCTCATGTATGAATCAGTGCAGATCCTATACATTTAAGAAATGCTAAAGATGAAAAACGAAACCCACCTCTAGTTCTCATTCAGTATCTCTGATCTCCTTCTTAGACAAGTTTCTAGAAAGAATGACCTCCAACCTTCATCACCCCTCCTCACTTTTATTCACTCCTCACTCCCTTTCATTGGGCTTTATCCCCACCAGCCACTGAAGGTGCTGGTGCTTGGGCCACCAAGGGCCTTACACCAATGAGAGGAGTTTTACTGGAACTTTCAACAAGGTAGGCCAATGCTTTTTAACACTGGCTGCGTTTTAGAATCACCCAGAGAGCACTGTTTAAAAAAATATATCTAAGCCTCAGATATTTTCCCTGAGAAAAATATCCCCTGAGATTGTGGTTTGATTGGTCTAGGGTAGAACTGCTTTATTAACACAATGGCTAATACCAGGGGCTTTAGGTAGGATAATAACATAATTTGATTATGATGACTGGAACTAAAATTGCAGCCTTGGAGATGGATGAAAGTAGAAGCTTTTGAGAGTGGGTTCAACAGGTTTCAGTAATTGATTGGATAGGGGAGAGGAATGTGTCAAAAATGATTCATAGATTTCGGGCATATATGACTGGGGGTTAGTGGGACCATTTACTAGGATACAGAACTCTGGAGAGGGAGCAGATAGGAGACAGTGGCCAATGAGGATTGAGAGCTCAGTGTTACCACGTTAAGTCAGGCATGATTTTGTCTATACTCAAGTAGATATTGAAACATGTAGTTGAATATTTGGATCTGGATGTTAGAAAGGAGTAAGAAGTTGTCAGCATTGTTAAAAACAAGACAACAGGCTCAAAATGGAACTGCTTATACTAAGACCCACATCACCAAACCAAGATTTAACTTAATCATAGTTTCAGCTCTCCCAGAAATGGAATCTTAAGCCAGTCCATCAGGAATTGCCTGAACTGTAGTAATTAGGTAAGCTGCCTGATAGACCCCTACCATCTCCAAAAGGAAAGTAATCTTGCAACAATCTGCTTTTTGTCTAGTATAACTTCCTTGTTTCTTCTCTCTTCTGCCTATGAAAAGTCTTTCATTTTGTACAGCTCCCCAGAGTTCCTTTCTGTCTTCTAGATTGGATGGTGCTAAACTTATGAATCATTGAATAAAGCCAATAAGGTCTTCAAAATTTATTTGAATTTATTTGAATAGATTGCATATAAGGCCATGGGTGGATGAAATCACAAATGTAGAGAATAGAGAGAAGAGAGAACAGGGGGAAATCCTGTAGTGTTCTGTCATGTAGAGATCAGTAGAGAAGGTATAACTAGCAAAAGAAATCATGAAAAGAAGTGGCCAGTGAAGTACAAGGTAAACTGAGAGCATGGCCACATAGAGTCCAAGAGAAGAGGAAATCAAGGAAAAGGAAATTATCCGTGCAGTTGTTCTCATCCTGAGCAATAGAATTAACCAGGGAGGCTCTTCCTTCTGCCTCCCTACACCTCAGCTACCTTCTGATTAATGCTTTTAGTCCTTAGAGTCTTGGCTTAGATTAGTCCTTAGAGTCTTGGCTTAAAGACCCTGCTCTCTGAGCCCCAATATAAAAATAGTCCTCCTGTCTATTCTCTCGTACTGTCTGTACTCTCTCTTCTCAGCACTAAATAGTAATTTGTAATAACAAATTTATAATAACAAATTTACTTGTGTCGTATTTGTTTAAAGATGGTTTCTCTACCAGATTATAAACTCTGTATGAAAGAGCAGGGACTGTATTGTTTTGCTTACCACTCTATTATTAGGGCTTTGCATGTATCTGACATGTAGGAGGTGTTTAATAGATTCATATTGGGGACACAAGTTTTTTTTTACTTTACCAGACCATTTATGTTATTATAAAATTTTAGTGATGCTAGATAGAACTTAAATCCAGAAATCTTCAACTTCAATAATTTAGAAGTTTTTAAAATGGTTGGTATTTCAGGATCTTCCTTCCCTTCCTTGCCCTTGCCCTGCCTTTCCCCCTTCCCTTCCTTTCCCTTCCCTTCCCTTCCCTTCCTTCTCCTTTCCCTCCCTCTCTCCCTCCCTCCCTTCCTTCCTTCCTTCCTTGACAAGCCAGCTGACATCTTTATTTCTTTGGAGGTTGGAGGGGCAGCCTCAGGGGCTCTTGGTTGAGAGTCTGCTCCCACTTCAACATCACTGGCTTCCAGTTGCATGGATGATGCTACTACGAGGGAGAGTAGTACTTGTTCCTGTGGATCATGTGCCAGATGCTGCTGAGGGTGGCCTGGGTGCTCTTGTTGATAGTGATCCCCAAGTAGGAGGTGGTCAGCTTTCCCTGCCCGGATCTTCCTTTCATAACCACCAGGGGCCCCTTTGCCCTGGGCTGCTGGCTCCTCACCCACAGTCCAGCAGTGAGTCCCACGCATTAATAGCAGGAGGTGAGGGACTTCAGATTGCTGTGTGTGGTGCTATGTATCTGCTTGCTGCTCTTGAACAGCTGTTGCAGATACCCGGGCACAGAGGCAGCTTCTCTTGCTGAGGCTGAGGGAGCTGCAAAGAGCAGGGTTTCTTCTTTAGAGAAGGCTAAAAGTATGTTTATAGCTGATACTCCATTGAGTGCATAATTTGGGAGAATAGGGAATATAAAGAAAAGAGTTAACATATTCCACTGTTTGCATAATTGATGAACTTTTTCTCTTCAGATACTTTATTAGTAGTTAATTGTAAAGAAAAATTCTATTGTTTTCATTTACATTGCACACTGTACTCTCTGAATTCTTCCAACACCAACCAAACGTATCTGGGGTTTTCTTAAATTGCTAGGTGTCCTGCAATTTAACTCAATTCCGACACTCCCCATCTGGAAATACCATCATAGCCCACAAGTTAAGGGCTGTCTCACAAGACTGCTTCCTCCACCTCTCATCCCCACTGCCCACACCCACTTTATAAGTGCAGGTTATTACCTGTGGTTCTGATCAACCAGGTATAAATCGACACCTTCCTCAGGTCCAATTAATTTGCTAGCACAGCTCACAGAACTCAGAAAAACAGTTTACTTATTAGATTACTGGTTTACTACAAAGGATATTAAAGGATACTAATGAACACTCAGATGAAGAGACACCCAAGACAAGGTCTGCGAGGATCCTGAACACAGCAGCTTCTGCCTCCATGGACTTTGGGCTATCCCACCCTCTTAGCACATGGTTGTGTTCTACTTCATCAACCCAGAAGCTCTTCAAACTCCATTCTTTTGTTTTTTTCTGGAGTCTTCAATACAGAAGCATGATTTATTAAATAACTGGGCATTGGTGTTTGGCCTCAATTTCAAGTCCCCATCACTTCCTGGAGGTTGGAAGTCAGGGAAGTGGAGCTGAAAGTTCCAGCCCTCTACCCACATGGCTGGTTCCACTAGCAACCAGCCCCCATCCTAGGGCCTTTCCAAAAGTTGTGGTTAAAAGAGGCTTGTAAAAGGATAACACAAACACCCATTTCACCTTTATCCCTGTGAAGCTATTTCAGGAACTGAGGACGGAAAGATTAAATGTTATAACAAAAGATGTTCCCGTCACTCTTATTGCTTAGGAAATTCCAGGGTTTGGGGAACTGTAAGCCAGGAATCATGGACGAATACCAAAATATACAAGTCCCCAACTTATTTAAAATTTTGAACTTTGATCTTTTTCTGGGCTAGCAATATGCAATATGATTCCCTTTCATGATGCTGGGCAGTGACAGCAAGTCACAGCTCCCAGTCACAAGCATATAGTCACAAATAAAGCACCGATACGCTAACAACCACTCTATACCCATACAACCATCCTGTTTTTCACTTTCGGGATAGTTGACAATAAATTATATGAGATATTCAACACTTTTTATGAGATAGACATGGTATTAGGTGATGTTGCTGAACTGTAGGCTAATGTAAGTGTCCTGACCATCTTTAGGATAGGCTAAGCTGAGCTAGGATGCTTCGTAGGTTAGGTGTATTAAATGCATTTTAGACCTAATGGAACTTTTTTTTCCCTTTAACTTAATGGTACTTTCAGTTTAACAATGGTTTTATTAGGCTGGAGCCCCATCATAAGTCAAGGAAGATCCATATTTATTTTTTATGATAAATCATAATATCACAGAATGAGTTCTGGAGATGTAACACCTACACCCAAAAATATCATTCCATTAGTGTAGAGTCAGAGTTAGACGATTTAAGGGACATTTATTGTGCTTTGGTAGGCTTTAGGTGCTTTCCATGTCATATTTGGTTTATTCTTTTCAACATTTATGAAAGATATCCCCATTTTACAGATGAGAAAACTGAGTCTCAAAGGATTACCTACCTTGCTAAGGGTGTGAGATAGCACAGAGGATCAGATGATCAAATCAGACTCACAGAATCACATATCTCACACAGTAGTAAGCCTTACTAATGGTTTCAAGAATACAAATAACTTCAAGGCACCGACGAAGCAGGGAGAAGTCTGAGACCCAGCAACATAGCTCCCAGGTCACTTCTTGCTGCACTGAGACTAGTTTGGGTCCTAGTTTGGGTAACATTACTTACACAGAAGAGAGCTGTTTCTTTCATGAAACATCTTCATTTTACACTGTAATAGTTAAATAGATTACATGACATTTTTTAGGGAGGGACATTACATAAATTCATAAATTGCAGATTTGATTACCATAGTAACCAGTACTAGACAGATCAGGTTCATCCTGACCAAAGCATTCCATAGATAAACAGTACTGGTGTGTGCGACTGGATGTCTGTGGTTACATGCCTACAAGGAAATTGGGCCAGATGATCTTCCTTCTTTCTTTCCCAGAGTCATTTCCTCAGTAAAGGGAGAGAGCGTGTCACAGGCCTGCTGCTGATCACCTTGCCAAGGCGGCAGCCCCAGTGAACATCAGAGCTAACATTCAAATCCAGCTCTGTCCCTTGCAAGTCCATTCTGCTCAAAACACCGTACTCTTTTCAGACTTCAGGAGGACGTAGCTAGGAGGCTTTGAAAGTATTAATACTTCTTAATGTGTCTCAGCTTTTAACTTTTGTGACTGTTGCCATTAACATCTCTCAAACTACCCTGAATACTCTTTCATAGGGTTGTTTCTGCTGCTACTACTGACAGCCAAACTGTCTGATTTGTAAAAGAAAGAAGAGAGAAGGCAATCAATCAATCAATCAATCAATAAAATGATGCAGAGAGAGAGGGAAAGATGATTCAACTAATAACATTTTATTTGAACTGGGTGTTGAAGTGGGTGATTCTTCTTTAACAGACAGCTGGATAATAAGTATTTGTAGTCCCCTTATTAGTTTCAATAGATGATAAAGTGGCTGGTTTGTTTTTATAAAAGTAGGATAATAATCTTTGGCATTTAATTTTCAGGATATAGCAGAAACTCAGCATGCTTCATAGATAGTGGTAGGTTATAGCTGGTTAGTACCAGTTTGTGAGACTCCATTGTGAGCAGTGATGTCACTCACATTGGAGGCTTGACGTGGGCCACGGTAGCAATAGTCACACCACAGAAATGATCAAGTACTACAAACAAGGACTTCCCCCCCCCCCCCCCCCAGAAAACTGGTTGTTGAATAAACTTTACCGGCACATCAATATTCATAGGTAGATATTCATATACTTCCCCATTCTTGTATTCAGCATTAATCTGGTGTCAGAATTAGAAAGTCAAGTGGAGAATCAAAATATTAACTATAACCGGCAATTGGAGTTTAAATGTACTGGATTTTCTGGGAGGGGCAATAAGTAATGTCCATTTCTTTCCCTCCTGAGTTTGGAACCGATGGAAAGATAAAGATCAGTATCTCAATTGGCTTATTAATAAACCTAATTAGAGGTCACAGCATAGCTCTGTGCCCACGTGGGCTTCCTAATTCCTTGCCCCTAAACTGATTTCACCCATCCTGTTCCTGTTTCATCATAGACTATGAGGCCCCCTCTACTTCCTGCATGTTTGAGCTGAGACTGTGTTTGTCCCAAGGTCAGGGAATTCAGAGTGACACAGGCACTGAGAGAAAGAGGCAGAGAGACAGAGACTGTGCCTGTATACGCGGGTCCTGCTTCCCAAGTGTCCCAGTCACACTCACTGTGTGGGTCACTTCTCTTCCTTTGGGTGGGGACAATGAGAGGGTTGGAAGAGAGGGAGGAAGCTCCTACTATATGATCCAAGGTAGAAACCCGAGTTGTGGAAGAGCATGGTTTGGAAGGGTTTGCCCTACAATATATTTTATTTTAATCCTCTTTCTTATCACTTAGTAGAATCAGACGTTGATCATACAGCAGACATTTTGCTCTGTAATGCTGTCAAATTGAACAATGGAGGTGAAGGGTGGAGAAGTTTTCAAATCTTTTCGTGGGAAGTGGTGGTTATGGTGGTGTATTTTACCTACAGAAGCACCTAAAAATATATGTTAGGCAGTTTTGATTTCTCTTTATCCTTTTTAAAAATTTGAAAACAAAAGAGCTCCTGACGGGCTCAGTTGGTGGAGTATGTGACTCCTGATCTCCAAGTGGTGAGTTCAAGGCCCATGGTGGGTGTAGAGATTACTTAAAAATAAAATTAAAAAAAAAAAAAAAAGGTTGTTAACAAAGATTCTCACTTCTGTCTACCAATGCTAAAATATCAGACCCCTTTGAATATTTTCATCAAGCAACCAGTTAATTCATTGAAAAAGAGATAATTAGATGAAACATTTATTTAAATGACTTATTGTTTAACTGAATTGCCTAGTTGCTTAAAAGAATTGACATCAGTTCTTTCGAGATTGTTAACCCAGTGGCCCTGTGTATACAGACAGCCTCTTTTTCTCTGTCAAACCACAACATAATAAAGTTTTGTCTACATTTCCAGTTTTGTGTGGGAATGTTTAAAAGAATGCACAATCCAATTTTTTAAAAAAATTTTAAGTATGACACATTATCCTTTGTGCTGAGCATTATATTTTCTTTGGGGGGTGGGCGAAGATAATTTCAGGCTTTTGTGTGTCTCCTGGCTTTTCCTTATGGTCCAATGAGGTCAAATTACCAAACCGATGATCTTTATATCAGATTTGTCTAACAAATATGTCCTTTGAAGGACGGTTGTTTAATCCAAGGAGCATGTTCTGTTTGAAATGCTGATTAGATTATGTTAAAATCTAACCTAGGTTGGTGATGACCGGACTGTGGACATCTGCAGACTCTTTTCTCATCCACGGGAAGTGAGGTGGTCCTGTCTCCGTACCACAGGGCCTCAGAGCTGGTACCAAGTGGCACCATTGTTGGCAGGCCCAGCAGGAGGCCAGGGACAGGGTAGTCATCGCGGGGCTCCATCCCTGTGCCCGGGTGAGGAAACACTGGTAAACCATTGTAAGGAGGCTTGTTGTCCCGCGCATGTGGCCCCCAAGTGAGCAGTACCAGGGCACCTCAGCTCTGGCGAGAACTGCCCGCCCCGTTCACACGCTGGAGCCCACATGTCACTCAGGAGAATCAATGCATTTTGTCTTTCATTGGTTCGAGGGACTTCGTTTTAGGGAATGTCTCATTTCCCATGTCCCACTGAAAAAGTTATCATATTGTTTGTAATTTTGGCAGAGGTTATTATTAATGATGTTACTTTGCTATAATACTCTTATTATAGAAAGTCTCTTGTGAGGATGTTTATTGGAAATAACAGACTCTGGTTGGCATATAATTTGCATTAAATTTATATGTCGTCCATACAGTCGAATATCATAGATGCCTCTTCACATCCTCATGCTCCTTCCCATCCAGAGACCTTGAGCACCATTGCTCTTGAACTTAATCCTCCTCAGGCTCTCTGTCTTCTTCACTTCAAAGGAAAAAAAATCATCTGTAGGAAGACTCTGATTCTATGTATGAAACAATGACCTTTCACAGATGATAAAAGGTGAATAGACTATTAAACCCCACACTTTGGTGAGGTTATGCTTAGAGTTCCAGCTGATACTGTTGTCATCTTTTATTACATGCTTACTAAGTAAGATACACTGTCATTTTATGAAGAAATTCTTAAATGTTTATTACTGAAGATAGAGTATTGGCAGTTACTTAAATTGTTGAAATTCTTGTAATTTTGTAGACCTATGGGCATCATTTTGAATTCTCCTTTTCCCTTATTCAACAAATGTTTTATGGACACCTGCCCTATACCAGGGTCACACTCAGTATCAGGAATATAAAAAGGTACTTAAGAACCAAGAAACTTGGCTTTGTCTCCTCCATTATGGTAGCTCACAGTCTAGGTGTGAGGATAAGTAAAGGAGTTCTGATACCAAATTGTAAGGGTAATAACAGGAGCAGGGTAGTCATCCTAGTTGGGTTGAAATTGAGGTTTGGCTACATTTAAAGTATGAAACAAACCAACATTTCTTTCCTTAAGAGTCTACTCTATCCACACAAAAGAGTGGAAAAGAACTTGGAAATGTGTTTAAAATTGAATGTAGGCATATTTTTTTATTAACATATAATGTATTATTTGCTTCAGGGGTACAGGTTTGTGAATCCTCAGTCTTACACAATTCATAGCACTCACCATAGCACATACCCTCCCCAGTGCCCATAACCCTCCCCCCCTCACCCCCCAGCAACTCTCAGTTTGTTTCCTGAGATTAAGAGTCTCTTATGGTTTGTCTGCCTCCCTGGTCCCATCTTGTTTCATTTTTTCCTTCCATATCCCCCAGGACCTCCTGCCCTGCCTCTCAAATTCCTCATATCAGAGAGATCATATGATAATTGTCTTTCTCTGATTGATTGACTTATTTCACTTAGCATAATACCCTCTAGTTCCATCCACTTCGTTGCAAATGGCAAGGTTTCATGGGGTTTTTTGATGGCTGCATAGTATTCCACACACACACACACACACACACACACACACACACACACACGTATTTATATATACCACATCTTCTTTATCCATTCATCCGTTAATGGACATCTAGGTTCTTTCCATAGTTTGGCTATTGTGGACACTGCTGCTATACACATTCGGGTGCACATGCCCTTTTGGATCACTACATTTGTATCTTTAGGGTAAATGCCCAGTAGTGTGATTGCTGGGTCGTAGGGTGGCTCTATTTTCAGCTTTTTGAGCAACTCCCATTACTGTTTTCCAGAGTGGCTACACCAGCTTGCATTCACACCAACAGTGTAGGAGGGATCCCCTTTCTGCACATCCTTGCCAACATCTGTCGTTTCCTGACTTGTTAATTTTAGCCTGAATGTAGGTATATTCAAACATATTTGGTATAGGGGTATGTGTGTTTGTGTGTGTGTGCTACATTTGAAGTGTGCGAGGCAACATGATAAGATCATATTGCAGGAAGGTTGACTCTGGCGTGATGACCCAAATTTAGCAAAAGAACTAACTAAGGGATGGAGGGAGGTTTCTATTTCATATCTGATGTGACAATGGGCTTTGTACACATTCATCCTTTTCCGGCATCCCTGGATCTCTGTATGTTCATCTCCCTCACTTTGTGAGAGATGGCAGAGATGTTGGAGTGTGGTGAAGATGTCTAGTGTCAGTAGTCAAGGCAATGAGCAGTAATCTGAATCTCAGTAGGAAGCGTGAAGAGCATGGACTGACTGAGGCCAGTGACACTGAATGACTTGGGTTGCCAGAGCTAGCAGACAGCCATATATCATAACATACCTTCTCCATGGTATCTCTCTATCTAGTTTTGTACCTTTAGACATTGTCTAAGATCCCTAACAATTATTGCATGAAATGGTGTCATAGAGACCAATGCAAATGGTGGCCAAGACTAATTCTTAAGTGTATTGCAAGACTCTCGTTGGTAACTCACATAGGCTCCCAGAGAACCTCATGACAGAGTTTTTTTATGAACTGGTGGGGGTTTCGCACAATCAAGATTCAATATAAATATTAACGAATCCTCTATTCACAAACTGGGAAGGACTTTTTTTTTTTAAAGATTTTATTTATTTATTTATTTGACAGAGAGAGATCCCAAGTAGGCAGAGAAGCAGGCAGAGAGAGGGGGGAAAGCAGGCTCCCTGCTGAGCAGAGGGCCCGATGTGGGGCTCGATCCCAGGACCCTGAGATCATGACCTGAGCTGACGGTAGAGGCTTTCACCCACTGAGCCACCCAGGCGCCCCCGGGAAGAACTCTTAATTTAAACCTAAATCTGGTGGACGGTCCCCGCTGAGTCCAGCCTTCCAGACATCGCTGCCAAGGCACCAGACATGCGAATGAACAATCTTGGATCCTCCAAACCTACTCTGCCCACTGACTACTGAGTGGCCTCCTTAAAAACACCATAAAAACAGACAAATCACCCAAGATCACTCAAAAATATTGCCTTTCCATCACATCTCTGTTATGGTTCATATCATTTAAAAATCCCGCTTTATGTTTTCAAGTAGGAACTATGTAAGTGGAGAGATTTCTCCCTCAAACCTGTTCAAACCCACGAAATCATGATATAAACTAAATAGTTATTGTTTCGAGCCACCATGTTTGAAGGTAGTTTGTGCCCCAGTGATAGATAAGTGGAATGCTCTCCCTAGGAGCTGCATTTAGGGAAGCCTGTTCTGCCCCGAAATTATGTGTTCTTGAAATTGCATTTTGTACCACATTGAACATATGGGGTTAACGGATCTCAGAACAGTCTTGTCAGGACTCTGTTTCAGTTACCATATGGTTTAAATTGGCTTTTATTGGCTGGGTTGGGGACCTCGTCACCAATGTCACCAATTAGGAATCACGTGTGGCTTTTCTGAGTTCCCAGCACCTAACTAATGAATGGATTGCTGGAGTTTTAACTGTTTGCTGCCTGGGAACTGTTTCCGCTGAAAGCAGCTGCTGCTCTGGGAAGAAAGGCAGCTGCACAGGTCGATGGTGTTGCAAAATGAGTGAGCATAGCTGCAGAAGGGCGTCAGGGCCGGCTCCAGCAACCTCTGCAGCGCTCACCTCCTCGCTCTGCTCCACGGTGGGGCAGGGGTCAGGGGGTGGGGGCGGAAGGGGAGCACACCCGAAAACCCTAGCCTGCTCAGTAACATTTTGTTGCATCTCTTCCATGGCGCCTGCCACACCCTGCCTTGAATTTCACTTATTCCTACATGTTTATTTTCCTCTCCTCTACTAAATTGTAAGCTCCTGAGAGTGGGTGTGATGCTGCTTTAATTTGCTATCATTGGAAAGTGCATGCTGCCTTCTGAGACAAATAAACATTTGTTGACTGACTGACTGGATGTTTCTCTCCTAAAGTGACTGCACTGGCGCGTAGATAATGTTCTAGCTTTAAACGGCCAGCGTGCGGACCTTCTCCTCTCCTTTTTCTTCGTGATTTAGCATCACAGAATATCAGAGCTGACTGGGAATTTAGAGAACATAGACAGCTGGAGGAACTGAGAACAGGGCCTGCTGGGTGAGTGTGAGAGCTGGGACGCGAGCCCAGGTCTCCTGACTCTGCGCCAGAGCAGCTTCCACCAGATTCAGCAGCCTCTTCCACTCATTGATTCACCTGCTCTCTCCAGCCCGGCAGTGGTGACAATATACCATCAATAAGCTGCTCAATGGATTCCCTAGCCAGTTCTGTATCTCTGACCACTGTCCAAAGTCCCTCAACTTTGCTTTTCCATCTCATCTCCATTACTGTGTTTGCATTTTAACGGCTCATTTTTTTTTAACTAGGAACTTGATGGAGGAGGGTCTCCTTCAAATGAGTTGTTTCCCTAATACTCTCAGACCCATATCATATGCATTCATTGATTCAGTGGGTATTCATCACATTATTTATCATTATTAGTATTGTAACAGATGGCTCTATGAGGTTTCTTCTATCTATCATGTTATCATTCATTTTTAAAATTTACTCAACAGTATCATTTGCTTTCATTTCTTTCTCAAAATATTTACTGTTGTGTTAGATGTGCTTTTCGTTCATTCCTTCATTCATTCATTCATTCAGCAAATACTTGTGGAGGCCTCTGAGTACACCATTGTAGAAACTGGGGACCAAGTGCTGAATGGGACAGGTGTGGTCCTTGTCTTTGCAGAGATTACAGTATTGCTTTGTCCTGGCTATCTTGGTTCTGCCCTTCTCCAACTCACCCTGAAATTCCCTGGAGGAAGGGGGAAAAAAAGCACATTTTCCATCCCATCACATTCTTTCTTCCATTCCAGGACTCAGCCCTGACTTCTGCTCAGTCAGTCTTCTCTTTCTCCCCCATCCCCAGCCCCTAGGGCTCTGCTGCTCATGTGCAATGCTTATTCATATCTCTGTGTTACCATACAAAGCTCTTCCCAAACTCTGGAATGTCCTCACTACCCTCCTCTGTCAGAAAGACACCACTTCAGCCTTCAAGGTCTAGACCACATGTTCCTTCCTCACAAAACTTTCTAGCCCTCAGCCAAGGCAACCTCTTTTTATGTGTGCAGTGGTACCCCAATTCTTATATAAGGGCACAAAACCATGTAGAATACATACGAATGCAACCCAAATTAAAATACCAATGTTAGAATACTAATATAAAAAAAACTCAGAAGAAATTTTTATTTTTTAAAGTAATATATGCACATGTTACAAATTCTGTTGTGTGAAGTCCCAACTTACTCCCTTCCACAAAGGAAACTATGGTTATAAGTCTATTGTAATGTTTTCCAAATGCGTAATCTATACATATAGGAATAGGAATCCTAAAAATTTTGTGGGGGTACTGGACAATGATTTTAAGTTCACTTGGAAAAATAAAAACCAATGAAGACACAAGAAAACTATGTGTAAGAATAGTGAAAGATGATGTAGGGGAAGAAAAATTTTCCTCAGCCCTCTTAGGGTCCCTGGCTGAGCCTGAAAATTAAATTGGCAAAGACAGATTTACAGGAGAAAAGCATGCAAATTAATTAAATATCATGTGACCCAAGAGCCTTCATAAGAAAATGAGGACTGGAAGAAACAGATCTGAGTATTTTTATGCTCGTAGGTTTGCTGAAGATTGGACAGGTGTAAAGAAGTATGATAGGTCAAAGAGTATGAGAGATGTGTGATAAACTAGGGGAAACAGCAACACCTGTTTGTCAGGATTCTTCTCAGGGTCCCCTTCTCTCTAGAGATAAAGATGCTCCTTTCCTTTGAATGTAGGGAGGGCACCTCTCACGTGAGAGTTTTATGACCTGTTTCAGGGGAAACGTGCACAGGAAACGTCAGAGCGGACTTGCTTCTGATGTTTTCTCGAACTTTTTGAGCTCAAAATATTTAATATGCCAAGGTGCCAGTTTTGGAGGTAGCATGTCCTGACCTCCATCAATGACAGGCCTTACCAGTTATAGTAATCATAGCTAATCCTTACCAATTACCCGGCACTGTTCTGAACACTTGACATACATTGGTCGTTTAATCCTCACAAGAACTCCACGAGTTAGATACTATTATTATCCCCCTTTTGTGGAGGAAGATACTGAAGTAACTTGCCCAAGTTCACAAAGCTGGTGGAATCTGATCTCAATCTAGGCCTTTGGTTTCAGGAGCCCACATCCTTAACCACAGTGCCATCCTATTCAAGATTATTAAGCTAGTAATAAAAAGTATGACAATAAAAAGTATGATATTGACATGGGAATAGATAAATAGATCACTGAAATAGAACAGAGAGTCCAGAAATAGATTTATGGTAAAGATGATGTTCCAACTGAGTGGGAAAGGGTAGAATATTTAATAAATGATGCCAGCGTAGTGTGCTATGCCTTTAGATATACCTTTAATATCTATTAAGATTTAAACACCACAGAGTCTTTAACTTGGCAAATACATATTCAGAAATCCATCCCTTACAAATAAATACACACAAAAGCTAGCACACACACAAAAGGGTGGTGTTCATAGAAGCATTGTTTGTATTGGGAGGGGAAAAAAAAAGAGACTGAGATGAAATGAAACTGAATGTCGAATAAACAGGGAAATGACTGAATAAATTCCACATTATGCAATAGTATGCAGGCATTTTAAAAACATGTCAGATCTATATTCATTGACCAGGAGCGATATCCTTGGATAGATTGTTAGATAATTTTTTTTTTAAATTGAACAATATGGGGCCCCTGGCTGGCGCAGTCGTCAGAGCATGTGACTCTTGATCTCAGGGTTGTGAGTTCAAGCCCCACGTTGGGCAAGAAGCCTACTTAAGAAGCCTGCTTAAAAAAAATAAAGTTGGGCACCTGGGTGGCCAGATGGTTAAGTGTCTGCCTTTGGCTCAGGTCATGATCCTGGGGTCCTGGGATCAGAGTCCCACATCAGGCTCCCTGCTCCCTGGGGAGGCTGCTTCTCCCTCTGCCTCTTTCTCTCTCTCCCCATCTCTCATGAATAAATAAATAAAATCTTAATAAAATATAGAGTTGAACAATAATGTTGTAGCCTGATTCCATATTTACCAAAGTAAAGCAAACTGAAAGCAAGCATGTGGCTTGTGCTTGGTGGAGAAAGTGTGGAAGGAATCACTCAAGCTGTTAACTCTCTTACCTCAGGAAGTGAGAATGGAGGAATGGGGATAGGAAGGTAATAAATGCTTGGACTTTTTATTTAAATGCTTTTGATTGTTTAATTTGTTATCAGGGCATATCACTTTTGTAAGCTAAAACAACCTATTTTTTGAGCACTCCAATCTTGTTGTATTTTTCACCTTTCTTTCATTATGCCTTAGAATGCTACTCATATTCTGTCAATATTCCCCACCAAAGACAAATATTTTCATCTCTATAGCCCCAGCTCAAGAATTATCCCATTATGAAGCTTTTTAAACTTGTTCCCCAGGTAGACTTTCTTTGCACCCCTATGTTTGTTACTGTTACTTTAGCACCTAGCACAGTTAACTCTTATTTGTTTCCTTGTCTGTTTGCTAGCAAGTAAACTTTTTAAGAGTAGGGACTGTGTTTTATTTACTTAGTATCCTCTGTGCCTGGCACGGAGTTAGGGCTTAATAAGTGTTTTTTTTCTTAGCGAAGAGGCTATGTCTTTGAAAAAAAGACCTTGTCTGGTATAGTTCATGAGCCTATTTATGGTGCTATTTAAAAATATCATTGTTCCAGTCAGCAATCTTTAAAAAACTTGATGATTAAGGAAATTATAAACCCTCTTCTGCTGAATCTTAGTGAAAAAAAAAAAAAATCCCGAGGATGGTTATATTTAAGTTAGCCTTGAGAGGTTAAGCCCTCATATCAAATATTTACATTTGTAATGAAAATAGAAATTTCCTCCTAGTTCTTCATTCACTCTTCTGCCTACCAAATGCATTCAAATATCATGGAGAGACATAATAGGCAGCAATAGGGAAGGTGGTATGTTCTACTTTTCAAGGTTTACTTCTGTTTTTACTTTCCCCAGTGAAAAATATTGTTTAAAAAATTGCAATGAATGTAATACCTCATCGTTGTTAAAAAGAATATATATAAGGGGCACCTGGGTGACTCACTTGGTTAAGCATGCGGTTCTTTATCTCAGTTCAGGTCTTGATCTCCAGGTTGTGAGTTCAGGCTCCAAAATGGACTCTGCATTGGTCTCCACGTTGGGCTCCATCCTGGGCACAGAGCCTACTTAAAAAAAAAAAAAAAAAAATATATATATATATATATATATACACACACACACACACACACACACACACACACACACACACAACAAAGACATTTATAAAGAAGAATGTCAAACAACTGAAATTTTACTATGTAGCAATTAATACAGTAAGCATTTTTTAAAAGATTTTATTTATTTATTTGAAAGAGAGGAAGAATCAGCAGGCAGAGGGGCAGGTGGAGGGGCAGAGGGAGAAGCAGACTTCCAGCTGAGCAGGGAGCCTGATCCCAGGGTCCTGGGATCATGACCTGAGCCAAAGACAAACACTTAACCGATGAGCCACCCAGGCACCCAATATAGTAAGCATTTTAACAATTTGTATTATTTCAAGCTGTGTGTGTGTGTGTGTGCATGCACGTGTGCACCCATGCCCACATTTTTACAAAATACAATTGCATTTTTTTAAGATTTTTTAAATTTTTATTTTTCTAAGTAATCTCTATGCCCAACATGGGGCTCTGAACTCATAACCGCAAGATTAAGAGTTACATGTTCTACCAACTGAGCCAGCCAGGCACCCCAAAAAAAGATTGTATTAATCATACTATTTTTGCAACCTGATTTTTTTCCCTTAAAATAAATCTGGTCATTTTCCAAATTAATAAATATAGATCTGAGTCATCTCTTTTAGTATGATTTCTTACCTGGGTGTATCACAAATTATTGAACTGATTTCCTTATTAGTGAATATTTTAAGTTGCTTCTACTTTTTCACTGTTATAAAAAAAAATATGTCTTGAGATTGCTATCTTGAATTCTGCACTTGTCTGAATATTTTCCTAGGATAAATTCCTAATCATGGAATTGCTAGACCAAAAGGAACATACATTTTAAAGTTTTGGAAGCAATGACAAATTTTTCTCCAGAAAATTTTCCAGTTTCTACTCTACTCAACACTGTAGACAAGTGCCCATTTTGCTACATTTACCTGCAGCATTGAGTGTGTGTGTGTGTGTTAAAATTTTTAATTTTTATGTGTTCAATCTATCATCTTTTTTAAGGTATTGGCTTTTGAGATCATATTTAGAAAGGTGTCTTTCATGACTATAATAAATTAATGCACCTATGTTTTCTAGTATACCTTTATCATTTGGCTTTTTAATATTTAAATCTTTGATCCACCTGCCAATTATTTTGGGGTAAGGTATAAAATAGAGTTCTAACTTAATTTCATTTTAGTTGGTTATCATACTCCCTTTAAAAACCAATTAACCCTTTCCCTGTTCAATTAAACTATTGTAGCAAACACTTAAACAGTGATTTGTGTGCCACACACTGTTCTGCATGCTTTATGTATATGAACTCATCTAAACCTTGCCACATGATGAAATGTGTACTAATATTTCCTCAATTTATTAACAAGGAAACTGAGCGAGAAAAGTAACTTGCCTAAGATCACATAGCAAATCATTGCTAAAACTTGAATTGGAATCCAGGGAGCTCAGGTCCAGAATACAGTCACCCAAGCCCTATGCTGCCTCAAGGAGACACCTCAAGACCCAGTTCTAGACACCTCAAGACACTGCTTCCCCCTACATTTCTCTACACACCCTAGTGAGATATGCTCTCCCTCCTTTTACTTGAAATCTTCCTGCTCATAGCACTTAAGTCCCTGCTTGGCAGTAAGACCGCATGTGCACATGGCTCCTCTTCCATGACAAATGCCAATTTCCTTGGTGGCAGGGACAGGAATTAACTATATTTGCTCCAAATGCAATGCTTTGCTCATAGAAGCATAAATTATTCCTTTCTGTATCATCAGTCTCTATTCCTACAACTCCCCCTACAAAGGCATTTTCTACACATTTTTCCATTTAAATATAGGTTTATGTGTATATTTTTTGTTTCATGTAAATAGGAATATTGTAAGTATCTCTTCTATTTTTGTTAAGATTTTATTTATTTGAGAGAGAGAGAAGCACGAATAAGGGGAGCAGCAGAGAGAGAGGGAAAAGCAGACTCCTTTCTGAGTCTGTCCCCCCCGCGGCGGGACTCGATCCCAGGACCCTGGGATCATGACCTGAGCCAAAGGCAGACACTTAACCAACTCAGCCACCCACCCAGGCACCTTCTAAGTATCTCTTCTGTACCTTTTCTTCAATTCATGTATCTTGAACCTGGTTCTATACGAATACATAGAGTTCTGGCTCATTCTTTTTAATGATGTTATGATATTCCATTACAAGGATCATATTTATTCAACCAATCCCCTATGAGTGGGCATTTAGATTTCTTCTAACCTTTTGCTTTTACAGTAATAAAATGAACATTCTTATACATCTGTCTTTAAGGACAATTGGAATATATATATATATATATATACATACACACATACACACACACACATATATATAAATTATAGCAGGATTGCTAGTTCAAAGTAGATATGCATCATAAATTTTGACAGATAATGCCAAACTGAACCATAGATTTTTTTAAAGTTAGATAATATTTTAGAAATTACATAGTTGGCTTTCAATAATTATTGAATATTGAAAGACTTGTGAAGAAAGAGCAATTTAAATGTGTGGGAAAAAGAACAGATACTATGTATGGAAAAAAAGGCTTACAAATTGATTTGATATTTACTACAAAATAAGATAAGCCTTGATTAAAAATGATAAAATATAAAGTGGTTGCCCAAATTAAAGACCACTGATGACCCTGCCGTCATATACTGGTTGAGAAGCAGCATTAGCATGGTTTAAATTAGGGCATTAGCAGTGAAACTTCTTGTGTTGAAATCCATGGTGTGCCTCTTCTCTGTTGTGTGACCTTGGGCAGATTTGATTTACTTCTCTGGACCGCAGCTTCTTCATCTTTCAACGTGGGAGAAGTGAGAGTGCCCGTGTCCTGTAATGAAGTTGTAGGAATGTAATGAGGTTGTAATGAGAATGAAGGAATGTCTATGAAACACTTAGAGCGGGATTGAAGCGCTGTGAGTTCCCAGTGACTGTTAGCCACTAAGTGAAGTATATTATTTGAATGTTAGTGGTAAAGGAGAAAAGATGATCAAGTGAGCTAATTGGTAACTTATCACACGAGAGAACCGAGACACGAGAGTGAGGTTAAGAATAGATACAGAAGCATGTTTATCCCTAGTGTTCATCTGACGTAGCTGGAGAAGCCTCGCCTTGTTTTTCAGGAAACAGTTGTTTCAGTTGTTCTTGGTTCCACTTTAGAGGATACACATGGCTCGGTGCAGGATGAGACTGATTTTGGCAACTGAATGGAACACTGGAGTGCTCAGTTTTAAGGCCAATTTATGAAAAACAATAGCAATAAAGCCATTGATTAAAACATCCTAATCCGACAATACAAGAAAATGATTGTTTAGAGTGTTGGATGGGTTCTGTGACTCTTGAATGAATTGCTTTGTTCCATTCATGAGAATAGTAGTGATTTTAACAAACATCATATAGTGTTTTCCATTTTTGAAGAACTTGAAGTTTGCATAGTTTCATATACTATTTAGTAAAACTACTATGCAGAGCTATATTTGATCTACATATATATACTTATATATGCCACACCATTAATGGTCCCTTTATATAATAATGATAACAATAATTCTGACCACTTGTGCAGTGCTTAAAATTCTTTTACAGTTTTTTTTTTTTAATGTTTGAGAACCAGTTCAGTTGTTTTTCATCACATGCACAGATTAAGCTCTACTCTTGCAAAGAAATTGGAACATCAGATTTATTTAACATTAGGTTGAAAAAAAAAGAATTTTTCTAACATGAAGAAAATGCAGTCAGATGGGCAGGGGGAGGGGGAGAAAATGCAATCAGGAGGACATAAAATTAGTCCCTGTTGAAATGTTAATTTTATAAAAACATTAGCTATGAAAGAAATCACCTGAGAGTCTGATACCATTCAAAACAGTTGATTTCCAGAGGACACAAACTACATGAATCCCTTGTGGTGTGGGGGGAGGGGCGAACACAGTTATTTCTTACCTGATAACAAAATGCTATTTCTGCATCATTTTTTAAGAAGATTTTATTTATTTATTTGAACGAGAGAGAGAGCACAAGTAGGCAGAGAGGCAGGCAGAGTGAGAGGGAAGCAGGCTCCCTGCTGAGCAGACAGCCCATGACCCTGAGATCATGACCTGAGCCAAAGGCAGAGGCTTTAACCCACTGAGCCTCCCAGGCACCCCTCTGCATCATTTTTATCTGTAAAATCTCTCAAGAAGAGACAAATTCCTTTTTAACCAGCTAAAACCAAATCAAATGAAACCTTGTAATTTAATTTTTTCATTGCACAAATTGTAAAATTCCAGATGATGGTGCTGTTTTTATGAAGGAAAGTATTCTACAAATCTTGTTGCTTTTTTTTTTTTGAGGTAAATTATTATAATTGCTCTTTTATTTGCAAATTAAGCTGTTAAAACAACAATGCAATTTAGATACAATTTCTGTTAACCTTTAAAAATTACCATTTTCAATATGGGATTATTTTAATCTGTACTGATTAATCAGCAATGTACTTAGCAAAAAGATAATGGTATATTTATTTATAGTGAGTAGTAAGGTAAAAATGTGCATCACCATCCTTTGTCTTTGAAAAGCAAAATGTCCAAAAAATGCCCTTATCTTTGTAAAACACAGTGCTGCATTTATGAAGATAGAAAAACCTGTAGAAATTGTGTAAAATTCAAGACAAAAGCATTACTAAGGTGGTTAAAATGGCAGCACTATTCCAATTCAAACAAGGAAGCGGACTGTTAAAGCCAAACAATATAGAACAACCAATAGCACTGCTTTTACCTTAGATAATGCTTTATTGTTCTTATTTGTTGTTGTTTTGTTTTGTTTTCAGTTTGGCCTCCTTGGTGTGTGAGAAAAGTAAATGCTTGCATAACTTTATTTTCAAAAGTCACTTTCCAAGAGGTGAAAATTTCTTTCTATAAAATTTCCTATATGAAATAAGGCCCAGATATCTGCATGTGGCTCTCTCGATACCTGTGGGTGCGTAAGGGGAAAATAGCACCACATATTTACTTAAATTAGAGAAAAGCCAAGTGTTTCTTGGGAAAAGATCCACAGCTGTTCTGTGAGTCTGGGCAGGGGCTGGTCTCTGGGGTGGAAGTTGTTACCTTGGCAGAAGCCCATATAAAAATGATAGAATGAAACTCACTGTAGGAAAATCAGCCAGTCCCCATCAGGCCATTAGATACCCCATGCCCCTTCAGTCAGTCAAAATGTCCTGAAAGTTTTGGAACTCTTTTCTGTTTTTAGGGGAGTAGACAGCACAGTGGACTCAGAAAGGAATCCAAAGACTTGGATTCCAGAATCTCAACTACTAACTTTTGGCCTTGGGCAAGGTGCCTCACTTGTCTAAGCTGTTATAAATAAATTAAAGGGTTGGGCTAGAATATAAATGACCTCCGGGCCACTTCCAAATCTATAAATATAATTTTAGGTCAAAAACATTAATAGAGATATATATTATATTAATTATATGTTAATTAATATGAATATGTGTGCTATGCATATTAAACACATATACTTAAACAATAAGCAAAATCTATTATCTCACATAACAGGCAAGGGGATAGAGTAATTACAGGGTTGCTTAATTTAGCAGTCAGTGACATTATCAAGAACATAGACTTTTTTTTCCCATCTTTCTGCTCTGTCATCTTCACTATCTTGTCTTTTCTCTGTAGGCTTGTTCTCCACATGGTTGCAAAATGACTGTTACAGTTCTAGGTGTTACCTGTAGTGTAGGCATGACCCCATCAAACAGAAGAGGAGCCATTTTATCCTGTGACCTCTTGTTATTAACAAGGAAAATCTTACTACTTACCCCTACTACCACTCCAGGGGACCTGCTTTCATGTAACATTTGTCATTAAGCAAAACTATATATCACATGCCTATGCCTAAACCATGACTATCTTAGACCAATAAAAATTCACTGTCCGAGGGAAGAAAGGACCAGATGCCCATATCTCAATGAAATTACCCTTCTATTAACAAGAAAGAGTTGAAGGAAGGATTGACAGGCAACCAACAGGGCCAGCCACATTGCTAAATAGGGATTGTTTGATGTCACCATGCCCATAGGCTAAGGTCAGAAATATATTGCATGGGTAGAAACACTCTATACTCATAATAGATTTCGTTGATCAATAATGGTACAACTCTTTAATGAGTCACATACTCAACATCAGAAGTTAATGGGGAGGGGCAAGAATAATAACTCCTGCCCACCATTTGGTCTCAACTTGCCAACATGATGCCCCATTACTATGATACATTACTATTACCTAAATCTCAGAAACTGTTCAAATAGCATTGAAATTTAGGATAGAGCATGATGAAAAACATTTGGTGAGCATCATATCAAAAGAAACAGGAATAGAAAAATTACTGCAGCAGAGACCAAGGAATTACTGGCCAGATGGAAGGAATAGATGATGTTTTCCTACTGCAGATTACAAAACCAAAACTAAGGCATGAAATTACAGATATGAAAGAGAATAGGATACACTTTTTTAGCTTCTCTTGCTAACCAATTTTGTCTCTTGGGAGGCTCCAAAGACCATCCTGACCTGAATTCTTACCAGCAGAAAGGAGCCTATGCACTAATGGAATACAAAAGGAACCTTGGAGAAAACAGGTGCATCATCTCAAAGTTTTGATTATCAAATAAGGGTTTGTTCCACGTGGTTGGAATGTACATGAAGCTTGAGAAAAGCAGATTTCAAAAGTTTTGAAGAAAAAATTCACCGTTTGAGACATGTCAAAAATAAGGTAAAACTCTGACAAAGTGAAATGTTTCCTAGGAGTGTTCAATCCTGTGTTTTATAGAGAAGTGTCTAACTGGTCGTATTTAGAAATGTCAAGTCCAAGTGACTGAGATGAGTTACTAGAGAGAGCATAAGTGCATTATGGAATCTAGTAGAAGAGCCTACAAAGGGGCAGGTTCCTGGTTAGCAACACAATTCTCTAGGGAAAGAAGAGGATAAATATCATACCTACCTATCAGAGTTCAAGTAAAGTTCTGCTTTGGAATACAGAATGATTTATTCATAGAATGAGTTGTGTATACAGAAGGAAAATTAGTTTTTATTAAAGAGCAATACATTACAGAAGAAATTTTGATCAGTTAGAAAACCAACCAGAATCAGAATCAGTAAGAGCTTGGGTTATGGAGTTATAAGGGAGCTTGTCCTTGAGATCCTAAGGTACTCTGAGTTTTGTAGTGAGACCCAGTATTAAAAAAAATCATGACAACAAGGTTTACTCCATGGGTTACTATGGAACTTTCTTTCATAGCTTTCTAACCTTTTCAACCAGAGCTGGAAGAAAGCAAGGGGACCACAGCTGAACAGCATCACATTACCCTGTCCAAACCCAACAGGCCCCTGTCCCAAGTCCTAGGCTATTGTGTGACAAAACTTAGAATATAAACTCTAGTGGACCAGAGACCTAAATATAAAAGCTAAAGCTGTAAAACCCTTAGAGGAAAACAAGAATAAATCTTCATGACTTTGGGTTAGGCAATGACTTCTCAGATACAACACCAAAAGCACAAATCTTAGAAGATTGATACATTGGACTTCATAAAAATTAAAAAATGTTCATGCTTCAAAGGACACTATCAAAACTGAAGGACAACCACATGGGAGAAAATACTTGAAAGTCATATATCGAATAAGGCCCTTGTATCGTGAGTATATAAAGAACCCTTACCACTCAAAAATAAATAAATACACAAGCCAATTTAAAGATATGCAAAGGACTTGAATAGACATTTCTCCAAAGAATATACACGAATAAGTAATAAGCACATAAAAAAATCTTACCATTAGTCACAGGAAAATACAAATCAAAACCACAATGAGATACCACTTCAAATGTACTAGAGTGTCCATAATAAAAGACAGATAGAGCATATACTGGTGAGGATATGAAGAAATTAGGGCCCTCCTGCACTGCTGATGAGAAATTTAAATAATGCAGCCACTTTGGAGGATGAAGGAGCAGAGGGTAGGGTAGGAAGTGACTGTAAGTGGATGAAAGGTTTCTTTTGGGGGGTGATGAAATGTTTTAAAATTAGGTTATAGTGATGATTGCAACAATTCCAAAAGTATACTAAAGCCATTGAATTGTATACTCTAAATGAGTGAACTTTGTAGTATATAAATTATATCATAATGAAATTTAAAAACATATATATGCCTGCATATATGTATGTACATGTGTACTACATGTACACATATATAGTATATATGTATATAAACTCTACAGGGGCATGGAGTTCTTGTGATAATTGCTTGGCACTACAGCGTGCAGCATGATCTTGGAGCTGTCATGTGCATAACATGTTGTAGGAAGGTATGATTCCTGTGAGAAGGAAATGTATAAATATACAAAACAGAAATCTGGCTTTTCAAGTGTCTGGTTTTGAGGCAGATACTTTGGACAGACCTGGGTCCAATATTATCCTTTCCTGGAACACAAATTATAAGATCAAGGGGTCCCTCCATCTAAGATGCCTTCTTCTGAAATGAAGCCTCCTTCTAAGGCCTGTTTTCATTATTCTCAATATCTCAGGTAAATTTATAAAAAATTTGCCTCCCAAGCACAAACTTCTTTATATATATATTTATATGTATATTTATTTATTATATTATATTATATATAATATATATAATAAATATATATTATTATTTATATATATATTAGACCTCCTTTTCAACCGTGGTTCAAACCGTGGTTCAAATGTAATTTACTTTTGGCCTACCTGATTTATCCACCTCTGAGAGAGATATGTTAGAAATTTCCATTCTAATTGGGAGTTTGCGACATCTCTTAGCATGACCATCAGTCTTTCCCTTATTTACTAATGCTGTAATATTAGAGACAAAATGGATTTATGATTGCTCTACATTCTTCGTGAATTGTTCTATCAATATGAAATATTCCTTGTTCTCCTTGGAACATTGCATCTTGAATTCTATCTTGCTTGATATGAATGTTACTATACTTGCTTTCTATTTCTTAGCATTTGCCTGGAAGATGCCTTTATTTTCCCTTTTTGTTTCAACTGTGTCTCTTATAAAGAACATGTAGTTGGGGTGCCTGGGTGGCTCAGTTGGTTAGGCAACTGACTTCAGCTCGGGTCATGATCCTGGAGTCCCAGGATCGAGTCCCATATCGGGCTCCCAGCTCCATGGGGAGTCTGCTACTCCCTCTGACGTTCTCCTCTCTCGTGTTCTCTCTCTCTCAAATAAATAAATAAATAAATAAATAAATAAATAAATAACACGTAGTTGAGGTCTCTTTATTTTATTTTGCTTTGTTTTAGACCAGCCTGAGAATCTCTGTTTTTTTAATAAAGGAATTCAATCCATTCATATTGTCATGAATATTGATTATTATACTTATTTCTACCATATTATTTTATTATTTCCTTTTTGTAATAGTCTCAAACTTACAGAATACTTGTAAGAATAGTCCAGAGGACACCAATATACTTTTCACCCAGCTTCACTATCTGTTGATATTTTGTCACATTCTTGATCATTCTCCGTCTTGATATATATACACACCTATGCCATATATATTATATATTACATAGTTATATATACATAGTTATTTTTCATTTTGGAACTGTTTGAGAGTATATTGTGAAGATCATATCCCTTTATTCCTGCATGATTCAGTATGAGTATTCTAAGGAAAAGAAAATTATCCTACAGACCACAGTTCCATCATTAAAATTATATTTAACATTGTTATGTTACTATTATCCAGTCTAGAATCCATCTTCAAATTTTTCCCAGTAATATGTTTTATGGCAATTCTTTTTCCACCCCTGCTTCCAATCTAGGATTGTGCACTGCATTTAGTTGTCCTGTTTCTTTAGTATCCTTTAATCTGGAACATTTCTGTAATCTTTATTTTACTTTCATGATTTTGATATTTTAAAAGATTTTATTTATTTATTTATTTGACAGAGAGGAGAGAGATCACAAGTAGGCAGAGAGGCAGGCAGAGAGAGAGAAGGAAGCAGGCTCCCTGCTGAGCAGAGAGCCCGATGTGGGGCTCGATCCCAGGACCCTGAGATCATGACCTGAGCTGAAGGCAGAGGCTTTAACCCACTGAGCCACCCAGGTGCCCCAATTTTGACATTTTAAAGAGTATAGGTCAGTTCGTACCTCCATTTGGGTTTCCTATCATCTTGTTTTATGGGTTTTCTATTTTTCATTGCTTATTTTCTCTTCTTCCTGGTCTTTGATTCAGTTGTTGAAGTTTTTTGTTTATCTGTTTTGTTTTGGTTTGGTTTTGGTTACATTCAGTTGCTCTACTTGTTTGGAAGTTACACAATCTGTTTCTACTTTTCTAATGGTTATTTTAAGATGTTTAATGCCTATTCAATATATTTTTTATCTAGAATTATGCAGCATTTAACTTTACCCTAAGGCAAGGTGAACTTTTGCACACTTTCGTTTACCAGCTCCCTCTGCTGCTGCTGCCATCTTTTCCCCTGAGATCATCTGGGATTTTAATTTCTGATTTTTTTTTTCATTACTCCTCCAATTAACAAGGGTTAAGTATAATTTGTTCTGTTGTTTTTTTTTAATATTTTATTTATTTGACAGAGAGAAACACAGAGAGAGAGGGAACACAAGCAGAGGGAATGGGAGAGGGAGAAGCAGGCTTCCCACCAAGCAGGGAGCCCAATGCGGGGCTCCATCCCAGGACCCTGGGATCATGACCTGAGCCGAGGCAGACACTTAATGACTAAGTCACCCAGGTGCCCCTTATTCTGGTTTCTTAACACCCCTCTTTCTTGTTTTATGTGTCCTTTGTCTTCTACTTGGGTTTATTTTTCATTATTTGCAAGTATATTCTTTACTAGTTTTTTTCAGAAATGATTTATGATTGATAATTTTTTGAGACTTTACATTTACAAAAATGTCTTTGTTTTCATACTTTGGCTGGGTCAAAATTTTGGGGTCAGTTTTTTTTCCTCAGAATTTTGAAGATGTTCTAATTTCTTCTTGATTTCAATGTTATTGATGAGTTTTGATGTTAAATTATCCTTGTTCTTATGTGGGTTATCTATTTTTTTTTCTCCGAAGCCTTTATTTATTTTTTTAAGTAAGCTCTATGCCCAGCATGGGGCTTGAACTTACGACCCTGAGATCAAGAGTTGCGTGTTCTGCCAACTCATCCAACCAGATGCCCCAACTCTCTAGAGCCTTTAGAATGCCCTCTTTATTCTTTTTGTTCCAGAATTTCACAAGAATGTATCTAGATATAAATTCTTTTTTCATTTATCCTGCTTAGGACCTATTAGATACATATGAATATTTTTTCTCTCAGAGAAATTTTATTTTACTAAGTCCTCAATTATTTCCTCTCTTATATTCTCTCTGTTCTCTCTTTCTGGAATCCCTATTAAATGGCTGTGGGAGTCTGAGACAATCCTTACATCTGTTAACTTTTCTTTCATATTCTTTTTATCTTTTCCCACTATGTTTTTAGATAATTCCTCAACTTGGTATTTCAAAATGCTGCTCATCTGTGTCCATTCTATTAACTCCCAAATTTATCTTTTTAGCTTAATTATCAATTTTTTTATTTCTACAATATTCCATTAATGTTTTAGCTACACCTAAAGTATCCTACACCTTTCCAGTGATATTTTTATACCTACTCTGAAACCTTGTGAGCTCTTTTATTCTTCAAAATTCTTTATTGAATTTTGGATTTTCTCCTAAGGTGTTACTTTTCCTCAAATGTTTCCATGGTCTTGGTTGTTGGTTCATCTTTTTGAGAATCAGTAAATGCTTCTGTTGTGTTTGAACACTGTCCGAGCTGGACAAGCAAGATGTGCTAGGGGTTTAGGTTGGTGCTGGTAGCCTTCTCCTGGTGTCGCTTCTCCAACCCTTAGAAGGCACTCTTGGTTTCTCACCCTGTTCTGCAGCTCGAGACACAGCTTTTGGATTTAGCCTGTGGGTTACTACAACTCCTACAACTGTCCTGCCTTTGTATACTTCCCTGTATCTTTCAGAGCTTTACTTGGCTTGCCCACTCCCCCTTTCCTGCTATGGATTGAAATTTTCTGAGAGAAGAGGAGAATTGGATGCTGAGGTCTTGGTTACTCTCAGATTTGTTATTGTGGTTGTTTTACCATGTCTTAGGAACTCAGTGAGTTACAAATCTCTACAGATTTGAAGGAAAAAAAAGACAATATGTTTAACCAACAAAGTTGGGATCCCTACTCAGGCCAGATAGTGCTGACTTCTTTAGCCTCAAATGCTACTTAAAACTTGGAATATGAAATTAGGAAAACTGATGGGAGTTCCATTTCTGCCACTTTTCCTAGGAGTTGTGACCCATCTCTGAACCTCAGTATCTTCATCAAGATGCTGAGGATAGTACAGTTATCTGCTGCGTGTCTTCTGTGATGGTGAAATATGGCAGAAAAGTGAACACACTTGGTGAGTGTTAAAGAGCTACTCAAAAGTCATCATTCATTACACTATATAATGCCTCCTCAGACCTTGCGTTGGGAGGAGTAGGAAATACTACATGAAGGAAGGAGAAGAATATGAGAAAGTAGAACATGAGAAAAGATTGAAATGACCAAGATGGAAGAAGAGGCGACTGCCACAATCTCTCCCAGACTTAATGTTGTATAATCAATGCTCTCAATTCCTTAGACTTTTTAAAACCAAGATTTTCTGTGTGTCAAATTCAGAAACGCTGCCTTCCTTGTGACATAAAATCTAGCCTGAAGAATCACTGTGAAGATTCTCATTTAACTAGAGAAGATAATTAGTTATAGGGGAGAGGGAGGAAGGGATGGCTACTGAAACTCCGTAAATAGGATTATAAAATCATACTAACTTTTCCCTAGAACTTTTTCAAGGTGACAGTTTTATGTGTATCTTATTCTCTGTGTAAAAGAACTCGGAGTTATCTAAAATCTGAATCTGAAAATATCTTCTATAAAGTGGGGACTTTGTAGCAGATTTTTTCCCCCCAGTGATGAAAAACTGGATAGAACCATAAACACTGCAAACAATCTGAAATCCACGTGGGCTGGACTCTTAACCAGAGTCCCCACTAGGATCCCTCTCCTCCAAGGATTCTCATGCTCTTCCTTTCTTTAGGGAATGCTCTTTCTTTCTTTAGGGAATGCAGTTTCTCAGCCAATTCAGCCCCAAGAAGTGCAGTATTCACTTCAGGGCTTAATGTTAAAGAGGGTCAATGAGCATCAGTAATACTACAATGCAATGGATAGAGAGAATTCCTTCTGATGTGCTTTCATGTGGGTTATAACAGATGGCCTTAGCTAAGATTGGAATTTTGTGTTTTACTTCTTGGTTAAAATAATTCTTTGCCAAAATGTTTTCTTCACTAGTGTGAAAATGTCTAGCTGAATCAAAATGGTGCTGCCTGCATACAGATTTCTTATGTTGGCTGATGATCATCATTTTTTTTTTTTTAGGGAAGAGAGAATATTTGAATATTTGTTTCCCTCCATTTTCATTCAGGGATTATTTTGTCATATAGGATTCAACATGGCTTACCCAGCAGTCACTCACTTTTCTTGGAATGAAATGGGGGAAGAGTTTGGTCCAAGGTTTCCTATGTTCTAAAATGAAGGCACCTAGTAATGGTCAGGGTTCCAGGAGAGAGTGGATTTAATAGACCAAGAGAAGGGCAAGAGGCTGGACACCATCTGGGGATATTTTCAGCTAGATCAGCCAGATTGTTATTGACCTAAATCTGGCAGCTTCTCTGTGGCCAGCACAATATGAATATAGTGAGCTCAGCCAATTTGCAACTGACAGGCTCTCATATCTCTAGGCATTTGAGCAGTGGTTCCCAAAATGTGGATTTCATGGACAAGTACAATTAAAAATAAAAGAAGTATGGAGATAAATAGAAGACCAAAAATCCTGGAATAAAGGCCACTGCTTTAAATAGAGTAATTTCAAATATATAAAAAAGTTTCACTCTAATATCCTTCATTTTCTCATTTGTTTTCCTGACCAATGAAAATCAGATCTTGGGTCAGCCCTATGACACACAAATAGATTTTTGAAAACCACTACCCTAGTCCATGGAGTAACGTGTGACTTTTCTTTTCTTTTTTAAGCTTTTATTTATTTATTTGAGAGAGAGAAAAAGAGGGAGAGAGAGAAAGCACATGGGGGGGGGGTAGATCAGAGGGAGAAGCAGACTCTCCACTGAGCTGGGAGCCTGATGTGGGACTTGATCCTGGGACTCCGAGCTCATGACCTGAGCTGAAGGCAGTCGCTTAACTGACTGAGCCACCCAGTCACCCAGCTTGTGACTTTTCAATCTACAAATCCACTTCAGAAACTTAAATAGCACCCACTAAGTGGGAATATAAAAGTGAACAAAAGCTCTCCATCGTAAAGACACTTGTGCAACCAATTATCAGAACACTTCACCAATAATGTCTTATTTGAGCTCACCACTCTTTCAAAGATATTTGTGCAGTTATAACCACTCAAATAGCTGTTTTGGGTTATTATTTCACTCACAAATCCAAATGAGCCTGAGGTGAGTAAAAGGCTAATGTTTAAAAATTAAGAGTGTTTTTGTATTTGAGCCGATGATCTTAAATCCCTACCTGCTGAAAAAGCAAAAAAGGTGAGTATGAAGAAGTAAAAAGTATGAAGGTGAGTATGTACATCCCAGCGAGCTCGTTTCTTTGATGGTATGTGTGTGCACCTGAGAAGCTAGAATTCAGATAAATGAATTGCAATCTTAATAGCGTGCTCCTGGAAAACCAAAACTGCATTTCTCTTTTGTCGGGAATGGAAATGTGCATTGTTGCCCAACTAAGGAAAGGTTGACTGAAGGTGAGGAAGGTTTCACTATTCTGCCCTTATTGCTCCACAAGCTTGTTTAACAGGGTAAATGGGAGGGAGGGTACTGCTTCACTCTGAGTATTACTGGGCAGCTGCCAATGACAGTTTAAAAAATAAACTAAAATGAAACTGCTCAAGCATCTAATGCCGTGGAGGACAAGATTGACGTGTTGGGGCTCGCAGTTTTAGTTACTGCAAACTAATGACCACACACGTAATTTCTAGTTATGGATAAGGAGGCATTTGCGCAGCATCTAGTGCTTTTCCTATTATCTCACCCTGGAATCTTGCAAATTAATAGAGGTGTTACATTATTATGGGGAAAGACTGAATCTGACAATGATCTCGGGCACTGAAGGAACAGGCTGTCCCGCAGCACATGTGAATTTTTCACGCTTCTTGGAGACTGGTGTTCTTAAACTGCCACTGGCATTAATTTTTACTGGTAAGCTTTTACCCTCCTGGCCCTGCTTATACGGCTCAGCAGACCACAGAGCTGATGTCACAGGGTAATGCTTTCGGTCCTTTGCCAGGAGTCTCTGCTGTGTGCACACTTTCCTGATGAGACTCTACCCAGCTTTGACTCTTAACTGCTTCGGTCTCTGCCAATTACCCTTGTGAAAAGAACTCCTTTAAAGCATGGATGTGTTTGGCTTTTATATAATGGGCTAGTCCTACATTCTGTGACAGCTCTACCTTGTGTAGCCCGTGTGGGAATTCAGAAGAGCGAGGGTTGCATTTGGACTGTCTTTAACCACAGCATTCTTTTGGCTTTTACACTGGCCTCAAATGTGGTATAAACAGTGATTTCGTTCTTGCTGAGTAGAGTTTTCTCACGGGTTTCTGCCTAAACGTAGAACACATGCCCACGGATAAGAGCATCACAATAATAACGGGTAACCTTTGCCACAGGCTTACTAAGTGACAGGTACTATGTTGAGCGTTTGACAATGTGCTGTCCCCTTTATTCCTCACTCCACTCTGTGGAGTGGTTGTGATTATTCCCATTTTATGATTGAGGAAACTGAGCCTGAAAAAGATGAAGAAACCTGCCCAGAGTCATGTAGCTTGTATGTGGTAGAGGCCAGATTCCAGCTAAGGTCAGTCTGAGTTCAATGCCATATTCCTACCTCCCTACATTTTCTCCTAGGCAAGCCATTTTTCTTGGGCTGCGTGGGAAATCCTGGAAGAGAAGATCAGGCATTACACACACACACACACACACACACACACACACACAAACGCGCGCGCGCGCGCGTACACGCACACACACACAAGTCTAGGTCTGTTCCTAACCAAACATGGAATTAGTACTTGTAGAGCTGACTGACAGGGAGTCTACTCGGCTTAGGGCACCAACTCCCTCCAAAAGACGGTCCTTTCTTCATGTGTCCACTGGTAGTGGGTGGCCCTGATATACCAGTTTGTTCAGGCCAGTTCTCCTCCCCAAGAAGGAAGCTTTTCCCCTTCCCTAACCACCTAGGGATCACTTTCCAAATGAAAGGCCCAAGCCAGTTCCCTAAAAAGCAGGGTATGATGGATGCCTCTTTGACAAGATAGAAGGCATATTTCCGATGTTATTCTCATTTTATGTGGAGGTTCGATCTAAGGCTTTACTTGGAGGCCATGCTGTAGTTCTGGTGGATAGGTGACCCTGCCTTATGAGGACAACCGCCTTTGTCAGTTAACCCTTCCCTTTAACTGGCCATATAAGGTAGACCCTGCTTACAAATTCCTCTCTGTAGTAAATAATGTTATGCAATTCTAGCCTGGATTTAATACATTCACAGAGTATTCGGCCACCTCCTCCAAAGATAGGAAAATTGGAAAAGTAGCTATGTTTATAGAACTGAAAACTAAAAAATACAGAATAAGGGTGCCTGCTGGCTCAGTCAGTAAAGCATGTGACTCTTGATCCTGGGGTTGTGAGTTCGAGCCCCACATTAAGTGTAGATCCTACTTTAAGAGATAAATAAAAAAATAATACTGAATAAATAGGAATTCCAAAATGACAAACATTTCAGCATACCCTTCTAAAATGGGGATAAACAGAACTCTTCTTTCTCAAGGCAACTAGTTTCTGAAGAAACGAGGTATACTGAAAGTTTCCTACTCCATGAAAGGGTTTTGGAATTCTGCTTGATGGCCAGAAGTAGTTGGGGTAATATTTAGAAAGTGAGATAACACCAAAATGAGTCTGTTTAGAATTATCCCAGTGTCTGCTAAATTCTCTTAAGCCTCAAGGATAAGAGATGAACTGGGCAAAAAGAACTTCCTTTGAAGCCCACTTTGATGAAAGCTGACTTGTTTTATTTTAGAGAAAAACTGGAGTGATAAGAATTTCATTACCTCAATTTCTTCTATTGAACTTCTCTTTAAGAAATATTCTGGAAGATTTTAAGATTATCCAATTATTTGCTAAAGTAAAATTGAGCAATAACTATTTCTTAGATATGACCTTGTATCTATGTGCTGCTGAGTCAATGGGTTCATCTATAAGGGAAGCATAGACAAGGACTGCAGTTCATGAATGCATTGTTTTAAATAATGGATGATGTACAGATGATGGTCTACCTAGCATAATTTGGTCTTGAGTTAACCGATTATTTGGAGTCATATTTTAGCTTGTTTCTTCAGTGTTCTTATGTTTGGTGTGAAACTGTCCACTTTCTCCAAGAGGCAGTCCTTAAATTTGAAAGAATTATTAGTCTGGAGTTGGGAGCAAGGCAATTTCAAAGTTCACTACAGTTCCAACCAGAAGAAAAGAGCAATTTGTATGCCTGGTTAGTATATGGGTTGGTATATCTTGTCCTCTACCTCACAGTAAATGGAGCAGAATAAAATGCGTCACAGGAATTATTGAATCAAGTCAATTTCATCTGTAACTTCCCAACTAATCCTAACATGGGTTATTTTCAGAATAAAGTCTCTTTTTTATATTTATAAAAGTGAAACAAAAAGGATGAGACACAGAATTTAAAAAAAAGTATAGACACATTAATCTAGGGCAAAGCAGTTCCCTTCATTTATAGCGGTGGGTCTCAAACTTAAGCAGGAATCAAAATTGCCTGGGGAATTTATTGAGGATGCACATTCCTGGCCCTACCACATGATTTAGTAGGTTTGGGAAGGACTCAGGAATTTACATTTTTAAGAGACATCTATTCTGATTCAGATAACCCACAGGATCATACTTTGAAGGATATTGAAACCATCAGAGAAGAGATTCATATCTGTAGATGTTAATATAGCATTTCCTGGGCACCTGGGTGGCTCAGTTGGTTAAGCAACTGCCTTTGGCTCAGGTCATGATCCCGGAGTCCTGGGATCGAGTCCCACATCAGGCTCCCAGCTCCACAGGGAGTCTGCTTCTCCCTCTGACCTTCTCCCCTCTCATGCTCTCTCTCACTGTCTCTATCTCAAATAAATAAATAAAATCTTTAAAAAAATATATAGCATTTCCTCAGGGAGTGAAACCTCAGGTAGAGAAACTTGAACAGAGAGTCTTGGGAACCCATCTTTGGTCTGGAGCTTGCATATAATTTAATTTCCTTTGGATTAGATAAATGACATCCAGGGAATTGTGGGAAAAACAACAACAACAACAACACATATGTGTGCGTGCACACACACACATCTATCATTTCTAGACTCATTAATATTTTCTACAAATATATTCTGAGATGCTTGTTTAATCATTAACAAAGACTTTCTTTACTTTGAGTAAACCTTTGACCTCTTATTTTCTTCACATCTGGACCACATAGAACTCTCCAAACTCCAACCAGCACTGACAAGGGACCTCTCAGCTAAGACTTACACTGCTCCAAGTTTGAGGGGAGCTTCTGGACTTTGTTTTTCCTTTCCCTACATCTACCTCTGCATTGACTAGACTCTCCTGTCCAGATCCATTGAGATAGACTCCATCTATAAGCTCTGACCTGGCCCAGTTCCTGATTCCATTTCTTCTGAGATAAGCAGGATGTTAACAGATTTAGATTCTTACACTAAACCAAGCAGGATTTAGTATTTATTATTATCTCCCATTCATTCAACATGTATGTACCTACTCAGTATTTGAGTGCCTACTATGTGCCAGGCATTGTTCTAAACATTTGGGATACATTAGTGAACCCAACAGAAAGATCCTTGATCTCATAGAGCTTATATTCCAGTATAGGAGAGAGGCAATAAACAACATAATTAAGGCAATAAGTGCTATGAGAAAATGAAAAAGTAGATTGGGGTGTGTGCATATGCATGTGTGTTTGTGTGTTGTGGTATTACATGGAGTGGTCAGGGCAAGCCTTATTAAGAAAATGACAATTGGGCAAAGATGGAATGGGAGGAAAAAATGATGGGAGGAAGTTAGAGAATATTTGTGGGGAAAGCATTCTAGCCAGAGGGATAAACTAGAACAAAAACCCTGTGGCAGAGATGTGCCTCGCATGCTCAAAGAATAGTCAGGAAGCCAGTGAAGCCGGAACAGATTCAACAAGAGGCTAAAAGGAGGAGACAAAATAAGGGGTAATTCTAGGGAAAGTCAAGAAAAACTTCAGCTTTTTTTCTGCAAGCTGCTAGAAGATTGGAATTGACATCAGCTGAAGAAGGGAGGGCTGTGGATTCGGGAGGACTGACATGGAGCAAGTTTAGGGAATAGGGAGAAATCAAGAGATTGGTCTTGAAAATGTCAGACAACCAAGTTGAGCTGTTGAGTAGGCACTTGGGTTCTTGAGCTTGGAGTTCAAGAGCAAGGGAAATATGGGAATCATCAGCATATAGATTTTATTTAAAGACGTGGAACTGATTTAAGTTATCAAGATAAAGAAGAGGTTCAGATTCTGAGTTCTGGGGAACTCGAACATTAAGAGGATGAACTAAGAAGCAAAGAGCAACAGAAACAGAGGAAGCAACCCAAGAGGTAGGATAAAAACAAGAGAATGTGGTACGCTGGAAGAATATTAAAGAAGGAGAGCATCATAAGCTGCAGACAGGTGAAAGTCTCTGACTATTGTAATTAACCATGTGAAGGTCATCGGTAACCCTGCCAAAAGCAATTTCAGTGGAGTTGTGGAAGTAAACCTGATTGGAGAGGGTTCAAGAGGAATAAAAGGAAAGTAAGCAGAGACAGTAAATATAAACCATTCTTTCTAGGAATCCTGCTACAAATGGAAAGGAAAAGAAATGGGACAGGAGCTAATAAAGAATTAAGAGAGGTGTTGTTATTACTGTTGTTTTTAAATGGGAGAAATATAAATATGCCTTTATGACTAATTAGGATGATCCAATAGAGAGAAAAAGATTGGAAGTGTGGGAGAGACAAAGTAAAATTGCTAGAGCTATGTCCCTGATTAGACGAAAGGCATCAGAGTCCACATGTATAGGACTGGCTTGGTAGAGAATTCAGGTAGTTCATCTATGGTCACAGGCAGGAAAGCTGAGCATGTGGGAGATGAGGCCATTTAGTGAGTACATGAGTTGGTGTGAGTCTGGGGAAGTTCTCTTCTGATGCTTCAATTTTCTCAGTGAAGTAAGAAATAAAAATCATCTATTAAAAATGAAGGTGGGGGGGCACGCAGTCGGTTCAGTTGATTAAGCGACTGCCTTTAGCTCAGGTCATGATCCTAGGGTCCTGGAATCGAGTCCCGCATTGGCCTCCCTGCTCCCAAGGAAGCCTGCTTCTCCCTCTACCGCTCCCCCTACTTGTGAGCTTGCTCGCTCTCTCTCTCTCTCTCTGCCAAATAAATAAATAAGATCTTTTTTAAAAAATGAAGATGGGTTTTGGGAGTTTAAGGAAAGAAGAGGTATGAAAAGGTTATCTGAGAGAGTGGGAGAATGAGTGATCTTGATATGTATGATATGATTGCCCGTAGGTATTAGGGGCCCAGTTGTGGTTTCTGTTTATAAATTGAAAGTGCAACTTGTCTCGAGTTTGTGGTATTTCCCCAATCATATTTAGCTACACAGGTGCAGACACAGAATAGGCTGAGAATTGGATTTAACCCAAGGAGAAAAGGGAAGGCACTCTCAAGAGGAACTAACTGAAGAAAATTTAAAGGAGGGACCATTTTCAAAGGTACAGGCAACGTCCAGGGACCCAGCAAACACCCTTGCAGCACCTCAAGTTGGCACCAGGAGGGAGCCATTATCATGGCCAGGCTGAAAGGGCAGGAGATGAGTAGTTATCAGAGCTCCATGAGAGGTACAGCTGCCGGGGAAGACCTGTCAATCCAAGGCTGTGGCCTTAGAGAAACTCAGTCACTGCCGAACTGCAGCCTGATATGGAGGGAGCAGGAGATTAATACCCCTACTCCTTTCTCTCCTCCCCTTTCCTGCCTGCACCTCTCATTGGTTGAACTTAACTGGTAACTAAAGGGTAAGGGAGTCTTCTGGAACCATCTGTAAAGGGTAGCTCCTAGCAGACAGAGCAGAGTAGAGAAGGATGGATCTGGAGGAGCAAACACAGAATATCCAGCTGGACCAGAGATGTGTGTGTGTGTCTGTGTGTGTGTGTGTGTGTGTGTGTGTGTAAGATTTCATTTATTTATTTGACAGGGAGAGAGAGAGAGAACACAAGGGCAGTGAGGGACAGTGAGAATACAGAGGAATTGCCATCTGCTGAAGGTAAAGGATAGTTGCCTTCAGGTAGCAGAAAGAGTGAGGATAGGAAGTAAAGATAGGAGGTGGTCAAAAAGGTCAAATTTGAGATTACGGAGGAATTCCAGGTATTGAAAATGACAAGGTCTAGATATTATGATGTGAGTGAGTGGCTGGGATAGGGTGAAAGACAAAGTCATTGAGAGTCGGGAGGTCAAGGAACTAAGAGGTCAGACCTGGGTTCCGGTGCTGTACTGGGCGCCACTGGGTTTGAGAGCTACTGCCAGGCCATGGGTTAGTGTTCTCAGATATGATAGCTGGGTCCTCCTGTTACTCTGCCTGCTTGCTGTCTCAGCTGGTGGCACTGGTTTTTGCCTAAGTCCTGGTTCCTAAGTTCCTAAGTTCCAACCAGTCCTTTGTTTAGTACTCTGGTCCCTTCTAGAAATGGAGACTTGCCTTGAGGTCCCGGGCAGTTGACTGTGGCTCTGTGGTCTTTGGGCAAGTTTCTTGGCCAGTGCCTATGGTTGACCTGGGAATCATTTCTGATTTCCTGCTGTCGAGTTTCTCCACTGGGAGGAACCTGGCCACTTCCTCCTTGGACTCTGTAGCTTTGGCAGATGGCGCATCATGACTGAAACTGTAGGACAGTCCTTCTGTGCCTCTTTCACCTCCCCAGACCTTCAGAGTCAGTTTGACAGCTGGGTAGATTCCTTTAAGAGCCTATCCTCATGCATAATCTCTTAACCTCCCTACCTGTTCACATTCCTAGGAGGCCATCTTACCTTGAGTCAGAGGACTAAGTTATGAAATACTACTAAAGGGAGGATCTATAAATGGACACAGAAGTGGCGGGTACTAGACACGTAACAATCTTTTCCAGAGGAATCTTAAGTCCAACTTCAAATCCTCCATGCTTAGAGTTCCTTCTCATAAAGATTTTGTTCACAAAGCATACCTTTTGTTCATAGCTAAAAACTAAGCAATACGTTAAACCTTTCTGGTAAAGGAAAATCATATGAGTTATATATAAAGCACGTGATATAAAGCAGAAATAGCTTTCCAAATGCACTATAAATTTTTAGAACTAGAGCAGTGATAAATGTTAAAAAAGAGGGGCGCCTGGGTGGCTCGGTTGGTTGAGCGGCTGCCTTCGGCTCGGGTCGTGGTCCCGGAGTCCCGGGATCGAGTCCTGCATTGGGCTCCCGGCTCCGTGGGGAGTCCGCTTCGCTTCTCGCTCTGACCTTCTCCCTTCTCATGCTCTCTCTCACTCTCTCTTTCCTAACAAATGGATGAATAGAATCTTTAAAAAAAAAAAAAAAAGAATGTCAGCGATAATTTGACAATGCTAGGAATGAGATGCTGCTTCTACCTGACATAATAAAACAGAGAATCTAGAGCCTGTGAATAATCACTTGGAAATAAAGATGGAGAGAGGCGCCTGGGTAGCTCATCAGTTAAATGTCCGCCCTCGGCTCAGGTCATGAGTTCAAGGTCCTGAGATCAAGCCCCACATCGGACTCCCTGCTCAGTGGGGAGCCCGTTTTCCCCTCTCCCTCAGTAGTTCCCCCTCTCCTGCTTGTGCTTCCTTTTTTGCTCTGATCTCTCTCTCTCAAATAAATAAATAAATTCTTTAAATAAAGATGGAGAAAAAGATTCAGTTTATAATAGTGACAAAAACTATAAAATTCTTAAGGAATAAATTTTAAGTTGTCTATGAGGCAGCCTGGAAAATCTCTCTAAATGTTATAAAATAAAATTCACATAACCTGAGAGACACTTTTGTTTTGGTTGGGAGGAAGACTCACTCTAAGAAAAATGTCTATTCTTTCCAATAAATAAGGTTCATGTATTGGAATTCCAACTTGAATCCCAATAAGCTTAAAAAAACCTGGACAGGGCCCCTGGGTGGCGCAGTTGGTTGAGCGACTGCCTTCGGCTCAGGTCATGATCCCGGAGTTCCGGGATCGAGTCCCGCATCGGGCTCCCACCTCCATGGGGAGTCCGCTTCTCGCTCTGACCTTCTCCCTTCTCATGCTCTCTCTCACTCTCTCTCTTTCCTAATAAATAAATAAATAAATAAATCTTTAAAAAAAAAAAAAAAAAACCTGGACAAAATATTTTAGAGTGAAGATAGAAGGTTAAATATCTAAACGTGACCAATAATTTTTTAGGATTGAGAGCGGCATGCCTCACCAATTATTAAGACATTATATGAAATAACTGTAGTTAACACTGTCTTATGTAATTAAAATTTGCTGAGAGAGT
This sequence comes from Nasua narica, assembly GCA_028533885.1. Taxonomy (NCBI): domain Eukaryota; kingdom Metazoa; phylum Chordata; class Mammalia; order Carnivora; family Procyonidae; genus Nasua; species Nasua narica. The sequence goes on from CM052807.1 coordinate 60,518,537, forward strand.
AGAAATTAAATGTTCTCACCTATATATATATATACTATATATATACACACACACATATATACTATATACATATATACACACACACACACACACACATATGTATATATATGTGAGGTGACGGATGTGTTAATTAACTAGATGGCAAACTCCTTCCACAATGTATACATGTATCACATCATCATGTTGTACACTTTAAATATCTTGGGGTGCCTGGGTGGCTCAGTCGGTTGAGTGCCCGACTTTTGTTTTCAGCTCAGGTCATAATCTCCGGGTCCTGGGACTGAGCCCTGCTTTGGACTCTCTCTCTCCCTCTCCCTCTCCCTCTGCCCCTCCCTGCCACCTGCTCTCTCTCTCTAAAATAAATTAATAAATCTTTAAAAAAATAAGTATCTTACAATCTTGTCAATTATAGCACAATATAGCTGAAAAACAAGGAAAAAAAGAACATTAACTAAATTGAAAACATTTTGAAAACTGAAAATAAAAATGAAAAAAAAAACACTAGTTCAAGACAGTGTTAGCACAGGACTGTGCTAGAAAATACTGATAGAAAGACTAGAAAGAACGTCCAGAAACAGATAAAAATATAGGAACTTAGTAAAGCAAGGAAAAATGGTGGTTTATATAGTAAGTGGTGCTGACCTAATTACCTCTCCATCTATGAGAAAAATTTTAGTCCCCTCTGTCATATACAAATATCCTACAGATGGATTAAAAATCTTGACTATTATAAATACAATAATAAACATGTTAAATGAAATTGGGATGATATTTTTATTACCTGGCACTGAGAGAGAATTTCTTGATAAAAAAAGACTATAAATACAAGAAAGACAAAACCCACAAAGTAGGATAGCTTTGTTTGACTATGTGAAAGCAGAAAATAAAAGGATGCATCACAAAGTCCAAAAACAAACATAATAGACCAGGAAAAAATTAATATTTCATAACATATGTAGTAAACACAGCATTCCTTTGTTGCTTTTACAAAAGTTAATAAGCCAAAGATAAACAATCCTATTGAACAATGGATAAAGAATGTGAACAGATATATCATAAGAAAGAAAATGAAAATGGCAATAAATATACAAAAAATGATCAACTTCATTAATAGTTTAGAAATTTAAAATAACATAAAAACAAGATCCCATTTTTTTTTTTATCATCACTTGACAAAAACTTTAAACGTGTCACAACTTCTGTTTCTGGGGAGGATGCAGAGAAAGGGGTAGATATATATTACTTGTAGGTGTGTGGATTATTACTAGTAGCTTAGAAAGTAATTTGGTAATTTCTATAAAAATTAAGTAAGACAGATATTTTGGCCCAGCTGTCTCCTTTTGTGGATTTTTATCCTAGAGAAGTAATACACCAATTTTTATAAGGTCGTACAGTCATGGATATATATTGTAGCTTATATACCATAAAAACCTGTATGTCTGTCATGGGAAAAGATTGAAAAAATATATATCCTGGCTTAGCCACACCAGGGAATGCTAATGCAACCAATCATAGAATGAGTTTAATCTGTAGGTACTGTGTTGGAAGGAAATCCAAGCTCTATTGTTAAGTGGGAAAAATTAGATAATTTGCTTGGTGTTTACAGAACAATAAATACTATTCTGAGTTTTTGTTCATGTTTTACTGAAGTCATTTAACCCTCACAGCAATTTTATGGAAAGATTCTGTTATTACAGAATCCATTTTACAAAAGCAAAATTAAGTATCAAGATATTGAAGTAACACATCTGAGCTTTCAGATCCAGTAAATTTGAATCCAGACAGTTTGATATTAGAATCCATGTGTGTAACCACCATTCTGAAAGTTACATTTTAGATGTTTAGTATCAGTCTAGTGTTCCAAAAACCAACAATGATTATTAACCATTTCTTAATACATCTCTGTAATGTTTGACTTGTTCCAAGAAGGGGCTTATAATTTTTAAAGCACCTATTAAGAAAAATATTTCAAAATGAAATTCAAAAAATAAAAAAGTGTTTTAATTACGATATTGTACACTTGAAACTAGTACAACATGATACGTTAATTAACTGGAATTAAAACAGAAAATTAAAAGGGGGAGAAAAAACATTTCTGGGAGCATGATGCTGAATCCTACCATCTGATTATCTCACTTACAGAGGGAAAGTGACTCAATGTAAACTCTTTAATTTATTCATTCACTCTTCAACAAATATTTATTGAACACTTGCCTATCCTGTTCTAGGTGCTGGGGATATGGCAATGAAGAGAACAGACATAGATCCTGCTCTCATGGGGTTACATCCTGGCTGGAAAGAGATAGACAAACAAGCTAACTAAAGCATTTGAGGTGGAAATAAAGGTTTTAGCAACAAGAATAAAACAAGATAAGGGATACAGGAAATGAAGTATGAGTGTTATGGGTACGTGAGTTGCTAATTTTTGTGGGACAGTCAGAGAAGATCTTAGGGACAAGGTGACATTTGGGAAGAGAACTGAGGGCAATAAGGTGACGGCCATGTGGGTAACTGTGGGAAGAGTGTGACAGCCGAAGGAAGAGCAAGTGCAGTGGAAGAGCAACGCTCTGAGATCAGAGTATGCTTGGTATGTTCAGGGTACAAGAAGGTCAGTGTGGGGTAGAAGGTCAGGAGGAAGAGATCATGGGAAGACCATGTAAATAAGGGATCTAGCTTTTTCTGTGAGTGCTATGGGAAACCACTGGAGGCTGTTGAATAGGCAATGACGTGATATGACTTACTATCCAGTGATGAATGTTAGTTGGTCATGTCAAATTTGAAGGTAGTGCAGTATTTGCCATTCACTCCACACAGTACACATAGACACTGTAGTGAGTGTCTCCTGAGAGCATTATTGGAAAAGAGAATTTTCAAATGGCCTGGGAATGTGTCCAGGGAAGTCTGAGAGGACAACCAAGCGGGATTCCAGAGAGTAATTGGAAATACTATTCTCATTTGAATGGACCCCGATGACGCAGTGTGCTGTCCGTGTGGTTTTTTGAGGCTACCCCATTCAGAGAAAGAACCTTGGAAAACTGATAAGGATGTTTTATTCCAGAAGGAGTATTGTTTGTTTGATTTTCAGCAAAGGGAAGATGGTTCATAGGACTTACCTAAGGCCTGACTTCTTCCCCCAAAAAACAAACAAAACAAAACAAACCCCCAGGACTTTGATCTGTCAAGAAACCTCAAAATAACATGGTCATTTCAAATATATTTTACACATCGTGGGCTCATGCAAACTTTGTGTCTTAGGTTGGGTGCCAGAAGCAAATCTTAAGACTGATTTGTATAAAAGTGATTTATTAGAGAGTGTTCTGAACAAGAACCTGCAAGAGGTCTAAGAGTGGGGCTGGGAAGGGAAGGAACCAAGCAAGGAAGCATGTAGTGACAAAGTCTGAAAGGAAACTGGCTCCGTGGCACAGGGGAGCTCTGCAAACAGTAGGCATGCCTCTGTGTTGGCCCCGTTAGGGCAAAGTTGCTGTACTATTTATGGCACAGCTTAACATCAGTGACGCCTTACGTCAGTTATTGGTCGAGTGCTGTGGGAAGGGAAGAGATGCTAAATCCCCGGGCATACAAATCACAGAGTGGACTCCACTGACAATCTCTAAGAGAAAAGATCCAGGATAAGGACATCATTTGACTACCAAACGGGTCTTTGAAAACTATTAATGGAAAGTATATCTCACTCTCCTTCATGCTCTTCCAAACCATCATGCTTCCACAGGAAAATAAACCTTTGGCTCAAACATAAACTTGGATCTTTGAAAAATGAAAGCAAGATGCTTTCTCAGGCAGAAAAGCTTCTTAACTTCTTAGAAGAGCTATCTTTTCCAAAGGTATAGACAGGGGGCACCTGGGTGGCTCAGATGGTTAGGCAGCTACTTTTGACTCAGATCGTGATCTCCAGGTCCTCCTATCAAGCCCCCCCCCACCCCCGCAGAGCTCCCTGCTCAGTGGGGAGTCTGCTTCTCCCTCTCCCTCTGCCTCTCCCCCTGCTTGTGCTCTCTATCTCTCTCTCTCAAATGAATAAAAAAAAATATTTTTAAAAAAGAGCATGGGGTGCCTGGGTGGCTCAGTGGGTTAAAGCCTCTGCCTTCTGGTCGGGTCATGATCTCAGGGTCCTGGGCTCGAGCCCCACATTGGGCTCTCTGCTCAGCGGGGAGCCTGCTTCCCCCTTTCTCTCTGTCTGCCTCTCTACCTACTTGTGATCTCTCTCTCTCTCTGCTGAATAAATAAAATCTTAAAAATAAATAAACAAACAAATAAATAAACAAACAAATAAAAGCATAGACAGTATATAATACTTTCTCTGATGCCCAACTCCCATGTGCTGAGCAGTTCATATAGACTTAGTTGCCAGTTGCCTGATTGAGGAAAAAGGCACTCACTATTGGTCAGGAACCTATCCTGCTCTCAGACATGCTTCTTTTGGCTACATATGTTTAAAAATTGGAATCGCAATATTTGTCTGCATAAAAGATATATTTTACCCATAAATAATGTATCAAAAATTTATTCAGTCTTCAGAGTATTCATATGAGTAAAAGGCTGAGAATCGAAGATATAAAATAATCTGTGCTAGGGGGACAGTGAGTATGGCAACATAAAATATCACAACAGAGATAGGAATTTCACATCCTTTGGATAGTTTCCTTAATAAAAGCCAAAGATAACACTCAACCAATCTGAAGAAAAATGGTCAAACAAATTTAAAGGGCATTTTGAAGGGTACCTGGGTAACTCAGTCAGTTAAGCATCCGACTCTTTATCTCAGCTCACGTGTTGATTACAGGGTTTGAGTTTAAGCCCCAAATTGAGCTCCATGTTGGGTGTGAAGCCTACTTAAAAAAGTAATAAATAGGGCCACCCGGGAGGCTCACTCAGTTAAGCATCTGCCTTTGGCTCAGGTCATGATCCTGGGATCCTGGGATCAAGCCCCACATTGGGCTCTCTGCTCAGTGGGGAGTCTGCCTCTCCCTCTCTCCACCCATCCTCTCTTCTTCTCCCCTCCCCTCCCCTGGTTCTCTCTCTCTCTCAAATAAATAAATAAAATCTTTAACAAATATAAATACAATAAAGGGCACTTTACACATTTTTGGAGGTTATATTTCACCTAGACAGAAATCATTTGCAGCTCTATCAGATAAAAATGGAAACATTAGTATTTAACATGCAAATTTTGCATATCATAATGTAATATTTACAAATATTATATATGCAATTATGTTATTACATATTATAAATCAAATATGTAAATATGTAATTGCATATTACATTTAAATATTACAATATATAATTTTACAATATATATAGATTTATTGCAAAATCTGGGCCTTTAGTCAATAATAAGCAGCATATTATCCAAAAGCACATACCTCTAAAAAAAAAGTACATTCCTCTAGATGCTTAAATAATACGTGGGTGGGATTGGTAAATAACATCCTGGTCCTGGTCCTGGTTTCTAAATTTTGGACAGTTTTTTAAACATCTCTGGCTGTACCAGTAGAGATTATAATTTAATTGGTCTGAAGAAGGACCCTGGCATAATTATGTTTTAAGGCTGCCCTAAATTCATAAAATACATAAAACATACACACCACCATTTTGAAACTAGCTATGAAGAGCCAAGCTGTGATTGACCTGGGATCTACCAATGGAAATTTTGTGATGCAGAAGACCAAGAAATGTCTCTAGTTTCTATCTGTGATATGGAGCTAGGCCAGTTGGGAGCCGGAAGATCAGAAGATAGAAAATAAGGACTGGGGGCTGGATTTAGTTGGGGTGGGGAGAGTGTTAACATGTGGACTGTTGAAGAGCTTACTGAGAAAAGAGAAGGAATGAAGAAACAGCATAAAGGACAACAGAAACAGTAGAAGAAGAGAGACCTGAGTACGAATTGAGATAGGAAGAGAATCTGACAGCATATCGTTCTTGTGAGTTACAAAAACTCACAGACATAAATTGAGGGGACAAAAGTTAAGAGCATTTATAATATTAATAGACATTGCCCTGATTTCTTTCCAAAGAAAGTTTATATTACCATCAGCCGCATATGAAAATAGATATTTCTTACATCCTTACCCAAACTGTGATAGGACCTGTTTTGATTTTTGCCAATATGAAAGGAATGATTTTGAAAGTATACACAGATGTTCTAATTTTCATTTATTTACCTATGACTTAGATTGTTAGATTGAATGCCTTTTCAAGGTTTATTTTTATTTCTTTTTTTCTGTTTGCTTTTTATATTAATGTAGTCCATATTTCTATTGGGCTTTTTGTATTTTTTTCTTGGTGATTTTTAAAAACTTGATTTATTAAGGAGATTAGCTCTATGTTAAGGACTCTGTAGGCAAAATCTTAAGAAGCTTCTAGGTGCTTCTTCTTGAAGACAGTTTAGTCCCTATTAAACAAGGAAAAGTCCATTGAATGGCCTTTCTTAAGTTCTAAGTAGGAGTCAAACTGGCAGGCATCGCCCCTAAGGAAAAACGTAACTGAAACATTTTTGTGGTTTATCTATGACTGTCCAAAGCCAAACATCTCTTGGTATGTTGAAACAGTAACTACTGAAAAGGTCAGGCAAATCTGCAGAGGCATCAGGCTGCCTCCTGGGAAGATAGTATGTCTTCTACTCAATTCCTTTCCTTTTGAGTTTTGTTTCTGAACCTCTCTTGTAGATTGAGATGATCTCAAAAGGAACAGGAAAGAGTCCTAAGAGTCCCAAAATGAAACTCACCATGAGGGATATGTAGAGTCAAGACCTGAAATCACTATCAGGTTTAAATGCCCATGGATGGGGAAAGGGACAGGGTTGGCTCTGATACAATGCGCAGCTCTAATTGGAGTCCCTTCTGAGCCAGACAGCCTCGTGGGCATGAGCCTGGTAGGAACAAAGTTCTGGTGAGCTGAGGCATTATTCATTGCTTGGGGTCTCAAGGTGACAGCTATCATAGCACTGTAAGGATTAAGGTTATCACCTAGCTGTGATGACTTCAGCCCTCATAATGCTGTGGACCCGATACCGGCCGGTTAAGAAATTGTGCAGAGCTGGTGTTCAACAGTGACCCCGTGTGGCAGCACTAGAAGCTGCACACAGTGGGAAAGAGGCCTGATGTGAAGATTACATTCATGGGTTTGTTCTCTTTTGCCTGGAATTTGGAAGCAGACACCTCTAGAATCAAATGCCTCAAGGGTTCTTGGACCATTTGAAGGTGGGAATATCAAGAAAGAGATGCTGGGCATTCTGGTAATTTGACCGAGGAAATATTTTGAATAATCTTGACCTCAAACTTGAGAGTCAGATTATACCAGTTATAATTATACCTGTCAATAAAACTACTACCCCCAAATTAAAAAGCTCTGAGTTGCCTTACTTTTTCACAGCAATATATTTTTTTGCATGGGTTCAATAAGAATCTTTTCCTTTCTACCAGTATATAATTGGAAAAAACTGATCTTATAACCATGGCCTTTCTTGGAATGTCCTATTTGAGAATGAGGCTCATTTAATGGCAAACAACTCTAAGGAACAAAGATTGATTTTACTTATGGAGCTAATGTCTACAAAACCTTCCCAGGAAAACTGGTACCATCCCTAAAGGTGGTAAGAACAGGGTGGGAGGGTGGGGGACAGGACTCAAGTAGAGAGGAATTCACCCAAATTTATAGATAGTGCAAGCAAAATATGGGTAGTTTCTTGGGGTTCCTTCCCCAGCCTTGGGCTAGCAAATAATAGACATGTAAAAGTACAATTCTGTGGTTCCATTAGCTGTTCAATACTACATGGCTCTCAATTTTCAAAGCAAACTCAAGGAACCCTAAATGATAAAATAACATTTTTTGCACCTATGAAAAGAATCAGGCAAACGTAATGAGTCCAACTCCTTTTTTATGGTCAAGAATAATCTTTGAGATTTTTATGGTCACAAAAAGGGAAGTTGTTAGGGATATTGGAAAGACTGAAAGGAGCAAAAAAAGGAGCTACTGGAATATTTTGATGGAATACTAGATATCTCTTCTAGGGTTATCTGATTCTATATATATTTTGCCTTTTGGGGGGGTGGGCTCTGAGCCATGTCATAGCCCTGTAAATTATGAAAAACCAATATAGAAATGATTACTACCCAGATAAATAAAATAATTCTGCTGGTGGAGACGCAGTTGATTTCCCCCTGTGGATAAGGCCAGTTTTGTGTCTATTAGCAAATTCATTTAAGCTCTCCTGATTGCTTATATCTGTGTCTGTTCTTCGGGTTATCCGTTGAACCATTTTTTTTTAAAAGCACCTTACTTTTTCCTTCATCAATAATGAGCTAAATAAAATTTTCTATATATGACAACTTTATGAGAGTCATGGATTTATACTTGTGAAAAAATATATTTATCCACATGTTGTGTATTTGACCTCTCTTTAGATATAAGAGGTGAACCAGGGACCTCGCTTTATTTTCTTCAAAAAGCTAGTCATTTTTTCATAATTTATTGAATAGCCCTACTTTCCCTAGTAATTTAAAGCCCCCATTCTGTTGTTATTTTGGCCACTTATGTGTTCTCTATTATGATCTATTTATTTATTTTCACATCAGTAAAAATCTGTTGTACGTGCTACAGCTTTATAATACATTTTAATAATCTGACAGGTTATTTTGATGTTGCAGTGAGCGCACAGAGAAAGAACAGATTGTCCTGCCAATTTGGATTAGTCTAAAATTTAAACTAATTAAAGATAAAACATTGGTCTACAAAAAATTAGCCCAGTTATTTGGGCCTCATCAACCCCTTCCAGACTATCCTAACCAGGCAGAATACAATTATGAGTCTAGAAGGTAAGCAAACATGTCCTCTGAGTTGCAAAATTAGTAAGCCCATTATTTATTCCATAGGAGAGACAGAAAATAACCCTCACCCAGACGATTATATGTAAAATACAGAGAACAGAACAATATTGGCAGAGACATTCATGGAGTGATAGTGGAAGAAGTCGGAACTATCAAAAACACCGGAGGCTTGAACCTTTTGATTTAGAACAAAACCTGCTCATGTGCTCAATGGCCTTTTGGATGTTTACATTTTGATAACTGCTTGAGTTTGAAAATAATAATTAGGGGCGCCTGAGTGGCTCAGTGGGTTAAGCCTCTGCTTTTGGCTCAGGTCATGATCTCAGGGTCCTGGGATCGAGCCCCACATCAGGTTGTCTGCTCAGAAGGGAGCCTGCTTCCCCCTCTCCCTCTGCCTGCCTCTCTGCCTACTTGTGATCTCTCTCTCTCTCTCTCTCTAATAAATAAATAAAATCTTAAAAAAAAAGAAAGTAATAATTACTTACACCTTTTGTCTCTGGGGTTTTGATCAACAAAGAATTAGACAAAGAGATGCATGTGGATAAAATAGCAGCTTTACTGTCAATGAAGCTAAGTTGGAATACACAGCTTGGACTCCTGTGCCCCAAGTTTCCACCTTGAGATCCACATGTGCACCTGTGCTTTGCAGAATGGGCTATCATCATGGCAGCTTGGGGAGAGTCAGGAAGGGCCTCATACTCAGTCATACCATGAAGGCCCAGGTCGTTTTTGCACTAACCTCATCTACAAAAGGAATCTGGACATCAGATTCTGGCCATCTTGATGTTCTGATAAAACTTTCCTAAGATCATGCGGGAGGCGCCAGGGATGGACAGAGAAAAGGTCAAGCTGTAGGAGCTTTCCCCTTAAAAGTTCCAGAGAAAAGGAAGCGCTGATAGAATTTTCTGTGTTGTTGGGAAGCTACAAGATGAGTAGAGGAAGACTAGAGTCCCTATTACAACATAGTACAGAAATTGATATCCATAAAGATGAATCTGAGTTTAAAAAGAAAATAGTATGTTCAACCTACTCTGATTACAAAGAATGGAGAAATAGGTAGTATGTTTCAGATTGGATAGATTTCTATCAGAAATATTGTTTTTCAGATTTGGGTACATAAATATAAACTTTCATGAATATTTAATGGTCTAGAACACTGACAAATGTGTGCAAATGTCTCCAACGATCAAACACCCCCCATGTTAGTATTGCATCCCAAAAGAATGAAGGCAAAAACTCAAAAATACTTTCAGTTCACATTTTTAATGTTTAAAAACTATGTTAACAGAGCAATTATAGAACAGAATTTCTTATATTTCTTTATTTACACCACATCCTGGGGGGAAAATAAACTATTTGATTAACCATGAATAGCAAAGTTTTGTGACTTGTGACTCATTTCTATCACCCATCTGAAAGTCATTTATAAATTTTTACATGAGTAAAACAGTGGTGTGCTACACATACTGGACCTATATGAAGTCTAAAATACAACAAGAACTCTGGAGAATGGGTTACGTACCAATGGTCAAGATTCAAGTGTTTTGGGGAAAAATGGCTTAAGACGGTCTATGTTGGTGTCAACATTGAAAATGAAAGGCAAACATGCAAGACTTTCAAAAGCTTGATAAAATAATGGTCTTTTTTGTCCTTCAAATTTGTGCTCACAGTTAACGTTCAGGTTTTTCCCCCCTTTCAAAGATCCCAAAGTTTGGGAAATGCAGCAATTCAATTTAATTTTGAAAAGAAAAAATTCTCCCCAACTTCTGTTTTCATAAATACTGTGTAGTGGTATAAGTGTTAACAGCGAAAGAGCATTATGAAGAAACGGCTTGTCATTTTGGGTGTATCTATTTCTATATGGCAGTAATTTGGGTCTAAATATTCCTTATTTGTAGCTCAGAGGATTATTTCTTAAATAATTGATCTTAATACCAGTATAAGAAATCAATACAACTATTTCTCCGACATTTTGCTTTCTAAACAATTAAGATTTTTAGATTCGAAGTTTACACTGAGAGACCGATGTTACCTGGGCGAGAATGTAAATTTTTCTAATTCCCAAACAAAACCACTAATATCTATGACATTTATTCTTGATATGCAAATACTAGATTCTTGATATGCAGACTTCTATTTCAGTGTGGATCAACAACTGCAAAAATATACAGCCTCCTATTTATTTACAACATATTTACATACAAATGAAGTATTTCCTACAATAAACCTCAGCTGCATAGATTCTTCCTTTTAAAAACACAAATTCAAGCTTGTAGACAGATGGGCCCAGTTCACAGCCCTTCCTCTGAGAAAACCCTAAAGGAAAATGACTGAGCCTTGTGAATTTTACAATTTTCAAGAACTTTCCCTTTTAGATTTAGTGATATTTTTCAGTTGTTAGCCACCCCATTCCCAATTTGTACCCAAAAGCCCTATGTCATCCTAAATTCCCTGTGTATATTTTGGAGGAAGTATGTTCTGTTGCTAAAGGATTCTTAGCTCTGCCGTCTCTCAGGAAAACCATTTATTAGCACTGCTAAATGATGATACAGTCTGTATCTTCTCTGTTTTGAGAGTGGCTACAAGTTGACAGTGAAGTGGAATAGAGGAATTCTATTCTTCAAGCTTCTGCCCTTTCTTAGCCTCAAGCTATTTACATGGATAAACTGAGGGGAAACTCATGGCTTTTGCTCTTAGCCATCAGATCAAGTGTCTGATCGTGTCCTCAACCTCTTCCCCACCCCAACACATGTGCCATCCAGCACTATGATCGACAGAAATGGAGCCGAGTTCCACATCCTTTTCTGAGCAATTTGTAGATGCTTCTGTGGTACAGATCTTTCTAGAGAATCCACTTCAACAGGACAGGCTTGCTCACTACACAACACATGCGAATGCTGTGGACAGCTTACTCCTGACACAAACTCGGTATTTCATCTAAGGCTGCCTTTATAAAGGTTCTTTTCTTTTCTTCCTCCACAAAAACACAAACACTTTCCTTCCATTTCTTCACAGCTTCCAAAAATGCCATCTGAGTGCCCCTCAGCCCCGGCAGACCCGAGGGCAGGCAGCCTTCCTGGACGACTGCGCACCGGCACCAGCATTTCCTAGGAACCATACTCTGAGGTAGGACTGATGGGGAGAAAGAAAAGGGAGACAAATTGATGGGGAGTGGTTCTCACATGTAACGTGTGTCAAGATCAGGCCGAGGGCTTGCTCAAACCCAGACTGCTGAAGGCTTCCGCCCCGAGAGTCTCTGATTTCCTTAGTTCTGGGCTGGGGCCCCAAACCCTGCTGCTGCCGCCGGTCTGGGGACCACACTGGGAGAACTACTGGCTTAGAGGCTGGAATCCAACTCCAGAAGGAAGTCAGCTACGGGGCCATTTCTGGTGTGTCTCTCAAACACAGGAACCTTACTACAGTCCCTTGTCCACCCCCAGCCCCTTGACCATCCCCGCCTGGGTGCCTTTCTCAACAGGGTCTGCAAATAGAAAGAAGGGAAGTCAGGAGAGAGCTCTCTTACGCCGACCTGATTACTAGGCAGCTAAACCATGGTTCACTAGCATAAAACCCGTTAAGAGTGCTGTGTGCTGGCTGGCTTCATTGACTGGCACACGGGAGAAGCAGTGCAGCAGCATCCCGTTCTGTAACGGGCAGGGGAAGCGACCAACTATAGGAGCAGTAGCTCCTACCAACAGAAAAGTCAGGCCAAGCCTGAGACCTCCAGGCAACAGAAAGGCTACCAGCTGAGGAATGTCCCTGGAGGGCTCACAAGAGGCCCCCTCATCCTCCTTCCCCTCCTTCTACCACCAGGTTCTCTGGTGGCCCTGGACATCTTCTTCCCCTCCTTCGCTGGAGACCCTGCTTTAGGCCTCGCTGGTGTCCACTAACTGGTGGTGACTTACCCCCACCATCCGGCAGCTGGCTGGTGGCTGGCATGGGCAGTCCAGATTCCATTAAGAGGAGTGACATACTCTTGGCAACTCTGAACAAATACTCCTTCGAAATAATATTATTTTTGGTGGTTAAGGCTTTTTAGCCATCGTGGTATATTATCCTATTCTGCTGAATGATGGGTCTGATCATCTTTCCTAGCTGCTCTGGGGGCCTAAACACCACGTATAACCTGGTTTTTAGAGGAAAATACATTCCAGCTTGCAAACAACCACCTAACAGGGTATTGCAACATGATCTGCTTATAAATTGGGGACAGCCTCTGTTTAACGAGACTAGATTTCTTTCCTGTACATCCTGTCCTACTCCACTCCCAATAAGTAACATTAGGTAAATTAAGGATTTACAGTATATTGTGTTATAATAACTAGAGAACAGTTCTAAATCCAAAGTATGAAACTGGCACTGTTCGCTAGTGTTAAGGTTCTATCTACCAAAGGAAAACGTGCTGCTCCCAATGGCTAAGGTATAATATTCTTTAGTCTACTAATTTAGCAGAAAAACTTCTATAGCACTTGACTGCTGTTTAAATTCTACCTAACATCTGTGATACATGTATTTTTGGCTACCAGTTCACTATTCTGAACAAGAAGAATTATTGCAGTACACTTTACAGCTAATCCCACACAAATGATGTAATTAATCTGTGGTATTTGATCAATTACAGTAGGGTCTATTACATCCAGTCAAAAATAAACTTAGATAAACATACAAAGAAGATTTTTTAAAACCTGCAGTATCACAGACATCAACAACAATGTGTCTCCTCTAAATAAATATTTTAAATAATAATAAAAATTCCCTGTACTGACACATAAAATCTAGAGATCCAAAAATATCACTACCCATCCCAAGAGTGAATGACAATTTTCTAAGCTGACTTTGTGAGTGTAAAGTGAATTGTTATAAATTAATGAGGAAAATAGAAAGTAGTATAATATTGCTTGCAAACTCAACTAAGTATTTTTTTTTAATGGAAGGTCAGTCCACTACCTGGCTATTTCATTACTTGGTGCCCTAGACAAGACTCCAAGGACCAACCGACTTGTTTTGCTCAGTTTCTCTCCCTGTTCATCCAATATGGAAGACATTGCTGAAAAGGGCAGAGGTGGCTGTAGATTTTACTAGGTTAGGTAGTCACATATTCATATCTAATTACTGGAACTCTCACTTAAGGTGGATGTAATTTCTGGAGCCATTACATTAAAAGCTATGAATGATCCTACCAAGAAATGCAGGAAATAACCTTTCCCTCTCCCCCAAGAGGATCACAACAAGGTGCTTCGATGCCTGCCTTTTCTATGGGACATTAGTCTGAAAGAGGGAGGGGACAGCTGGACACTGGGACTTGTTACTCCCAGTGAATGGCGAGCAAAGGCCTTTGGGGATTTTAGTGAGGGAGGAACAGAACCCAGAACTAAGTGCTTGGAAATCCTGCAAGAGTCTGTGGTTAGATTCTACTTATCTCTGATAAGAAATCTGTGCTCGGTGAACTTATGTGTTTGTGAAATTCAACCAGAATATAAATAAAACACAAGTCCTGTTTCAAGAGACCAGCTCAGAGAGCACCAACATTTCTTACTGTGATAATCCAATCACAGGTGATGGTCCAGCTCCAGGAGGATGTGATTCTGGGTTTCCTTGCGGTCCCGCAACTTTCCAAGCTATGCCTTATCCCCAACTCTCTTCTTTTTTAGTCTCTGTGTAATTTCCTTCCACCCTCTTTAGGAGATAGTGGGGCTGGAGTAGGGGCGTGAGGCAATTCTGTCCCCCTGTGTGGGTCATGTCAGGTGGGCAGTAATGGCCCACCCCTTGGTTAGGGACGAGAAGAGGAGACAGCACAGGCACCAAAGTCCCCGTCTGAGGGAAGGAAGGTACACTGATTCTGTCTCAAGTTCTTCTCAAAGGCTCTCTCTGAGGGTTCTTTTTCTTTCTTTCTTTTTTTTTTTTTTCAAGACTCTGAGTGGATTATTGATGGAGAAGAAATAGGAATGAGGCTTATTTAAGGTACAAAAATCTTGTATTTGTAATAACCTAAATTTATAGATATAAAACAAGTCTTTTAAAGACCCCCTAAAGTACCCAATATAAAACAGGAATTACTTATCCTAGGTCACCCTTGGTTAGATACACATTATTCCCTGTGCAAAAAGCTGGTGGACATGAGTAAAAGCTGCTGGGTTTATAATTTAAGAAAGTGGTTTTTTTCTCCCTTCAACAATACAGGTGTAGGGTTGAAGGCTATTTGCATCAGAGGAATATTTGCTTAGGCATTTTGGATGCTCTTTTTGCAATACTCGTGCTTCTCAATTTATTACAAAGGTGTCGTGGGTCTCCCTCAGTGGAAGGTGACTCAGATTAGAGTAACTTTGACACGACTGGTCAAGAGGGAAACAAAACTTCATTTGCTAGATAACCCAAATGTGTAGTTTGAGATGTTTACCAAGGTAAGAAATCATTCTCACCCCCTTCCCAGCTGAGAGCACTCATTGGAGAAGGTCTCTGCAGGATGCAGGGTGTGGTACCAGTGAGGCCACTGGACCGTGAGAGCCTGGCTGCCAGGTGATCAGGAGCCGCCCTCAGATATTGGGCAGGTTCTGACCCAGCGATGGCATACACCCTGTCACTCTCTTATGATTATCCCTGTGTGCTATGGTAACCAAAGTAGGCAAAATATTTATGAAACCATTTTTTTTTCTGTAAAGCAAAATAACTATATACAATTCAAGATTCTTTTCTCTTCTAAAAAGATACCGATGGTGTGAGCGGAACATCGGCAGGAAAATTATTTCAGAACCTATATGCATAATAAATAAACATGATCGATGATTATGTTTCCAAAGTTCTAAAGGACCATGAAATCACAAAAAAATAGAGTTAGGGGAGTGAAAAATAACTGATTGTGAAGAGTACTGAGAAATACAATTGCATGAAACTTAAAAAAAAAAAAAAAATCCACAATCTTTAAATTGATCCCCACTCTTAGAGGGACAGGAACCATTATAGAAACAGGTTTCTGTTTTGCTACCGCAGTGTTATTCCATTTTAAGTATCTTGTGAATTCCTGTTTTGCTTCTGTAAACTTGCGAAAGAAGTGATGAGAGATTGCTGATGTGCGGTGACATGACCGAGCCGCGGGCTGGAATGTTTCCTGTCCTCAGCTGGTCTCAGTGGCCTTCGTCACTACTTGATGAGCAGGCCCAGTCGTAGATGACCAAAGGAATGCTGACCAGGGAGAACAACACCCCCAGGACCAAGAAAAGGGCGGCCTGGAGCAACATAAAGGCATGGGTTATTTTCAGTGAAGCCAACATCTCCCACATACACCTGGGGAAAAAATAGAAATGCTTCTCCCTCTCTTTCTGTGTCCCCTTGTGTTTGGAGTTTGTTACAACCATTGGCAGACTGTGAGAATCATTCCAAGATTCTATGGATCTGATTCTCTGAGCGGGGAGGGGGGGGGTGGGAAACAAGAACTAGCTATGCAGGGCCATCCTCCATATTCTTTTCTTTGACTTCATGTTCACCTCAGAACGAATCCATTCTACTCACTGGGCATCCTTACACTTTCTTTCAAACTAAGATTACAACTAAAATAAGAGAGAGAGAGAAAGGACTTTGAAAACATACAGGTCATTTTGTTACTTTTTACCAACCAACTGAGGTTATCACTGGCAGGCAAACATTTCTATTTGAAAAAGTGGGGAAAAAGATATATAAAAGCAAAGCCAATTTGATCAAGTGATATAGGAAATGGCATCCAGACCTAAGTTATTGTAAGGGTTGAGGAAGGCCAGAAGGGGGGGACAGGTTACTAAAGCCAGAATCTGGAGAACATGAGATTAGAAATTGCTTGGCCTCGAAAGTATCCAACGAGAGCTTTGCAGGGAAGGATGAAGGAACCTGAGAGCCAAGAGGGCTGAACTCGAGCCTGGAGGATAGAACAAAGGGAAGGAGAAGAGGCAAATGGTGAGGTTGTCCACAGGCTTCCATCAGAGGTCTGGTCTAACTCCCTGGGGGCGACCACGTGGACAGAAGTCTTTGTCTAATGGTTTCTGCTAGATCCTACGGCCAGTTTTAAGGTGAGAGCAGGGCTGGGGAGGCCCAGAGAACTCATGGGCAACAGGCCTCTAGTACTCTCAGATTTAATCTGCATTGTATTTTACTGCTATGCCAGTGTGACCGCTCCCTCTCTGTGCTTATGAAGACCCTACTGGTACCATTTAGAAGGATGTGGGACTTATGGTTTCAGGGAGAATCCTGTTGGGGAGGCAGATGCTGTACCAGCTCAGTGCTGCTTCTCCTAAAAGCACCAGGATGATCTCTCCTGCCTGCATCTCTCACCCGTGTCTGTTGACTCGGGTCATATGTGCAGTTGGAGCACTTACACTATCTGGAAGGGCAGCTGAGCAGCCTTCTCCAAGGCCAAACAAAATGGTGCTCCAGGAGGTACTCAGGCAGCAGCCACTTCACCTCTGCTTCCCTCACTGTCTCCAAGGGCAGCACCTTCAAGATGCCTTTGAACTTCACCAGACCTGGAAACAGGAATCCCCATATAGAAAGGTAGTTTCCGAATCCAGGTCTGTTGTTCCAAAGTAATTCTGTCAAATTACAAGAAGGCTCTTTAAGCGAACTCAGCTGTTTTCATAAAGGGATCGCACGTGCCCTGGGCTGTCGGAAGGAGTTACGGGACTAGGAATGGTCAGAAATGGTGCACTGCATGAAGTCTTCGAGTCCCTCTCCCTTTCCTAGCTTGCCACAGACAAGGCATCGCCTTACAGAGACACAGGATGACAAATGTCCAGTTTCCCAGCCTGCCCTACCCTAGCTCAGAGCAAAAGTTAAGGCACAGTAAGAGTAACACATTTTCAGAGAACAGATCAGAGTTGGATACGATATTTTAAATCTCCCAAAGGAGAAAACTACAGTACTGCTGCTCCCCTCTTGAGGTCGCTCAAAGTAGGATTAGGTGGGGGAGATGGACTATTTATTTGGTAAATTTAAATGAAAAACGAATCAGAAAAAAACAGAATGGCTGGCGTGAGACATACCCAAATTCTTTGAGTTCCTTTATCTCCATCCTGGCTTGTGATTTTTAAATAAAGAGATGAAGGAAGAATGAAAATAAGCATATTAGCAGATGTGACTCCTGTAAAATAAGAAAAAAAAAGTTGAAGTCATTACAGCGAAATTTTAGCTTTCCGAACAGCTGTCAGAGAATGGTAAGTGTAAAGTTCATAAAGCCGTACCTACGACCCCAAAAATATCCTTCATGGAGGGTATGAAGATCACCAACAAGTTGATAATAACCAAGAGTATGAAGGTAACCAAGATATGACGACACAAATTAAATTTTGTTTTCTTAGCCAGTTCAAATAATGATGAACGAACCTACAGGAAAAGAACACAAAGGCTCTGTGAGGGCCCCCGGACACACCAACCCTCACGTCCTCAGCAGAAACTTATGTCCTGGTGCATAGGAATCTGGGAAATGTTTTGTAAGTCCTTGTGCAGGATTACACGTAGGGGGCTTGGCTTAAGGAAAATATGTTTATTTACAAACAGGTAGTTAGCTCGGGTGGGGGATAATTTCCGTCTTTATCAAAGTGTGCTCTTCCGGTCCATTTCTGTTCTCTCCTCATGCACAAGCAAAATCCAAACACTCTGTCTACATTTTGAAGAAGGAACGGATTAATGAGAATTAAGATTCATGCCCGCAGAGCCCGCCCTATCTCACTGGCCCTAGAGTCTTGGGGTGCCTCGCTGGTACGGTTCCAGCGACACTGGGAAGCTCCCTGAGCGGGCTCTCTGGGGACCAGGCTCCAAACACGGAAGGAAGGGCGAGACCTCAGCTCTTCTTACAGGGCCCTGAGGCCTGATACTCACCGTGAAGAATAACACGGGCACCGTGAGGATGACAGCAACAATCACAGCCAGCCGCACCGTCAGGATGAGAATGTCATCTTTACTCTGGTACTTGTGAAGGAGGTCTGACTGCACGTTTTCTGAAAGCGAGCAAAAGAGAGTACTGAGAAAGAAACAGGGCACGTTGCTGAATGACAGTTTATCTGAACAACAAAGAACTGACAACCTAAAGGGCAAGGGAAGCAGTGTTCTGGCTGTCGAAGTAACTATGAAAACAGTCTGTGGAGTTGAGAAGAAAAATGCCCCGTGTGAGACAGGTGCCCCCTGTTTGTATGTCACTTTAAGAGGAATGATGACTGTAAAGTCATTGCTAGAAGCCAGCTACACAGTACGGGGATGCTCAATTTATACCACATTCAACCGAGGCGTAAATCGGGGCTAAAAAGAACATCCAGTTGAAGCACAGAACCCTTCTTAATCTAGACTTTCCCCCACTTGCTCCCACCTGTCAAAGGGCACTATACTGCCTCAGCCTTTTCAGGCGGACTACAGGCCACACAGGCCTTTCAGACCCTCCTCTTATCACTTAGCTTCCAGGGGCCAAGCAACAGAGGTGCAAACTTCACCACTGGCAGGAAGGAATTTGCTTCCATGTATGTTTTTTTTTTATTTAAAAAATAAGTATCTAGTTTATGTACCACTTTGAACTTTTTCTTAACTCTGAACTTGAGGATGTGATTTCAAAGACAACCAAAGCAGCCCCTGGGAATGCTCACTGCTCTGACAAGAGCTCCTTCCCCTCCTGCCATGTCTCCTGTAAGGTCTTCTTACTGTACCAGTCTCAAGGTTCTGGGGGTGGAATTCCAATTCTATTCTGTGCCATAGATTGGGCTCGGTTTTGGAAAAGGGAGCCTAGGTTATAATAAAATTCTCATTAGTTCTAATTTCCTTGAGTCAAAATTTATAACCATCTAAAAATAGCTGAGCCTTTTTGTTTAACCAAAAAGTATAAAAGGGTTTGGTATTTTATTTTATGTGGGGAAAAAATATGGATTTGCAAAGAAAACTGGAAATAAGATAACAGACTGTTCAAGGAACATGAAGCTCTCCCTTCCTCCTTTTACCTACCCCCAGCCCTGCAACTCTGCAGGCAACCTAGAAACACTATTTTTATGCAAAAATTCAATATGGAATTTATGGATTCATCAGACGATGCTGTTTACCATTGCTTGTGAAAATGGTAATGATACAACTGTATAATCAGAGTAGCCATTCCCTCCAGGCTGAATTAATCATCTCCAAACGTGTTTAAATTTTGAGAAATTTGTGTTTATGAAAAAAAATGCCCCAAAGAAATATTATTTAATAGAGAACAATGTGAAATATATGTATTTAAATTTAAATCAGGTCCCAAATTATAATGGTAATGAAAGATGTTAAATACAGCTTGAGGAGCATCTAAATGGCAGAGGGTGAAGACCTAATAAAAGAAGGCAAACTATTCCTACAGGGCCAATAAGTCACAAATGAAACCCAGTTGTTCTCTTTTTCAGATTTCATTCCTTTGAACCTTCTCTGCCATTCCTTCAAATCTTTGCAGGGCTCCAACTTCCAGTGAAGTTCCAGCCAGGCGTTTTATTTTTAATTAACACGAGTGTCATGAGTGTAGCACTCTGCTCTTTCCCACTTTCAACATCTGTCTCTGTCTCTCTTCTCTATTAATGGAATGTGACCCAATTCGCAACAGCAATTAGGAGAGCCTTCTCTGGTATAGTCTTCAACTTTGCTCAGTAAAGGTGGCATGCTTATAAAATGCAGTTTCTTCTAAGGACAGTATTAGAAAAAAATTACAGTATCTTGTTTCAGTAATTATTCTATTGTGTGGTCTGCACAAGTAGGTAAGGGAATCGTCACCATTTGCTTTACGCAGAAGAAAAGGCCAGCAAAATCAATGGGTAGATTTGTTGCTTTTGTGGGCTATCGTGTTAAAAGTTATTTGGATACTGGGGAGCCTGAGTGGCTCAGTCGGGTAAGCAGTCGACTCTTGATTTTGGCTCAGGTCATGATCTCAGGGTCCTGGGACTGAGCTGAGCGTGTTGGGCTCTGGGCTGAGCAGGGAGTCTGCTTCAGGATTCTCTTTCCCCCTTGCCTTCCCCCCTGCCCCCCCCTTTCTCTAAAATAAATACATAAATCTCTTAAAAAATATTAAAAGTTACTTGGATACTGATTTTCACTAATTCATTTACAAATACATATGTTTATGTGCTAACAGAAGTCACTTACCGTAGAATGTCAAGTATCCAAAAATGGCAGTCAAGAAGTACATAACAAACATGGCAAAAAAGGAGATATTAGACACCATCTGCATCTTTTTCTGTGATCGACTAAGAACAAAGAGAAGGGAATTTTAAAAATTAAAAACCATGTTACTGAATTTAAGTACTGGTGTTAACACCGAAAAATACTGACAACTTTCTATCGGGCTAGGAAAGATCTGAGCAGCTGAGATTACCCGCCTTCCACCTCTCCTACCCCCAGGAATCACACCAATTTAAAATAGCTTCTTTTATACCAAACGGGTATAAAAGAGAGAGTGAGAGAGTGATTCATGGAACTACCAATCCCTCAAATGCCCTTCCCCATTCTTTTGAAAGAATATCAGTTTCTCATCTGAAGGGCAGAGAATATTTTTTAATATTTGTTTTTGATATTATCTCCATACTCAGCATGTACGGGGAAAAGGGCAGAATAAATTCAAATGCTATTCTCCCAGCCCAGAGATCAGGGGCAAATCTGGAACTTGATCTCTGGTGTTCCATTGCTAAAGTTGTTATTTAGGTTCCTTTTTTCCCACTGAGTAGCCTCAGGGATGCACTTGGAAGTCTATGTTTCCAGAACAGTAAGTCCCAAGTGGTCACAGCTGTGATGATAAAGGGCTCTATCTCTTAGGTCAAGTTGACTTGGGGAGTTTGGGTGAACCTTTAAGTTTCTTTAATGGCCCAAATAATTTGTCTATAAGACTTGTACTCAGTAACAGACCACGATAGTCATAACATTTGTTTGTGTCATAACAGGAAACACTGAGAAATACACACATCAGAAAATTACAAACTAAAAGCTGGATTATTAAATTTAAAAGATGTCAGAGACATATTTAAATGTCCTACGTATAGGATCATAAAGTAGGATTGAGGTACACATAGGTCGATATAGATATTTCAGAACTTACCCATATTTCAATTAAATACAAAAGAGGAAGAGTCATGAGTGAATCAATGCTAAATGACATTTTATTTTTCAAAATGGAAATAGATAGCTATATTGTGTATCTTTTCTGAGCTTAAGACTATGCCATGAAAACTATTTTTATCTGTAAAGTCTGCTAACAGTAGGCTGAAAAGAGAACCCAGGAGGAAATTTATAAGTAGGACTTCAGTGTTCTCTAAAACAGCAATCAAAAACAAATCCATAGAATCATCTTAATAATTTAAAATAAACAATAATATTCTCTTGTCCAGTTTGTGGCCTTAACATTAATTTCTTTCTGCCTGATTTTGCAATGTTTCCCTCTAAACCAATATGAGGCAAATCAGACACAACACATTTTGCAGTTTATACATGAATCTGATTATTATTATACACTTGCAAAGTAAGCGTAAGTCACGTAAAGCAACACAAAGACTTGAAGTCTCCTAAGTAATATAGTATGCGAAAAACCAATTAAACAAAAAAAGTCCACACAGGTGGCCACTTTATATATTTATGGCCAAAACATACGGTAGTTTTCTGATTTTTCTTGTTCTTTTTTTCCTTTGATATAGTTCTTGCTCCAGAATGGCAGAAAGTAAATGTTGAAGCCGACTGATAAGTCCATAAGGGTTCATTATACAAATCTATTTATTTTAATACAGTACTTGCCTATTAATGAGGGGATTTAAAAAATGATTAAGGTAAAAAAGGTAAAATTATCAAGATATAAAAACAAATCTCTTACTCTTTAAGCTCACTGTAAATTGGCAGGACTGACGGGTGGCAGACAAAAGCAAACGCAATGGTCGGTAAAGCGTACACCGTCTATTTGAAAGAGAAAAATAAACATTAAGAGGAAGCATTTTTTTACTCTAAAAATTATTCCGCTGCAATATTTCTGCACTGTCGTTTTCTCTGACAGCTCTTCAGAATCCCTGGATTATTCGGTTATTAGGAGGGCTTTGATATCGAAAATAGAAGCAGCTTTTCTAAGAGAGCTTATCTAGCTTGATACGTGAGGCACTTGGCACAAGGGGTTTTAGGTTCGCCTCACCTACATCCTATTTTACTGCATCAGGCAAAGCATCATCCTGTATTTACATGGCACTGGCCGGTCACCCCGCATGTTCCCTACATTATTTCACGAAGGCTCTACAACAACCCTGAGTGGAAGACAGACCACTGATGCTCTCCCGACTCCTTTCAACAGGTTAGGGGACATGCCCAGGCCTTCTTCCATCTCTGTGCCACTGTTCTTTGCTCTATAGGACACATCAAACCAAACTTAAAAGATGGCAACTACTTCCATAGTCACTACTTTGGCTGTGTCCTTAGAGTTGTGCCTGCATGTAAGAAAGATCTCTTTAGTTTTCTTTTTTTTTTTTTTTTCTGGTCGTAACATTTTTATTGACTTCTCAACCTGTAGCCTTATCTTATGTATTTTTTAAATGAACATATGATGTATGATGTATTATTTATTTCAGGGGTACAGGTCTGTGAATCCTCAGTCTTACACAATTCACAGCACTCACTGTAGCACAGACCCTCCCCAGTGTCCCTCACTCAGCTTACCCCCGTCACCCCCAGCAACCCTCAGTTTGTTTCCTGAGATTAAGAGTCTCTTATGGTTTGTCTCCCTCCTGGGTCTGACCTTGTTTCATTTTCCTCTCCCTTCCCCCCATGACCCTCTGCCCTGCCTCTCAAATTCCTCACATCAGAGAGATCATATGATAATTGTCTTTCTCTGATCGACTTATTTCGCTTAGCGTAATACGGCCATACCACCCTGAGTCTTCTTAGATAAGACTTTTTAAAACTCTCAAACTCAGTACAACTTCTGACACAAACAAAAGTGACAGTTCTCATGCTCTAATTCTGTGTGAGCACTGGGCCAGGCCCATTCTAAAAAAATCCCTGTGGGATACAGAACAGAATCCTTGTTTTTCACTTGCCAAATGATTTAAATCCAAGCCTGACTGGTTCCATAGTCCACCGTTCCCCATGCTATTCACAGCATCCCAACTGTATGCAAGTTTTCTGACTGTCAATTTGTGTATCCGCATTTCAGTATCTGTATTTCAACTGTGCAAGCTGGGGAACCTTGAGGGATACCTTTCTGTCCCCATGGAAGAGCAGTGAGTGAGCAGAGGATGCTATTAATCTGTTTTTAAAGGTCTACAAGAAATAGAGGAGCTGAGACAATGATCCAGACAGAGATTTTCACAGAGAATGCTTAAGGTTGTCCTTTATGTAAACTGGATAAGAGGAAGTGTGAAATCTAATATTTGCCTATTTCTCAAAGGTCTCTGAATTATGGGATTTGGGAAGCAGTGTTGAGAGTTTGGTGTTCTGTTGAGAATAAATACTTTCAAAGCAGTTAGTTACAACAAATAGGAGAACTATAATACCCTTAATAAAATGCTTTTTATATTTAAAAGATGAGGAAACTTACCTTTGAATTGAAGGTAACATATTTTGGTGTACACATGTCAGGGTTTGTTAAATTAGCACTTATTGTTGAATTTAGCTCCGAAACAGTACAGGAAATTTGAAATTTCTTGTAGATAACCTGGTATTAAGAAATATAGGAGAAACAACATAGACTTTATCAAATAAAGCCAAATAATGAATAACTGCTACATGGCATTGTACTGTGGCAAAACCAAACCAAACATTTTCATCAGCACTTACCACTATTAGGAAAAAAACCATACAACTCAAAGAAAATCCACTAGTATAGCCAAGATACCCTAAAAGAAAAGTTGAAAAAATTTATTGTTATTATTTCACATATCACCTTGTTTCTTTCAATGCATTATTTCCAGCATAGGTCCAATAATATACGAATATGCCTATGTGAATAGAAGATTTATTATTTGAGGGTGCTCCTTTATTTGGCAAAATAAAATGGTGACTTTAAATAAAAATATTATATTACCACTTTGATTCCAGTTTTCCCTGATATACTAGACAATGCAGATTCCCAGATAGGGAAAAAGAAAGTGCCTCCCAAATTTGGCTATAGCTCTCTGTTGCTATACTCTGATAGAGTCTTACAGCCAAACCATTTACTCCTTGATCTACTCGATATTTTTTATTATGCACCTGTTGTGTACATAATGAATATCAGCTACAATACTTCTCTTCCCAGATGAGGGGCATGCACAGAGGAGATGAAGTGATTTCTAGGAATAAACTGATCATCTGGGGATCTTCACCTTGCTCCCCGTGGAGTCCCCCATCCACTGTAACTTCCACAAAGGCAGAGTTAAGTGGTCTCTGGAAGGCTGCACTGTTCTCATCCCTGAAGAAGAAGAGCCCTTCCCTCCTTAAACTGAAAAGAGCTATGTGTATATATACAGAGAAGCCAAGAAACACAGACTTAGAAACCAGAAAACTAAGTTGTGTTTTTGTTTTTTTTAAGATTTTTATTTATTTGACAGAGAGAAACACAGCAAGAGAGGGAACACAAACAGGGGGAGTGGGAGAGGGAGAAGTAGACCTCCCACCAAGCAGGGAGCCCAATGCGGGGCTCAATCCCAGGACCCTGGGATCATGACCCCAGCCAAAGGCAGACGCTTAGGGACTGAGCCACCCAGGCACCCTAACTAAGTCATTTTTAAGATCTACTTCTAGATCTTACATAACAGCTACAGAGGCTTGATATTTTCATACAAAACAAAACACTACTGTTTGCAGTCATTCGCAGGAAGAACTTTAATCTAAGTGTCTTCCTTGAATTGGCCCAGAATTAAAGGAAATGCATTTTGAACTAGATACCAATCTGGCCACGTGATTCAATGTATACAATTCCCGTAATGTGTTCCCATCAGGCACATTTGTCTCCAAATATAAACACATACACAAAAAATGTTAAAACCAAGTGGATAGAACTTAGTGATTATGGTAACCTTTGACCTTTCACTTTGCTCTTACCCTTCAATGAAGCAAATAATTGAGATTGGTTAGACTAATAATTTACGAATGATTCATAATACTTTAGGGGATAAATATAAGCAAGTTTCTATCTTGATATTAGATTTGAAAATCTACTTATCTAAATAATCAGGATATTGAAGACCTTTTATAAGGAGAATTCCATGTTCTGCACTTTTCTCAGAGTAGCCTGTAAGTTGTGCTATTGGATACGGCACTGTGCCTGTTGCTAGCCCCAGAACCTCACCTCCCCCCTACCCCAGCGCAGTGGAGGGATTGCTTAGGAGGTCACATACTGACCAGTGTTTTTATCCCATATTAAAGTCAAGCCTGATTAATATTTGTAATTTATCATTCACATAACCTTTACCTTACAAGTGAAAGTAGAGGGGGCAAAGTTGTTCATTTGTATTAGGTTTCTGACTCATCTGGGCACTGTAAAGACTATGATAAAAGCAAGCTCTTTCCTTACCTAAGTTCTTCAAGAGACACAGAGGGAGGATTATGCCAAAGGTAACTACCACCACCAGCACGCGGCCATCCACATACCAGGCTCTAAAAAAGGCATTTAAGTGGTTGGGTCATATTGTCATAGGAAGTCAAAACTTTTTCTCAAATGTAAAACTTCACAATACATTTTAATGAATTTTTACTATTATTAATTTTTACCATTAATTTCTATCATTATTCAGGTTTATCCAAACACTTTAATCCAACTACTCCCTATTTACCATCGTCTCTTTCCCAAGTGATAGAAGGGATTTTTTTTTCCCTCCCCCACCAGCTAAATGGGGCAGTCCCTGAATAATTTATGTGGTTTCAAAGCTGAATGCACACACTGCATTCTGTCAGATTACAACATGTCTTATCAATTATTTAAGGAGAAGTTCCATTTTGTTTTGCTTGGCTAATACCATTGAAAAACAAGTCAGCACAGGTAGGCATTGCTTTCTCCCTAACCTCTTGTATATGACCTTGAGTCCTGATGACAGAACACAAGGAATTCTGGCTCTTATGATTCTCCCTTGAAAGAAAACAGAGAAACTAAGACTGACAAGAACTGTTAAACCAGAGGGAGTCAAAACAACGGACGTGTCAGATGTAGCGCCAACATTTTCCAAGCTTAGCTCGATTTTTTTAATGAAGTTGGCTCATGTAAATGTTGCTCCCTTCTTTAAGAAAGAGACTAGGGTCTTAATGTGTTTGCATGTTCCACTTCTGTGTTAAATATATGTCTGTGTTAAAAATACTCTATCTTTTCTGTTCCATAGAAACTAGATATAGATTTCAGGTTCTCTGGGAGATGCAGCATCTACTGTTTGCAGCCTGACAGATAAATCTACCTTTTAAATGCTCATCATCAAATGGCTTTCCCTGCTTCTTTCATTTATATAATAACCTCAGAGAAATGTGTTGGAACAACAAAGATAGAAAAAAAAAAAAAACCAGGGGAAACTCAGGTTCCTGTAGTTTTCATAAAACAAAAACTTTGATGAGCCGCATTTATATTAAAAATATTTTCGTTATCTTACAAAAAAAGTGGTCTATAACTTACGAAAATGCCTCTTCCTTTCCCATGAGAAACTTTATGGCGGAGGGTAGCTCATTTTTTACTATGAAGAGGTAGCTCAGCATTGCTAGAGGAAAATGAGAACATTTTTAGAAAGAAGATACTAAGGCTCATGTTGCAAGCTATATAAAAGGCTACCAGCCTCTTCTTAGACTGACCTTCAATAAGACACAAAGACAGTTTTAGCTACTCAGTATACTTGGTTTTAAATAAGTGACTGCTCTCTCTGCCTTACTTTCCATGTGCCATTTTAGCAATGTGAACGATACTGCTTCCATTTTGTTAAAATTCATGCGGCCACCCAACCACCAGAATTAGAAAAGATAATAATATTCACATACTTTAAAGTTATGTATAGAAAAGCGTGTTCTTTTTACCTCCAGTGTTCTGTAGAGAGGTGGCTCCAAAGATTACGAGCTTCCCTGTGGTGCCAAAGACCTGTTCTCCCAGCTTTTCATAAACCATGCAGCCTATTTAAAAATCATAGATGAGAACACAAGAAATGACAGAGATCTAAAAGTTAAAGAAAGCCAAGATTTCCTCATCGTAGGGACTGTTCCCCAAGTTATTCTGTCTTTCTCAAAATCACATAAAAAGCCTTTTGGGCTTTACAAGTGTTAAGGTGCTGCAACCTCATGACATTTTAAAATGTCAGACATGACCACCATTTCTCCTTTTTCAGGATGGCTATGAAAGCATTACAATTCAATTATTAGGTCATAAGGCTTATTTTTAACTATCTCAAAGAGTCTTTCTACCTTACGGGGGAAGGGGGGAAATTCCTACTCTGATCTCCTTTCTCAGGTCTGCAGCATATCATTAAAGTAAAGATCTGATTTAAAAATAAAAACCCTTATGGTTGGGACAAAAGTTTCCTTTTGAATTAATTACATGAACTGATGAGGCTAACAAGGAATTTTCTTAATAACATTCCACGAATGCCTCATGTGTCCTAAACACAGTAACAAACCTACAATAGTCAACACCAGAATGTTGATTATCTGTAAAATTTAGTTCACAGATATGTAACTCAGAAAAGAAACCAATAGATAAATCTGTCAAAAGAATAATTTGGCTACAGGAAAATCCTAACGTGTTCAACTGTCTCATCTCGATAAATACTAAACTGCTAAACCATTCATTAAAAAAACATGTTTATATATCTTTATGACAGTTAGGCTCACGTTTTCAAAACTTTCACAGAAAGCAATGTGGCTTAGTCTATAATTAAAGCTTTGTTTAATCTCTCATAAGACTGGTGTTTAAACAAGACAATGGTAGATGCTCAATCTATTATAAAATGTCCCAGTTAAATAAAGTCATCTCTGTACACTAATAGTTGGCCAATGTGGTTTTAGCTAAAGTCAAAATATTACAAACAGAATCCATTTGTCCCAGGAATAGAAAATAAACACTTCAGGTATTACACTGCCCAGAACTTGGAGCCCTTCCGCAGCACCCTCACTCCCACATTGCCTCAGGCATAACATTTTCTCCTTGGAATATACACAAAAGGGAATGAAAGCACTGTTTACTTTTAAAATCTTGAAGGCTATAATATCAAAACATGGGAACCTTGTTCTGAATTTATAAAGACCGAAGGAAAAACAAGCTTTTCAAATGAAGTCATCTTAAACTAGAAAAACAGGTATAATTGGGGGTTTGCTTTAAATGGCAATGCTATTCTCTCAGTGTTCAAGATGATTTAGTGTCCATGGTGCTGTGTCTGTTTCTCTGGGTAAATACCACTATAGGTTTTTGAGGGACTGTAGATCAATGTACTCTTCAATAAGTCAGCGTCTGAATCGGGAGGGTATCACTCGTTCATAATATCACCATGCAAATCATTCCTCCTGGCTTTAACAAAACGAGACCCATTATCAACTTACCTGTTTCCTTTGAACAGATCAAAAGAAGGTTTATTGAATATATAGATAGCAGTGTCACAGAAGTCAAAAGTATCCTAAAGCAAAGAAAACAAGTCTTGTAATAACAATAAAAGAACATACTCAGACTTTACATTTTAGAAGGGCAAAGGCTTATTTATATGGCACTGGGTGTGGTGCATGAACAATCAATCTTGTAACACTGAAAAATTAAAATAAACATATTTGGGGAGGGAAAAAAAACACTGTTTGTTGGTAGCATCCAAATTTTGGAAACTATTAGTCACACCCTCTTTAAAATCTTCAATAAAAATGTTCTACCAAATAAAGAGCTGCTCATTAGAATCTGAGTAACCCTGAAAGTGCAAATCCTCTCTGTTAATTCAAAGCCTAAATAGCTCTCTGAGGTCATTTCAGTTGAGAGGACTTTCAGACAGTATTAGGAAAGAAAGCTTTTATTGTCTATGATGCACTTTCTGTTACATCTGACTGAGAAAGTGTGAAAGAGGTGTGGGACTGGGGGGAGCAGGGGCTGAGGGAGAGGCTTGTAGTGACTCTTAGGTCGACGACCATGTGACTTTAGGTAACTTGCTCAATCTCTCCCACCCCTAGATTCCTCACCTATGATATAGACACAAGCTAAATGATGTCTACGGTTCTTTTCATCTAATTACTCTGTGGCTATTTTTTAATCTATGCATTGGACCACTGAGATAACTCACTTTTTTTGCACCTGGTTCCTCTTAAAGACTAAGCACTTCTTTTAACTGATGGGAAAATTTTGACAAGCAAAATGAAAAGACTTTTTCGAATGACGAACTCATGTTTTTGTTTTGGTACATCTGGCTCATTATCAAACCCACCTCAAGAAAAAGCACAGTTAAAATGATGTGGGAGATCACATAGATTATTTCTGAATCATTTGGTTAAAACAGACTTGGTAATTGAAAATAAAGCCTATTTGCTAAAAAGAAAAATGTTCCAGTGAAAAAAGTCCCAAATGAAACCACTCACTCCCTGATGTAGGGAAATCTATCCCTAGAACAATATATAAGTGCAGTTGATCCCACATTTGAGTAATTAAGGCAATGATTTTTCTAGCAAGTGCCATTGAGAGGTACTTGGTATATCATGGGATTCTCTCTGTATGGACGCTCTCTTCCCAACCCCATCCCCCACCCCACACACCCACTGAACCGCTGTCCTTGGGCTCAGCTCAGATGTCACCTCCTTAGGTGCCTTTCCTCGCCCCAGGCAGAAAGACAGCTCCATGGTTCTCTCATGTCTAACGGTGTTTTGCTTCTCTTATATGCGATGCGGCCATAAGGAGATCGATGAGGGAGAACAGAATGGTAAACTGCAGAGCAGATGGAATGCCAGAGATTGGTCATAAAACATAAAAGAGGGACAGAGCTCAGCAGAGGTAAAACAAACACTGGGAGAAAGAACAGAAAACACTCTGGGTGAAGACCAAACTGACCAGCCAATAAATAGGGGACTTTAGGTGAAGAGATGATGATAAGGAAGTACATTCAGACATATATTGACTTAGCTAATATCTTTGAGGGGGGAGGGTGATTCAGAAGGTAAGTCCCTTATTATCTCTTCTGGCTGAGGGACAGGAGAAACTGAGAGCAGGCAATTATTCACCCATCTCATAGTTCTGAGATACGTAATGGAACCCCATTTGATATGCTCTGCCAGAGAGGAAGATACAGGACCCAACTGTGGTATTATTTTTCTTTCACCTTGTAAGAGATAAACAATATTTATTCTGAAGAAGCAAGCTTCGAATTTTGCTCAGAGTTCACTCACATTTTTAGGGACGATGAACACGAATGGGCAACTTCTACATGCACATGCGACAAGCCATAGAGGACTTGGGTGTGATGTGGCCTAGTGTGGGCTTCCAGTTGGGGACAAGAGAGATGCAAGTTTCTGCTGTTCCAGAGTGACCACGTGTCCTATTGAGTCTATTCCCCTGGGACTGACCTGGAGAGGAGAGGGGATCTTGCCACCGAGCCCCAGGCTAATGAGTAGAGAGTATGACCTTGTAGGAACTATGTGCCTGGCAGGAGGGACAATTACTAATGTTCACCTAATGATTAACCAAAGGCTAGGAGAACTGGGTACTTATTAGCAAAAGAAACATTATAAAGAAATATCCATTCCCTTAGCTAGTAGCCCCTGAGACCACGTGGCTCTTACACATGGTTGCTTCCCAACATATTCTACTGGGTCAAATCTCTTTGTAGGTGATGCTCAGCTGGCCTGTGACCCTTGGCAAGAAGTCAAGGACTTCTTCATAAATTCCTATCACCTCTTTTTCTCTTTCTGGGAGAAAAGTGTTGGTCAGAGAAGAGATTAACAGGGAGTTCATCTATTTTCTCCCCCACACTTACCAACAGCAGAGTGAGGTCCTCCCACTGTGATGAAAATGACCCTCCTACTCCCATTTTTAAGAGATATAATACTGCACCCCACACAGAAGGACCTGGAGCAAGATTCTGACAGCTTCTGCCTTTAACCACCCATCTCTGAAAACGGTCTTCTCCATCCCTCCCAAAATCTAGAGCTTCCCTTCAAACACCAAAAACTAATATAAAACAAAACCCTTTTTTCTATCGAGTCATAAGAGGCAAAATCTGTATGTAAAATTTTAAGACCCCTTTAGGCTATAAAAAATCTAGTAGTATTAATGGAATTAAAATTTAGAGACGTGCAACCTCCTTGTTTAGATTCTTAGAAACTCTAAGTTGTCTACTTGGCTATAATGATGCTAGGATAGTTTAAGGGGATCCAGGGATGTCAAAAACACAACATAATATCAGAAAGAAAGCAGGAGGAATGACTTGCGAGAATGTAATGACTTATTTGAACGTTTCTCCTGTCTTGAGCGTGATTGTACCTCTATTTGTCCAATGAGATCTTTGTACATATAATTGTGGTTTGCTGGAAGAGAAATATGCACCAGTATTCCTATGCTAAGAGGAACATGAGTGATTCCTTTCTTCATCTCATCCAGACATCATGCTCGCTTTCACACCTCTAATCACTGACGACAAGTTCTAATATGGTTACAGCAAAAGCCGCTTTCTGAAAAAGGTGTTTCAGTGGCAACTAACTCTTGGCAATAGGAACTGAGCTGTAAAGGTGCTGGTATTTTAGACTTATGTTCGGCCTTGAAGAGAAGGGGATCCAGGACTTGTCGCTGGACATGGGCACTGGGTAAGCAGCAGCAGGAGGGTTATCTAGTGAAGAATGTGGTCAGGGACTTCTGAGAACCCTCATGTTGTCAGCAACACTTGACAGGAGGTGGTGTGGGGACATCTTCCGAGAGTTTGTGTCCCCTACGGGGAAGAAGCCTGTTAGGAAACAATTCTAGACTCCAGGATCAGGGAGGGGCCTTCAGACACCGCCCTGTCCAGATTTCCACCCAGCACAAGCAACCTCTCTGCTCCATCCCACACACAGGCATCCAGGTCTGCAAAGTGTGTCACAGAGGGACACATAGGACACCCATCCTGCTTCTGGAAAGAGCCATGTGCAGGAACTGAGACTGAGCTGAAACTACCACTACCATTTCACCCTTTGGACCTACTTGAATCTACTTGAAATCAAAACCCTCTTTTGCCAAACAGTCCATCTGATGGTGCTCATTTTCAGATTGTGCCCTTTGACCTACACCTCTCCAGTTCTTCCAGCTGTCATCCTATGATGGGGCATTCGGGCTCTTTACATCTCAGTCATGATCCAGTTCCTCAACCATCCTTTGTCAGGGCTGTGTGCCAAGAAAAGCACAACACCGGTACATCAGTTTGGGTCCAAATAGCGCAAAGCATGTTAAGACTATTAACTTGAGCTGGACATCATTCTTCCTTGAGGGCAACCTATTTTGGTGTTCATTTCTACAGCAGCCAAGCCACACTTTTGATTCTTATTGAGCTTCTTTTGGAAATTCATATTAGGCTACTATTCCTGCTTCCATCCTGTGTATACTTTTTTTGAAAGGATTCTGCACTTTCCATTATATTTTATCTTTCCAGTCTTGTGATATCTTTTAAAATTATTGATCTTTTTTACTTCTGTATCAGCTGCCTCATCAAGCTTCATATCTTGAATTTGCCCTCTTCCAAGTTACTGGTTCTAACTTTGAATAGAACAAGACCCCAATCTAGAAAATGGCCCATTGTCCCATCAACTGCTCTAGCCAGAAAACTGTAAGTTACCCTTGATCGTTTATCTACTCTCTCATCCCTCATATCTAATCATTGGAAAGTGTCCTATCACTTCTCTCTCAAAAATAGTTCCTAAATTCATATGCCTTTTTTTTTTTCCCATCTCCACTGTCACTACTCTGATCCAAGTCACCATCACCTCTAATTTCTGGGCAACTGTAGTAATGTCTATCTGTCTCTCATTTCTTGCCCTCTCTGATCCATCCTCCACCCAAGCAGCCAAAACAATCTTTTTATTTCATTGCTTTATTATGTTCCTCCATTACTAACTAGATTGTAGGACAGCCCATGACAGTGAATTCAGAGCCATGGCCCATCTTAATTTGCCTATTTACATACCATACCAAACAAAGCACACAGCAGACTCTTAGCTAAGAATAAGTGAACTTACAGAATATTAGTATCTCATTTAAAAGTCATATAGGATTATGCCATGTCTTGCTAAAATTAAGATACATTCTGCTTAACACAATC
The DNA here is from genome assembly GCA_028533885.1 of Nasua narica. Classification (NCBI taxonomy): domain Eukaryota; kingdom Metazoa; phylum Chordata; class Mammalia; order Carnivora; family Procyonidae; genus Nasua; species Nasua narica. The sequence continues at coordinate 60,552,552 of CM052807.1, forward strand.
CTGTGACCTACTAGTTCACTATTATCTCAAAAGGTGCAGTTAGTTTAGCACAACTATTTAGGAAAACCCTATTGACCTCTATGGAGCAGTATTTTCTACAGTATTTGCACATAAAAGCTATTTAATAATTTGCCCTTGAATATTGCTTGAGGTCTACTTTTTACCACTTCTGAAAGCTGGGGTGAAATCTGCCCATTTCTAGTCCTCTGGCAATACTCCTGCTGTCCATGATTTCTTAAATATTTCTAACAGGGGTCCAAGATATATTTAGTGTATATGGTGCAAGAAAATTTTGGCTCCTACCTTAAACAATAACATCTAAACATCTATTTTAAAGACATTTATTTGTTATTGTTTTGAATCACACTGATAAGACTATAATTCTTTGTTCTCCCATAACTTACCCAGAAATTACAAGGATAATATTACACTAAATTTTATTTCTTAAACTACTATATGCTAATCAAATGGGAAACTGTGACAATAGAACCACACATTTAAGGTAATTGAAATGTTTTTTTTTTTTTTTTTTTTTTTTAAGTAGGCTCCACGCCCAGCGTGGAGCTCTACATGGGGCTTGAACTCACAACACTGAGATCAAGACCTGAACTGAGATCCAGAGTTGTACGCTCAACCCACTGAGCCACCCCAGTGCTCCAACAATTTAAATATTCTATGTGATTTCACAACTATATTTGGGTAAATTTATCAAATCCTATCCTTTAAATTGAAGAATTTTATTGTATATAAATTATACGTTAAAAAAAAAAAGACCAACCCCGCATCATTTTGAGGATGATGAGACTATCTTTTAAAAGCCTAGCTAAAGGGACGCCTGGGTGGCTCAGTTGGTTAAGCAGCTGCCTTCAGCTCAGGTCATGATCCCAGGGTCCTGGGATTGAGTCCCACATTGGGCTCCTCGCTCAGCAGGGAGCCTGCTTCTCCCTCGGTCTCTGCCTGCCACTATGCCCGCTTGTGCTCTCTCTGTCAAATAAATAAATAAAATCTTTAAAATAAAAGCCTAGCTAAATAACAAGAAATCATATGCCATACTCCCCACCCAGCATCAGAGCCCTTGGAAGAGGTGGAGATGAAGCAGCAGTCACCGCTGCCGATACAGAAATAGCTTTCATGGGGGTGTTCAGATGGGGGTGTTCGGGGCTGCCATGCAGGTGAGTGCTTTCAACTCCTCCAGGACCCATTCCTCTTAAAAAAGAAGAGAACCCTTCACAACCTTCCCTGCATGACTCTCCCTGTCCTCTCCCTGGCCAAAGTCTAAAGCAGCTGTCCTCAAACTTTAAGGGTATATATGACTCTCCTTAGGATCTTGTTAAATTGAAGATTCTAATTCAGTAGATGTGGGGTGGGACCTGAGAGTCTGCACTTCTCGAAAGTTCCCAGGTATTTCAGATGCCTCTGGTCCATGGACCGCACTTGGGAGTAGCAAGGATTTAAGGCTGCCAGCTCTGGCCCTGTGGCAAACAGATCTCAGTGTTCCCGTTTCTCACAACTGCTGAACTAGTGCCACCTGGCCTGCCACACTGACTGCAGCTGGGGTGCCATGCCACCATCACAGTGTGACTACCTATGGCATGGCCCCACGGCTGTCCAGGGGAAAATGCGGTGAAGTGAAGCATTTACAGCTGAATCGTTATCATTCTTATGGGAGGCTGACTGGCTCTCAGCGTCTGATCTACTTCCTTTGGTCAACTTCCTCGGGGTATTAGGGCATTAGTTACTTCACCAACATATGTATTTTAAAATTAGGGGCTCCTGGGTGGCTCAGTCAGTGAGGTATCTGCCTTCAGCTCAGGTCATGATCCTAGGGTCCTGGGATTGAGCCCCTCGTCGAGCTCCCCTGCTCAGCCCAGAGCCTGCTTTGCTTCTCCCTCTCCATCTGCCCCCCTCCTGACTTGTGCTCGCTCACTCTCTCTCCCAAAGAAATAAATAAAATTATTTTTAATGCCACATCCCTCCCCCCCACCCCAGCCATGTTTCTTTCCTTCCAAAAGGGATCTGAGGCTCACCACACTATATAATTCTTCCTCTTCTATACCCAGTTAAAAGTATAAAACATTTACCATCCTCATGATTAGAATAATCCATATAAAAACTCCCCACACTTTTTCACTAGTCATGCTTTTAACTAACATCATCTCCCACCAAACATCTCCCACCAATCCACAGCCCCTCCCTCCAAAACTCAGAGACACACAATCTGGTTGAGGCAGAATATTTACAAGAACATTTAAAATTCCAGTACAAGCCAATTGGACAAACTGTAGGAAACATACTATTTTCTGGCCAACCATCTTTCTCCAGTCCTTCCCCTCTGTTACTAGCCTCTCTTTTACTTTCTTCTACCCTTTCCCTTTCTCCAACCTTTCTTCCTGTCTTCCCCCCTCCACTTTTTTACTCATCTCTTATCTCCCCTAACTCTCTCTGCCCCTCCATCCCCTCCCCACCAACTCCTCCAAAGGGAAATATCTATATGAAGTAAGTAAGGTCTAAAAACACTGCTACAGAGAGCAGAGCACTAGCTGGGGATGAAGGGAGGTCTGGGCAGTGTGGAGAACCCAAGCGAGGATGCCGAATGTAGTTACCCATCTGCGTGGTTAAGGAGCTCAGATTTGGGGGATTTCCAGCTAGTGTGACAGAAAGCTAGTGGAGAAGGGAATTTTAGGGTGTGGGAAAGAGAGGGGGTTTTCAGGTGAAAGGCTGTGACATCTGAGCTGGACAGGAAATGAAGTGTACTTCTCCCTGAGGTTCTCAGAGACAGAGGTTCTTGGTGACATTGGAGGACAGACCGAGTGGGAGTACCCAAGGGAGGAGCCTGGAAGTGGGGGTTTTGTGGTCACAAGTAGAACGTCTGGAGGGTAACTGCAGAGGCAGGTGGTGGGGCACAGTTCCTAGCCCAGGGAAGCCATGCTAGCAGGAGGCTTAAGTGGAGGGAAAAAATAAAAGGTGACACAGAGAAAGAATCATCTATTGAATGAGAGCCCAAATGGAAGGGGATGTGCCTGAAAGGGAGGAGAGAAGGACCAAGTGTTTTGAGTTCCTAATCCATGTGAAAATTTTTAAATATTTTGGAAAAATCAAAACTCTCTTTTACACACAAATCTGTTTCCTAGAACTTTAATAGGGATTCAATATAATTAATGAATCATTTAATCAATTATCACTACCAATAAATTTAAGGTATTTTCAATAAGTTAGGCCCACACTAAACACTTCAAAATATTTCACTTATGAGTAGTACTTTTACTATTCTACAGAAAAGGAAATTGAAGTTTAGAGAGGTGAAGTATTTTGTCTAAGGTCACAGAGCTAGCATTAGAGCCCTCAAACCCTCATAGTCTGACTCCAAAGTTGTTAGCCACCCATGCTATATCGTCTGCCAAAGTCAAATGTCCACAGAGGAATGACAGTGTAAAAAGTAAAACCTAAGCAGAAGACAAATGACTTAGAATGAGATATATCACAAGGCTAACAGAGCCTGCTGTTAACAGTGAGTGAGATTTTGGGTGATTTCTTTACACTTAATTTATTTTATGCATTTTCAAAAGGTCTTTAATGATTATCTCATTTACAATAATAGTATTAAAATGAAAAATGTAAAGAACCTTTCAAACGATAGTAGTAGTATTCCAATTCTTCCTTTTGGGGAGGGAGGGGGAAGAGTTGCATTTGTTTAAACCCCAAGGTCATTAGTATAGTCCCAATTTCATTTAAGGAGCTCACAAAATACTTAAAGAAAGGAGGAGAAACATATAATTATTCAATCCCAAAGTGCATTTCCTAGTCACTAGATCGTGATTAAATTTCAGCATTCTGAAGGTCAGAGGACCAGCACACCAGGATCTGGTAGCATGCAATTATTTGTAATATTTACACATTAGAGAGTGAAAGGGATGGTTTTTAAATGCTGAGCTGGGATCAATTATTTGTACAATTCCTTCTACTTCTTTCCTTGTAGGTTAATCTTCATTTTTTGGTGCAAAGCTGCTCTTAAACTAGCCTCACTGCTGGTTAGATATTTCATCTTGTCTAATGAAAGAAATATGCCTCACTGATGATCGAATTAAATAAGATCTAGTATGATCCTAAAGAGAAAGAAGTACTTAAAAGAGGTATGCAGACAGAGCTAGAATTTTATCAATTTAGTTGATATTTCATGAGGTTAAAAAGTTAAGAGGAGGTTTGAATTTAAAAGAGGAAGTCGTACTGGTAAGAAAGAAAGCCATGCGCCACTACCACTTCCTGTTTTTGCCTGTAGTCGTTGGTAGAGGGCTGTGGGTTTTGCGGGCACTCCATTTATAACTCTTGACATGTCCTCCTTCCTCTTCTTCCACTCCACAAGAATAACTGGCTTCCTTTTTCCTCAAACCTAGATCCTTGCCTTTGAAAATGATGCCCCCTTTATCATACTCTTAAGATAGAACTCCTAAGTGACAGAAAAGTTCCACGTAACCATTAAACAAAGGAGTGTGCTGTTCTCGGTGGGTATTTTGGACTTCCACTCCAGCAGGAACGATGGAGCTGGGGCTTCATGCATACTTTCCTACTCTGTTTCCATGGTAACAATGCACACTGAAGGAGAGATGGAAGAGTTAAGAGAACTACACCATGGGCTTGTTGCCCTCCTTCCCTTCATCCCACCACCAATCACAGTGTCATCCTAGCAAGTGCCTTAGCCTCTGTGAATCCTAGCTTCTTTACCTATAAAATAAGGATGATAAATAGGGTTGTTATAGGTCCCATGGCACAGGTATACTTCATAACTTCTTTTTTCTAACTCTCTAAAAAAAATAAAAGCTATTCACAACTCACAAGCCAACAAAAAGAAGCTACAGGTGGTTTTGGTCTTTATGCTGTAGTTGGCAAACCCCTGATGTAGTTGCAGATCTGATACCACGGAACCAATGTAAAGTGAAGCTTGTGGCCATTGAACAAAGCACACCTAACTGGCCCACACAATGGCAGTTTTCCACTCTACTAAACCAATTACCACTCTGTGAGTAATGAAAGTTCAAGCTAACCTTGAAAATCCAAATTTCTGGGCTACCCTCACCTACTGTGCTGATACACACCTGGCTTACTGCAACCCAGGAAAGTGAATGAAAAGGCATTCATGCATCATGGAGGTATTAATACTGGTAAAACCTTAGGCAGTAGAATTAAGTTGCCTCTTGAAGGCTGAGAAAAACACAGTGATCCAAAATGGCGGCCATGCTGTTGTCCTTGGATAGCACCTGGGCTCCGGGACCAGATGCAACTCAGTCTACACTGAATTGAGCCAACTCCCCGTGCATGCTCTCGCGCATGGGTACAGTGCACACACCCGCGCACCTCTCCAGGGCCACGAGAATTGCTTTCTTGGAACCCCTTATCAGACACATCTTAGATGACTCACCAACTAAGCATAACTGCTCAACTTTTAAAAACAATGGGTGGGACTCATCTCCTACGCTTGCCAATCCTCTTCGTTTACAAAATAAGCACTCATTTTTAGCACAACACTAACCACTTTCCTATTTCCCTATTTCTGAAAAGCTTCTTAATCCAGTGAATTTCAATAGAGTTCAATGGCACTGCCACTGTCCTTTTTACATGTATCTCAAATGTTGGCAAGGCCAAATGTGCCATTTCTCCTCTTCCAGTATTATTATTCCCAAACAAGAGACTCTGATGCCAATGATTTTTGCTGCCAGCTGAAGGACAACAATTTTCTCTTCAGATCATTTCTAAGGAACAGTGACTATAACTCAAAGAATTTTAAAAACAAGTAACTGATTGACAAGAGGGAAGAGGAATGTGACTATACTCATGGACCTCCTCCTAGGATCACCGGAAGAGTAGGGTTTCCCTATTGACTTCCTCTTTAATCGCCTGGTTTTTAAGATCACAAAATCCAGTTTGGTCTTTCTTCAGGAGGCAAAAAACTGCCTGCTTAGGAGTGCACAGAGAAAGACAACTTAACATTTATGAGGAATAACTTGATAAATATCACACAAACCATCTCTGTTACTGCTAAGAGCAAAATTATCATCTTGGTGGGTGTGATTCAAACTTTCTGGAATACATATGAAATAACGAAGCAATGACAGTTCAGGATCATGCAGAGTACATATCTGTGAAGGAATGCTGCAATCCCACTCCAATTTAGTAGAATTTGCTAAAAAAAAAAAAAAAAAAAAAAAAAAAAAAAAAAAAAAAGATGGGAGACTTCAGAGATATGCTGAGGCAGTTATTTAATACAAACCTCTTGATATCATGAGAAGTCCTTTTTTTTTTTTTTGTGATGGGCTAATAATGATCAAATACCTACAAGATGAGAACAGGACTTAGGGCAATGTGTTGATGAACCTATGGTTCTAATTCCATTTCTGTCTCCCCCTTATGTAGACTCAACTGTAAAACCCTGAATTTAAAGAGAGAAGGCCCCTGCTAGTCTGATCTTGATTTACAGAGATCTTTAAATTCTAGATTGACCCTTACTGGCATGGTTATTTACTGGTTTGTTTGTAAACATTGTAATTATAGGTAATACGATGTTGCAGCTTTTTAGTGGTCCGCAGAGGTAAATATTAAGAAAAAGAGACATAGAATTCACCTATAATTGAAGCAAACAGTTCACCACAAAGGGAAGGTAATTGCTGTAAACTGAAAATGACAATTACGTTCCTTTTTCCAAATAGCAATTTAACAACAAATGCCCTTTTAGCAATGTAATACTAACCTCTTACAGGATTTAACAGGCTCTGAACTCTTTAGAATGTTCAAATGAAGGAGGCATTCCCAGGAAAGTAACCAAGTAACCACTTGGGGGTGAGTCCTGTGCTAACCTTGTTACTATCATTACATCTCCACAGCCCACTGAAAATTTGAGGGTGAGCTAAACCTTTCATTTGGTATTTGCACTCCGATAAGTTTGCACCAATTATGAGGGCCATTGTTTTTCCCTAAAGCCTTGTTTTGGTTTTGCAAAATCTAATTCTTAGGTATTCATTTATTCATGTCAATGAAACTTTACTGAGAATCACAGATATGCAAGCAACTGTTCTAGATCTTGTTGGGGCCGATGGGCGGGGGGGGGGGGGGGCGAATGATTTGAATAAGGAAGAATTAGACATTAATCTTGCCTTTGAAGGGCTCATAGTTCAATCAGGAAGGTAAAGGAAGATCAGGAAACAGTTCTAGAGGTGGCATCTGACTGGGCCTCACAGGCCTGTCAGGATTCAGAAGCACAGAGGTGTGTGGGAATAAGGAGGGGGAAAGGCCACGGTGACAAGGACGGGCAAGTGGCCTTTACAGAAAAGAAGGAGGTTGGTGTGGCTGAAATGGAGGCTCTCTGAAGGCAGACAGGGTTGAAAATACAGTTTGGAGTAGGTGGCACAGCATCAACCGCTTATTCTCAATTTTAGGGTCTTAAATATCAATACTGAAAATCTGCTTTTCTCAGTTTTCTGTAGGAAAGAAGGGGAAAAAAGCCTTATTGCATTGGTTTTAAATTCCCTAAAAAACAGGATTCTTTCCATTAGTGTCTTCCTCTAGAAACACATGGTAGAAAGACAATACAGAATGGAAACTTTGCACTCCCACTTCACACAGCCCTGTTGCACTCTCCTGAAATAACTACTGTCAACAGCTCACTTGTGCATCCTTCCGAATAGTCTGGGGTGTTTGCACATACACACACTCTCTTTCCTTACTCGCTTCCACCCAACAGTCAGGTTTTTTCAAACATTAATATTCTTGTGACATTTTTCCATATCAGTACGTATAATCCAGTTTACTCTTTTATATAGTTGTCTAATATTCTATTTTACAGAACTACTATGATTATTGAACCAATTCTCTAATAATGGACTTACTATTATCTGACTTTATCAGTAGTTGGTTTTTAATTCTTAACAACAACATTTAGTTAAATCTTTGGAAGGAGCTAAGTTCAAGGGCTCACGAAGACAGTGAACAGTCTTAAATAGGACACAAGGCAAAGTCAGGTGTAGATATGACACATACAAAGCAGTTCAGAAGTTGTGTTAGTTTTATGATATACTTTAGGCATGTGTTTTACTGGCTATTACCAGGACCCTGACCACCCCTGATCTACAGTTTGGTGCACTTGATATTGCAAAACTATTTTCATTACAATAAGGGCAACGGTTCTTGGTGAAACAGTAGTAACACAGTCCAGGAATATTGATGATTATACAACGTGATTTTTAAAGCTGAAATATTAACTCGCAGGTATCTATTGATAAGAATAAAATTTCTCTGGTGACGTACATTAATACTGCAAATTTGGTTTCTGATGACGGTATCATGAAAAGGCAGTGTAGTGTTTTAGATCACACTGGTTCTAGAGTCAGAAAAGCCTGGATGGAACCCTGGCTCCCAAACTTGTCAAGTTATTAGTAGGCCTCAGTTACTTCATCTGTAAAATGGAGCTAATACTTACTTCATAGTGTTAAAGGAGATTAAATGAGATCAAATGGCATCTATAATTACTGTTCAATAGATGTTAACCATTATTTGTGACTACTTAATAATTCCACAAACACGTACTATATAGTGCTACTGCGTACAAGGCACTACAAGTATTCCCTTCATATCTCTCTCAGAAACACACACATACTTTCTCTCTCATGCACACACACTCTCTCACACATGCTCTCTCTCACACACACATACTCTCTTCTCTCTCTCTCTCACATACACACACACACACACACACACACACACACAGCAGTCCTTTGGGGTTGGCACTAATTAATAAATGTCTTCTTGCATGCCACTTCTCAAATTGTATCTTTAGCTATATTATCTTTTTATCTTCACAACCAAGTGACATAGAAAATGGCAAATGAGACTCAAAAACTTCAAAAACTCAAAAAAAAGAGACTCTGGAATTGTAATAACCAAAATAAAATGTAAACATGTTTTTTCACAATTATTGTTTCAAACAGATGGTTTATAAACTCAGAGGTTACAATAAATGATCATATCTTTTGAGGTCTCAGAAATATCATCAATTACATTCTTCTTTTTCATGGTTTTATACTTAAGGGTTACATTATTAAGATAATAATAAACACTAATACCTGCCAGGAAGTTATGGAAAAATATAGAGCATTTATTTGCTTTTTCAGAATCTGTATAGTTTAATAAACCTCTCATTTACCTACTACTATGAGGAAATGATACATTCTAAAGACATTCATTTTCTATATAATGTATGCCTTTAATAGATACCTTTAGAAATGTAACTTTCCTGTTTTGGGGAGATGGTAAAGTGAAATAAAAAAAAAAAAACTCCACCATTCTTCCATGCCAAGATTTACTTTGTTTTCCTTTTCTTTTCTTTCCTTGGGGTAAGAGGGAAAACGGGATAGAGAATCATAAGCAGGCCCCATGCCTAGCGTGGAGCCCTACTCAGGGTTCAATCTCATGACCCTGAGATCATGACCTAAGCTGAAAACAGGAGTTGGATGCTTAACCCACTGAGCCACCCAGGCGCCCTGCCAATATTTACTTTTGATGTCACTTTGGCCATGATGGAGTTACAGGGGAGCTATGTTAAAAAAAAAAAAAAAATCAGTGATAGAAGAGGGAGTTACAGTGGAAGAGTTTTCAGCACCCACTGCCTTTTCCTTCGATCCCCAACCTTAGGAAACCTCAGTTCAATGGGTGCATTTTACCCTGAGATACTTGTGCTTCAGCATATCCCCAAATTGCTGCCTCAGGGTATAGCCCCATTTTCTTTCGAACAGAGAACACAGACTGTCAGAACAATTGTAAGCTGAGGATTCCCATTCCCATACTTCCTGTTCCTCAGATGGAATTACAGGGATTCAAAATTCAGGAAAACACAAAACCTAAATGCATTCTTCCAACGGGGCAGAGGTTCCCCAAATCCAACTGAATCAGATGTGTGTTAAACAGAGATGACAGCCATTATGGTTGGGTCAAAAAAAAAAAAAAATGAGCCCCAAATTCATCCAAGAAAAAGAAATCACTCCCACAAGTTTTCGGATGACCCCAGTGATGAGTTCCGCACCCAGCCTCAGGGAGACTCAGAGGAGCCTTCCCAGCTGCTTTTCTAAAGACGCTTGGACAGGCTTGGACTCTTTTTCCGTGTTGGCTAATAGGAGTCTGGAACAGGGCCCTGTACCAGATGAAATACCTTGATCCTGCCAATTGCTTCTTGGCTTTGAGCAGCTGTAGGAGCAGCTGGTTTTACAACACACAGAGTGAGTCCTTGTTCTAAGGTAGGAGAGTGCTACATTTTGTGAAAAGCTTATAAGTTTGGGTCTTTATACAGCTACCTTCACAAGCTTTCACCTGATGATTTGGTGTGTGGTGCTTGCTATTCACACATCGTGCAAGTAACCACACAATTTATAAGAGTTTTATGCAGGGCAGTCTTCCGACAACTGTAAGTGTCAAGTTTATTCAATTCTTCGCTTCAGTCAGAAACTGAATAGTCATGAGACAAGAGATCAATTATCCCTGAGTCACTGTAATTAAAAATCAAATGAATTCTAGGAATGGTAGATTGAATATAAGAACTTACCCTTGCTCCCTCCTAACCGGAGAGGAGACAATAAGCATAAAATTTCAGAACTGGAAAGTAGAAAAAGGTGAACCTTAAACTGGCAGTGGAGAAAGCCAAGACCCATCCAATTTTCACCACACAATTCCCAAAAGGCCCCAGTGGCATTACTGGAAGTAGGGAACAATGGAAAGGATGAGCTAAAATAAAGGGGATCCTCGAGAAATAGCTAGATTCCCCAGACCAGGCACCTACTCTGTAAAACTGAGTGGTTGCTCCTCCCCCTTCTGGCAAAAGACATATATCTGAAGATACATTCTCTGTAAAGTATAAAATACAGGTCTCTGGGTGAGGGACCCAGCACAACTTGTGCGGGGGAGTGGGTACTGCCCGGAAAACTGGGATTGGATGAACACATGCCACTGAGATATCCACCCCAAACTGTGCCCCCAACCTGGTTCCCAAAAAGATGGCAGCAATGTTCAGACCCTCCAGGCAGGTGACTGGAAGATGCTGGGTGATCCCAACAGCCAAAGAGTAACTGACACTGCTGGTTCCCCAAGTAAAGGGCTGGTGACACCACCTTACGTGAAGCTCTTGCCAACAAGCCCCACTCAAGTGTAGCAGGCTTAAATTGGTCTTGTTTTTTCCATCCCTTACTTTTGAATATAACAGACCAAGAAGGACCACCTGATCTTTCAGGAAAGATCCTAAAATGAAAGCTAGAGTCCAAAAGCAAACAAACAAAAAAATCAACTTGCACTAGAGGGATACAGTCAGCAGAATTCAGACTGTTGGAAACTCTATAGGACAAATGGCCCCGTTTCTTCAACACAGAGATTGCATAGGAGAAAAGAAGAGAAAGAAATGGGAGAACCTACAGCTTAAAAGAGATTAAAATACATATCAGCCAATTGCACTCTATGGACCTTATTTGAGTACGGATATGGAAAATCCAGTTGTTGTTTTGTTAAAGAAGATAAATAGGCAATTCAAATATTATTTGGATATTTGATGATATTAAGGAACTGTTGATAATTTTTTAGGTGTGACATATTATGGTTATGTTATAATAACCCTTATATTTTAATGAGAAATACACTGAAATATTTATGGATGAAATGATATTAGAGCTGGGATTTCCTTCGAGACAATCCAAGTAAGGGGAATGACAAGTAAGGCCATGGGATGAAGGGAACATGGGAATCTTTTATACTCTTCTTCCCACTTTATGCTTGAAATTTTCCATAACAGAGAAAAACTATCACTCAAATCCTTAGAGAAAACACTGAAATCATAAAACAAAATAATACAAGAAAGGAACATTCCAAGAATTTTTAAAAGCTCCTGTAAGTAAAAAATAATAATAATAACAGAAATAAAGCATTCAGTAAAGAGCTGAGGGAAATTGAGGACATGTCCCAGAAACTACAGTGAAAAATTATAGAAATGAAAATAAAGAATAAAACTGGGAGGACAAATCCAGAAGGTCCAAAATCCGGGGAGCAGTTCCAGAAACAGAGAAAAGGGAAAGAAGAGGAGGGAATTCATTGACACAATACTGTGTACAAAAACACCCCCAAACTGAAGACTATGAACTTTTAAAAGAAAAGGAAGTACCAACAGCCTGTCACAGTGGATGATAAGGGCCCACATCAAGACACATCACTGTAACACTGAAGAACATGTGGAACAAAGAGATTAAACAGATTTCCAGAAACAAAACAGAACAAAAAACAAAAACCCTGGCTATATAGAAAAGATCAGGAATCAGGAGGATAGGGATTCACAACAGAAGAAACTAGAAAGCAATGAAGCAATACCTTCAAAATTCTGAAGGTTATTAATAATTCTGAAATTATTGCCAATATAGAGTTCTATATCCAGCCAAACTGCTAATACAGGATGCACATAGGATAAAAACATTTTGCAGACATGAAGGCCTCGGGAAAACTTATTTCTATTCATCTTTTCTCAGCAACAAAAGCAAGGAAGTAAATCCAGAAAAAGGAAGAAATGGAATATAGGGGAAATAGGGGATCTAGGAGAGAAGAGAGGCAAATGTGATTCCCAGAGAAGGGGATTCCCAGAATGGTGACAAAGAGAGATTTCAAAATAAAAGTATGTTCCCTCTGCCTCAGTTCCCTTATCTGTGAAGGAGAGAACTAACACTAGTACCTATCTCAGAGACCTGCAAGGATTCAGCATAAAGCACGTAGAGTAGTACCTCGTACAAAGTAAGAGCTACAAGAGTTACTATGGTTACCATCACCAAAGACTTGACTCTTCAACTACTTAACATAGAACTAACTAATACTGTGATAATAAAAATAAATACATCAGTATAAAACACATTTCTGAACCAAACATTTTTCCAGCTTAGGAATAACTGAAAATAGTCACAGAATCATAGGGTTTCAGAGGTTGGCACAGTTCTGAGATTTTCTAGTGCAATTTCCTTATTTTACAGAGTAGGCAATTGCAGCTCAGAGTGGCTAAGTAACTTGCTTAAGGCTACACAGCCATTCAGAAGAGGAGTTGGGACTAGCAGTCAGGTGTCTCCAGTCACTGCTCTGAAAATCCCAAGTGCAGTGACCCCATGGTATCCTCAGAGGGTCAGAGTTCCACACATACCAAAAAAGTCACCATAGAAATATTTTGTCCAACTCTAACCTTTCATCCTAAAACCTGGCACTTGGCTCAAGATATACATAAAGAAGAAGGCCACACAAAATGATCCACCCAGCACAATAAAGAGAAGAGGCTAAGTTGGGTTTACAGAGTTTGGGTGGAAAAAATGTATTGAATTCACTGTCCTAAACAGAGTTTTAATTCTAGGAAAGACATGTCTAGTGCCTTTACATGTAAGAGGAAGAATGTTAATCCCTCGTGCTACTCACCAATATGGCCCAGCATGGATGGACTGGATAATGATCCCTGGGTAATGAAATGGGTAGCAGTGTACTTTCATCAGTTTTCTAAGTCTTTCTAAAGGGATATACACAATTTGTAAGAGTACTAGCCATTCTAGTCACTCTTCCAAGGAAATGATGCTCCCATCTCAACGACCCAGCAGTGAAGACTACTGAGTAAGACCAATGAAGAATGTGAGTGTAATCTAGGGGGAATAGGCTGGAGAAGAGAATTTCCTCCTTGCCTCTTCAGGCAAAACACCACTGATACTCTGTAAAGGTTTGAAAGGGGAATCAGGCTGGGTGAGAATTTTCCTGGTATAAATTCTATGACCTGTTTTCATCTTGTTCCAACTGAAAAGAAGTTGTCTGTACATCTGCAGAAAGTCCCATTCAATAGTTCGAGGAAAAGTTACTTAAAAACAAAATTGCCTATTTTCTTTTAACTAACTCTCAGAGGAAAAGCACATGCTAATTTCTCATCTGTGCTTCTTGGCTATTTATTACAAACAAATTTGCAATTACCTTTGGATATAGCACATGTTCCATTGCAATCCAAATACCAAAGTGGTGAGTGGCTGGATTAGACACCTCTAAATAATTTGACCTTTTAGCTGAGATTTAAAGTGACAGGTCAAGAATCCAAAAATACCAAAAATCTTATTTTGAAATTTTTAATCCTTTTGGTGTTTTTGGTGGATAAAAAGATTTTCTCTTTCCCCTTTCTTATAAACATTAGGTGCAACTTGGAAAATCATTCCAACAAGCAATATAAAAGTATGTACTCATAACCAAGTCAGTAAAAACATAAAATGAAAACTATTTAGAAATATTTCCAATTTCTTCTGCATATGAACAGGAACATACAGAAAATACAGTTTTAACATGGAAAGTACTGCAATGTCAACACTCACAGAAAAAGTAGGATTCCGGTGTTTGCCAGGGCAAAGGCGAGTCCCAAAATCCCACTACCCATAATGGCGTTGCTTAGGTTAAAAACAGACATGCCTAAGGAGGTTGTTCCTGGAATCTAAACAAAGAGACAAACATAAGCAAAACAGTCCCCAAGAAAGTTCATTATGCCAAAGTCTTTAAAGCACTATTAGGAACCAGTGCGGAAATAAAATTCAAGAAATACTTCCTTAGTTGTCTAGTTATTTTTTAAAATGGGTTTCAGGAGAAAATATATAGGATACCCTGGTGAATATAAATAGCTTTCTTTTGGTATTATGCTACATGAATTAAAAACATCTGTCACAATTTATGTGATTAAAACAAACAAGCATACTTTATTATAATGACACTTACATATTCATCACATTTCTTTTTTTCCAAATGGCTGTTAGTGAGACTTCTTCTACTCTCGCGGTCAGAAATAAACTTGCTGTAAAGACATGTATAATAATTTAACTTCACGATAATGATTGAAGCTTAACATTATTACTTATCAAAACATCACACATGAAAAGTTATCAGTCAGTTCCTTAAGCGTTCACAGCCAGATTCAACCACCTTTCTGTTTTGTTTTGCTTTTTTTGCTAGGATTCGTTGTCTCAGCTCTCGTTTTACCAAATAAGCTCTAAGTGCTCCAAGGAACAGATACTTTGCTTCATTTGTTTTTCTACTCCTCATCCTACTTGGTAGAAACCACTGCTAATAGTAGGTGTTCATCTTGAGATGAAATGAAAGACAACTGTAAATCAAAAAGAACAATAATCTCAAATCATTTCAATACTGGTCGATTAAAAGACTATATGCAATGTTAAGTTAACTTTTACAGAGAATTTTCACTCACTGAAAATTCGATAACGTCAAGAATACTATAAAGAATCCTGGAAACAGGCCTCCTTCTGGGCTCACATCCCTGGCGTGCAAACTTAGTAAATAAGCATTCCCTCTCTGCTGCAAGAAAGAAAGTAACTCTTTCCACATCAGACATTCCTTCGGCAACTGCTATCTCAAGTCAGCAGGCCAGGTGATGAGGGAGACATGGGGATGCATAATAAGTGACGCAGACGCTTGGCCAACACTAGGCTATAGGAGTTCAGGCTAGGAGATCATGGTGGGGGAAGGCAGAGCATATAGTCCACAGTTGGGGGCAGAGCTATAGGGCTTTAAGAAAGTGTGGCACTTAGAACTTGAGCTCGAATCCTCACTAGCTCCGAGGCTTGATGCATGCTGCCTCAGTCTTCTCATCTGTGAAATGGGAGTAACACTATTAGATTATCTCATGGCATCACTGGGAGAATTAAATAAGACAGTATGTGTAAAACATCAGTACAGCTCCAGGCACGGAGCAGCAGTCTAGATGTTAATCACTCCTCTCCACGGGGGAGGTGGGACTGAAGTTGGGATGGGAACGATTTAGACAGGCTGCATGAACTATATACAGACAAAGAAGCAGGAATCCAGAAAGCTCAAAGAACCATCAAATGTTTTCAGATTAATATGAGAACTTTATGGCCTAAATTCCTAATTTAAAAAAATTCCCAAAATATTAAAAAAAATAAACCTTTTAATAAAAAAAAAAAGGTGGGGCACCTGGGTGGCTCAGTTGGTTAAGCATATGTCTTTGGCCTAGGTCATGATCCTGGGGTCCTGGGATCAAGCCCCACACTGGACTCTGCTCAGCGGGAACCCTTTTCTCCCCCTCCCTGCTGTTCCCCCTCCTTGCACTCTCTATCTCTCTCTCTCCCTGTCAAATAAATAAATAAAATCTTTAACAACAACAACAAAAAAAAAACTTGAAAAAAAAAAATTCCCCGGGCACCTGGGTGGCTCAGTTGGTTGAGTATCCATTTTTGATCTCCCCAGCACTGGCTTCCACATTGGGTGTGGAGCCTAGCTTAGTTAAAAAAAAAAACAACCCGGGGTGCATGGGTGGCTCAATGAGTTAAGCATCTGCCTTCAGCTCAGGTCATGATCCCAGGGTCCTGGGATCAAGACCCTCATTGAGACCCTCGTCAGGCTCCCTGCTCAGAGGGAGTCTGCTCCTCCCTCTCCCTCTGTCCCTCCCCTCGTCTGCCTGTGCTCTCTCTCAAATAAATAAATGAAAACTTTTTTTAATAAATAAAATCTTTAAAAGAAATCCCCATTAACAAAACAAGTGTTATTTTCAAAGAAAAGTCCATTCATAGGTAAACTGCTACATGAATTAGTAAGACATGTTAGGGATGCTTTTTAGCTCTTCTTTTGAAAATTTAATTGTCCAGTTTGGGCAAAAATTAGTCACAGTGAATTTTTCACTAATAAATATAAAGCCATTTTAATTGGACTATTTTAAAGAAGCAGGTATCTTAAACTGTACACTACATTTTTTTTTAAAGATTTTTTATTTATTTATTAGAGAGAGAGACTGAGAATGAGAGGAGAGAAGGTCAGAGGGAGAAGCAGACCTCCCGCAGAGCCGGGAGTCCGATATGGGACTCGATCCCGGGACTCCGGGATCATGACCTGAGCCGAAGGCAGTCGCTTAACCAACTGAGCCACCCAGGCGCCCCTGTACACTACATTTTTATCTGGTGTTTTGAATGATGCTATACTTCACAATAAAATATTTGTAAATAAAAGATATATCTCATCAACGTTGGTTTAATTTAGCTACCTTCTTTGTCTTTCATCCAAGAAAGACTTCTCCCTTCTCCCAGCTTCTCCCTAGCAGTACTTCTCCAAGTTCGCCTTCTTTTGCCAGGATAAACTAAAGACAGGCGATCTACATGCTACCAAATTCCCCAGGGGCCATCACCTCATATAAGCCGCACTATCTGTGGCTTATCCCTTCAGCATCTGCCTGTGCCTGCCACCTGTCCAGCTAGAGGGCTAAAGGAAGTAGAAGGCAGCCTTTGTCTCCAGAAATGCAGGAGAGACTGTGCCAGCTAAAACCAGAGGAGGGAGGTCTGCCTGTGCGAAAGGGAGATGAGATAAGGAATCCAGAGAAGGAAAAGCCTCTTGTCTTGGTGGGATTAGCCAGAGGGAACTTCAAGGCAGAGGCCTGAGAAATACTATTCCAGGTTCTTAGCAAGAGAATGACCTAGGGAAACCAGTATCTTTGGAGACCAACCTGGCAGTGGTAGAGCATTGCTATTGCTATTAATGATTGGCGTGGCCCTTCTTTTGCCTTTAACATTTTTTTTTAAGATTTTATTTATTTATTTATTTATTTGACAGAGAGGAGAGAGATCACAAGTAGGCAGAGAGGCAGGCAGAGAGAGAGGGGGAAGCAGGCTCCCTGCTGATCAGAGAGTCCAATGTGGGGCTTGATTCTAGGACCCTGAGATCATGACCTGAGCCGAAGGCAGAGGCTTTAACCCACTGAGCCACCTAGGCGCCCCGCCTTTAACATTTTTTTAAGATTTTATTTATTTATTTAGAGAGAGAGAGTGGGGGAGGGGCAGAATGAGAGGGAGAGGGACAAGCAGACTCCCCACTGAGCACAGAGCCCAACATGGGGCTCAATCCTAGGACACCAAAGTCAGGCGCTTAACCCAATGAGCCGCCCTGGTGTCCCTGCTCTCATTTTAAATCTTTACACAGAATTGAGGTTTACAGATCTGGCTGAAGAGGGGCCAGGGAAAGCTGTCTTCCTTTTTCACACAGACAGCCCCCTAAAAAAATGTGGGTGCTGAACTTGCCAGGATGAAAGGGGCTTGCATTTAGTGTTGCTATTAAATAAAAGACTGTATTTAATCAGGCTAACTTTAACAACCAACTCAAGTCTAACCAAATCTTTATTCAGAATGTCCCCCATTTGTTTTTCTTGTGGAAGGACTTGCTTTCCAAAAAGCACTTCCATTATTTTTAAATCAAGAGAAAAGCCCCAACATGTTCAAGGAAACCAAACAGAACACCAATAAACTACCTGTTAGGGCAGATCCACGTTCCCAGCCCGGCAGCTCGCCTCAGAGTCCGTGGCGGAGGACTGGTGGGCAGAGAAGAATGGGACGCAGGCACTGTGACCCCGGGGGCATTTACTAGGGTAAAACATTGTGCCACGGAAAGGGATAAAGAATAAAGTCCCCGATAAAAAAAAAAAAAAAAAAAAGAATAAAGTCCCCGCATGATTGCCAGGGCTTTCCTGCAGAATTTCTGCAGAATGAGAATAATGAATGTGATTTGCAGAGCTGTGGTAATAAGTAACCATTAAAAAGCACATTAAAAAACACTGTGTGTCAGCTGCCTCCCTGATTCTGCCTCTTCTGGGGTGCTTTCCGCAGCCTGGCTTAATAGGTTTTCCCCTAAATCTTCACTGGCTCCCCCACGGAAAAAATTTCAAGTACAGATTCCTTACCCTGCAATTCCAGGTGCTGCTTAATTTAAGGTTGTCTCAATGTCCCAGTCTTAGCTCCCCCTACTCCTCAAAATGATCTTCGTTTTGGTGAGAATGAGACAAGGCAGGCCAGGACGTTCTGCACTTCACCCCAAACCTTAACTACTAACAGCCTACCGTTGGCCAGAGCCTTCCCAGTAACGCTAACAGCCAATGAACACGTATTTTGTATGTCATATGTATTACAAATTGTTTTCTTACAATAAAGCATGCTAGAGAAAAAACATTATTAAGAAAGTCACGAGGAAGAAAAAATGTATTTATATTACTGTCCTGTATTTACTAAAAAAAAAAAAAATTGGACCTGTGCAGTTCAAGCCCATGTTGTTCAAGGGTCAACTATAGTAGGAATCCACTCCCCGCCTTGAGACACCCTCCATCCTCCTCTCAGCCAGGGCCATCCTGCCAGTTGAAAGCCCTCATCTTCCAAGAGTCTTCTTATGCTCCGGTCTAAATGGAGTTTTCTGACTCTGACCTATTTACTATTTTTCTGTGGCAGAGAAGGCATCATGAGGTCATTTTGCATCCTGAGTGGTTATGTGGTGCCCACACTCGCCCTCCTTCCTACATGTCCCTGCCCATGCACCCACAACTCAGAGGACCCTCCTTAACCTGAATATGCCTCTTCTTTTTAGGAAGTATGGAGTCGCTTAGGCTGCAGGGAACTCTAGCTCAGTAAGAACAAGGTACTTAAAGAAAGCCCTCTTTATTCTCTTTGTGTTGTTCCAAATTTTTCATCTCTTTAGTCTTCATATCTCTGCTTTGTAGTTCTGTAAAGTTTTTTTTTAAAAAAAAATAAATAAAACTATCCTTTTTTGGAATGGAAAAGTCCATTTAAAATAACTAGGTTGTGCAGCTTATTATAAGGTTCCATTATCTCACCATTTAAAAAGTGCAATTCCATGCTAAAAAGCATTGACCTCTGGCAAAGAAATTGAAATAAAATTTGTCTTTATTGACTAAAAAAATGGGCTGTGGGCAAGGGTGCCTTTGACATGTAGTCTTAAGTGATAAAAGTGTTATTAAAAAAGAGTTTCCAGGGGCGCCTGGGTGGCCCAGTGGGTTAAAGCCTCTGCCTTCGGCTCAGGTCATGATCTCAGGGGCCTGGGATCAGTCATGATCTCAGGGGCCTGGGATCGAGCCCCACATAGGGCTCTCTGCTTAGCAGGGAGCCTGCTTTCCCCTCTCTCTGCCTGCCTCTCTGCCTACTTGTGGTCTCCTCTTGTCAAATAAATAAATAAAATCTTTTTAAAATAATTAAATAAATACATAAATAAATAAAAATTTAAAAAATTAAAATAAAAAAGAGTTTCCACAGGGTCGGTCTGTACCTACAAAGCAGAATTCAACCAACTCTTAGGTAGCCAATTGTTCTGTGCACAAAGCAAAACAAAACTTACAGTGACTGTCGTGGTGACCTTCAACAGACAAAGCCTTGAAAAGGATGTAGGCGTTAAACAGAGTTAGTGTGAAAGGAGGCGAGAAATATAGAACAGTCATTTAAAACCAAAAATAAATCAACAACAACAACAATCCAATTAAGGATGGGTTGTATGATAGGAAAATAATCTTCCTATTGTAATCTCTACCAATCAGGTTCTTAATAGATTACAGTGTTTCATTTGAGGATTCATAAAACAAAAGAGACGAGTGCTTGAACTTGAATGACCTTTGGTAGTTCTTTCCCTGAAATCCTAACACTCTACTAAAAAGGAAAAGGAACAGAGAATAGGAGGAAAGAAGCAAATAACGAAGAGATTGGAAAACATGAAAGAATGAAAGAAGCAAGGCACTTGAAGAGAAGACACTCAGATAGCCAACAAACATGTGAAAAGATGCTCAACATCGCCAGGGAAATGCAAATCCAAACCACGATCAGATATCACTTCACACCTGTCAGAATGGCTAAAATCAAAAACACAAGAAACAATAACTGTTAGTGAAGATATAGAGATAAAAGAACTCTCGTGCAGTATTGGTGGGAATGCAAACTGGTGCAGCCACTCTGGAAAACAGTCTGGAGGTCCCTCAAAAAATTAAAAATAGGGTTACCATATGATCCAGTAATCCCACTACTGGGTATTTAACCTAAAGAATACAAAAACACTAATGTAAAAAGACACATGCACCCCCTATGTTTATTGCAGCATTATTTATAATGGCCAAATTATGGAAGGAGCCCAAGCATCCGTCCATAGGTGTATGGATAAAGAAGACAAGGTACAAACATACCATGGAATATTACTCAGCCACAAAAAAGAATGAACTTGCCATTGGCGATAACACAGATGGACCTAGAGGGTATTATGCTAAGTACAATGTCAGTCAGAGAAAGACAAATACTGTATGATTTTACTCATATGCAGAATTTAAGAAACAAAACAAATGAATAAAGGAAAAAAAAGAGACAAAAAACAGAATCTTAACTACAGAGAATAAACTGATGGTTTCCAGAGTGGAGGGGGCTGGAGGGATGGGGGAAATAGGTGAAGGGGATTCAGAGTACACTTATCTTGATGAGCACTGAGTAATGTATAGAATTGCTGAATCACTATATTGCATACCCGAAACTAATATAACGTTGTATGCTAACTATACTCGAATTTAAAAAAAAAATTTTTTTTTTAAATAAAGAGAAGGCTGGGAGGTAAACAAAGCCTTACTTGACGGGTAAACTCTACTGAAAAGAAAACAGACTTTAATTGGAACAGGAGCCATTAAAGCAAGGAAAGACTTTTCTGACACGAAAACTGAAGATAGGAAGTAGTGGAAACTTCTGCCTTAATGTGTAGAAAAGATATTACATTTTCAAAGATCCTTCCAAGTGATACAAATTTAGTACATAAATCCTGAAAGATATAGAGGGACCAAAACAAGCACACAGAGGCTGCTGAGGGTATGGTTATAAAAGCTGCCCCAGATCCTTTCAAGAAAAATTTTAATTGAAAGACCCTCAAATTTTGTTAGATGCTTCTGGGGTCATAACAACACTAACTCTACATAGAGATGAGAACAAGAGTAGACAACATGCATGAATATTTGCACGGATATTGTTAGGATAATCTACTAATGTTTCAACAACTTTAATATTTCAACAGCTTTAAGGTAACAATACCAGCAACCATCCAAAAGCTAAATCGATACTGTTATTCTTTGGGGTGGAGGAACACAGAAGTGCTTCCCAAAGAAAGAGGGTTGCCCTACTATTGATACAGACTTTCCTACTTTTTTGCTAAAAGGATTACTATTACCAGACACTCTGCCAAGTACTTTACATGGATTTTTCTCATCTCTTTCCACAATACTTACATGTGGTATTGTATACCATGTACTATTATTAGTTCCATTTTAGAGAACTTAAGTAACTTGACCAAAGTTACATTGCTAAAAACTAAACTGCTGAGCCAAGATTTGAACCTGAACTTGCTGGAGGCAGAGCCTGAATTCTTAACCTACGAACAGCAGAACAGTATTGCATTAATATTCCCCAACAATCCCATGAGGCCAATTACTATTATTATCCCCATCTCACAGGGATAGAACTAAGGCTTAAAGCACGAGATCACAGAAAATCTATTGATCGAGCCAGGATTCAACTCAACTCTAAATCTAAATCATGCACTAATGGTTCCATGTCTGTGTGTGTGTGTGTGTGTGCACGCGCGCGTGTGCGCGCGTGTGTCTGTCTGCCTGTCTCTCTCTTTCTCATTTAGCAAATATTTTGTAACATCCATTCTGCACCAGGCACTCTTCTCATATCATTACAAGGTACGAGAGATATAAAGATGATTAAGATGGCCCTTTCTGCCAAGAAGCTCACATCTCGAAAAAGAGCCTAGAGCTTGCTACTCTAAAGTGTGGTCCCTGGATCAACAATATGGGCATCACCTAGGAGCTGGCTGGAAATCAAAATCTCAGGCCCCATCCCAGCCCTCCTGAACCCAAATCTGCATATTCACAAGGTTTCCAGGTGTTTTGCTTGCACATTAAAATGTCAGCAGTGCTGGCCTCGTGGACATTTTGAAAGGTGTTGCTGTTTCAGGTATAGATTTCCATGACTACAACCCAAAAATTAGGGCATGAAATAAAACAACTGAACTGGAATAAGGGCAGGAGTCCTAATACCCACATGGCTCTACTCTATTTTTAACTAAACTTAAAACGATGATTCTGATAGTATCCTAGTGGGGAGTTTCCAGGCAAAGCTATCAGTTACATGTCAGGTAAGCAAAGATCAATATTTGCTTTCAACAGTCTCCCTGGCTTCCTAAAAAGAGGCGCTGTGACCTAAAAGTTCACTGCTCTGGCAGAGGGCTCTGTTAGATTTCTATAATTGAGCCTACTTTCCTCGCACCCACGTGAAAAAGCCACAAGAAGAGGGAGAGGTATTTAGGTGTAGCTTCTGCAGGAATCATATAGGGGTCTTTTTTTGGTCTTTTTCATTTGCCCGTTTTGGCTTCATGTTGTCACATGCTGTTTTTAATTTGAATTGTCCTAGAGCCAGAAAGGAAGCAGGATTCATGAACTGTGTCAGGGAAAGAGATGCATCACTCTGTATTTGCAGTAGCAAAACCAGATTCCACAAAGCAAGTGGTCAACGCCCGCCAGGGCTCCCGCTGTCCCTGCTTACTGCCTTAGTCACAGTCTGGGAGGAAGTGAGCTCACCCAGGCAAGGTGCCCAAGCCACAGGCAAGAATGGGTGCTTCCAGCTATTGCAAGCTGTAATCTCCTCAAAAGCCTGCCATTCTTAGTTTAGTAAGTACACCTTTTAAAGATCACGTTCAGATTCTAAACGGAATAGTATAATGACTCATTTTAAGGTCCTCAAAGGTTTGCACTGCTTCAGGAATGAAGCTCCATTATACAACCAAAATGTCCTACTTGTGAAATGGTTAGACGCCCATCCCCTGTTAAGTGGAGGTCAGCAGTGACTGCAGAAAACTCTGGGTGTACAGAGCTTAAGATAGCACTGGTATTTTAATAGAATTAGTAAAGACTCTCTTTTTCTTTGCTTTGCTTTTTTTTTAGATTTTATTTATTTATTTGAGAGAGAGAGAGAGTGAGAGAGAGCATGAGAGGGAAGAGGGTCAGAGGGAGAAGCAGACTCCCTGCTGACCAAGCAGCCCGATTCGGGACTCGATCCTGGGACTCCAGGAGCATGACCTGAGCTGAAGGCAATTGCTTAACCAACTGAGCCACCCAGGCGCCCCAAGACTCTCTTTTTCATCCGTGTTCCAGCATTATAGATGGAGGCACCAGGGTAGAGGGGAAAGACAGGCATTTCTGACAGACCTGTGTGTGCCCTTGGGGAAGTTATTTTATTTTTCTGAGCCTCAGCTTATTTGTAAACTGCATTTTTAAATTCTCCTTATTTGCAAAAGAAAGCTTTACATGTCATAAGGGAAAATGTCAATATATGTAAAAAACACCTGACATTCAAGAAATGGTATTCACTATGGATAATTCCTCAGAAAAGGTACAAGAAGCGAATTTGGGTCCAACCATAAGACATATCCCAACACAGTCAGTGGTACTTGGATGATAATGAGGAAATGTCTGAGTGGCACACTTTACCTCTAAGAACATTTAAGGAAGGGAAAAGGGAGGAGAAGAGGCAGGGCTAGAACTCGCGTCCATAAATGACAGCCCCCCAGTCCTCTGCTGGATCTCCACCTGCACACCACAGCAGAATGGACAGCAGATTTCCAGAAACAATTTCCACAAAGATGCATGGTTAGCTGACATATGTTTCCCAATTTCCTTCTGACCACTCCCCAGATGTGTACATCATTGGTGTTCTCATAAGTAGTCCTGTCTACTCCACTCTCTTCCCCTGGCCTTTTAGAAGACTACATGCTTTCCACAAACCACATCACCAAGTCCCAAGCTGGAGAGCTTCTTGTGAAATGACTCCCATATGCTGGCTACAAAATCCACATGTCAGAGAATGCCCCAGATCACTTAAAAAAAAAAAAAAAAAAAAAAAGATATTGGTCCTACTCTTCTAACTTAAGTAACACAGGACCCAAGAGTTGAAAGGACCTGCTGAGGTCACGGCTGGGGCCGAGAGCTTCGAGGGCAGACTTTTCCCACCTGCCTCCCACCTCCCACCTCCTCCCACTCATGCTATCTTTTCTTTCTGTTTCATGTACTAAGTCTCTACTACTGTTTCTCAAGAGAGCCACTGGGGCCCAACTCTGGTTATTACTATTTAAAATCCACGTTACAAATGATGATTGTAATGCTGTATTGTAGTTTTGAAATGGGATCATTGACAAAGGGGGTGTTGACTGTTGGTGAGTGACAATGTGGGCGAGGGCAGATGACGGCAGGGCACGCTCACATTCGGCATGCAGCGAAATTCCAGCAGTCTGTCTGATTCACAAGCACAGAGCTTTTGAGAAGTTAGGGCTGGTTGGGGTCCAGTGTATTTATATATTTTTATTAGACTCAATTGAAAGATTTGAAAGGATGAATAAATTAGTTTCCTATTTGCTTCCTCTGCTATTGCAGACTGGGCCCAACAGATGTCACATAAGAAATTCAAATTACATCTTCAAATGGAGCATAACTTTAGTAATGAATAATTCAGGAGACTAACCGAAAACCAGAATAATATTTGAGAGACATTTCTTTCATGGGCTTGAGAGCGTTAGCGGAAAAATACTCACCTATTTATTTGACCATTTTCTACTTCAGTGAAATCATTGGAATCGTTGCTAATGTTATCGTCCTCGGGCACTGTCATGTTCTGCAACTCCGTTAATTCGAGTCCACTTTTGAAATGCATCATGTTTACAAAGTATCCGGAGTCAAAAAATTAGTCCAAATTCTGCTGAGTGTATTACAAACGGATAGCAGCAAAAATATAAGCTTGACACCCCTAGAACACAACACAACGAAAGCTAATTAAACACACGGCTATCACCACCGATGACAGATAAACTATTACAAGTAAACAAAGAGTTAGCTTCCCGATAACGTACGCATTTTGCCATCCAATGCATTAAGGCGATCTTTGTACATCAAGTTATGGAGGCTTATCTCTAAATTTTATGCCTGTCATAAATCTCCCTCCATTTTAACTACAAAATGAGTCCTGCCCCATCCTCTTCATGTGCACGTTAACGGGAATACCACGTCAACTGTGGGCAATACAGACGCCTTTTAATGAAACAGTGCGTTTAAAATGAAAGTGATACAGTTATCTTAATGCATCCGATGCCAGGGCACACACAGAGTGGGTACAGACTACCCAGACACAAAAGCACCACGGATTTAGCAAGCCCAGTTTCATAAAAATGCGGATCCTCAGTAAATGCCATCATGCAGGAACAACTACGCAACCTGGGGGTCAAGCAGCAAAGGACAAATCTGTGGTTTGAAATTTAGCAAACACTTTATCCATCAACTGCAAGAGATTAAGTCAAGCTCTTCAATGAAATCACTCTGTGTCGGGAATTAGGGAATTAAAAACTCATACTCAGGGGATTTAGGTTAATCCACCTAAAACTATATTTCCTCTCCAGAAACAAAATACTTGGAGAGTTCATAGTCTCCCCCACTTGGATGACGGGGACATACATTTCCATGCTATATAAGGGGGGGGGGAAGAGTTTCGGACACACAGCATCACAAATTAAGAAGCAAGTGGCAACCAAGACAAGCTAGACACAACTTGAAAAGCAAGGCCTGTGTAGGTGGAGGGGTCAGGTGAGGGGATGGGGGCTGTGGAATGAGGCAGAACGCCAATAAGTTTGTTTTTCTTTTCACCTCCAACAGCAAACCCCTTTGGATGGTACTTTGTCTGATCCTGAATTCCATAAGCTGGCTACAGCCTAGTGAAGAGTCAAAACTCTGATGTGCCCAGCTGAGCACCCTAGTAGATCCCAAGAAGCACTGTGCTAATTGATATAATTTTCCAGACCCACAGAGAATACCTTTTAGTGACAATTTTTTAGAACTTTTCTTCTTCTCTTTCCCACAACCAGGCCATACAGGATTCCCTTTTGTTCATACAGACTCCTATCTAGCACAAAACTGCCCTGCTTCATAATTTACAACTTCCAGCAGGGAGATTCCCTCAGTGCTGGGGACCTCTGTTCCTGTCCTCCCCCTGTGCCTGTCCTCTGGAGTCTGGACCCCCAAATGAGGGGATGTGGAAAACCCTAGAAACCAGGTACAGGTGGGAAATACTAGAGACAATGCCAATTATAGTACATCTGAAACCCGCAGCTAGAGACTGCCCCTGCCGTCTGGGGCCAGGGTAAATGGACCCTGAAGTGGGGGCCTGGAGCTTCCCACATAACCTCAGAGAGGGGGGCATCTCTGTCCCCTGCTCGTGAAGACACTCTCACTACCACTGGGGAAGATGGGAAGGAAGAAAAGAGGAGGGGAGAAGAGAGGAGGGGAGAGGAGAGGAGGGGAGGGGAGGGGAAGGGAGAGGAGGGGAGGAGAGAGAAGAGAAGAGAAGAGAGAATAGAAAGAAGAAAAAAGAAAAAGGAAGGAAGGAAGAAAGAAGGAGAGAAGGAGGGAGGGAAGGGGTAGGGAGGAAGGAAGGAAGGGAAAGAGAGGAAGGAAGGAAGGAAAAAAGCAAGCAAGCAAGAAAGCAAGCAAGCAAGAAAATACTTCCTAATACTGGGTTC
Source organism: Nasua narica (assembly GCA_028533885.1). Classification (NCBI taxonomy): domain Eukaryota; kingdom Metazoa; phylum Chordata; class Mammalia; order Carnivora; family Procyonidae; genus Nasua; species Nasua narica. The sequence goes on from CM052807.1 coordinate 60,579,993, forward strand.
TGGGAGCCTCACCCTCCTGCCAGGCAGGGCCTCTCCTGGAGAGCAGGAAGCCAGGGCAGGGAGAGTGGAGCCCCGTGCCTGTCTCCGGGGCAAAGGCACACCTGGCGGCTCAGGGCTGATTGTTGCGGGCAGGGTGGTAGTGCTAGCAACCGGGCCATCTCTAATTGTTCTCAGTGCCTCCGCACAGCAGCAGTGTTTACAACCTGCCTTTACTTGACCCAAGCTGCAGTGTGCTAACATGCACTCTTACGAGTTGGCCGCCTTAATGAAAGCTGCCCGGGTGGGCTGGGTCATCTCCGGCAGCCCTGCCGCACTGGCTCTCTCCTGTACAGCTTCCTCAGAGTCTGAAGGGATCCTCCGGGGCTGTGGGAAGCTGACTCAGTGGATGGTATTTGCAGTTCGGGCTGAGTCCTTTCCTCTCCACAGACGGTAGGAAATAGGACACTAGACAAAAATTTTCTGAGGAGAGGAAAGGTTGACTAATCATAGATCTGGAATCCACTGTTGGAATTTAAACTTTTGTGTCATTATATGTGTATGTACAAGTTAGATAGTCACTTAAATAAATGGACAAAAAGGCAAAAGCATTTAGTGTCCAGAGGACATCCTGGCCACTAAAATTATGTCAGTATTAGGCAAATACCAGTACTAAGTGAATCACATAGAATAAATGGTTTTTTCCTTTGGCTTAAACAGGAAAATTGTTTTCACAGTTCAGGAGGCTAGATGTCCAAGAGCAAGGAGTCAGCAAGTTTTGTTTCTTTGGAGGCCTTGTGGATAGCTCTGCCTTCTCTCTGTGTCCTCATGTGGTCTTGCTGCTGTCTGTGTGTTGTCTGTGCCCTAATCTCCTTTTTTAAAAAAAATACATTTTTATTGTCATGAAATAACCTATCTTATAATAAATTCCTTGGTTTGGCTTTCCCTCTATCGTATTTTATTTTTATTTTTTTATGTTTTTTTTTTTTAAGTAGGTTCCATGCCCAGCATGGAGCCCCGTGCGGAGCCTAGTGCAGGGGTTGAACTCACGACCCTGAGATCAAGACCTGAGCTGAGGTCAAGAGTCGGATGTTTAACTGACTGAGCCACCCAGGCGCCCCACCCCCCCGCAGTCTTTTTAATCAACGTTTACCAAAGCTGTAAACCTTCTACTACTCATGAACATGTGCCTTGCTCCCTCTGCTCTAGCGAGGTTCATCTGCATGGTCGTGCAAGGCTGTTCTGTGTACATTTGAATCTAACTCATTCTTGAAAATGAAAACTGCAAAATGGAGTAAGTTAATAAAGTTAGTGACACCTCTCACCAAGGCTGAGGCCACACTTACAAATTCCTCTCCGTGCAATTTATCATCTATCTATTGAGGCTCGATAATGAGGGATTTCAAAGTTTGAAAAAAGTCAAATTCAGGAATCTGAGACTTTTCATAGGAAAGTCACATTTGGACCGGTCCTTGAGAAAGAATTTATTTTCTTATTCTATAACTAATACATACTCACCGTAGAATCATTAGAACAAACCTTGTGAAAAAGATCCCACCACTCAAAACTGGGCCACTGTTAGACTCTGATGTGTTGCCTCTCCTTTTTTCTTCATTATCCTTTCCTTCTCTTTCCCCCTCTCTAGCTCCCTCTTCTCCTTTCTCTTTTTTTTTAACATTGGGATTTTAGACGGTTTTTAACCTACTTCATGTAGCATTACATTATAAGCATTTGGTAGAACAGAAATGTTTTTTAAAAACATATTAGTTCCTTATTAATAAATAATATAAGCTTTGCAGAAAAAATTAGAAAATACATTTTTGCAAATGAAGGGGGACACAAGTAAACAAAAAAGTTACCTGTTATGTCAACACACAGAGATGATCACTGCATATATATATACTGGAGTATGACCTTCCAGGGTCTTTCTATGCATATAGATACAGTGCCTGGCACACAGTAGGCATGCAATAAATATCTGTGAAATGAAAAGAGTACAAATAAAAAACAGGTATACATTTACAAAAATGGAAATCATACCATAGTTTTTAACACACATACATATATATTATTTTTTAGATTTTATTTATTTATTTGACAGAGAGGGACACAGCAAGAGAGAGAGCACAAGCAGGGGGAGTGGGAGAGGGAGAAGCAGGCTTCCTGCTGAGCAGAGAGCCCAATGCAGGGTCCAATCCCAGGGTCCTGGGATCATGACCTGAGTTGAAGGCAGACACCTAACAACTGAGCCACCCAGATGCCCCACATATTTTTTTGCTTAACAAGATACGATCTCCTATCCCGAGTTACATCAAGATAGTAAACACAGGTCTACACCATCACTGCAAGTGCTTGGTGATCTATGGGACTGTGCCATAAATTGACACCCAACCATTTACTTCTGGACAGTCACCCTGCTTAGCAGACAAGATATTGACAGGTGAAGATGGGGCCTGAACTGAGACTTCTCAGTGGAGGAGATCATGGTCAATGGCACAGGCAGGGAGTGCAGGTTGAGTTCAAGAAGCAAAGAAAGACACCTTCACTGAAATACAGAGGTGATTAACAGACAATACAATTAATGAAAAGGCCTAACAGGGTCATTGTGTGAAGATCTTGATGTTAGCTCAATCATAATTACAATCTCTCAACATTTATAATGGGTTACAAATTAAAGTTTAATCGGCACAGAACATCTTTGGTCCTTTACCACAATCCTGTGAGGTACTCTTAAGCAAGCATTATCTCAGTATGCTGATTGGTACATTTTACCCAAGAGTACCAACATAAAAGACATGTCTCTACTCTTCATGGTGTTATGTATCAAAGAAGAAGATACACAGAGAAACTCATCTAGGCTTCCATTACATACACCTCATTTAAGCAAGCAAGACCATCCCATATATAAAGTGACATATACCATAAAATATCTGTACGATAGAGACCCAACTATATGGCAGCACAAAGAATAAATCCAGAAAGATTTTGGAGATCTACATACATACAGATGTACAGAAGGCAGGCAGGCAAGCAGGCAGGGGGAAAATAGGGGGCCTGGAGCAATCAGCTAAGGTTTTACAAAGTTAGGACTTGAACTATGTCTAAAAACAGGTGGATTTAGACCAGGGGATTGGGAAGACATC
>CM052807.1:60583211-60608887 GCA_028533885.1 Nasua narica
GGCTCAGTCAGTTAAACATCCGACTCTTGACCTCAGCTCAGGTCTTGATCTCAGGGTCGTGAGTTCAACCCCTGCACTAGGCTCTGCACGGGGCTCCATGCTGGGCATGGAACCTACGTAAAAAAAACATAAAAAAATAAAAATAAAATACGATAGAGGGAAAGCCAAACCAAGGAATATATTGTAACTTAAGCCATGTCAAAAATTACTTTTTGGGATAAATACAATTTCAATTGCTAATATACTTCAGAGTGGATTGGCCTGCTCAGTATTTGTTCCTACTTCTGTTAGTCCAGTTCTGTAGATGACGGAAAGTTGAGAGCTACATTTCCCACAATCTTTTGCAGCTAGGGTTCTAGGTGCATTTAGATTCCACCAATCAGAGAGCAAGGTGGTGAGGGCAAGGCTTCCATTTTGCTGGTACAATTCTAGCAGGTGCAGCAATGGCTCTGGAACACTAATTGAGGCTCTGGATTCCTGATCATCAGATTTGAGTCCAATGATGGGTTTCTGGATCATGCAGCTGAGACAGTGAGAAACTGGCTTCCTGGTTCCCTGGCTTCTGGATGGAGGCACAAGTAGCAGTTCGCTTAGCAGACTAGTTTTAAGCGGTGGTATTCCAGTAATTATTCCTAGAGACCCAGCCTAGGCCCTGCCCTGCCATCTCTCCCGACAACTTTATAGGCACTTAATTGCCTGTATTAAATCCCTTTCACTTAACATACATAGAAAGATCTCTGCTACATGCCACTAAACCCTAACTGATATTCGTAATTTGATTTCCCCCTCTTTTAAATTTTTTATTATGGGAGCTTTTAAACATATATACAAGTAGACAGAATTGAATAATGAACCCCCATGAACCACCTTCAACAATTATCAATTCAGGCCAGTCTTGTTGAAGTTTAACCCCCATCATCACAGAGAATTATTCTAAAGCAGATCCTAGATAACCTATCATTTGTAAATATTTCAGCACTTATCTCTGGAGAAAATACTTTTATAAAACAATACCTCAGATCACTATCAAACCTAAAAAAATAGCAATAATGCCTTCATATCAATAATACCAGTCACACACAATTTTAAAATTATTGTGAATCACTGTTGGTTTTTTATTCTGTAAAACTAGTAAGATTAAACCTTTCCTAGCTCAACTAGCTAGGTCAGTAGTTTTGAGAAAGTGTTAGGTCTAAGGCCAAGGATGGTCTTATTCCTCCTGCCCATCTCTTCTCATATCTGAACCAGTTTACTCTTTGAGATACTTGGATCACCGGGCTCTTAGATGGTAATAACATGAATCTATGAGCTGCTCTTTGTATCCCAAAAGGCCTCAAACAGGCCAAACAAGTTGACTAAAATGTCAGGTATCCTTGCTTTGGGCTAGATTGCATTAACTTGGTACAATGATCCTAAATTCTGACCAGCAATTTTATATTTCTTTGAGTAATAAAAACAGGAAATAAATTAATATATTAAAGTTGTAGTCAACACTCATTAAACAGTATACTTACAATCTGGATATTGCATCCCATATAAATTACACTTCAACTAAAACAAAAGCTTAGTGTATAGAAATGCAACTGACTGCTGTGCACTAATTTTATATCCTGCAACTTTGCTGAATTCCTCTATCAATTCGAGCAGTTTTTGGGTGGAGTCTTGTGGGTTTTCTACATAGAGTATCATGTTATCTGCAAAGAGTGGAAGTTTGACTTCTTTGCCATTTTGGATGCCTTTTATTTCTTTTTGTTGTCTGATTGCTGAGGCTAAGACTTCCAGTGCTATGTTGAACAACAGTGGTGAGAGTGGACAGCCCTGCCATGTTCCTGATCTTAGGGGAAAAGCTCTTAGTTTTTCCCCATTGAGGATGAAATTTGCTGTGGAGTTTTCACATATAGCTTTTATGATATTGAGGTATGCTCCCTCTATCCCTACACTGCAGAGTTTTTAATCAAGAAAGGATGCTGTATTTTGTCAATTGCTTTTTCTGCATCTATTGAGAGGATCACATAGTACCTGTCCTTTTTTTTTTATTAACATGGTGTATCACATTGATTGATTTGCAGATGTTGAAGCATCTGCATCCTTGTGGCCCAGGAATAAATCCCAATTGGTCATGGTGAATGATCCTTTTAATGAACTGTTGGATCCTATTAGCTAGTATCTCGGTGAGAATTTTGGCATCCATGTTCATCAGGGATATTGGTCTGTAGCTCTCCTTTTTGATGGGGTCTTTGTCTGGTTTGGGGATCAAGGGAATGGTGGCCTCATAAAATGAGTTGAGAAGTTTTCCTTCCATTTCTATTTTTTGAAACAGCTTCAGAAGAAGTATTCATTCTTCTTTAAGTGTTTGGTAGAGTTCCACTGAGAGGCCATCTGGTCCTGGACTAGTTTGTTGGGAGAGTTTTGATTCCTGCTTCAATTTCTTTGCTGGTTATAGGTCTGTCCAGGTTTTCTATTTCATCCTGTTTCAGTTTTGGTAGTTCATAATGTTTCTAGGAATACATCCATTTCTTCCAGAGTGTCTAATTTGTTGGCATAAAATTGCTCGTAATATTCTCTTATAATTGCTTGTATTTGTGCCGTGTTGGTTGTGAACTCTTCTCTTTCATTCATAATTTTATTTATTTGGGTCCTTTCTCTTTTCTTTTTAATAAGTATGATGAGGAGGTCACTGATCATATTAATCCTTTCAAAGAACCAGCTCCTAGATTTGTTGACCTGTTCTACTGTGGGTTTTTTTTTTTTCCTTAATTTCTGTATCACTGATTTCCACTCTAATCTGTATTATTTCTCTTCTCCTGCTGAACTTAGAGGATTTATTTGCTATTCTTGTTCCAGCTCCTTTAGGTGTAAGGTTAAGTTGTGTATTTAAGACTTTTCTTCTTTCTTGAGAAAGCCCTGTATTGCTATACACTACCCTATGACCCAGCAATTGCCCTACTAGCTATTTATCCAAAGGATACAAACACAGTGATTTGAAGGGGCACATGCACCCCAATGTTTATAGCAGCAATGTCCACAATAGCCAAACTATGGAAAGAGCCCAGATGTCCATCGACAGATGAAGGGATCAAGAAGATGTGGTGTATATATACAATGGAATATTACTCAGCCATCAAAAAGAATGAGATCTTGCCATCTGCAACAACGTGGATGGAACTAGAAGGTATTATGCTAAGTGAAATAAGTCAGAGAAAGACAAATACCATATGATTTCACTCATATGTGGAATTTAAGAAATGAAACAGATGAACATGGGGGCAGGGAAAAAGAAATAAAATAAGATGAAAAGAGAGGGAGGTTAACCATAAGAAACTGAGGGTTGCTGGAGGGAAGGGGGATGGGGAGGGGGTAACTGGGTGATGGGCATTTAGGAGGGCACTAGATGTAATAAGCACTGGGTGTTATATGCAACTGATGAATCACTAAATTCTACCTCTGAAACTAATAATACACTATATGTTAACTAAATCGAATTTAAACAAAAACTTTTTAAAAAGCAAAAAGTTTAAAATTGATACTCAAAATCTTTGAAAAAGATCTTTGGGAGGTGGGGAATAATAAAAGTGGCCTTTGGTAGTGAAAAGCCTAGGAGCCAGTAAGCAATCTCAAATTAAAGGTGTTTTCTCTCTTTTTCAACACTCACTGGCTTAACCAAATGCAAGTTGGCTAGCACTTTGTATCACCACTTCCTCTGTGTGCGCTTCCCTGCCCTCCGTCAATCACTCTCAGCTGCACATCTGAAAAGTGACTTGTCTATAACCTTGAAATACCACCCCCACCGGCCTTTTAGCGCCAACAACCTGACCTTGCTCCCGTCCTCATCGATCCCCTGAAATCATGCTCAACTGGCAAATTCTGGCTCCACCCTTTGGGAGCTGTTGACCCCAGGCAAGTAGGTTAACTTCTCTTTGCCTCAGTTTCTGAATCTGTAAACTGGAGATGAAGAACACCCACCTCGAACAGTCATTATCAAGATTCCACGTGGGCACGAGTCCATGGCCAGCCCCTGCAACAGTGCCTCTTAGGCTCCTGGGACGATACTTGTTACTACCTCTACCCCTTCCCCGTCAAGGCAGGTGGCCCTTTCTCAGTTCTCATTTTCTCCAATTCCTTCTGCGGCAGGAGCATGGCTTCCTGACCCTGCCCCTGCCCCCCACCTCCCACGGGTTGCTTCTAAGCACTGCCTTTAGGCCCCCTTCCTTCTCCCACCTGGAGGGTAGGGGTTCCTCCTTCCAGCACACATTCTTTCCTTTTTAAGATTTCAAGCCTAGAGTGTCAGGTTTCATCCCACAAAGGCATCTTTCAGACTTTTCCCCCAGTCTTTTTCATTTCAAAAAACTGGCATTCCTTTGCATTATGAAATAGGATCTCCCTCATAAATACTACTTGATAATGATCAAGTCACTTCACATGTCACATGTTTCTTCATCTGTAAAATGAGAAGGCTGGAGAGAGAGAGGATCTCTCAGGTTCCTTCCTGCTCAGAAAAATTTCCACAAATTCTTTTTAGACGCCAGCTGCCCGCTGGACTCTCCACGTGGATGTTTGCCATTACCTCAAACTCCACATGCCTACTTGAACGCATAGCTGACCTCACACATCAGCTTTGCTATTCCTGGTAAAGATAATGTTCGTTCTCCTCACTCAGACTTGGAGCCCCGATATTGCTTTAATGCTGTTGGGTATCTAATCAGTCACCAGGCTCCATCAACATTCTTTCGTATGTCCCCTCCCTGCCCCTCATTCCTCCCCACCCACAATCCTAACTCACTTTCCTCCATGCTACCTGCTCACCCTGCCCTCTCCCCACTACAGAGGCAGGTTGTTCCTGAAAACACATGTCTGGCCCATTCCTCTTCTCTTCTTGCCAGTCATAATCTCCCAAAGTCTACAAAATGAAGTCTAATTAATCTCTGGAACCTTACAACACAATCCCAGATTGCTCATAACTATCTCTTTAATTTTCTCTCTGGTGACATTCCTCCTAGAACCTTCCATTCCCTCAATCCATCTAGTCTTACACAGTTTTCTGCTTTGTTCACACCATTCCTTTGGCCCTGAACATGCTCCTCTCCCCCTTCCTGTGAAGCCCATTCCTGTGAGAGTACATTTCTCTCAAAGCCCAGCTTGTTTGCTTTCATACTTTTTTTTTTATTTCAAACCAACCTTCTCTGTGTTATCTTTCTTCAATGACCAACCCATGATTGATTATTTACCTGTCATGAATTTAAGCATTTTTGTATAGATTCCTCATTGGCTCATACAAGGGTTCTTATATATGTTAATAGTCTTCTTGTGTACTTAACATCCTCCGTAATTAGAATTTCAACTCCTTGAAGACAGGGGTCACAGACCTCGTAGCTCCCTAGTACGTGGTAGTAGCAAATACGTTCACAATAATAATGATGACTAAATTTAAAAAGCAACTTATGGGGCGCCTGGGTGGCTCAGTGGGTTAAAGCCCCTGCCTTCAGCTCAGGTCATGATCTCAGGGTCCTGGGATCGAGCCCCGCATGGGGCTCTCCGCTCAGCAGGGAGCCCGCTTCTCCATCTCTCTCTGCCTCCCTCTCTGCCTACTTGTGATCTCTCTCTCTCTCTCTGTCAAATAAATAAAATCTTAAAAAAAAGAAAATAAAATAAAAAGCAACTTATGATCATCGGTCTGCAGACAATATATTAACAACCCTCACAAACACACTTTCTTAGGAAAACAAAACAGAAATGGGAAGATAAAGGAAGCAACATGAATAACCTGACCTCCCTGTTTTCATGAAGTCTGCCACTTACTTCCTTTTACATTTAATCTGGGCATGTGAGAATTATGCAGAAATACATTTAAAACTGCAAAGTACTATACAAATGGAAGGTATTTATAATGAACATCACAGTCACTATGCTTGGAATGTTTAGGAATTCTTGGCATGATTTCTAAAGGTCCGGAGAAAGTGGAACTAATTAAGGCAGTGGTTCTCTACTGGGGACAATTCTGGCAATGTCTGGAGACATTTCTGACTGTCACAAGTGAGGGGATGCTGCCGATTTCTAGTGGAGAGAGGTCAGGGCATGCTGGGAAACATTATACACTGTACAGGATGGCAGGCCACAACAGCTGTCTGGCTGCCAATGTCAGCAGTGCCAAGGGAGAGAAGCCCCATGTCAAAGGAAGCTCACCAGGGGATAAGTACCAAATATTTCTTTGGGGGGCAGGGCGATGAGCTGCCCACTTTCTGGGACAGGGGGACCCCCGAGTCCTACTTTGTTCACAGTATCCTGACACCTACACCCACTGCTCCAGAATTCTTCTTCTCTTCTGGTTCCCATGTGATCTTTTAAATGTCTGTTATCAATATGCCCAGCCTATGATGTCTGGGAATTCAACTATCCACATTCAGATGTTTTGAAACGACTTTGATTTCTCTAAGGCAGAAAATACTGATAAACTCCAGAAGTTAACAAAGTCAAGCTGTAACTGCAGATATGGGATAAATGGCCTATTACATTAAAAAAAAAAAAAAAAAATCCCCATGATGCTTCAATGAGAACAGTGAGTGTATTTGAGCAGGGTGGGTACCACAAAACTAAAAACCTTCTTCATTAACTGAAAATTCATAGATTTGAGTAACTACTAAAAACACAGCATTGAAAACAGCCTGGAACAGTTCAGCCTCTGAGAAAATTCCTTCTTGGCACATGTATGTTTTTGCTCTCATGATGTTTTTGATCAAGAACTGCCGTTGAACTAAAAACACTGGATGGGCTTTTCTTTGTTTTTAAGGCTTATCCAAGCTGTGACAGGTAGTTTCCAACAAAATATTCAAGAAACAACAGAAATAATGAGAATTCTAAAGCATCACAAAGTGGTGCATGTAAAGAAGATCATTTATACAAAAAAATTACAAATACGCCTTTGTGTGAAAATAGAAAACATCATAAAATATACTATACCCCCAAACCAAATGATGTAATAATCCTTGGACAAGTTTTTCTTCCCTCTAGGCCTGTTTTCTCACTTTAACATAGGAAGTTCTGACTGACGGATGCTCTCTCAAAGATCTCCAAGTTTTAAAACCCTCTGAATTTATGATTCTATCGAGTGTTTCCTAATGGACCATTTTCAGAGATAAGAAATGGGCTTGTGGACAAATCTTCTGAATAGGTGAACTCAGCTAGAAGTCCTCAGTTCTAGACATAGAGGAATCACCCAGGGAGTTTAAAACAAAATAACCTTAACACACAGCAGTTTCTGATTTAATTGGTCTAGGGTGGGATCAAGCATGGATAGTTTAAATACTCTCCAGGGGATTCAAATGTGCAGCAAGTACTAAGGCCGACAGATAGATGTAGACTAAGGGTTCCAGATACAACCACAGCACAGGTACCTGTGAGCAAGGTAGAGCAAGGCAGGCTGGAGAACACATACATATCCCACCTATTTCAGTAGGAATAGGCCAGATCTTTCTATTTTTTTTTTTTTCAAGAAATACCAGAAATTGGGGTGCCTGGGTGGCTCAGTCAGTTAAGCATCTGCTTTCAGCTCAGGTAATGATCCTGGACTCCTGGGACCAACGCCGTCCGCATTGGGCTCCTTGCTCAGTGGGGAGCCTGCTTCTTCCTCTCCTCCCCACTTGTTCTCTCTCTCTCTCTCTTGCTCGCTCACTATCTCTGTTGCTATCGCTCTCTCTCAAATAAGTAAATAAAATCTTAAAAAAAATGCCAGAAATCCCAATTTCAGTGAGACTCTGATGTTTAGATATTGACAACTAATTCCAAACAATTTTAAAAGAAAGTGTAGGTCACACAAAATGTACCCACAGGCTTTATTTGGCTTTCTAGCCACCAGTGTGCAACCTCAACTAAGCGAGTTGCAGAAATCAAAGACGGCTTTTTTTCTGTGTTCTGCCCTGTCTCTCCTGCTCAGAGCCTCTTCCTCCCACACCTGGGTCGGAGCCCATCCCTTTCCTTCTCCTTTCCATTGTCTCTTTTCCAATCTTCTTCATCACTCCCAAAAGATGGAAACGGAGACCCACACATTAAATCTTCATGTGGCCCCAGCTGTATCACTGAACAGGATTGTACGCCTGGGAAACTTCACATTGTGAATTGTAACCTAAGGCTGTGGCTCCATGATGTCAATGATTGGTTGGTTTAGTCACATCAGGGGACGAGTCAGTCAAGCTCACAGTTCGGCAGAACTTACACTTTCTATCAAATGACATAGGGAGGTCTTCATTGAAATTCTGACTTTGTTTGGTTTGCTTTAAAATCTAAGCCACTGTTATTAGAATCATCTTGGGTGGTTTTTGGTTTTTGGTTTTTAATATTCCCAAGTCTGAGCTCCAACCCAGGCCAACTACATCTGAAGGTCTGGAAATGGAGTCTGGGCTACAACTGAAGGAAATGGAGTCTGGGCATTGGTAGCTTTTAAAAGACCTCGGGTCAGGGGTGAGGGTGGGGGTGCCTGGGTGGCTCAGCTGGCTGAGCATCCAGCTCGTGTTTTCAGCTCAGGTCGTGATCTCAAGGATCATGGGATCTGGGCTTGGCCAGGACTTGCCTGGATTCTTGACCTCTGCCCCTCCCCCTACTTGCTCCTTCACACTCTCATCCTCTCTCTCTCTCTCTCTCTCTCTCTCTCTCTCTCATAAATAAATAAATAAATCCTTCAAAAATAAATAAATAATACAAATAAAAGACCCCGAGTGGGTCTAGTGTGAAGGCAGAGTTGAGGATCACTAATCTAAACTCGTTGCCTACACCTGTGGATTAGCAGCACATTGAATTCCAAATGATTATCATCCTGAGTGCTTTTTTTTAAACTTGTTCAAGGGCTTCCTCAGCTCTGTTCTCACTGTATCTTCACAACTCTGTGTGTGTGAGCTCACTCTGTGAGCTTGGACACTACTTATCAGCATTGGACAGATGAGAAAACCAGGCATAAAAATGTTAAATGATTTGCTCAAGTGCCCCGAGCTAGTTATTGGTAAAGACACACTGGAACTTTACCTGAGGCAGAGTTCCTTGATTGTAAGCTTGGTTCTTGCAAAGGGGCCTTCCTGATCACTGAATTCCTTTCCTGTTATTAAGTAACCCTAACACAGAGATGGGCACTTGAAAACCAATGACTATAATGTGATCAAATTTCAGAAGTGCGTGTAACTGTTTTTAAAAGACACGGTTTAGGGTCAGTGGTCCAAGGTGTCTTTTTCTGAAGTCGATGATGTGATTTTGAAAGTGCTTACTTCTACACATATTCTCCCCCCCACCCCCACACCACCTTTCATAGTTTCCATTAAGATATTATTTTCAGAAAAGTATTTTAAATGATTAAATACTCACAGAATATTGGAGGTAAGGGGAACTTTATTAATCAACTTTCCCACCACCTCTGATAGACGAGAAACCTGAAGTCCCTTTTAATTCAAGACATATGAAGTGCCATACCATGGTGCCAAGTGCTTGGCACCCATTATCTTAATTAAATCTTCAGGATAACTCAGTAAGATAGGTACCACTACCACTACCATCACTGTGATCTTCATTCCCATTTAACGCATGAAAAAACAAAGGGGAAAAACAAAGACAAAGCACCTGGGTGACTCAGTCAGTTGAGCAGCTGACTCTTGACTTCAGCTCAGGGCATGATCTCAGGGTCCTGAGATCAAGCCCCATGTCAGGTTCCACACTCAAGAGGGTGTCTGCTTGAGGATTCTCTCCCTCCCCGTCTGTCCCTCCCTCTCTACCCTTTTCCCTCCTCTGTCCCTCTCCCAGCTCTCTCTCTCAAATAAATAAATAAAATCTTAAAACAAAACAAAACAAAAAAACACTAAGGTTTAGAGATGCCAAACAATTTACCCAATGTCCCTGGGCTGCAAAGTTGAAACCCAGTATTTACTTTTGACTCAAAGCCTGTGGCCTCATCTCCTGCCTTCCATCACCTGGAGTGACAAAAGTGCAAAAAGTAAAAGATAAATCCTTATGAAAATGCTAAGAGATGATCAGTGAACACTGATTTGAAAGGGGAGAAAAGAGGCATTTGGGCTAGGCCTTCGCAAATACACAGGATGACGACAGGCATTCTAGTTCAGAATCAACACCCATGCTGAAGCAGAAAAACCACAGGAAGAGCACGAGGTGAACTGTGAGAAAGATGGAAAGAGATGAGGTGTTGGACCGTGGAGGGTCCTGAGTGCCCAGTTAAGGAATCGAGACTTTAATTTTAGGCCATGTGACCTCCCAGAAGGTTTTTAGAAGCAAGGTCACTAGGAAAAAAAAAAATGCAAACTGAATTTTAGAAATACAGAACCCATGGAAGTGTGGAGACTGACTTAGGGGAGCAGGGCTTGGTACCCGAAGAAAGCAACCAGAAAGCTGTTCCCTCAGGAATTCCCTGCTTCACTCTTCACCACGTGTTGTGCAGGCATGAAGCACTGGCTTCTTCAGGGCACCTCCACGTCTCTTTCATGATCCTTGTATCCCAACACGCGGCTTGCATTGCCACATCTACGACAGATGACAGGGACCTGGACTTGGGCAGTGGGAATGGAGGTGAGAAGACAGGTTTGAGAGGGATTTGCAAGGGCCTGGTAACTGCTCAGAAGTGGGGAGAGGGTGAGAGGGAAAGAGAAGCAGAGTAGAAACCTCTCACATCTTTGCTTGGGAGAAAGAGGAACAAATAATGGAATATAGAAAGGAAGGGATGGTCACCAGCAGCATAAAGAAGTGAATGAGATGGCTAAGATCTCAGTCGGACAGGCATTTATTAAGCAGTAACTGTGTGCCAGGCATTAGGGGAACAACAATGAGTAAGATTGGTTTTTGCCCTCAAGTGTCATCCGGAGGGAGGAAAAATACAAGACTATAATAGACAGATGCCTGGCCTCCTAGTCTCTGGATAAACGTCACCCTCCCACACAGGCCCTGCTAGACGGTCATCTATTTCAAGTGCCCTCCCCCATCACATGATCCTGTTTTATTTCTCCCTTAAGCTAACAAGTACCTGAAATTCATTATATGTGCATTTATTGTCTCTTTCTCCCCAAGAGAAGGGAAACTCCACAGAAGCACGAACTTTATCTAGTCACATATAATAAGTCCTCAGTAGCAAATATTTATTGAGTATTTGAGGGGGGGCTTTAAGGTTTTAAGACCTCAAATCAAACTAGGCAAGTTTCCTAAATACCTATGCTGACATGCTGAGAATTGAAGTGACTGGGAAGAGTAAAGCCATTTTGAGGTTGGGGCGGAAGCAAAATCCAGGATCAGTGCCTCCTCTTGACTGTTTCGCATAGATTTCAGGAGTACCCACCCCGCGTGAGACGTTTCCACAATGAGGCCAGCCAGCCACCTAGCTCAGGTTTTATTTCCGTTGTCCTTCTGACGTCAGAAAAAGCACGAGTTCCTGCACAGTTTCTTCTATCAAGGTGACAAATTACAGCCTCGCTATTCTCTGCAGTCTGCACACCACAGCCTTATTCTCTCCTTCCCCTTATATTAAAAAAATTAACTCCACTGCAGAGATGTCAAATCCCGCTCTCAAACACATAAATAGCGTTTCTTAGCGCCGGGGTCCTTTTCACTCTGAACTACATAGATCACCATGGATTCGTCTGAGAAAGTACGTGATCCTGGCGGCAGTAAGGTTTCCACGGGAAGAAACAGTGCTATCAAAACTGGGTCCGCGCCGCAGAGCGAGACACAAAGGACTCTCAACTGTAGCACCACCTTCCCAACCTCGAGACAGCCTGTGAAAGGCATCCCGAAATGCGGTGAGGCTGTGACCGCGAAATTCCTCTTGCCGCCATATGCTCTTGTATATCCTCCGATCACAGTTCACCCTAAAACCAGGGGCGGACGACTCCGCAGGGAAGCAGCGCCCAGACAGCCCCGTAACCTGCGGGGTCCCACTGGATGCTAAGGAGCCGGACGCTCAGGGGGGTGGATTATGGGGGTGGGGACGCCCCAGGGCGCGCACTGGGGCGAAGGAGCGCTTTCCTCCCGGCACCGACGCGGCGAGTTCAAAGGCCTTTTGTGGCCACGTTTAGGGACGCGAGCGAGGCGCCGGGGACCAGAGGAGGGAAGGGAAGAGGAGGCGAGGGCAGTCAGCGCCCGGGCCCCCAAGCGAGAGGTGGCCTTTTGTTCGCCAGCTCCCGCGGAATCCAGCTCTCAGAACAGCACTTCTCTTTCTCCCCTTCTTCACGTTGGAAAGCACCTCTTCACGGCGGGAAAGGACAGTGAATCACCGCCAGCTTCCTTTAGTAATCTTCCCCCTGCATCCTCCTACTCTAGGCTACTGGGAGAGGGGGCAGAGCTCGAGGAAGGGGCTGCTAACGTGCTCCTGTTTACTCGCGCTCGGCGGCTCGGTTCCCTCGCGGCGCCCTGTCCCCCCAGCCCCAGTACCCCGCACGCACACCCCCGGGGGCATCACGTGCTCTCCTCTGGGCCCTGCGGACATAGGAAATCCCCCCCCCCAAATGTCCGGATTCGAACACTCCTCGGGTATGCAGCAGCGCCCTTCCGTCCGCTGCACTCTCCCTCCAGACCCGCGTGGTCCCCGACCCTAGAATCATTTAACCAGATCGCGTGCCACACTGCCGCTATGAAAACAGACCCAAAAAGTAAGCCACAGCCCACGCAAAGGTGAAATCAGGGGCCCCTGCGCCCCCTTACGCTGTCGCGTGTGTTCGGAAGAACAGAGGATCTGGACTTTTCCCGTAATACAAGCAAAATCCGAAGGCAGCGGGTAGAACCGCGCACTCCTTCCTTCCACGCCCGCACGGGCGACTTCTACGTTACCGCCTCCTCTCGCACCCAAAACATTCCTTTTCTCCCTGCCGCCGCTCCCTCAGCCCCCCCAGAAAAGCAAAATCGCCTTACCTTGGGCAATAAAGGGAAAAGTGGCAAAAGGGGACCAGGTGTCCGCCCTTCCGGGATTTCCCCGGCCCTGTGATGTCCTTTGTGTCAAGGTCTGGCTGGCTCGGCGGGGAAAAGGTGGCCTCCGTCAGCGAGGGCTGGGCGGGGAGGGTTCACTTGCCGCGGCGGATTTCCGAGGAAGGTGAAGGGCGGAGGTTCCTAGCGACCTTCAGGCAGAGCGGCGTGGCCACCCCAGCCCGCGCTCTCTGGCTCTCCTCCTCCTTTCGGGGCCGATTGCATCAGAATCTCCCCCCACCGCCAACCCCCACCCACACTGTGCTCGCCAGCCTCGCACTTACATCCACACGCTCTGGCACGGAGGCTCTCGAATCGCAGTCATTCTCCTACTGGGGGGCACGTCGCCTTTGCGCATCCATGGCTCGTGATGGTTTAAAGGGGAAAGTCAGGCCATTCCTCGGCATCCCGCGTCCCGCGCGCCGTCGTCTCCCCTCCCGCGCGCCCGCTCTTTAACCAAAGCTGCTTGTCACTGAGCGGTGCCCGTCACATGGTGTCTCTGCTAGCGGCCGCGCCTCGCGACTTCCCTCTTGCCGCTCTCAGAGGATGCAGCGACCGCGGCTGGCGGAGATTGAGCATCGGGGAAGGGGCGAGGGAGGGGTTGCGGGGCGTGCGTGTGCTGGGCGCACTGACGGTAGCACCGGGAGCGGAGGCGGCGCGCAGCCTGGACACCTGCCCCACGCCCTCCTGGGGACCCGGCAGCGGGCCCAGAACCCGGCTGCGGTGGGGGCTGGAGACCGGGAGCTCTTGGGGATGGAAGTGGGAGCGACTAAGAGGGCGCCGGCGGAGGAGAGGAGGGCTGGGCGATGAGGCCGCATTTCGGGGTACGCCGGAGCGCAGACGGGCCGAGGGAGCCAGGGGAGTTGCATTGTGGGAAGGGCGCAGCGTGAGGATGGCCGCGGGAGTGGCTGGTCCGCTCAGTCCAGTGAACAGCTGGCGGTGTCTGGAGCTGCGGGCCGCACTGGAGTGTTGTGTTGGCTCCCCGCACCGCAAGAAAGCCCGGGTTGGTGGAGGAAGGGAGGGGGCGTTGCGCAGTGGCTGGGGGAGCGGGGCGTACGGGCACCTTTGAAAACCCTTTGTCCCTACCCCGCAGTGGGAGGCGCCTCCCCTCTTCCGGATCCAGCACCCGCAGACCTCGCCAGCCTTCCCCGAGATCCGTGCTGTGGCGCGCTGTTTGGGGGACTGGGGGTGACGCGACCGGATGGATGTGCCGAGCTCGGAGCGCGCACCTGCCTGGGCGCGTAGGGGCGCTCCAGATCCGGAGACAGTGCGGCGCGAGGGAACAGGATGCAGGGGACTGGACAACTGGGCCCGTTTCCCTTTCTTTTGCTTACTCTTTGTTTCGGGCATAGACCCTTTTAACTGGGCGCTTCCTTGCAGGGGAGTTGTGTTTCCTTAAAATGGCGTCAGGAAATCCCACCTGCACCTCAGCCAATTAGGCTGTCAATATAGAGCGAATTTGCGGGGTGGAAACTCGAGCTCTTTATTGACAGGAATCGTTCAGTCTCCGTGTTCCATCAAAACAGGAAAGGGAAGGTGAATCATAATTCAAAAATTAATCTACCTGGAGCTTTTCAAGCGGGCAGATTGAATGGAGTAGCCATCGCTTTTTTGTTTGTTTTTTTAACCACTGCTGGAAAAGTGAGAGAACAACCAAATTTCAAACCCCTGATAATTAAAATCCCTTTTCCCTTCAAATGGCCATAAGTGGTTTTCCTTAGTTCAGCAGTAGCTTCCTAGGGCATGTTCTTGAATAAACTTGAAAAATCAAAAATTCTGTACAAACAGAAGGGGGCGAAATGATGGTAACTTACCTCGGACAGACCGGCATTCAAATTCTGCCTCTGACACTCTTGCCCTACCTGCTTCACTTTTGTCCCAGTCCTATGTTCCCAACTGGTAAAACAGAGGGTTATTGTACTCACATCATGGTAATATTTTACGGTTCCTCAAAAAGTTGGCTCTTTCACACAATAATTCTGAAATAAGGAAAGCAATCCAAGGGATGCCTGGGTGGCTCAGGTGGTTAAGCATCTGCTTTTGACTCAGGTCCTGATCACAGGATCCTGGAATTGAGTCCCACACCAGGCTCCTTGCTCCGTGGGGGAGCCTACTTCTCCCTCTCCCTGCCGCTCCCCCTGCTTGTGCTCTCTCTCTGTCTGTATCTCTTTGTCAAATAAATAAATAAAATCTTAAAAAAAAAAGGGGGGGGGTAGAAATCTAAACAGGCCAAGTAGGTAAATCGATCATAGTTCCAAAGGCTGCTGAAATATCCTCACCAATATTTGTTTGGAGAGCATCTGATCTTAAGCTCATCCTTTGATTAACTTATTTCCTAGTTTCTATGCACCCCAAAGACTGCAATTACCTAGCATTGTTTGAATTGGACTCAAGAGCAATGACTTCAACTTCTACTCCTTGCCAGCTACTGTGCTAGGCACTTTACACATAAATATTATCTCATTTATTCCCTCCAGCCGCTCAATTAGGTATTATTCTCTCAGTATAAATAAGAAAGCAGATTCTAAGAGGCTGAATTGGCCCTGTTCATTTAAGACAGAACATGGTGAAGGGGGAAGCCAGGAAGTGATTCCTGGTCAGGTCTCAACTGAAAGTCTGTGCTCAATGCTTAACCATGACGCTATAACCTCTTGTGACTGGACACCCTTGGTCCTCTCGTTGAGAGTGATCTTCAGCCCTCATCTGGATTTTAGTTGACAACCTGGAACTAGAGTGTAAGCATCAATATGGAGGCTGAAAGGAAGGGCTGCTGCTTTGTGGAGAACTGGGGGGAGGGGGGCGGTAATTAGTGTTCAGGATGTGTGCCTGCTCACTGCAGTGTGTGGTTTTCTTCAGGACTGCTCGTAGGTGAAACTTCCTTTCAAGTAGCTCAGCACTTAAACCCAACTGCTGTGGTCTCAAAGGGGGGCAAAGGGCGGTGTGATGGCAACTCCCCCATTCACTGTGTGCTTGCTGAGACATAAGCAGCAGGACAAGCACTCCACAGATGGTTTCTTATTTAATCCTCATGACATTCCTAAAAGGTGCAGACCAACCACCCTAATCCCCAGTTCAGACACTGAGGAAATTATCCCAAGTTCACACAGGCCTAACTGGCCCATCTAGCTCTAGAATCCCCAGCTAACTCCAAAGCCGATTCTCTGAGTCCGGCCCTAATCTGTTCCCCGATGTGGGAACAACCCTCTTTGGAGGGCCAGGAGGTGGGACTGGTCCGAGGCCACTCTGCCTTCAGGTGGGAACCACTGTCCCATTTCCAGAGAGTCCGGGAGTCCGTTTGCTCTATATTGGGTCTGTGAGCTCCAAGGGCATTGTCGATAGGATCTAGTGTTCCCTGGATGGAAGGTGGTCAGGACACATTCACAGCTTGTACTGCGGGCTGCCCTGTGGAACTGAGAAAATAAAATTTCTGTGTCTGCTCTGAAGATGATGCTGGAGAAGGAATTTGTACTGTGAGCGGAGACCTGAATCACCTGGGGTCCAGAGGGAGTTTTCTGGTAGCTCCACAGGGCCTTTCCGTATGCTTCCAAGAAGGAGGGGTGGTTTGCAGAGAAAGAGCCCCAAAGAAGATTCAGCCTGAACTTAAGTCACATCTGCTCTCAATCCAGCTTCATCCTGTCCTCACCCGGTGGCACTCACTCCCCGTGTGGGCTGCCCAGGAAGACAGCTTGGAAGGGTCCCCGTGAGCTGCGCACTTACACAGACACTGTGCTTTCCTCCGTGGGGTTTCCAAACTTTCCAGAGACATCTGGCCCCGCTACTAGCAGACTTCTTGTGGATGAATTGTGAGTCATAGGATAAATACTCTCTTCTGGATATGTAGTTTTTCCTTTTAATCTGTAAAGGACTGTTTTGAGACCGTCTGAATTTTAACAACAATGAAAAATAGGAAAGTCAACTGGTGAGGTTAATCCAAAATAAGTATCCTGTGCATTTTCTCCTTGTAACAGCAGCAGTACAGCCATCTGTTGTCAAAACCTACCTTGTTAGAAGATAAGTTATTTATTCTAAAATCGGGTTTTTATTCCTATTTTTAGGAGCAACTCTAAAATAACAGATGGTCTTTAAAATTATTGGTTTTTCTTTTGACTGACATGATCACATTTCTTTGCCTGATGAACCCTTTTTACCATCTTTGTTCTTTGGATAATCTTATCCGGAGGTGACAATATTTTGGCGCTAGGAGTTAAACAGCCACAGCAAAAAGTAATTTGCAACCAAAAGAGTTCCCAGTCGTCTTGGCTATCTTTCTGAAGACACACAGCACTGTGTGAACTCACCCTTCTCAGTGGAACCGTGAGGGACAGAGCCTACTGTCGCTTCTTCTAGCACTGAGAAGAACATTTTACCTCACTGGAACTTTCTTTCTTTCTTTCTTTCTTTCTTTCTTTCTTTCTTTCTTTCTTTCTTTCTTTCTTTCTTTCAAGATTTTATTTCTTTATTTGATGGGGAGGGAGAGAGAGAAAGAAAGAGAGGGAACACAAGCAGGGGGAGTGGGAGAAGGAGAAGCAGACTCCCCACCAAGCAGGGAGCCCAAAGCAGGGCTCGATCCCAGGACCTTGGGATCCTGACCTGAGCAGAAGGCAGATGCTTAACAACTTAGCCATCCAGGTGACCCAACCTCACTGGATTTGTAATTGATGGGTTCTGGCAGGAGGTCAACAATCCCCACAGATTCTAAGCTGAAATTAAATTAAAATCTCAAAGTAGGCCTCTTTAACGGTGTCCATTGTCTCTGATTTGGTCCAGGTCAGGTTCATAGGGTCATTTATTTGTTTTATCTCTTAGGGGAGCAGGGAGTAGGGTTCATGAAGTATTGTGACTGTGTGACAAGATAAAGACCCAGGGCTGATGATCAGTCCTAAAGGTTTGATGTCTAATTTGCTTGACACTTATACATCAGTGTATAGGTCAACTGTGAATGTATCTCCCTAGCTTGTTGCCACATGGGGTAATGAGACCCATCTGATGGTCAAATGGTCGGTGTCTACAGAGCACTTACCACAGTTAGGGGCACAAAGTACTTCACTGTCCTCACCTCATACTGAACATGAAGCCCACAGCTCTACTCCCATTTCTGCCGCTGTGGAAATGGGGAGAGAGATGGTATTAGAGAACCGTTGACCCTCCATTTCAGCTCTCAACCTTATCTTTAAGGAGAGAAAGGGAAGTTTAGGATCTACCTAATAAAGTATTAATTAAAAAGTAGAAGTATTCCAAAGCAGTATAGCATGTGTACTTACTAATGGTACTAGCATAAATTGGCATAACTTTTTGTAAGATAGCAAATTATATGATTGAGTGCAGGCTCTGGGCCACATTGCAATGGCTTACCAGCTCTGTGACCTCAGGCAAGTTACTTAATGCCTCTGTGCCTCAGTGTCCTCATCTTTAAAACAAAAATGAACAATAATACCTATCTCATAAGGTTATATGAAATTTGTATATTAATAAATGTAAACATTTAAAATAGTTCACAACATGTCTTAAATATTCAGCAAATAATGACGATTATTACTGGAAAACAGTTTGGCACTAAGTAGAAGGAACTCAGTTTTCATTGGTGTCATTTCTGAGAATCAGTACCCTAAGAATAATACACAAAGATGTCACATGGATGCAGGCTTTGGAATAAGGCAAGTAAAGGTCAAAAGCATGTTTCCAAGTACTCATTTTTTTCCCCAAGTATTCATTTAAAGCAAGGGTGACATAAATTCCTAAATACAGATTGAAATAAATTGTTCCAGTCGCCAGGCCGAGCTATAAACTGTCCCTCAGCCCCTAGAGATACTTAGGAAACAGGATACAGGGCTAACTGTTCTTTTCTCCTCATCCAATGTGATCCTTCTTTCTTTCTTATCAGTTTGGGTGTCCAAAGGCAATAGAGCTGGAGAGAGGATCTGCATCCAAGAGTGAGAGAAAGGAAGGTGATAGGGAAGTGGTTGAAAAGCATTGGGGAAAGATAAGAAAGACGAGAAGATGAGAAAATGAATAACAAGATCAGGAGGCAGGAAGATCTGAAACCAGTGGGAAAAACGTGGCCTGAGCTATCAGGCAGGACAGGACGAGAGCTGGGACATCTCACGGTGTTGGAGGCTCTCTGGGTGCTATTTGATGCTACAGTCTTACTGAGGAGAAATGCAGCTTTTGCCTTTGCCGATGAAAAGATAGCTTTGAAAAGGAGGGGTTGATATTTGTTTTTATTTTATGTTATTTTATTTTCTACTGCTGACAGTCCTTAGGGGGAAGAATCCTATTCATGACTTGAGTGGAGTAACACGCTTTACTAAAATAAGTTTCTACTCTAAATGATTGTTCTTAAAATAGGAAATATCCAGAAATATCCCTTTTGAAGGACTCTTTATTCAGTTTTATTTTAGGCATATGAAGCTACTTCATAATCACAAAGGGGGTAATTTTAACAAGAGATGTAAAACCGATAGTCTTCTGTTGTATGTATTTATAGTTATTTATACACACATATATTTATACACACATATCGTTATTTATACACACTCAAATAAAATGCTCAAAGTTTTTGATTCAAAAGTAACACGTCCAAGATTGAACTCATGGTTTCTTTCCCCAACCCAAAGGGTCCCCTTCTCCAATAGACTCCCATCTTGGGAAACAGCACCACCAGGGGCACAAACACTGGAGCTAGGAAAAGGGGAGTGTCTTGGCTGTCTCCTTTACTTTTCACATCAAATTAATTAATTCTCCGAATTAACATTTACCAAGTGCCAGACATTTTGCTGATCTGTCATAGAGCTTGGAGTTAGAGACGGAGGCCAATATTCCTCAGGTGATCTTGGCAGTAGTTGTGAAAATTACAGATGGAGAGGAGTGCTCAGAGGAAAAGAACACAGAGCGTGTCTCTATGAGAGTAACAGAGGAATATGAACTGGCCTGGGAGTCAGGAAGGTTCCCTTGAGGACGGGAGCCTTGTTTGGATTCTGTCCTCTTTATTCTAAGGGTTTTAATAGGGAGGAGGTAATGGACATGGTCCAGTGTGCATTTTCAAAGGAATAATCGCCCATCCCATTGCTCAGCTGCCTAAATACTTGAAGCATCTGTTTCTTAGTCTCCATTCTCATGGCTATCACTAGCGTAAGCTTCCATCAACTCTCCTGCCCAAGTTCTTTCCAAAGGATGTTGATTATGTACTTAATCATATAAGTACTTATATGTACATGTACATATTTGTCAATAACATATACATATTACTGTCTTATTTATTACATACATTAGAGGCATTTCCCCCAAATTTTTAACAACTAAATAGGATTTTACATTTTATATTTATTCATTAACAATATTTTATTCCATTACTAAATTATATTCCTAATTGTTATTAAAATGTTAACATTTTAATGAGGTAAATTTGATTCAGTATACTTTATTTTTTAAATTGTGCTTAATTCATTAAATTGTGCTTAATGTTCTATGATACAGCAATTCACAAGTCTGGTTCCAGATTTGATTTATTTTGACACTGAATTTAATGGCTGTCATAGCTGGCAAAGGAACCTCAAAGACATATGTGGACCCAATGGAGGAGTGACTGTTAGCTTCACTTACCAAATCAAGCCATTCATTTCTTAATCCCATCCACTAATTTACGAAGATTTATTTTATTCATTGTTCATCTACAAATGTACACTTAGATGAGAGTTGTCATTAATGACTATGGAAGAGAGCCCATAAACCTTACTTGATAATTCTGAATTTGCTTTAATGAACTTCTTAATCACTTTGACTAGATGGACACTGCTTGGGGCGCGTGGGTGGCTCGGTCGTTAAGCGTCTGCCTTTGGCTCAGGTCATGATCCCAGGATACTGGGATCAAGCCCGGCATCTGGCTGCCCACTCCGTGGGAGGCCTGCTTCTTGCTCTCTCCCTCCTGCTTGTGTACCCTCTCTCACTGTGTCTCTCTCTGTCAAATAAATAAATTAATTAAATCTTAAAAAAAAAAAAAAAAGCCGACACTGCTTTACCTTGCAATGTAGCACTTACTAGGAGTGGAAGTGTCAGCTCTACTTTTTCTTATTTCCTTGTGCTGGTATTATTTTTTTAAATATGAAGTTTGTTTAGATGAATTCTTTTTTGAATCTTTTAAATCTACTTGTCTGTTTTTAAAGGACAAGTTAAACTAAAACATTATTTGTAAATTTAATCAATTAAGCACGCAGAAAAGCAATACACAATATGCCCAAAGGGGACAAATTAACAAAGGTACCATTGTCACCTCCCTGGGCTCCTTCCTCAAGATACCCTGAGTGCTGCAAGTGACAGGGGGCATGTGTGACGTGTGGGCTGAGGAAGGGTCGTCAATGATCTATGTATTAATCTGAACAGGAGTTCCAGTATTTTCTCCCTGAGGTCTACTTTGTTATTCCACATCAACCTTTCCTGAGACCCTTGTAACAACTCCCTCTACCTGCTCTTAACCACCTAATCTCTCCACTGCGGTTTAGAACTCACTTGCCACTTCTGAAATCCAAACTAGCTTATATGCTTCCCTGCATTGAAATTATTTATTCAAAGACCGCCTTCCCACAATTTACAAGCTTCATAAAGGCAGATGACATGTTTTCACCTGTTTCCAAGTACCTCAGACATAATAGAAGCTCAATAAATATTTGTCCAATTAATGAATGTATGAATGAATAAATAGAATATAGTTAAGTAGCTCTAATGCTTTCATATTTAATTTAAATGTCAGGTCCTTAAGAGGATGAGGAATATAATAAAAATATAAAATATTTATTGAATGTACATTTAGCTAAGTTTTGAAAGTTTAGGAGCCTGTATATGTGTATTTAATGACTAGCAAAGGACTAGCAATTTTTGGAATCTTATGAATAAATTACAATTTTAAAACCCCAAGGGTAAGGGTCTATTGAATGTCATTCTTAAAAGGAAAAAAAGAAACCCTAGCCTATGTTTAAAAGTAATATATTTAGCTTAACAGTTTTCTAGCTTATGGGAATTATCTGGAAAATTCAGAACCCCAACCACTTCCTTAACAATAACTATAGTTTTTATTTCCAGAATTATCTGGATAAGTGCCAGTATTCTCCACAGCACATTCCCTGTATGAAGTTAACATTTGTAAATGGAATCGAACTGAATTTTGTGCTTAAAAAAAGTTACAATCTGTTCTATTGTTCCTCTTTGCTCTTCATATAAAAATGAGAATGTAGACATAATCCTATAAAGATATGAACCATTTACAATATCAAGTTAACAATGAATATGATAGTTCTTTGTCTATATTCAAACTGTTATTGTTAATTCACTGATTTCAGGGTTTTTTTTAAAGATTTTATTTATTTACTTGACAGAGAGAGAGAGAGATCACAAGTAGGCACAGAGGCTGGCAGACAGAGAGTGGGAAGCAGGCTCCCTGCCAAGCAGAGAGCCCGATGTGGGGCTGGATCCCAGGACCCTGAGATCAGGACCTGATCCGAAAGCAGAGGTTTTAACCCACTGAGCCACACAGGCACCCCTGATTTCAGTTTTTAAAAGGAACAGATTTATAGGAAAACTGTCATACTGCTTGGTGTTCGTGTATTCATTCATTCATTCATTCATTCATTCATGTCTTCAACAAATGTATTTGAAGTTAATTCCTTTTAAAGGCAGCATTCTTCATCTGATTCTCTCATCTTCTTTGGAAATTTGCTCCTGCATTTATTTCTTTACTACTGCATTTTCATTCCCTCTTCTACTGACAACAAAGTATTCGAACCTCTCATTAGAAAAAGAGAAAATCATTAAAAAAGAAAGAAAGGAAGGAAGAGGGAAGAAACAGGAGAGGAAAGGAAGAGCAGGAAAAAGAAAGGGAGAAAATTTCCCCTGATTTCACATCTCTCTCTAGATGTAGCTCTTCTTTTTCTTCTATTTAAGAACAATCTTCCCCAAAGATTAGTTAACAATGTTTCCAATTTTTTACCTCTCATGCATTCTTTGAATACACACACATATACAAACACAAAATTGCAAAATTAATTTATTCTAACTGTAGAAAAGTTGGAAAATGCAATAAAATCTAAAGAAAACCAAACTCATTCAGAAGTTTATAGACCATTAGATAAGCACTACTGACATTTAGTTCATTTTGTGTATGTGCCATCTTTTTTACATTCAGAATCATTCCAGTTTTGCATTTTCATGCAACATTAAATTATGATCATTTTATTATATTATTAACAATTCTTCAAAAACATAAATTTTAATGACTACAAAATATCTCATTGGATCGTTTTGCATTCTCATTAACTTCAGATTTTCATTTTATTATATATATGTATAATACTTCTCCCCATGTCTGATTATTTCTGTAAGATAAACTTCGAGAAACAGAATCAAAGGGTTTAAATGTAGCAATATTTTAAAATACTGGATACAAATTGAAGATCACTTTCTAGAAAGAGAGTATGCACTAAAACAATAGTATGTGAAGGTGCTGCTGACGTTGCATCTTTAGCAGTCTTGAGTATTATAATTTTGCTCATTTTTATTAATTTAGTAAGTGAAAAAGATTTCTGGATTTAATTTGCATTTCCTTTGTTACTGATTTTATTGAACTTTTAAAATGTGCTTATTAGACCTTTTATTTGTTCTATGAATTAGATATCATGCTTTACTCATTGTTCTAATATTTTAGTGTTTTTAAATCCATTTGTGCAAATATTTTATATTTTAAAAATCATAATTGTAGCTAATTATACACTTTTTCAACTTTTTGTTTGCTTTTTATTTTTTACATTTGGAAGTTTAAAATTTGTATGTCAATGAATTGTTGAATTTATTCTTTTTTTTTTTTAAGATTTTATTTATTTATTAGAGTGAGAGAGACTGAGAATGAGAGGGGAGAAGGTCAGAGGGAGAAGCAGACTTCCCGCAGAGCCGGGAGTCCGATATGGGACTCGATCCCGGGACTCCGGGATCATGACCTGAGCCGAAGGCAGTCGCTTAACCAACTGAGCCACCCAGGCGCCCCTGTTGAATTTATTCTTACATCTACAAATTTTTTTCTTGTACAGTTACAATATTCACTGGAATTTGGCCTTATGTCTTATGACTTGGGTTTTTCCCATTTAATTCTTTCATCCACCTAGGAGTAAGAGTTAGGAATCTAAATTGATTTGTTCCAAATCACTAACCAATTATTCTAGTACCAGTTGTGAAAATTCCTTCTTTTTACCCCTCAGCTGTGGTGCCTCCTTTATCAGATGTTATTACATTTTAAAATATATTTGTAATGAGCTTTTACTGCTGATCTTACTATTCGTCTGCTGATCTGCTCATTCTTCTATCAGCTATACTTATTTAGTAGACCTTTGTTGTGTGCTTTAATACCAACTAGTGCACAAGCATTTTCATATTTTTCTTAGCTATTCTTATATTTATTATTCCATGTGAATTTTAGGATCATTACTAGGTCAATAAGACAAAAATGCTAGATTTGGACTTTTATTATGCCTATAAGTCAAGGTAAACATACACAGAAAACATTTACAATAAAAACACATAAAATCTAAGAGTTCCCTTAAAAAGAAATGTGTTGGCTCTTTTCCTATAATTTTCAACCTAAAAGGGTGCCTGACTTGCTCAGTTGGTAGAGCAGGTGGTTTTTGATCTTGGGATCATAAATTTAAACCCCCACAGGGGATGTAGAGATTACTTAAAAATAAAAGAAACATACTTTTAAAAAATAAAGTATAAAATTTTACTGAAATATAAATGAAGTACTGAGTATGTTGGGACATATGCCATGCAGTCAGAAAGTAATAACTTTTCCTAAACTAATTTATAGAAAATTAATTTTGCACATAAATCCTTATTTTTATTATTTTTCTAAGATTTTATTATTAAACAATCTCTACATCCAACTTGGGGCTTGAACTCACAATCTTGAGATCAAGAATTGCATGCTTTACCAACGAGGCCAGACAGGCGCCTCCATAAATCCTTCTTTATTTTTTAATTTTTATTTATTTATTTGTTTGTTTGTTTGTTTGTTTATCTTTGAGAGCAAGACCTAGCAAGAGTGAGAGACAGAGCTCAAGCCTCAGCAGGGAGGGGGAGGGGCAGAGGGAGAAAGGAGAGAGAGAAAGAGAGAGAGAGAGAATCCTAAGCAGGCCCCACGTTTGGTGAAGTTCTATTTCACCACCCATGAGATTGTGACCTAAGCCAAAATCAAGAGTCAGAGGCTTAACCTACTGAGCCACCCAGGCACCCCGACCAGTAAATCCTTTTTTAAAAAAATAAAATGAGGGGCGCCTGGGTGGCTCTGGGGGGTTAAGCATCAGGCTCTTGGTTTCCGCTGAGGTGATGACCTCAGGCGTCCGAGATGGAGCCCCCCCTCCTCCCCAGAGCTCAGCGGGGAGTCACCTCGAAGCTTCTTGCCTTCCGCCCCTACCCCCTCAAATAAATAAGTAAATCTTGAAAAAAAAAAGAGACACCCATTTTTAGGTAAATTACATTTCTATATCAGGAAAGCATAAATAACCTTATGTGCTTCAGTGTTTGGGGGCTTGGTCGTTGGTTTTGTTTTGGCTACAAAGAGCGTTCTTGTTTCCCCTCGGTCCACGGCTGCGAGGGGGCTCCAGGGGGCTACGAGGCTGCCCCGGGCCCACCGCAGAGGCTCCGGCACCAGCCCGAGGGCCCTCCGAGGCCGCCGCGTGAGCCTCCGGAAGAGTCCGGCGCCCAGCCCGCCC
>CM052807.1:60609387-60711785 GCA_028533885.1 Nasua narica
GGACGGGCCTCGGCCGCGGGGACCGGGCCTGGCGCGGGAGCCCGGCCCAGAATAGGGCGCCCGCGGGCCCCGGGGCGCGGAGGGCGGCTGAGGAGAGGGTGGCGAAGTCTGTGGCTGGAAGAGAGGTTGGAGGGTGGTCGGGGGCTGGAAGAAGGGGCGTCCCTGGGTGTGTTCCGTCCCCACACTGGGGCGCGACAGTCAGACAGGTCCGGGGACCGCCAGGGGCACCGCCCTTAAATATGCTTAAGTTTTAACCATTGACAATATATTCGTCGACATTCTTATTCTATAGGTTAAAATGAAAGACACCACTTGTGTTTGCTATATCGAGTAAAAGAGACTCTTGGTCCGAGTCACCAAAAATATTTAATAATCAACCAATTAGGTATCTGACGAAGTTTTGGATTCTCTGGGGAAGCATCTATGACTGAGATTAATGTGCGGGAATTTTATCCCTTTGGGATCTACACCTGAGGAAGGGAAGGAAGCAACACGAGGGAACAGAGAAGTTAGTTGGATTATGGTACAATCACGGCGAAAGCCTCAGACAACGCCTCTGGGAGCTCCGAGGCTGAGGTGGCCCATCAGGGTTGTCTTGGGTTAGGAGCCGGATGTTTTTACCTGCACGTAGACCACTGGATGCCTGCTGCCCGGGAAGCCGAGTGTGACCTTGGGCGCTTTCTGTAGCTGACATACTTCTACAAGAAAGCAAATCAATGAGGGCTTCTATGGGCTCTAAAGGGGAACATGGACAGTGTCCCAGGGTGTCCTCTGTAGTCAAGTGGGCCTTATAATTTTCGCATCACGTATGAGTGTGTACTCAATGACTATAAACGTAAATGCGAAAGTAGGAAATTCTTGAGAGAATTATTTTAAAATACACACAGCCTAGTGTGCTTCATGTCATAAACAGGAAGAAATGTAAAAGGAAGGATCCTAGGGTTCTCATTGTTCTGACTTATCTGACTCTTGGGCATGAAAAACTAGGATGGAAGAATTCGAATCTCATTTCCTTTGCTTTCCATTCCCTTCTTTAGTGAGGCAGCAAAGTAAAATGAAGCCAGGAAGAATAGCAAGGGATGGAAATTCACCATACATTCCTGAACAGGCAGGGAGGGGATGGAACTTAGTCCAAATTTCATAGACAGCAGCTAAGCTGAGTTCAAACTCAGATCTGCCTGCTCTTAATGCCTGTGTCTCTTTCTCTATATACTGTAAATATGAGGAGTAGAAACGGACAAAACAATTAGAATAACAATTAGTTATTCTAGCATAACTCAGTTTTTAAAAGATTTTATTTATTTATTTGTTTGTTTATTTATTTATTTATTTATTTGGGGTGGGGGGAGAGAGAGAGAAAGAGAGCACATGTGTAGTTGCATGTGCCCACAAGCAGGGGAAGGGGCAGAGGAAGAGGGAGAGAGAGAGAGAATCTTAAGCAGGCCCCACGCCCACTGTGTCAGAGCCTGTCACTATTGTGGGACTCAGTTTCCCAACCCTGATATCATGACATGAGCTGAAATCAAGAGTCAGACGCTTACCTGACTGAGCCACCCAGGCGCCCCAGAGCGTAACTCAGTTTTATCATTCATTGGTTTAATAAATATTTATGGGTTGCTTACCAGGCACTTTCCAATTTGTTGGGATAAAAAAGAGATGGATGAGATACAGTTGTAGTCATGAAGATCTACCGGGCTTTTCAGTCCGTTAATTTTTAGGGTATTTATTTTACTATGTTGCTCCTATGACAGTGGTAAAGTAACTGAAATCGTTATCCAATTAATTCCTTTGATAGCTTGCCAGAGTTACCTAAATGCATGTTGAGTGGGCATCAGAAAGACATTAAAAGAATTGGGTACACCCTGAAATTGATTTTTGGAGATGAAGGTGGATATGCTGGCATGAGGAGGGGAGAGAAAGGTGACCCATTTTTGAAATGGAGGCAAAGTAAAAGAATATCCTATAATGGGAGTAAAAATGCGAGTTAAGAGGGGGCATTCCTGAATTGTTTGTTGGTTTTAATGAAGAACCTAAAACAGTAAGTTAGATGCCATTCATCCTTTCTTTTGGTATAAGGTCCTACTCGCAAGTATGGCCTTTGCTACCAAATAGACCAAACTCTAGTCTTGTCCACATGCAAGGTGCAACTACCTCGGTCTTGTAAGATGGGGATGATAGCAATACCAGTCTCATAGGATTGTTGTGTGGATTACATGAGCTACAACCTTAAATAGGGCCCGATACTTACTGCTTACTATTTATTAGCTTTTGTTGAGAATTGCCCTTGGGGCACCTGGGTGGCTCAGTGGGTTAAGCCTCTGCCTTTGGTTCAGGTCATGATCTCGGGGTCCTGGAATTGAGCCCCACATGGGGCTCTCTGCTCAGCAGGGAGCCTGCTTCCCCCTCTCTCTCTCTGCCTGCCTCTTTGCCTACTTGTGATCTCTCTCTCTCTGTGTCAAATAAATTAAAAAATCTTTAAAAAAAAAAAGAATTGGTACTCTTTACTTGAGCACTTACTTAACTGTTTTTAGTCAACATGGGAGAGTAGAGCCTGATGGTTAAGGAAATGGTCTCCAGAACCAGATGGCCAGAGTTCAAACCCAGGTTCTGCCTTGGGCTGGCTGCGTGACTTTGGGCAAGTTATTTACCCACATTGTTCCTCAATTCCTTGTCTGCCAAGTGAGGATGATACAGTTCCTACTCATAGTATTGTTGTGAAGATTGAGTGTCTGTAGAGCCTCTAGGATAGTACCCGGTAGAAAGAGCCATGTAGGGGCATCTGGGTGACTCAGTCGGTTAAGCATCTGCTTTTGGCTC
This sequence comes from Nasua narica, assembly GCA_028533885.1. Taxonomy (NCBI): domain Eukaryota; kingdom Metazoa; phylum Chordata; class Mammalia; order Carnivora; family Procyonidae; genus Nasua; species Nasua narica. The sequence continues at coordinate 60,612,205 of CM052807.1, forward strand.
AGGTCATGATCCCAGGGTCCTGCAATCAAGTCTGGCATCTGGACTTCCTGCTCAGCGGGGAGCCTACTTCTTCCTCTGCTCCTCCCCACTGCTCTCATGCTCTCTCTCTCTCCCTCTCTCAAATAACTAATAAATCTTAAAAAAAAAGAGCTATGTAAATATTAACTATCATCATCACTGCTTCGATTTTAAAGACATGTGCTTCTCCAGATCAGTCGATTTTGCAAAACACATAGCCCTTAGACACACACCAACACACTGGAAAGCACACACACGCAGACACACCCCAGCTACAGAGAGTCCAAGCTGATACAGCCCGTTCTCTGGGGAGACTAGCCGCGTACTTACTCTGCCGCATTTCCCCGGGGAAAAGGAGCTGACTTCTGGAACAGAATGCAAGGGCAAGATAAGACAGGAGGAATGGGCAGCCTCTGGCTCAGCCAACTCCGGGGCAAAGGGCAACCCTGGTGCCCTCCTCACCTCCCCTATCAGCCTCCTTTCCTTCCTTCCTTCTGCCACTCCCACCCTCTCCTGCTGCCTCCCACCCCCGGGCCTCTCCTGGGTCTGGTCCCTGGTTTCAGTGACTTTTAGCAATGAGCCCTTGCCAAGGTCTGAACTCTAATTAAGGTATTTGCTGAGAACTTCAGGTATGCAACCTCACAGAGAGCCTTTTCATTTTTGACAGGAGGAAGGGGTAATACCCACTTTGTTGCTACCCACTCCCCCAGCTCCCCTCCTGTCTATTACTTATCTGGGCCTTGGTGAAAGGCCAAAGCAGGTGGAGCAGTGGGGCCGCTGGCTCGGGCCCTGCCTGCTGCCCCCCACCCCGGAAGTGTGGGGTTGGCTGGACCCCACCCAGGTCAGCTCTTCCACTCCCTCACCAGATCGTGTGTCAGTGCAGGGCTTCCTACTTTAGGTTCAGAAAGGTATCACTGGGTATCTAGTCGGTCTCCATAACTTCTCTTCCACAAGAAACATTCACACTTCTAGTTGGAGAAAAGAAAGGAGCCATTAAAAAGAGGAAGGAGAAAGAAGTTTGAGTGGGGGCTTCAACAGGTCCCCTGAACCAGCCAGATCTGCCAGAGTAAGCCAGCGGCCACCCAGGTGGCAGCTAAATGAGTGACCGGACAGATCTTGGAAGCATCATAGACATAAATCATTCTGAGCTGGAACTCCCACACTTCCTTTATAACATCCCTGATAAGTGGATAAGTCCAGCCACTTGGGGCTATTTGTCTTGTTTTCAGGTTATTCTCTTTCTCCCTGCTCTGCCCTTCACCACCTCACCCTCCCCTTCCCTCTGCCACATGACAGACCCTAGATACTCAAGAGCAACCTCCCACGTGTTCTCTCTGTAGCCACCACCTCGACCAGGCCAACCCTACCCCAACCTGTCTTGTTGTCTCTTTCTCAGTGTGTGTATTTCTAGTTCCCCTGATCATTCCCTAAATGAGGGTTGACAATAGGCTCTGCAGTTAAAATTTCCAAATCTACAATATGTGCTCACTGTGGCTAGCCCAGTATCAGACAACGCGCTCTAAACATTGTTTGGAGATGATGCTGCTCTGGGCCATGAGATTATTCCTCCAAATTCTCTGCTTCTGACTGCTGATCTTGCTCTCTGCCTCTCCCTTCAGCCCATTACAACTTCCTAAATACTTTGCTGCACAGGGAACCCGATGCAGAACTCGATTCCAGGCCCCTGGGATCATAACCTGAGCAGAAGGCAGCTGCTTAATCAACTGAGCCACCCAGGCATCCCAAGTGGCTGGAAAATCTTAAAATAATGATGCTTTGTCCCCAAATCCCACCAGCTTACACCAATCATTTTATTCTTGACTACATGCTTTGATTTTTTTTAAAGGTGTATGCAGTTAAATTCAGGGACATCCAGAATATGGGTTGTGTACTCCAAAAAGTACAGGGAGAACGGACTTCACTATATCTTTACATAATTCTAGGAAAAGATGGGAATTTAAATCTCTGTCTTTTGATAAAAACGGTGATGAGGAAAGAAAGGGGCATGAGTAGAATCGAAAGCAACCTCTGTTTGCTGTTTTTAGGAATAGACTTGGGAAGGCCATTATTTGCCTACAATGAGAATGAGTTAACAAGCATGACCCAATACCCACAATTGGAAAGCTGAAGCAATGTGGGGGCACTAAATAGACTATCTTGTGGACATTTGAGCAGAGAAATTACAGAACTAAAAAAGATTTTGCAGCTTTTTAAGAGACTGTAAAGGATGGATTACAACTTTTCTAAGCCTCAGTTTTCCCATCTGTAAAATGGAATGTAATTTCTAGCATACAGATTGTTGTAAGGAATAAAAATATGTAAAGAGCTTAGACAGGGTTGGCACACAGGAAGCACTCCCCTGGCACAGAGGTCGCTGTAATTATGCATGTGGGGGCGGGGAATGAAAGACTGAAAATGAAGGAAACATCTAGGAATCGCTTCACCAGAGTAGTAATCACGGAAGCAGTGATGAGAGGCTCACTGTGTGCTGGGCACCATTCTGAAAGTGCTTTACATAAAGTGACACATGGACTTCTCACCACTGTCCCATGAGGTGGATACTGCTATTCCCATTTGTCAGATTGGAAGATGAGGGACAGAGAGGATCCCTGGCTTGCTTAAGTTGCCACAGACAGAATTCAAATTCAAATTGCATCGGCCACCCTTGAGCACGTCCTGTTCCATTACTGGTGTCTCCATGAAGACAAGGAGGAGGGGTGTGATGGGAGAAACAGGAAAGAAAGGGAGGAGCATACAGACACACCCATTGGTGAGGAGAGATGGCAGTGTGTGAGCAAACAGCCCTGGGTGAGTATACGAAGTCCAAAAGAACTCTAGCTGTAAGTGGAGCTGGGAGGAAAACAGCCCCAGAGCCAGAGAGGGAGGCTTCTTTTGCTTTTGGCTTACTGTCCTTGAAATGTTTAATATTTGATTAAAATCTCTTGGATCATTTTGGTGCTATAAAATGTTATTTAAAAAAAAAAGAAGAAGCATTGCGGGGGCGCGTGGGTGGCTCAGTCATTTAGTGTCTGCCTTCGGCTCAGGTCATGATCCCAGGACCCTGGGATTGAACCCCATGTTGGGCTCCCTGCTTCTCCCTCTTCCACTCCCTGCTTCTCCCTCTCCCACTCCCCCTACTTGTGCTCTCTCTTTCACTGTCTCTCTCTCTCTCTCTGTGTCAAATAAATAAATAAAATCTTTAAAAAAATTAAAAATAAAATAAAAATAAAAAAGGGGCATTGCTTTTGCTTTTTGAATGAAGAACACTCAGCACCCGTCAGTCACTTGAAGCCTGTGTGTCCAGCAATTAGTTCTGTACACAGGTGAGCATTTCCCTCAAGTAGCACATATTTAAAGAGCATAAGTGGCTTTTTTTCACACCCCATTTAATTTACACTGGTTTTACCTTCCTGTACAGATGGCCTGCTTTTCCTCTTCCTGTGCTTTATTCTCACTGAAGCCAGAGAATGCTAAATGCCCAAGAGGATTCAGCAAAGTTAAGGAATACAGACAGGAAGAGGAGTCGGATGGCCCTAATATTTCAACAAAACTGCAGGGAATGCTTCCTAAAGTTATGATCTGAGACAGAAGGCATTAAAAGCATTTTTTGCAGCATAGGAAAATGGGAAGATACGAGTAACATCAAACATAAAAGAAAACTAAATAGTATGTGCGGTAGGATTCTTAAATGGTAAAATCAAAAAGTGTTTATCAATGTATCTGTCACATATTTTTTAAAGGCCAGGAATTTATTTTCAAAAATAAATAATTACTGAGCTGGAATTTTGGTTCAAAGGACTTAGGGTGATTTGATTTTCTTCTTTAAATTCATTTTTGTTTTTCCACACTGAGGATGTATTCATTTTATAATCAGAATAATCCCACGCTTTTTAAAAAATTATTATTATTATTATATATTTTATTATTTTTTTAGAGTTCTAATTTATGGGTTTTTTTTCAGTGTTCCAAGATTCATTGTTCATGCACCACACGCAGTGCTCCATGCAATACGTGCCCTTCTCAATACCCACCACCAGGCTCAACAACCCCCCACGCCCTCCCCTCCAAAACCGTCAGTTTATTTCTGAGTCTCAGTCTCTCATGGTTTGTCTCCCCCTCCAACTTCCCCCAATTCACTTTTCCTTTCCTTCTCCTTATGTCCTCCATGTTAAAATAAGTCAAGAGGAGAGAGTCAATTAACATGGAATCCCAGGCTTTTAAGAAAGAAAAGTGACATTTCGAATCTCTGTTTAAACCCCTGTTAGGGGTTTAAATCTGAATGAAAGCTGTGGTTTTTTGCCCGGTGGGGGCAGCATTAGTCCCCAAGATTTCTGCAGTTGCCATATGATGGGATGGGTCCTTTTGGGATAGCCTGAAGTACAGGGAAGAAGTGAGGCTCCTCTTTCACCAGCTGTTACTCAATTAGCAACACTAAGTAGAATTGTTCTTCCTATTAAGTGGAAGAGTCAGCCTTGAGGAACAGAAAGAGGGGGTGTTGGTGAAGGAAGAACCTTCAGAAGAGCTTCCTCTTCAGCATTTTTCAGTGATGATTACTCCAGGGACTCGGCCAGCTGCGCCTGCAGCTGTGTTGCCAGCTGTGCCGAGTGGGGCTGGATAATGTGTTTGGCAGATGCCCCAGTGGCCCTTTTCTGGGGCATGTAGACCAGCCAGTAGATGCGGTAGAGCTGGGGCTTCGCTGAAACTCTAGGGAGTGGGCTTTCTGGACAACTTTCAGAAAGTTGAACTTGTACTTTTCAGGTGTCGGAAAGGTCAAGTGAGCCAATATCCATAAAACTGAAACCCACAAAGCACTGTCTTGATGTGTTTGTATGAGATTACCATTATTTCTCTCCTTACGCTCTAAAACTTGAAAGCTTCACAACTGTTATTTTCATAAATGAGGTAGACATTTTTTATTACTTAGCATATTTTAAAATTCTGAACACAATATTACAATGACCATAAAGAATGCTTTAGAACATGAAAAGGATTGATCATGTCAAAATCCAGTTATTTAAAAAAATAATCCAGTTACTTCCATTTGCGGGGCCTTAAAGTGTTTATGCTTGTAAGAATAACGAAAATATATTACAGAAAATTGGGGGGAAAATATCTTCCCCCTGAGATTACATTACCCTAGGACAACTGTCATCAATTCTATATATTCCCTTTAAAGTTTTTTTCTGGAGGCAACATCTTTAAAGTTTAACTTGTAGTGGATATAATACTTCAGTAATCTGATTTCTTTCTGCTTTTCTGTTTAACACCATACTGAATAGGAGGCAGTTTAGGGTAATGCTTAAAAATTCATATTCTGAAGTCAGGTAGGAGCTCCTTTAAGGAATTTTCTTTCCGTTAAGTAGAAAGGGAAGTCAGCATGGAGAGATAATTGAAAGAAAGCAGGGAGGATAAAAGAAGAACCTTGAAAAGAGTCTTAAATAAGGGTAATACCTACTTCATAGAATTATTGTGAGACTGAAATGAAGTAATATCCACAATATAGCTACTACATGGCCTGGGACACAGTAGGCATTCAGTGAATGGTAGCTATTGTACCATACATATATTGTTATATAGAGTTTATAATTAATTTAATGCCCATATCAATATTTTAATTTCACTATAGAGTTTCAGCAGATACATATACTACATCTTTATTGGTGACCATTAATTTTCTTAGAATTTTTCAGCATAATACATAATGCAGAACATGGCTTTTCTCACATTTTAGATAATCTTATGAAACTATATATAATTTAATAGAATTCCTGTGTCAATAAACATTTTTAGGGTTCTTGATACATTTTGCTATATTGATTTTTAAACATGTTCCAATTTATAATGCCATCATCAATATTTAAAAGCAATAGTTTTACTGTACCATTGCCAGGATTGAATATTAAATTTAATTTCTATGTGTGTGTGCATGCACGTGTACATGCTTGGATGTGTATGCATACATTGTGTGTTTGTGTATGCTTACTAATGTGGTGAAAGTGAATAATGATGTAAAAGTATTTTTGCTAAGCCAGAACAAAGCCTCTGATAGGCCAGCATGTAGAATTAGGAAGTACTGCTCCCTAGAGGTACTTTGCAGGATCTGTGTGAACTAACTTTCTCATGGAATTAGAAAGTTCCAGAAATATGACTCCCACAGCATGTACCAGACAGATGCCTAACCGTATCTCCCAATTTTCACTAGCTCAGGAACTTAGTGGGAACGAATTAGAATTCAGCTTACAACAAATGGGGCTCAGATGTAGAAGGTTTTAATGATAAAAGAGAGAATCTCCAAAAAAGAAAGATATATTAAACTTCAGGAAAATGCAGTTGAGGCTTTGAGGAAAAAGTCTCTTTGACTATTTATTCTGACAGAGTGGCTCAGGCTCAACTGCAGGATCTAACTGCTAAAAGGAGCTGGCATGCTTCCAAATGTTTAGAAAGAGAAGATGGTAATAAAGGAAAAGAAAAAGTTATCACCTAGGATACAACATCTTTGCTGTGGCAACTTTCTCTGAAACAGCTGGTCAGGAAAAGCAGGTGTCTCCAACTAGCTGGAGAGTGAGAAAACCCCGTGAGTGGGTGGGAGAGGCAGTAGGCGACGGGGACTGCTCAGCAGGGCAATAACCATCAGTGGAGCAGGGATGGCCGAAAGACCAAACACAGAGGTAGGGAAGCAATGCTTTGGCACCACTGATGATATGTAAGACTGTGAGTCTGCCTGTAGCTGCTTGCTGTCCTCTTTCTGAATTCCTGCTTCTGATCTACTTTGGGCTTGGAAACCAGATACCCAATCTCATCAGAATTGTGGGTAAAAGAACAATAAAAAGTTTCTGGGTTGATGGTGAAATTGAAAGTGCTACAAATCTGTTTCCCTACCTAGATGAAAATTGTACTGACAGAATCTGTCTGATGTAACTACTTTGGAACTGTGGAATCTGTTGAAGGCTTGCAACTTCCAGAGGAAGGTTTGGATGGCAAATTGCAGTTCATTTTGGTCAATTTCAGCTCTTAGCACAGTATCAGCTACCCAGCCCTCACCCCCTAGATCTATGACAGGCAGCCATGCATGCATTCCAGAAGAATTTTGTATTGCAGCTTGTAGGAGCCAGGGTGGGCATTAAGAACCCTGTCCTCCAAACATTGGGGACCTGCACTCCAATTACTGATTACTGCTCGGATCATTGAGGGGCATACAAAGAGGGAGGTGGCCATTGTTGTTGCACCTCTCCCCATTTTTGCAAGCCCCTCCTGCTCTGGCTGACAGGACTTCCAGAGAACTTAAAGGGCCAATACCTTTTTCCCCTTCGTTTTTCTTTTTTCCCTTCTGGGAGCCAGACATTAAAAACCAAGACATTCAAAAATAGAAAAACAAAAAAGACCCCAAGACTTTCAGAAGCAATTGCAGGGGTGCCTGCCTGGCTCAGTCAGTACAGTACATGACTCTTGATCTCATGGTTGTGAGTTCAAGCCCCATATAGGGTGTAGAGCTTACTTGGGAAAGAAAAAAAGCATCTTCCTATATGGGGACATTGGAAAGTCATTGCACATGCCCAGGGAAGAGCATGTGCATAGAAAAGACCTGAGAAGACCTTAATTTTACTCCTCAGGTCGATCACTGGCACAGAGCTAGATCCCAACAATCAAAACAGAAACAAAAACAATAAATAAAAACAAAAAATCCCAGAAGACCCTGGGTGAAGGGAAGAATCTGATTTTCTGAGTTACTACATTATTAGATACAACTATTACATTTTCAATAACAACAACAACAAAAATCACAAGGCTACAAAGAAACAGGAAAGTAAGGCCCATTAAAGGGAAAAACAATAAGCCAAAGAAAAAATTTTCCTTAAAAAAGACCTAACAGCAGATCTTCCAAACTCTTTAAAACAATTGTCTTAAAGATGCTCAAAGAACTAAAAGAAGATGTGGGGAAGGTCATGAAAACAATATGTGAATAAAATGAAACTATCAATAAAGAGATATAAAACTGAAAAAAAAGAAATTCTGAAGCTGAATATTACAATAGCAGAAATAAAAAATTCACGAGAGGGATTCAAAGGCAAATTTGGGTAGGCAGAAGAAAGAATCAGTGAATTTGAAGATAGCACAATGGAAATTATCAAGTCTGAGAAACAGAAAGAAGAAAGATTGAAGAAAAGTGAACACAGAGAGTCTAAGGGACCTATGGGTCACCATCAAACAGATCAACATACATATTGTGGGAGTCCCAGAAGGGGAGGAGAGAAAGACATAGAGAGACTATTTGAAGAAATAATAACTAAAAAAACTCCCCAAATTTGATGAAGACATGAGTATAACCATCCAAAAAGCTCAATGACTCCAAGTAGGATGATCCCAAAGACACTCACACTAAGACACATTATAATCAAACTATCAACACAGAAAGACAGAGCAAGAATCTTGAAAGCAGCAAGAGAGAAGTGACTCATCCCATACAAGGGATCCTCAATAAGATTATAAGCAGATTTTTCATCAAAACTTTGGAGGCCAGAAGGTAGTGGGCTGATATATTCAAAGAGTTAAAAAGAATAAAACAACTAACCAAGAATCCTGTCTATATCTAGCAAAACTATTTGTGAAAATTAAGGGGAGAAATTAAGTCATTGCCAGATAAACAAAATCTAGGGGAGTTTGTTACCATCAGACTTGTCTTACTAAAAATGCTAAGTGAGTCCTGTAGGTTGAAATGAAAAGACAATAGACAGGAACTCAAAGCTGTATGAAGAAATAAAAAACCCAGCAAAGAAAAATACAAGGACAATTATAAAGTCTACTATTTTTGCAGCAATGGTTTTATCTTCATTTTTTATTGTTTGCATGATTTAAGAGACTGAAAAATTTAAAAAAATAATTATTTGTCTAAATGCTAGTATTATTGCAAATTTGGTTTATAACTTCACTTCATTTTGGTTTTTACATAATTGAAGAAGAGACTAACACATTTTTAAAAATTATCAGCTTATGTTTTTGGACATGCAATATATAAGAATATTGTTTTATGATCTCAATAACTGAAAGGGATAGGGGAAGAAAAGTAAAGGAGCAGTTTTTGTATATTATTGACAGTAAGCTGTTATAAATCCAAATTAGCATGTTATAAGTCTGAGATATTAAATGTAATCCCCTTGGTAACCACAAATAAAACCCAATTCAAAAATGGGCAAAGGACCTGAATAAACATTTCTCCAAAGAAAATATACACATGGCCCACAAGCACTTGAAAAGATGCTCAGCATCACTAATTATTAGAGAAATGCAAATCAAAACTACAGTGAGATACTACTTCAACCCATGAAGATGGTTACTCTCAAAAAAAACCCCAGAAATTAACAAGTGTTGGCTAGGGTTTGGACAAATTGGAACCCTCGCTCACTGTTGTTGGGAATGTAAAATGAAACAGCTACTGCGGAAAACCATATGGCAATTCCTCAAAAAATTAAAAATAGAACTTCAGTTTGATCCTTTAAACCCCATTTCTGGGTATATACCCCAACATTTGAAGGTAGGGTCTTGGAGAGATATTTGTTCACCCATGTTCATATCAGTATTATTCACATGGAAGAAAACTGAGAGCCCATTGTCAGATGAATGGAAAAGCAGAATATAGGGTATACATACAATGGAAATATTATTCAGCCTTAAATAGGAAGGAAATTCTGACGTGTGCTACCACATGGATGAACTTTGAGGACTGTTATACTAAGTGATACAAGCCAGTCACAGAAAGACGAATACTGTGTGATTCCACTTATATGGGGCACTTGGATTAGTCAAATCGTAGAAACAGAAAGTAAAATGGTTTCCAGGGGCTGAGGGGAGGAGGGAATGGGGAGTTATTGTTTAATGGGTATGGAGTATCAGTCTTGCAAGATAAAGAGAGTTCTGGAAATGGATGGTGGTGATGATAGCACAACAATATGAATGTAATTAATGCCACTGAGCTGTACACTTAAAAATGGTTAAAATGGTAAATTTTACACTACGTATGTTTTAGCACAGTAAAAAGCCTCTGAGAAAGAACCAGAGGAGTTATCCTATAAGCAATGTGTGTATATTTTAGTATATGAGATTTATAAACTCCATTTTGACTGTTTACTTTTTTGTTTCTTTCCTGATTTTCTGTACCCTGTTTTATGCAAAGGACTTCGTCTAAGAGCTGAGTTCTAAGTAGGTGAAGTCTTTTGGCAAATTTTGTACAGGTTACTTTGCCCTCATCCAGGTTCATGATATATAAAGGCACTGTAATGGAGTGGATACAAATTCAGGCTCTGGAGTCAGAGAATTCAGAAGACCTGGGTTTTTGTTTTGTTTTGGTTTTGGTTTTGGTTTTATATATTTTTTAATATTTTTATTTATTTATTTGACAGAGAGAGAGAGGGAGATCACAGGTAGGCAGAGAGAGAGAGAGAGAGGGGAAAGCAGGCTTCCTGCTGAGCAGAGAGCCCGATGCGGGGCTCCATCCCAGGACATTGGACGCTGGGATCATGACCTGAGCTGAAGGTAGAGGCTTTAACCCACTGAGCCACCCAGGCACCCCCAGAAGACCTGGGTTTGAACGTGAGTCTAATCTTGGGAAAATGTTATGCAACCTCTCCAAGTCTAAGTTTATTCATTCCTGAAATGGAGACACTAAGTTACTCGCGGGGTCCCTTGTGAGGATTAAGGAGAAAATGCATACGTAATGATGCAATGCACAAGGCCTGACGCCAGCGAGAGGCAAGGTGTGTTAACGCTCTACTGAGAAGAAGCTCCTGAAGGATGGCGGGAGGGTTCTCTCTTGCTCATTCTGCTTGGTGATGAGTGACTATTCATCATAGTAGAGCCAGCTCACCTCACAGTGTGGAGGGGGTCATCGCCTTATTATTAGATGATAACAACATGCGGATTTGTAGTGGATTTTCTAAAAGAGAGGTTTCAATTAAATTGAGAAAATAGGCAAGCAGAAAAAAACTTATTTCTTTTTTGTTTTGTTTTGTTTTTTGTTTTTTTTGAAAGAAACTTATTTCCCGTGAGTTTACCCTATAATCACAAACTGGGCCTGAGTGAGCGTATGGCCTCTTAGAACGAGGGTAACATAGTCTTTCAAGACCTAGTGTATGCGTTGGTTTTCCCAAAAAGACCTAAAGATCAGGTATTCAAAAAAGATACTTTTTAAATAACATTAATATTTAAATTTGAAAGCTTTCTCACTTTTTATTTGCCTTTTGGATGAAGCCTTTACATGTGTGTGAACACATGTATTCACAGGTGTGTGCGTGTGTGTGTGTGTGTGTGTGTGTGTGTGTGTGTTTAGTTTGCCTACTTATATTTTTTCCCACAGGAAAAAAAAGAAACATACAATTGCCAGATAACCTTGGTGAATGTACCCCTTCATTTTCAATCAGGAAATGGGTGTTTGGGGGTCCAGGTCACCCTCCCTTTTACCTTCCTCTACTGTCTTCTTTACTCAGGCTTACAGAGAATGTGAGGGCATAACTGATGGTAAAGTGTCTTTCCCTTAGAAGGCATGCAGAAGACAAAAGCACGTGTCAATAAGCTATGCAAATGTATACTGGGGTTGAAAACATATGTCCAAAGACTTGTATGTGAATGTTCATAACAGCATTGTTCATAATAGCCAAAAAGTTGACAAAACCAAATTGTCAGTCCCTTGACGAATAGACAGAATGTAGTGTAGCCATACAATAGACTATGTCTGTATATATATAAATATATACATATTTGTATTTAGTTTGTTCACCTCTGTTGTATTCACTGAGTTGTATACTTTAAAAGGGTCCATTTTATAGTATGTAGCTTATATCTCAATAAAGCTCTTTATTTTTTTATTTTATTTATGCTATACATTTTTATCTTATTTAATTTATTTATTGTTTTAAGCAGGCTCCACACTCAGCATGGAGCTTAAACTTATAACCCTGAGATCAAAATCTGAGATGAAAAGTTAAGAGTTGGATGCTTAACCAACTGAGCCACCCAGGCTCGCCCTATTTAAAGTTGTTTAAAAAAAAGGAAAAGAAAGGCATGACTAGGTTCTCACAGACCTGTTGTTTCTATCACATCTATATAAAACTTCACCATAGCAGAGCATTTTCATAAATAACCGGAAGGTTATTTACATAAAGCCAGTTTATTTGGGAAAAAAAGTTTTTAGAATTTTCCAGGAAAAGCAGGCAACATTAATGATATATTTGCTCCAACCCACTTGGAGGATTATGAAAATATTCACATTCATCAGTTGAAGCTTTTGAGGGAATGTTTGTTTTCTGAATGATTCCTGCTTCCTGGAGAGGTGGAAGAATTCTTCTTATTAAGAGTAATGCCAAAACACCTTTACGCATTTGACGTGAAGAATTAAAGAGAATGACTAATGAAGTTCTAGGCAGAGATTTGCATTCTACCTCTGTTTTCTACTAATATGTGTGAGTCTTGTTTCCCTATACGCTGTTTAAGCAATGAATTTCTTCCAGAAATGGAAAACCCAATAAGCAATGATAAAATCCCCTCCAAAAACAAAGTGGAGTTTTTGATTGCTTTTCCATTTGATCTTCTTTAAGGATTAAAATGAACAATGTCATCGAAATGCTAAAGTAAGGAAGTACATTGAAATAATATTATAGGCTTTAAATTATGCTATGTTTTTAATCTTATAGGTATGACAACTGATATTTGGGGTCTAGGGATCGTTCCTTAATTATCAATAGAAAAATTCCTATACAGAAAGAAAGTTCATCATGTGATTAGATTCAGAGCTTTATGGATCATACATTTAATTATGCTTTTTGAAAAAAATAAATTCTAATCTATAAAACAGACCAGAAATAACAGCACGAATCCTCTTAGCCTGCCAACCAGTTTTATTGTCAGTTATTATCAGAAATTATCTATCATATTCAGTGAGCCAATCCACTGCTGGCTCCTTTAAGAACATACTCTCCAAAATAAAGCAAAAATAAATTAAATGAGAAATAGAGACAGAATGAATCATTTGCAACCTCCTTAAAGTCAAATGAGATGTTTCTTCCCTGGGCCCAAACAGCTTTCTTTTCAGCTGATGTCACTCAAGGATTCCATACTCAGCAGTGCCTGAGGGCTATAGCGGAAGTGCAAAGATACCCTGGTTTCCAGGGACAGCTTCCTGCACTAGAGACATCTGAACCCAGGATTGCCCCCCAGTGAGTCTTTATGACATGTTTTTAAACTTCGGAGGTCACGTCTGGTGGCCCTACTCTTGACATGACCCATCCAATGGCCAGGAACCCATGACATCTGGTCAGAAACCAGGGACCACTGCACTCACTTCTGATACCTTGGGACTCACGACATTACACTTAATTTTTCACCAGTGCCTCTCCTATCTCACGCATTTGCCCAAGATTATCTTCCACTTTGTTTCCTCAATGCATATATGCTTGTTAGTCTCCATTTGCCCCACCCCCCAACCTCAGCCCATTATCTGTTCTTTTCCACCCTGAACTGTGCTTCTAGAGGTTGACCTTCACTGAAGCAGCACCTGGGGTTTGGCTTTTTGGAGCCCAGTTGGCTTTGGCCAATGGGAGGCACCAGAAGTCAGATGGGAGGGTGAAGGTAGAGAGATTGGGATATTTATTCTTATGATCTTTCTCCCCAGCTTCCGCCCCTTGCCTCTTTGTGACCCTGGCAATAGCTTCATCCCTCTACAGCCCAGACCCCTCTTCCACATCTCCAGCTCTCGGAAGACTCTGCATTTCCCTTCCTCTGCCTTCATGGATCAAGTGGTGATAATGGTTTCCTGCTAGTACTTGTCCCAGATGCTTCATCTTCCCTCGTTAATTCCTTTAATTCTGCCCGCTTCTGTTTCTTGTTGGGACAGTGGTCGATAGATATCCTATGCCTTTCCCTGAGTATCTCCCTGATTTCTAACTCTGAGGCTTCTTGGTGCAACTCCTACTAACTACTTCTGAACACCTTCCTTATTCTCTAGGAATGACCATAGTAATGATGGGGAGTGGAGAAAGCATGATTGGCATACTTACAGTTTCTTTCCTTCTGTTTTATTCTCCAAATAGTATTGAGAGATGGCAGCTACCTGTGACACAGTACAGGGCTTTCCTCCAGAGTATTAGTCTTAGAGGGACAGAGACAGAAAGGGGCTCAGTGGGCAGTCTGGCTGTGCCCCAATGACATTTTTAGAGACAGCTGGGACCCAAATCGCCCTAAACCATTTAGGACTTTGGCTATTGTTATTTCTAAACCTCATAGCTTTTGAGTGAGCCTAAGGAGAAGGGAACCAGAGGGTTTGTGTTATACAGACCAGCTGGCTTCATTTTTCCAGGAAAGGAACAATCTTCAGAAAGCTAATATAGTTTCTAGGGTCAAAGCAGGGTCTGACAAGAAGCTCCAATTATTTCATTACGTAAAATACAGATCTTCCACTGCCAAAAGTTTATAATGAGTTGAATGTCTTCTCTTAGCCCAATCAGCTCCAAACCACTAAAAACAAACCTTTTATTAGGCAAAATCAGATGTATTGACCCATTGCTGTGGGGGAGATCACACACTAGAGAAACTGCCGGGCATCTCACCCAACAAAGGAAAAGATAGAGTTAGGACTGATAGAATTCCAATTCCGGAAGAGTCAAGTTTAGGTAAAATTTAAATAAATCAGTGTTTTGATAAGTTCCAAGCAAAGCCAGGCTGGGTGGAGTGGTTAACATCACATCTGGACTGCAAAGGAGACCGAGGGCCTTGTTTCCTTGGGGGGAAAAAAAACCCAACAAGATAGATGTGGAATGTGCGCGCTCAAATCCCTTATCTGAAGCTCTGCACCTGGGCTGTAAATCCAGATTGCTTTTCTGTGTCCAAGTAACTTACCCCCAGGCAAGTGGGTGGTTTCATTCTTACTGACATCATTTCATACAATTTAAATCAAAGTATTTCAAATTTTAATAGTCTCTGATTTTAGACAATAGTTTCTCAGTGAGTGAGAAAGCAGTAGTCACTTAAGGGGGGGGGTGGTATGTGATGACAGTTTACAGCTGCAGGGTGTCCTTGGGGGAAATATTGTTTCCTGTTAACTGCAGCTGGCTTTATCTGTGCCTTTTATTCCAATCTGATGAATGGCAGGATGGATTTTTACCATCCAAGCTATTTTTACTTTCTCATTGCCTCGATGAACGGCGTTGGACATATAGTGTAAGCAAGAAATAAACCTTTGCAAGATTAAGCTGCTGACATTCTGAGGGTTTAGTTTAGTTTAGTTTAGTTTTATCAGAGCATAACCTAGCCTATTCTGGATGTCAGAGACATTTCTATTTTAATTACATTTCCATAAAATGAGGTATTGGCTTAGGGGCTGGTAGCAGGTGGTAGAAAACTATTCCTGGAAGATGAAAGGATGTATATCCGTATTCTGCAGGAGCAAAATATTTGGTACAGTTGTCATCTAAAGTAATTTGTGTGGCACATCGAAGTTTTAATAATTTATGACTGAAGAAGAAGAGGTTGGAAAATAGAATGTTCATAGCCTGCGTTGCTTGCTGATGATGAAGTGTGACACGGTATTAGAAGAAACAGATAAGCTTAGGAAAGAATTGGTCCGTTCGCGTGCAGGAAAGGGAATGGAGCGTCCACAAATTTGGGAAATTATAAGGTTGCAAAAGGCAACCGTTTCTGAACCTCAGACTGTAAAAAGTAGCATTGAGAAATGCTTGCTTAAGGGACGTCTGGGTGGTGGCTCAGTCAGTTAAGCATTTGCCTTTGGCTCAGGTCTTGATCTCAGGGGCCCAGGATCAAGGCCTGCTAGCTCAGCAGGGAGTCTGCTTGTCCCTTTGCCTCTGCCTCTCCCCCAGCTTGTGCTCTCTTCTCTCTCTCTTTCAAATAAATAAAATCTTTTTTAAAAAGACAGAAATGGGGACACCTGGGTGGCTCAGTGGGTTAAAGCCTCTGCCTTCGGCTCAGGTCATGATCGTGGGGTCCTGGAATCGAGCCCCACATCGGGCTCTCTGCTCAGCAGGGAGCCTGCTTCCCCCTCTCTCTCTGCCTGCCTCTCTGCCTACTTGTGATTTCTCTCTCTCCCTCTCTCTCTGTCAAATGAATAAATAAAAAAAAACCTAAAAAAAAAAAAAAAAGACAGAAATGCTCGGTTAACAAAGTCTGATTAAAACTCAAACCTGTAGTAAGGATCAAATCAAGTTACAGCCATTGGACATATTGTTAAAATCTCTATTGGTTGGGGTGGCACTTGCTCTATGTTTTCAGATAGACAGACTGGCTCAGGGTAAATGTGGCTGTCCCACCAAAAATAGGCCCAAGGACACCGCAATTGAGAGAAAGGGAGAGAAAAAGAGGGGGGGGGTGCGATAAAGCAAAGAAATGTAGAAAAGTCAAGAAGTATGACTAAAGAGAAATGAAAACATATGTCTGTTTGAAAACTTGCACACAAGTGTTTATAGCAAAATTATTCATAAGAGCCAAAATGTGGAAACAACCCCAAAGTGTCTCATTTAATGGATAAATCAAATGCAGTACATTCATACAACGAATATTATTCATCAATAAGAATAAATTAAGTACAGATATATGTTACCACAGGGATGAACCTTGAAAACATTATGCTAAGGGGAAGAAGCCAGTCACGGTAACCAATGGGCCACTCCTCTGTTACTCTGTTACCAGTGTGAGTTCTTTAAGGACACCGTGTATCTTTGTATTCCCAGCTCCTACAAACAGTACGTAATCAATAAAGGGTGATGACAGCAACTATAACTTACTGAAGGTTTACCAAATCTCCGTGCCAAAGTAAAGACATTACCCACCATATTTCATTTAATCCTGATAAGTCACATGTAGATCTGTTTAACACAAATACTGAATGAGTCTCCCCGAGTCTTCCAGGCGTCTGGGATCTTGGTGTCTTCAGCATGTGAGTCAATACAGTGTGAGCCCTGACCAGAAACACCTGGTCTTCCCCGAGATTTCTGCACATTTCCAAGAGCTTCGTTTTTTCACAGTCTCTTCTTGCTTTTATTTTTCGGTTCCTCCTGAATTCCTGACCTCACTTGGATATTTTCTCCCCTGCCCGTGTCATCTCTCAGTTTTCTATCAAACATGGAACGTGGGCCTTCCCTTGAGCGTCACCATGCTCATTAGCATGAGGTAGTTGGGGGTAGCAGAGTGTTCCCCAAAGTCTTGAGGAAAAACCAAGTAGCCTATTGCATGGCGGCCCAGCATACACTCTAAAATTGAACACGATGCCAAATATCTCTGAAAGAATACACAAGAAACTGCTAATTGTAGATGCCTGAGGAGAAGGGAACCAGAGGGTTGGGGGCTCAGGAGTGAAAGATGGGCTTTTCATACCACAGGCCTATGTCATCTTTTTAAGAAAACAAAAAAATGCAATTTATAAAATTGTTTTTTTAATTATTACTTCACTCTTAAAAGTCCCTTGGCCATCCTCAAAGTAAGACCTTGGACTGCTTCTTGTAGTATCTCATCCTTCTCCTTCCTCCCTACTCCTGTACTCTCAACCCTTATTTTCTAATTTCCCACCTCTTTTTCGGTTCTCCATCAATTGGACCCTTTTTTCAGGTTTCCAGGCTAGGCCCAGAAGGAGAAAGAAGGGGGAGTTTTATCTTTCCTGTCCGAAGAGGCTACCTGCATTTTCCTTGCATCATGCATCAAGGATAGGAAGCTGCAGTCTGTTCTTAGAGTCGTACCTACTAAGATGGCTATAATTTTTTCAAAATGAAAAGAGCAAGTATTGCTGAAGATGAGAGAAATGGGAACCCTCGGGCATTGCTCGTTGGAACGTAGTGGTGCAGCCCCTGTGGAAAACAGTTGGGCAGCTTCTCAAAACGTTAGCCATAGAATTATCATATAACACATAACACTTCACTCCTAGGTATATATCTGAAAGAATTGAAAGCAGGGACTCGAACAAATCTTTGTATGCCCATGATCATAGCACAATAGTCAAAAAAGTGGAAATAACCGGTGTCCATCAGCAGATGAATGAAAAAGCACAATGTGGTATATACATACAATAGAATATTATTTAACCACAAAAAGGAATGAAATATTGTTCTATGCTACTACATAGATGAAATTAGAAACATTATCCTTAGCGATATGAACCAGACACAGAAGGACAAATACTATATGGTTCCTTTTACATGCGGTACTTAGAATTTCTAAGCTTATAGAAACAGAAAGTAGGATACAGATTACTAGGGACTGTGGGGAGGGGCCAGGGAGAGTTGTTGTTTAATGGGTACAGGGTTTTTCTTGGGGATAGTGAAAAAATTTTGGGTACAGACAGTGGTGATGGTCATGTATTTTGCCACTGAATTGCATACTTATGAATAGTTAAAATGATAAATATTAGGTTATATAAATTTTACCATAATAACCCTCCTTCTGAATACCATGCTTTCTCTACCTGCTGTGTACTATTTCCCCCATTACAGAGATGCAAACTCAGGCTTAGGAAAATACATTCTCAAGGTCACACACCTAGGAAGCACAGGTTTGGAATTCAAATCCAAGTATGCACTCAAGCCTTCTCTTAATCGTATACTACACTAAATCATTCTCTTATTTACTGTCCCACTTTATGATAGCATTTCCAATATTAAATTGAAATTAACTGTTGGTCTGTTCTCCTCACTTGATTGTGAACCTCTTCAAGGAAGGAAGAACTGGGTGCCTGGGTGGCTCAGTTGGTTGAGCAACTGCCTTCGGCTCAGGTCATGATCCTTGAGTTCCGGGATCGAATCCCACATCGGGCTCCCAGCTCCAGGGGGAGTCTGCTTCTTCCTCTGACCTTCTCTCCGCTCATGCTCTCTCTCACTTTCTCTGTCTCTCAAATAAATAAATAAAATCTTAAAAAAAAAAAAAAAACAAACAAGAAAGGAAGGAAGAACTTTCTCCATCTTTGAATGCGTAATGATTATCTCAGGGCCCAGAGTCTTCTGGAAGCTGAAGGCATTGCTATGCGTTAGGCCAGGACCCAGCGAGGGCTTGGTCTGACATAGGGCTGTAATGGATTCCATCAAGTAACTCAGCAACTACTAACGTAGCACTTACTCCAGGTACTGTCTGATGTTGGGGTGTAGGGACAAAGCGCACAGTCTCAGTCTCCCACTTCGGGGACTTCAGTCTAATGGGCCAGGTGTGGACAGTGAGACAGGTTGAGAGAAACATCAGACACTTGCTCAGGCAGTGCCTAAGCTACAACGGAGTTGATAGCGCTTATCTGAGTCTTGAGGAAAAGGGGAGGAGAAGAGCAGGAAACGGTGTTCCGGGCAGAAGACAAAGCATATATGAAGACATGGAGTGTATAAGGGGGGTGGGTGGGTTCTGGGAATAATTCTTTGTGGTTGGGATATGGAGGGAGAGGCGGGAGATGTGCTTTGATACAAAGCTGGGGAGGTGGAAGAAGTCCCAGTCGTGAAGGGCCGCAGAGGTTTGGGGCCTCATGCTGATGGTTGGTTTTCTTTTTTTTTTTTTTTTTTCGTTCTTTTTTTTTAAATAGGGATTTTTTTTTTTTAAGATTTTATTTGTGTATTTGGCACAGAGAGACAGACAGTGAGAGAGGGGACAGAAGCAGAAGAAGTGGGAGAGGGAAAAGCAGGCTTCCGGCGAAGCAGGGAGCCCAATACTGGGCTCGATCCCAGGACCCTGGGATCATGACCTGAGCCGAAGGCAGACGCTTAACGACTGAGCCACCCAGGCGCCCCTGATGGTTTTCAAAAGAGAACTGCCATGATCACATTTGTTTGTTCTGTGGAAGAAGTCTGAATGCAATGTGGGGAATGGATTGGAGAGGGGCAAGCCTGGAGTCCCAGGGTGAATTCCAGAAATGCCAGTGGCTTGAAGCCATCTGAGAAGGGTTACAAGCCAGGGGTTCTAGGAAGGGCCCTGTCACTCAAGGGATGTAGCACAGATGCCAGAAACAGGGACTGACAGCCGGACCTAGTAGTTGGAGGAAGCTGCCATCAGAGAAGGCAGAGGTCAAAGATGGAGTTGAGGAGCCCGGCTGAGTCAGAAAGCAGAAAGTGGATGCCAGCCTGGGGCATGGGTTTCAAAACTGGGATCTCAGGGAACCTGACGAGCCTTCAGCACCCCAGAGGAAATGTCACAGCAGCAAGGCATGTCCCCTTTTTATGAGAGGCAGGATGAGGAGCCAAGCATCCGGGGCCTGAGATCTGTTCTGACATATGTCTCTCTGCCCAGTCCCCTCTACATACGCTGCGCACGGTGTGACCTTTTTCTGCTCCCATTGAACTACGTTGAGATTTTGAGCAATCATGAATTCAATGATTATTCAGCATTCCAGATGAACTTGTCACTTTGGGACAAGTGGGACACAGAGACCAAAAATTGGGACACAGAGACCAAAAATTGGTAGTGGGGCGGAGACCCTGTCTTCCTTGTCGCGGGGGCTAAGGGCCCCAGGCTGCTGCGGACTGTGTAGGTGTCTCCTCACATCAAGCAAGCTCAAGAAAGAATAAAGAGGAAAAAAACCCCAACATTAATTGATTACATATTAGTTTAAAACATGAAATTTCCAGTTGCGAGGGTGGAACATTGAGAAATACATTGGCACTTTCATGTGGTTCAGACTGTGTAAACGTCCCCTTGTGGGCCTCTGAAGTACACAGTTGACTTAATCAGTCACATTCACCATTGGTTCAAGGAGGCCCCCTTTGGTCTGTCAGTTTTCCCACACTCTCCCGAAGCAACAGAGAACTGGAATCCTGACCAGCTTCCATCTAACCTGCGCGCTCTCCCCCGCCTGCCTTTTCAAAACCCTCCCACAGCAACCACCGTCTTGAATGTTGTGTCTGTCACTCCCTTGCTTCTTTCTCTAGTTGTTGTATCCAGCATAGAAGCATGCGAATCAAGATACTCTTTAGTTGTCGTTGTTTTGAACTTTATGAAAAGAACCTAATGCTCTACCCATATGGTATTCTGAGACTTGCTTTTTTCTTCAAGGTATTACTAAAATGAACTGTAGTTCACTCATCTTCAGTGTTTACAGTATTCCATTGTGTGATATACAGTGAAAGAGACTTTCCGGGTTACTTCACTCCATCTCCAAAACAACCCCCCGAATGGGCAGTTAATATTCATCCTTACTTTGAGAGCAAATTAACTAATGGTGAGACATCAGGACTGAGGCTCGAGTCTCAACCCTGTCACTTTCTGGGCAAGTTACTTAACCTTGTAAGGTTGAGGCTTGACCTACAAGCCTCAGTTTCTTCTTCAGCAAAATTTGGATTTAAAAAAAAAAACTCCTGCCTCAGAGGACTGTAGTGATTATCCTCAGTGTGACCTGGCAGGTGATAAGCACGAAATGATGTGAGTTATGTTAAATTTTATTTCAAAGTTAGCCAACTGGTTCATAGGTAGGTCGAGGAACTTGCCAGAGATCAGATAGCTAGTAATGGCAATCCAGAACTTGAACACAACAAGGTTATGCTTTTCCCCAAGACCTTATCAGGGTATTATGGTGTGTGTGTGTGTGTGTGTGTGTGTGTGTGTGTGTGTGTGTGTTTGTGTGTGTGTGTGTAAGAAGAAAGGGTGCTTGTTTAAAATGAAATTCACTAGGCTTTCTCTCACAAGCAAGAAGGAGTTTCTCTTACTTGCTTCATTTCCTTCAATACAGGCGGTAAGTACTAAACATTTCTTTTTGGAACAGTTTAGAGAGAAGAATGTTTTCAAATTTATGAGGCTCTCATGCATTTTGAGAAGAGATTTTCATATTCCACATATTTCCTTCTTTGGATCTTTCTATTTAGAGATCAGTTTAAAAATACAATCCCTCTATCTGGAGCAAAAGGGTTGTGAACTCCGAGTTCCACATCTCTTGAGACTTTCAGTCACTTTCAAGGAGAAATACAAGGAAAATGAAAGGAAATAAAAAAGAAATATAGCTTATTTTTGGCTTGGAAAACAGCACGATTCCGTGATAGGCTGCAGTCCATTGGAGACACTGGAAGAAAATCCATCATTTACCAAAACTTAAGGGGTGCTTTTCCCCTCAAGAAAAATAAACAGTTGCTTACTGGAATTACATCCTTAAAATAGGCATCTTCAATATATTTGGTTTCTTTTACTGCCTGTTGACCAGATGCCTCACTTTAAAAAATTGTATCAATGTGTGATTTTGCTACATTTCCAGTAAGAATGTGTGTAACTTTGGAAGTTTAAAGCTATATACCAAGGACCTGGGAATAATTCCAGAAACCCCTGAGAAACAGATGATTCACGGGATTAGTTAGTAATCACTTGTCCTTTCAAAACTAAAGACCACCAGAACTAGATCTAACAAGAGTTGAATTTTTCTTCAAGATTTCTTCCTCTACCTCTTTGAAAAGATGATGCCTTCTTTCGTCAAACTGAAGGCACTTGCTGGCAATGGCATCATCTTTGACTGGGGGCAGGAAATAGATTATTAAATATCTGTACCGATTTTCTACTTTGATTACTTTACCTGCTCTACCTTAGGGATAGATAACTGGAAGGACCTGAGTATTTCCTTGGCCATGTATTCATAGTCACAGAAATTTGACCTCTATGTGACTCTAGTGTGAGTCTGGAGCTCATTGGGTTGTACTGAGGTCAAGATGATTGGGTTACAGAGCGCCTGGGTGGCTCAGTCATTAAGCATCTGCCTTTGACTCAGGTCATGATCCCAGGGTCCTGGGATCCAGCCCCGCATTGGGCTCCCTGCTCAGCGGGAAGCCTGCTTCTCCCTCTTCCACTCCCCCCTTGTGTTTCCTCTCTCGCTGTGTCTCTCTTTGTCAAATAAATAAATAAAATCTTTTAAAAAAAGACGATTGGATTACAGATAGGATGCTAGGACACCACCACTTTGTTAATAAGGAGAGAGAGAGACTGAAAATGGTGGCTCAGTAGCTGATCTTCAGGCTGGCAGGATTCTTGGTATCTTGGGGTCTCATTCTCCTGAAAGAATTTAGAGTCATGCTTTCACACCATGTTCCATAAGGCTCTAGATTACGGTAGTACGTCATGGGCCATTGTGGAGAGATGAATCAGGTGGAAGGAGGTTGGGAGCTTGAGCTGTTAGTCTGCAGATCTCACCCCTCACCATCTCAGCCAGCATAGCTCTGCTTTTATTCTCGTTTATAGATTGGACACTACATCAGATATTTCTAATATAATCAGAAGAGAAAGTTGAACTTACCACAACTCCTCTCAGGGAAAGTAAGTAGTTAAGAAGAATACTAAGATAAGTCCAATAAATTTGTGTTCAGTAAAATGCCATCTCAGGAAAGTGAGTCCTCATGACTTAAGAACTTCTGTTTATCTGAGAAGGATAGGTTTGAAGACAGAGTAGAATTACTCATGGGAATCGAAGACAGGCTTCTTATGTTGTGGGAGGAAGGGCAGACAGAGAGAATCTAGTTCATAAGCACAGCCAAAGGGACTTGGGAGAAGAAATATGTCAAATGGAGTTTTATAAAGTGGTGCATAGTGGGAGGTGCAATGTAAAAAATTTTCTTTGCTATCTATCCCTCTTGACACCCCACAACCCAAACATTATTTAGTAAAACTTGCTCAGTAAGGCTCCGAGGCTTTCATCGTGAATAGATTCTTCCTGGAGAAGGCAAGAGATACTGAGGTTTGCAAACTGATGGTGTGGAGAAAAAACAGATACCATACTCATGTTTCATTTGGTGATTCAGCAGAAGGGCTCCCAAGATTCAAAAGCGGATGATACTTACTGCTCAGATTTATTACAGCAAGGGATACAGAGCAAAAGGAAGAGGGAAAAGATACGCAACAGAGGAATCCAGCGAGGTCCGGCACAGGGTTCCAAGAATTTCCTTGTCCAAGGCCTCGTGGGAATGAGTCCTCTTTCTCTAGCAGTGAACCACCGGGATGCATGGGGAATGTCTCTGCTCAGGGAAGCCAAAATGAGTCCCAAGGTCCAAGGCTTTTGTAGGGGACTGGTTACGTAGGCACATTCTGCTTGGCAACCGGTCTTGGCAACCAAAACTCAGGACCCCAACAATGAAGCCAGGTGCACATCATTAATCTTGGCGTCTGTGTGGAGCAACCTGAAAAGCCAGGATGGCATGGGCCGCTGCTTCGGGTGTAAGCAACAAAACCATCAATCACTAACATAAGAAGAACCTGCTGAGGTCCACATTCCCAGGAGTTGGCCAAGGAACATTCATGGTTTTCCTGAAGACATAAGTACTAAGCAACAGAATTAACAGACTCACTGCATGAATGCTCCCCCTCAGGATGCCTGGAGCACAACCAGATCTGGCCAGCGTTTGAAATGGACTTCACCGCCCCAGAATCACTTCTATCCAGTAGAGGCTAAGGGTGGCTTCTGCCACCTGGAGGCAGATCCCAGGCTAGGCAAGAAAGCCTTCCTGTCAGAAAGAGGCTTCCGGCTGAAGCTGAATAAACTCTCATTTAAGTCAAAGTGCTGAATTTCATGGTATTCGCTGTATTTATTTTACAAGCATTTAGTAAATTTTTACTTAAAAGTTTGATCCTCACCTCAGCTATGCTATAAGAAATACAGGGCATATTTCATCCAACAGTTATTTTGAGTATTGGCTGGACTGTTGTGAATGTTGGGGATGAATTAATAAAAAGACCGTTGTCTGCTCTTATGAAGCTTACAACTCCTGGGGGGAAAATCGGAAAAAAAAAATTTAAGGAAGGAGCAAAATGTAATTTAAGGAAGATATAATCCATCGACTTGGGGCAAAGTCATAAAAGAAGACCGGTGTTCTACCTAGAAGTCTAGAAAAAGGAAATCCAGAGAAAATGAGTTTATTGGTATCATGATGCTGTTTTATCAGACACTTTGCTGCGTGCCTTCCTAACTAGGGTTAGGGTGATCAACCATCCTAATTTGCATGGACTGAGGGGTTCCCCAGGATGTAGTACTTCCAGTGCTATTTCCAGCCCATGACGGTGTCACTCCTCCTCTGAGAACTATTCTCCCCACGGTGCAGCTGGGTCTTGGCAGCCATGTTTTTGTGCTGTGTCACTGCCCACTGGTCTGTACTGGAGATCAGGACCCATTATTAGCCAGTGTTTATCTTGAGAAGTTGGCTGAAGAAATTGCTCAGAAGCTAACTGCCGAGCTCTATAGTGAGCTCTCGTAGGTTTCTGTCCTTAAGGTCTCTCGGACAAATCCAGCGTTTGATCTTTGGGAAGCCTTTTTATCTTCTAATTCTCTGAGGAACCTGATCTCCTGCTAAGTTCTCTTTTCCTCTGCCACCATTTTTGCTTGAGCTAATTTAAATGGATTTTCTTTACTCTCACCAGAAACTTAACTAAGCCAATTGTCCAGGAAAAGTTATTTCCAAGTCAGGACAGACTACTCTGGTTCTTCAGTTAGAAACATTCCTAGAATATTCCTCAGGTTTACTGGAAATATCTTTTGATATTTCCCTGGTTAGAGAGCTGTATTTTCATCTCTTGAGTAGACCTACCCACCAAATATATTTACTTCAGATTAATTCACATTCTGCTTCATTTCTGTATCATTTCCTTAGAGTGGCTAATTCAAAGTGACCGGATTCTGTTAAAACTGGAGTGTGACACAGAACCCGACCCTCTTTCCCTTGGGCATGTTAACTGTATGCAGTAGGCATTCAGTTAAAACTTCTCAGATAAAGTAACTGACAACCCCTCTAAGCCTTTTGTCCTTCAATTCAGGTGTGTCACAAATTCTGCTCTACTCTCTTAACTACAAATAACTCGCTTGCCCATTGCTACTGGATTATTCTCTTGCAGAAAATTTCACCTGCCTTTGCAATCACTCCCAAGCACACCTGCTGCTCTGAGGTATCTTCCTTTTTGTTGCAGCCCTGGATGTTTCACTGTACGTGCCCTAAGTTTCCAAGGCTCTCCATAGGCCATACTTGAGCTATCCACAACTTTGTGTTCTTAGCAAACCCCCTCATAGATAGTCCTATCTGGTATCGGTCAGATAAACCTCAGCTTGTCTATGATGGCTCTGCAGCCACAGTGCTTCCTCTTCTTCCCTGGACTGGAGCACCTGAGCTGAATTTCCCAGACTTCTAGACCTTTCTCAGTGTCCCTTACTTTCACCTGTGCCTCGGCGTCACCTGGGTAGGAATGCAAGGAGGAAATAAAACTCTGGGCTGCCTTCCAGGACCTGTGGAATTAGACTACATAGGCACATGTTCCAGAAAAAGCTCCAATTTTAATTTTTTTTAAAATATTTTTTATTTATTTATTAGAGAGAGAGAGACTGAGAATGAGAGGGGAGAAGGTCAGAGGGAGAAGCAGACTTCCCGCAGAGCCAGGAGTCCGATATGGGACTCGATCCCGGGACCCCGGGATCATGACCTGAGCCGAAGGCAGTCGCCTAACCAACTGAGCCACCCAGGCGCCCCCCAATTTTAAATAGCTCCCAGGTGACCCTGATGCACTACTGGCCGACCTACAGCAGGCCCAACCCTGGGTCCTTCAGGTGCCCTTAAGCATTTTTTTGTGTTCCTCTTCACACATTGTAAACTTTAGGAACAGTAAGACTTTTTTCTGACCATAGCCTTCATTAGAATCGTTACCCTCATAGGGGACCTACTAAGCTCTGATGTGTAATGCATCAGACACAGCTTCCCCCCACCCCCACCTCAAAGAAAACACTGCTACTCACGATTAAGCATGTATTTATTTTAGTTCAGTTAAAACATACATTGTTTCATTGAAACGGTGTAGCACTCTTTGCCAACAAGTCCTGGTGGAACTGTTGGCCTCTAACAGTACAGTGGGGGTATTTACACTATATACAGAAACCGATCACACCCAGGTTCTCAAAGATCTTTCATTACACTAGATCACATTTGATTTCATTACACTAGATCACATTCTGAAACTACTGCATTTTGAAAATTGGACGTTAAATTTTAAAGAGATCTGAATTTGCACCAAGTTTTCATGAAAAAATGTGATGTTCATCCAGTCTGTTTATTGCAAATACAATTTAAACAATATTTTGAATTTTTAGTGTTTACATAATTAGTCAATTTGTTTATATTGAAATCTCTGTACAGGTACTTTTGGGACAATCCTTATAGATACATGTGAGTTCATCAAAATGCAGTTAAGAAACTTACAGGAATATATACACTTGAACCCAAGACCCAAACCTGACATTATATACATTATATATTACAAATACATATGGACAGACAATGTATGTACAGATTATCATAAATATTGAAAAATAGGTTAGCTTTAATGGATTAATGCTGTTCTATAAATAACATTACAGTTATAACTGAAACATCCACGGAAGACAGTAATGCAAAATGAGGTGACAAGACAGTGGTTTTAATACTGAAGACTGCTCATTAATGGGAATTCACTGTTTTAGGAACCTCAAGGCAGACAAGATAGCTCCAAGAAAATCATGCAATGGAATTTACCCTAGGCAGTTTGTTTTGAACCTCGAATAGCCAAGAGGACTGAAGGAGCCTCCCCACGTCAATTTGCTGAGAAAATTCCTTTTTTCCATTCCTTCCTGGTTGCCATGGTAGTTTCTCCCGCACGAGAGGATGTAAACTGTAGAAAACTCTACTCGGTATTCCCTGGCAGGTCTCGGATACAAAATCAGCAATTCTTCCAGGAACTCAAGCAGAAGTGCCAATTCTTGGTCTGAACTAGAGGTGAGGTTCTGGATCTGAAGGGAGTGAGTGCCAAAGCCCAATTAAATGAAAGCAGCGCCGTCGAATCCATCTTTTCACTGCCTTTCTGGATGGTCCCCAATCACGTTATTTTTGTAGGAACATAAACGGACCATTGGTTTCACCCAATGTAGCACTACAAGACGTCTTCCAGTTCCACAACGGTCTTCACAGACATATCCTGTCTGTAATTTAGTCACATATAATACAAGAATGTGTAACAAAAACCATGTCTGCCATGTTTCTGGCCCCTGCCTAAAACTAAAAATGCTTAGTTTAAAAGGAAATCTTAGAGCCAGAGGACCAATTGATGATTCCATTATTTGCTTCCCTCAACCACTAATGGAATTATGTATATTAGATCTTAGACATGATGTCTGATGAGCAAAGTACCACATTATTTAATATATTCACCATACACCATAACGTACAATAAATGTGCTCTTAAAGCCACGTAATTTTTTCACTTCTAACTGGCATTGAAATGGAAGGGTGAACATGCAGTTGGACCAACTACTTACACTCAGGTTGCACTGTTTTCCCTAGCTAACCATTTGTTGGATGTAAACAAATAATTCTGTGTTGTACAAGAATGAGATGACGATCCAGTGCAAAGGAGTTTTAAAAACTTACTGCATGAGAAACCCAGTGGCCTGTCTGAAGAGAACTTAGACCAAATATCGGTGTAACCTGTGAATTAGACCTCTATTGTAGACAAAACAAGAACACAACTAAGCCATACATTATCAAGTAATTCCCACTTCCAGCAGTAGATGAGCATTTCGAAAAGTTGTACTCTCTGGATAGAATAGATTTGGCCTACAGCCATCAAATGCCCATTTTCCACTGCTAGAAGCAATGTCAAAAAAAGGGCTGGCCCAAAACAAAAACCCAGAGCTGTTAAGACAGCTCTGAAGACAGATGCAACTGAATAAACCCTGTTTTACCCAATTGCACTATTTGGTACCTCAAAATTAGTTATTTTGCTTCCCACTGCTTTGTAGCTTCCATTCTAATAGATTGAAGTCATAAATATTTCAGTCTCAATGAAGCAAATTATTTGGGGCCAGAGAAGTGATGAACGAGTTCATCTGATTTGGTATAGCAATATAATCAATCAGTTATTCTTTAATGGTGAAGTCTGAATGGAAAAGAAACTATGCTCCTATTCATGGTACAGTTTTTCGTTACATCATTTTCTCTAAAAATTTTTTTGGGTTAAAAAAAGTATTTGGCTTATTATGCCTACAAAAAGGCAAATCATTTCACAATACTAATATTAGTTTTTAAACACCAATGGTTTTTTCTTATGGAATTTGTTGACAATTGTTTTTGGATAAAGTTTAAAAAGAAAGCAACTTTTTTTAAAAGTAAAATAGTGCTTCTGAGGTCTTAAAATATTTTTGGTACAAAAAAATAATAGTGTTTTTCTCAATGGTTATTTCAATACTTTGCTGTAAATTAATAAGAATTGTTTCTCACATCGAATGGTTCCATTAGGCACATTCAAGTAAAATCATAAAATATCCAAGTTAAACAATGACACAGCCAACCATGTGGCTTGATAAAGGTAAGAGTTCGTCCATTCTCTGGAATGGAATAAAATTGTCACTTCCATTAACCCGAGACTCGTGGTTTGGTTGTTAATATCCGTTTCTATCATACAGAATAGTTTCTTTAAAAAGAAAAAAAAAAGTTCACTTATTCTGCACTCAGAAGAACCAGCGAGGAATCTGCACTTCAAAAGGAAGTGAAACTGAAAACATTAGGTGAAATTTCATAGTAAGTTGAGAGTTGACTCAACACTGGCATCAAGTGGACTAGTGGGGTTTCAGCGGTGCCAGTTAATGGCCACCTCCGTGGGCATCGTGTACCCAATCCAAAACAATCAAGGCCATGCTTCCGGTCATCACCACTATGCCACTTAACAGGAAGAACACAGCCTGCAATGAGCACAAAGAGAAACTCATTAGCCAGCAGAAGACAAATCCATGAAAACATTCCTTTCTACTTTTAAAAATGGGCTTGGAATCACTAAAATTATATTGAGTGTTTACAGAGCTACACTTTTACCTCGCTCAAGAGATCTAAACTGTCTTAAGTTATCAAGAGCTTACCTAGAGTACAAAGTAACTTGGTTTTCAAAAACTTCCCAAATTTTGCTTTTCATTCCTTTGTTTCATAGAGAAATGTAAGTACTTTCTTTGCAGAATGAACTACTTCATGTAATGAATTGAACAGGGCTAATTTTTTGCTTTTTGTATTTCTTAAAATTTCAAAAATTTAAGTTGCGAAATCAAACAGAAGTCGTTCTAAAATGCGCCCTGGTCAAAGCCAGAGGTTTTTCTTAGAGACATGAGTAAATTTGCTCCTAATTCTGCCCCCTTCAATTACTGCCACTATGAATTTTGAATGAAACAAGAAGACAGCTGTTTATAAACAATTCTAGTGTTTTAAGTGTAGCAGAGGAAGGACTAAAAGGCAGTCTTTTTCCTAAATAACCTCACCACCAGGATCTTCTGTAGTTAACATTATCATGTTCTTTGTAAAATCAGTTATTATTACACTTTTAAGTACATTTTATTAAAGTATAGTGACAGCCCTCCTCCCCCGCTCCTTGCTTTGAAGCCGATTAGTTCGAAGGCTTCATTTTAGGCCCATTTAAGTGTCTGTCAAAGTGGGCAGCCCGAGAAGTACCAGCTCAGCTGATGCCGGAAGCTGAGTCAGCATCTCCACACGGTACATGCACTCTATCTCTAGCCCTATCTCGGAAATATCTCAACCGCTTTCTTGCAATGAACTTAGCCCTGTATTCGAAGGCAAACTGTCTTTCAC
Source organism: Nasua narica (assembly GCA_028533885.1). NCBI lineage: Eukaryota > Metazoa > Chordata > Mammalia > Carnivora > Procyonidae > Nasua > Nasua narica. Next base: position 60,642,780 of record CM052807.1, read on the forward strand.
CTTTCCTGCCCCAACCTTCCACCTGTGGAGCACACCATTAAAAGAAATATTCACTAGAAACTTAGAAGAAGAACTAAAGGACTACTAAGATCAGGTCATTCTAGTTTTAGAAGATCACTACTGTTTCTGTAAGTCGGAAGAGCTCACTCACCCCAATCTTTTGTACAGATTTCATAGGTTCTTTCTTCACTAACTTGATATAAAAGGCAGATGGCAGAATAAAAATCAACATGGCAGCTGCAGAGGCCCCTGAAAAAGAACACAGACCAGTTCTTGAGAATTCAGTCAATCACTTGTCATTCCTTTTTTAAACTTCAAAATCGCTGATGTGAGAGAGGACTCTGACACTTTCTAAAACTTACCAATGAAACCAAAGATATCTCTAATTGTTGGGACAAAGATGACAAGCAAATTAGTGAATGCCAAGATAGACACTGTTATGACACTATGACGCCACCAACTGAAATCTTTTGCTGCACATAACAGGTGAGTTACAGAACTCCGGATCTGCAAAAACAAACAGATAGAGAAATAAAAATTCCAGCTTTGAATTAATGGGGGAAAAAAAAAATCCCAATAGGGACTATATCTTTAAAAAAAAAAGCTTTCTAAATACTTAAATTGTGCCCCTTCCTCTATTGCTATTTCCTTAACATTCGAACGTTAAAGGATCATTTTAGGTCTTTAATTATGAAAAAAAAACTACCCAGGATGTTTTCAAAATCTGCAAGGTATTTAAAAAAATCCCTTCAAAAACACCCACCATCAACATGGTATTGCTCTAGCAGTGTTTCCCTTCTCACAGAAGAGGAAAATTTCACAAGTCTTCACATGTCTAAAAATTCATTCCTGGTGAGCAGAAGGAGGGCGGGTGATTACTTACTGGGAAGATGACTACTGGTACCGTCAGGGTGACAGCCACTAGCACAGCCAAACGAACAATGAGAAGAAGAATATCAGTTCCCATGACTGTAGAGTAGGTATGAAGCAACTCTGACTCAACATGTTCTATGGGGAAAGACAAGAGAAAAAAAAGGTTCAAGTGAGTGGTTTCCTCTAGAGATTAGGAGGGAAATCTAATTTACAGCAAATTTGCACCAAAGTTATTAGCTACTCACAAAACGAGTATAAACTAAGAGGCTAATAAGATTAATTTGGAATTAGGATTAATGCAATTAAAATAACACTGAAGGAAAATTTTCCTAAAATACCAAGTAGAGATTTAGCCACAGGACCTCCATCAAAAACAACAGGAGCTAAATAGCTAAATCCCATGGTCTGGCTTACAGTTTGTGTTGTAGAATGTGAAGGTGACTGGAAGAGGAGATAGACAGCATGAACTCAGATGTAAGTGTATCATATAAAAATGCCATCAAATGACTAATGATATGAACCTGGGCTTGAGAAATTACAGAGACTATAGGAAATTCTCAGCTCTGAATTTCTCATCAGTTTCTCATCCCAAGTAGGGAATACACCGAAACAGATCGAATTTTAAGTGATAGATTATACACATGCTCAGTATCAGTTTTATTTCACGAAGTGTTTTTTTCTGAAAGCTAGACATTATTTACCATAAAATGTCAGGTATCCAAAAAGGGCAGCAAGCAGGTACATGAGAAACATGGCGAAAAATGAAATCTTGGACACATTCATCATTCTTCTACGGCTGCGGCTATGAAAGTTCAAAGAAAAATACAAATATATACTTGAGCAGTAGTTATAAGCAGTAATCTAATGTTCTTCTAAACTTTCCCAATAAGTTTACATAAAAATAGGCAGAGCACTCACCCTTTGAGTTCTTCATAAATGGGAAGGATAGCAGGATGACAGACAAATGAAAAGGTCAAAATTGGAACAGCGTAGACAGTCTGTAAAAAAATGTAAAAATGTACTTAAAATCCTCACAGAACACACTTGGGTCATCACAGGTCTGCAGTTTTTATTTTAGAGTAACCAATTTTTGAATCAAACCCTAAAAGTTTTCCTTCTTCAAATCTTTCGCTAAGTGTGATCAACATTCTAAATTCAGAATGTGTCAATTATTATCATAGGATTATTTCATTTCAGTTCTCCATCCATTTTAAGATACAATCTAATGCTTTCTTCTCAGTCTTCAATAATTCAGTAATTAGCTACTCATGTTTTCTAAAGAGTAGCTACTGCCCCTCCTCCCTTTACCTTGGGAGTCACTTTTAAATTTCCAGTGGCTAGTATCCCTCTCTTCCCTGAAATCTTAAGAAAAGAAAAACTACATTTAGTTACCTGTGAGTTGAAGATAAAATAACGTGGTCTGCAAGAATCATCGTCAGTCATATTAAATACCATGGCAGGTGCAAAGGCTGTCGGCTGGGTTAAGGTGCTGTTTAGTGTCTCATTAATTATCAAGCCAACTTCCACAGGGCAAGGAATCTGAAATTTCTTGCAAATCACCTGAAAATGGATTATTTTTGCATTTGGTAAACAGAATAATGTGAATGGGCTCATGAACAAATCTCTAGCTTTCAAGAAGAGTTTTATACCTACCACAATCAGGAAGAACATCATACACAATAAGGAAAGGCCACTGGTGTATCCCAAATATCCTGTAAGGGAGGTGGAAATGATTACTTCAGTATAACAAATTTCAGGCAAATAGATATTTTCTCAACTTTCAGGCAGTAACTCAATTCTGCTTGAAAGTCTTTAGTTATGAATACAGTATTAAATTTCTAATTCTTACGTGCTGAGGTACAGAATTACTTGAAATACTTGCTAATAACTAAAATAATAGAAACTCATTTTGTGCTATTACTATTTACAAAGCACAAATATTATCAAGTGTCAAAAAATTCTGGCCCCTCCTGGTAGCCACCGTTAGGATTTTGAAAGGCCTATAGGTGTGTATGCGGTAGCTCCCAAAGTTATGTTTTTGGGGCTTTTTAGCTTTCAGTTTCTATTAAGAGAAAGCCAACTAGCTAGTGAGAGGCTCATTTCAGTTCTCTTTAGAGATGGGTTTACTCACCTAAATTTCTCAGCAGGGACAAAGGAAGAATGAGCACCAGCGACACCAGCAAAACCAAATAGTCACCGTTCAGATACCACAATCTGAATTAAAGAAAAGAAACACAAGGTCAAAACCAATCATGAAAATTCCCGGGATACTATACACACCTTCTCACTGGACTCATTTCATAGAGCTACTATCAAAACACACACAAAAAAAGGCAGGTTTGGAAAAAGCACTGCTTATTCACAAAAAGTGTATAGATAGGCATAAATTTCTAGCTGTGTGCTAGCTGAATATTCACTCAGGTTAGAAATGGGGTATGAACAGTATAACTTTTGTCCCACTGTTTGCTCTGGGAAGGCTGCCAGCTGATTCATAACATAAAATGCTTCTTAAAGGCTTGATACTAATGTAGGGAACAAAGCGGCATTGTTAAGCCAATAATCTTATCTTTCAGCATTTTTAGAAGAATTGTACACCAACTCAGTCATAGCTTTGGCTTACAGTTTTTAATGCTAGAAACAAGGAAATTTAAAACAAATTTCTTTCAGACACTTATTAGTAAATGTAATTACTAAACACTTCAACAAGGAAATTTTCTCATACTTAGGTAAAACACATAGGCAAAGACAAACAACAAAACCCAATCCCCCCAAACCAGGATTTATTCCAGGTCGTCAAGAGTTACGTTCTGACACCTTGACCCACCTTGACTCCAAAAAATAGTCAAAAGGTCCCTTCTGAACTTAAAGAGAAAATATTACTCATGTCTCCTCTAAGAGTTCTAGCAATGTCTTTTCCTTTCCAGATAATCAACCATACCCTCTTTTAAATCACTATTTTCAAATTCTAATTGTTCTGTGAATTCCACTCCACTTACTTGCTTCAGCAACAAAGACCCCACAGAAAACTAATGTTTAAAGATCAGCTTATTAAATTTCTAAAGCCAAAGAGATAACCACACTTCTCTCTTTTGAGATAATGAGCTGCAAGTAAGTGGGGAAGTAAATTGCCCTTTCCCCGTGTTTACTTTAGATAAAAACCTGTTAGTCCACTGGAAGGAATAACTGTGCTACAAGGATAAGGTTTCTACAACTTGGCCATACATTTTCTGGTCTTATGCACTTGAACAGATTAAGTTTTAAGAATTTCAAATTCATAAAAAAATCAGACAGGACTGATTTGTAACGTAGTTCAAAGCTTCAACCTGACTTAAGGTAGACTTTGTGTTACTGAGCTACAATTTCTTCAAGAATAAATATCAAGAGAAAGTTAAGCTCTAGAAAACCTGCTTTCACACACAGGTTAGAGAAATTATTATCCAGAATTACAGCACGAGCTTTGATCTTTGGTCTTTCATTCTTAAGACTTCAAATCAGTCTATGAGGGACTTCTTGATCAATTTCAAGAGGAACATTTACGAAAAATAATTGATAATTCTTTTGTATTCAACTTTGATAAAATGTATCTAACCATGTTAGACTATAATTTTTCTTATGAGTAACCTTACTTAGCACCTACCCAGTTGTATCTTCAATGTTCATTAATGCCTGGATCACCAAAGGTAACTCATATTTCACTATGAAGAGGTAGCTTGACATAGCTGGAGGAAAACAAAATTATACCATTACAAGTGCAAAATGTGGCATGTGACACCAAAAGTAACGTGTCACCACTCTGCTACACAAAGAGCAAAAAGTCTACCCGAATCACCTTTTAAAAAATTCTTACCTCCAATGTTCTGCATTGTAATTGATCCAGAGGCTGCAAGCTTTCCAACTAATCCAAATGCTTTATGTCCCAACTGTTCGTATAATAAAGACCCTAAAATATGAAGAACACAGAACCATGAAGGAACAAAGAAAATCCTGACAGGCCTAATTGTTTTAGAAATATCAAGAGTGCTACCATACCTCCTTCATTGGCAGTTTTCAGAAGGAGATGAACAGAATACAGGGAAAATATTGACACAAATGTCAGGAGGATTCTGATGAGAGAAGGAAAAGGCACAGGGTTATAAATAAGGACAGCTGTATTTAAAGACAATTCTTGTGCTTGTTATCAAACGTTACATGTCCTAGTATTTCTGTGCTAGATAGATAGATAGAAAGCTCCTAAGAACTGGTGTTTACCATCCTGGTTAGTGTCAACATCTTCTCCTAACCTGGTACTAAACACCTGCATCGTGTCTCAGGTGTTAGTTCCAGTTAGTACTGGTTAAGGGCAGAGGTTTACCCGCTGCACCATGCATGTCGGGAAACCCAGGAAAGCTTAACTTTAAGGTGGTGGAGTTACGAGACCTAGAATTTGGTTCTGGCACCAAAATATTTAGCTGTATTCTTGCCACTTCTCTGCATTTTAAGGGTTCCTTTTATCTGTAAAATGATGGTAATGTCTGTCAGTAAAAATTCAGTGCACAAGGCACTTGTGAAATCCAACTGAGACGGGTTCAGGAAAGACCCTGAGACCACTTGGACTAGGTAAATAAGAAGAGGAATAGGACTAGGAAGGGAGAGAGATACTAACATTGGAAGCGTCAGGCATAGCTTTACAAACTGGGCACAAGTCAAAGAAGCAAGCACTGTGACAATGTACTATATTGCACGTCATGGTGTGGATACAGGCCCAGTATTATGACGAAATTAAACAATGCCTGTGCTAGAACAAGTAGCCTATCAGTCTGACTGGGGCGGCTCTTGGCTCCATCAGGTGGAACAGAAAAAAAAAAAAAAAGAATGGGGGGAACTAGAGGTTCCCTAATGTCACTTAGTTTTCCTTTAAGCATACAAGTTCTCTCTCATTGCAGATTTACTTTCCTCCCCTCCTGGGAAAGCTAAGGAAAATATGGCTTTTTTTCTATTAAAAACAACAAAAATATCAGGAAAATCCACTGAAAACTCTGCAAACAAGCTGTTATTTTTCCTGATTCTGTACAGGAAGGAAACCGAATCCGGTACCATTTAAGGTCTGGCAAAGAAATTGAGGTCTGTTAGTTACAACATAGGTGGTGGCATTGAACGCCAAAAGCTTTACGGGGCCTGGTGAGAAGTGGAAAAGTGACACTATTGGCCTTACTTCTAACTGAACAAAGTTATCAGTTTAATCAAAAACAATGTTCAAAGTATGCAGACAAATTCAGTCCTCCTTTCTTACACTGAAATTACAATAAGGGATGAATGGACTTCATAATCTTTGAGGTCACTTTCAAGCTCAAGGTTGAGTCCGCTGAACAAGGTTAGCTAGAGTGGTTTAACCACACTGTGACAGCCGCGTGGCTTCTGGTCCCTTTACCTCTTCATCCTCTAAATATATCTTACAAAATACTGATATGATTAAAAACTCACTTATCTAACCATTTATTAAAAAGGTTAATCAAACACATAGACCTTATTAAAGTATAATTTCAACGGTGCAAGGGTAACATCAGAATTTTGCTTCACTTATCAAACAGGTGCCATTTCATTTCATGTTAACTATAACCACAGTGGCAGCATTAAAGACTGTCTCCAGTTTTTATAGTTAAGAGTCAGGAAGGATTTTGAAGTATTTAACAATGAGCCCAATTCAAGTTCCCCAGTAAACTTCAACAAAACTCTAGGGTCCTTCCTATGTAAATTCCTTCGCTTTAGTAGGAGGTCTCAAAAAGCTTCACGCTAATGAAGCAAGCTGCTAGAATCCTAGCTTCCAATGCTCAAAAGCCAGGCTTAACTTCGAATTTCATCACAAAGCAGAACTTTGCTTTTCTTTTCTTTTCATGAGCATTCTATTCTGCTGGAGAAAATAACTTGAGTAGATAGCACCCGTCAGCTAACTGAAACCCATCTGTCACAACGGGACAATTCCCTGCTCCCTGCAAGGTGTGGTTTCTTCATCTGCACAATAAATCACACTATTTTCCACTGAAATTGCCTTACCAGGAGCCCATGGGTACTTAAAGTTTAACAGCTACGATACAACTATCATCGAAAATGCACGTTCAAATTTACATGTGTTTTTCTTGTGTACCTTTTTCTCCCTGGAAATAGGGTTCCTACTTTTCTTATTATATTAGAGAATCAGTGACCCCACACCAGTTAAGAATCACTGCTCTAAAGACTTCTGTTGCTCCAAAATCCTATTCTAGGCATTTATGCTAGGAAGCACAGGAATAAATCATTTTAACGGGGCAACTAGGGAAAAGAACATTTAAAAACGAGTACTTATTAAAATATTTATTTTTTTGCTATGGCATGTGGCAATCACACAGACCTGGAAGAAATAAATATTAGAACAAAAACAAAACAAAAAAAACCCCCAACATACGGGTTTCTTTTTAGTGTCCAGAAAATTATGACTCACTTTTCTTAGAACAAGCGTGTTCCAGGTTAAGCAAATACCACCACACCCTAATATTCTAAAAAGTCTGTTTGCCTTATAGAAAGGTTCTTGGGGAGACTACGTCAATTTATAAACTGACTTGGGTGTACCATGCTCACTAATGTTTTTTGCTTCCCATTCTGCCAGAACAAAATTTCTAGTAACTATGGATTTATCAATGGTTCTTTTTAAATATTCAACACCTGTTACAACTTTAACTATTCCTATTGACTTAACGACTTCCGGTTTAATTATTAGTTTTCAGTGTTGTCGTATTTCTTCCTAATTGGCTTTCTTGATATCATGCAGTTTACATATAAAAACAAGGAGGTTTATGGGTTTCTCATTTTAAATTTCACACAAATGATTTTTAAGTCAACTATTTCAACTATAAATTCCGTCTCTGGAGCCGAAAGTTTTTAGGTTTTATCATTATTAACTGCCCTGCATGGCAGACTCACTACTTACACATACTTACATAAAAAGAGCAATTCCAGTATTAGCCATGGCATAAGAAAGCCCAAGGATTCCACTGCCCACAATCGCATTGCTCAGATTAAATACTGACATTCCAAAGGAAGTAGTACCTGGATGCTACATAGAGGGAAAACGATAACCAAACATATAACAATAATTAAATGGAGAAAACCAGCTTTGGGCAAGTTAGATTGAAATCTAAAAGTAAAACTATTCTTTTACTCCATAAAGCCACAGACACACAAATTATTATGTTCAACTTACAAAGTCTGTTTCATACTTCTTCTTCCCCAGATTTGATTCAAGTAAAAAGTTCTGGTTTTCAGGATCTACATCTGCATAATGGCTGTGAGGTGGGAAAAAAAAGGAACTCTCAGTCGTTTTGAAACTGTCAACGGAAAGCTTTAACACAAACAGCCCTTTAGTTGTCACACACCTTCCCTGAAATACCTAAGTGTTAAGCAGTGGTCCACTTTCACCCGAGATAGTGAGTCTATCAGATGCCCGTTTCAGAGATTACACTCTCTCCAAATGCTACGGTAAATTACAGCAACCAAAGCAGAGTCCTAGGTCAAGAACCCCTGAGCCCCGCACGCCGTTTAAAAAAAACCAAACACACACACAACTTCTCCCACCTTTTTAGAGCAGCTTGCTTGGTGGGGTAGGAGTAGTTGAAGTCGCTGTTGGAGCTGTAGCTGCTGCTGTCCTCATCAGGGGAAATATTGAACCTTCCCATTTCGGCTTTCTTCATGCTGGCACCGGGAGGAAAAGAGGGTGCAGCGGTTAACACTGGGCTCCTTTTGTCCTTGGCGGTGCACCGGCCCGCGCGGCTGCCTGCGAAGAAGGTAGAGGCGGCGCGTCAAGACTGCAGCGCCCGCCCGCCCGCCAGCCCGCCGTGGTCACGTGACGCCGCCGGGAGGCGCAGCGCGGCTGATTCATCCCCGGCCAGGCGAGTGGAAAAGTACCAGCCGAGCGCGAGGGGCGGGGGCGCGCCGAGGGGCGGAAAAGTACAGACAGCGGAGCCGCGGAGAACAAAGATGGTCCCACCGCGGCGATGCGCCCGCAGAGGCCCGCGCCCTCTGGACCCCAAGGCCCCCTCTCCAGAGGACTTTAGTGCTGCACCCTCTCCATTATCCCAAGTCGGAGGGGAGGGGTGCACGGGAGCCCTGTTTCGGCTTTCCTCCAGTCTCTCTGGTCGGGCACAGGCATGCAGGGCACATATCCCACCCAGGCATTGGTTAGGTGTGTGTGCAGCCCAGGCGCACGGCTCCCAGTTTCTAGCATTTGCAACAGCAATGCGCGTAATCCATCTTTTCATGCCCGGAGTCCCAAGATGGGGAAATGCCTCTGCGGCAGATAGCGAACTCAAAGTGGGCAGAAAGGGCTGACACGGGTCCTCTCCGGAGAAGGGGAGAACGCCCGTTCCCCGGCGACCAGAGGCGCCGAGGGTTTGTTTACACGCGCAAGCCCGTGCCCTCGAGCACACTCGTCTACAGGCATTTGGCTCGCGAGCGCTTCGCCCGGCAGGCCCCTCCTATGCCCGGAAAAGAAACTGATGCAATATCGATCTCCGATTATCAAATGTTCCTGGCCCATCTTCCCCAATCGTGGCCTCTGTATACCAGAAGCCCGAACCCTCCTCCGCTGCCCCCATATTCCAGGTCCCCCTCGATCTCCTTTTTTTTATTAATGCAAATCAGTCACAAGACTTGCCGCAGCGGTGCCGCGGGCCGGGGTGGTTCCCCTCCCCCTAACGGGAGGATGCGGCTCCGCTCCCGGCGGGGACGCGGCCCCCGCGCCGCGCCCCTCCCCCGCCCGAGGAGGGCGGCGACCCCCGTACGGGCCGGGACCGAAGGCCGGTCCTGCCCACCCGACACGCCAGCGCCTGGAGGAAACAGACCCAGCAGCTGCCTTCCCGCCGAGGCCCCTCCCGGACGCCCCTCCCCCACTCCCGCCCGGGCCCCGCGCCCTCCGCACAGACTCTCTCACGCGCGTTACCTCGGTGGTCTCCGCTCCTGTATTCCGGAAACGTCACGCAAACGCCTTCGGTGGGTTTTTCACGGCTAAACAAAAATCGTAAAACAAAAACCAACAATAGGCAGGAAAAATAATTTTAATAGAAAAAGGGAATGGCAAGTTGTTGCCGCCCCAATCGTCCGGCGTTCGCCGTCTCGAGAGAAAGGCGCGAGGGTGCGGGAACGCGTGGTCCGGCTGCGGGCGGTGCTGTGGGGTAAGCGCTCCGGGAACGGCGGCGTCGCGCGGCTCTGGTGCTACCCGCCCGGCAGCGGGTTATAGCGGCCGCGCAGTAGGACGCGTCAGGGGGCGGGGCCGCGGCCGCTAGGGTGCCTTCTCTTTGTGTATCAACACTACCTGGGCTCCGCCCCCGTCCCGCCCGGGCCCCCAGACCCCGCCCCCTGCCCCCCGCCCCGCCTCCCCCCGCGGCCCACTCGGGCAGCCCGCCCCGCCCCGCCCGCTGGCGCCCCCACCCTCCCACAAAGCGAAACCCCGCTCTGTCCTGTCTCCGGGTCAGCCCCGAAAGACCCCGGTGCTTCCCTTGGCCAGTTTATTTCAACCTCGATAGGTGCCCAATACATGCGGTTGTCTTTACGGAGCCTTCTTCTTCAATCTCTTCCGTCCGAGTTACCAGCAGTCTTTGCTGTCTCCTTAAGGCTTTTTGGGGACACATCCCGCCCACCCAACCCTTTTCTGCCTGTTATTTTTGTGATTTACTTGGGGTTTTTCTCTCGCAAACTTGGACTAGGGCAGCAACGTGGTCTCCATGGTCGGTTCTGTTCTCGTTCTTTCTCCATCTAGACCTGCTTTCACTCTTCAAAACTAGCCTGATTGGGTTTGTTGGCAGCTGCATTTCGGTCTATCCTTTCTGTACGAACACGGAAAACCCTACTGGGGGGAATGCTGCATGCTCACCAGGAAGCCAGACCCCTTGCAAGGGGACCCCGGTTGGGGGGACCGGCTCTTTTGAGTAGGTGCAGGAGTCCCCAGTTTTCCTTTTGCAGACACATTTCACTCATTCCAACACTCCCGACCCGATCTGAGAGCTCTTCTCGCCCTCCTCGCCTTCCTTCCCCTGTATTTACAAAGGCGCTGGCTCCCCTGGAATGCTCGTCTGGGAGACTTTCTCCCCAGCCGGTCCTTCCCTTCCTGAGGTGATGTGGTCTTGCTGAGCCAGGCAACTAGGGGGCCCCTTCGCTGCGGAATCCTCCGTGCTGCGGATAGGCACGAGTCCGTCCCTTAGCTGGAAACAAAGGCCCCTTAGGAGAAATGCTTGTTGAATGAAGGAATAAACAAACGAGTTTGACCTACTGCTCTCTTCCTTTTGGGGACGTGGGAGAGATTGGGCAGGGCAGAGAGGAAAGGGCTGGGTGTGATCACAATTTTTGCTTTCAATGTTTTCCTGAGGAAATCTGTACAGCTGTCTATTTCCGTGGCACGTGAGGCTGCGGGTGCCCTGGGCCTCCACCAGCGTTCAAGACTGACAGCGCAGGACCCGATTTCCCCTTTGCACTCCTCTCTTCCCCACCCCTTCTGCTGGTCAGACCGGTCTCACCCAAACAATGCTCTTTCTTGCTTTCGTGCCCAACTTTCCCCTGACCATCCCTCAAGGCTTAGTCACTGAGCCTCAGGCTGGCCCCCTTTTTTGCGCGAACTGTTTTCTAAGCCGTGTGGTGCTGGGCTTTTTAAACCTGTGCTGTCTTGTACTCAAAATTGTTCCAGGTTGTTTGTAGTCTGGTCTCCCCCCCAGGGAGATGGTGAACTTCCCCAAGGCAGGGTTGGCATTTGACACACAATTGGAGAGGAAAAAACTTACCTTTCTTCCCCATCCCTTCCCTAATAACACCAATCAACTCTTGTAGGTTTATCTGTTAACTCAAGTGGCTTCCAACTGAGGCCCGATATGCTTTGGGCTAAAATGCATGGGACACAGTGCCTTTACCCAACTTCTGGGAGCCCAGAGCTTGTTGGTTAGAAGTCCTACGATTTTGCTTCATTTCCAGGCTACTGTTTTAGAAGAATGTTTTTCAAACAGCAGAATGGAACCCAGTGGTGGATAGAGATGAATTCACTGGATTAGTATGAGCTTTTTTTCTTGAGTGCCAGAGAACACGATAGAATAAAAGATACCACTATGCTATTATATAGTAATGTTAAGTACTATCCTATAAAACTTTAATTTTGATTTATACATATACGCATATTCTGAGTTGTGATGTAAAATGTATTTCTTACAGTGGGCTGGGATCAAAGAATTTTGAAAGTTACTGAAAGCAAACCTATTCTAAGACAGAAAAATAATCACAATTATCAGTTGTCAACTTGGGATTTTCAGAAACGTAGTCTAGGTGGATTGTTAGAACTTTCTAGCGAACGTAGTTTTCTTTTGTCAAATTATTTGACCATTATCACCTAATAAAATACAGGGGGTTTGTTTCCTGGGGGCATAAAGAGTTGATGTTCCCAAAGAGTTGTTAAACAACTGATCTTTAGGATATTCTTTGAAATTCTAGTTATCCAACATTTTACTTTGCCCGAAGTTGGCTTAAATACTAAATGTGCTTCTCTCTAGCCTCCATTTCCAACCAAATACTTTTGTGTTCTTCCTTCCTTTTTTTTTTTTTAATTGAGGGGTTGCAGAGGAAGAGGAAAGAATCTCAAGCAGATGCCCTGCGGAGCTGGAAGCCCAATGTGGGGCTCCAACTCACGACCCTGAGATCATAACCTTGCGATGAGCTGGGCAGAAATCAAGAGTCAAAGGTTTAACTGACTGAGCCACCCAGGCACCCCTAAATAGTTCTGTTTTCAGGTTGGCTTCCATGGCTTTCTTTGATCTGGCCCTAGCCTATATTTCTGTCCCTATCCTTTAGTATTCCTTGTGGTAGGCAGCTGCCCGCCATCACTGAATACCTAAACTTTATCTTTCCTTTGATGCTCAGCTTAAATACCACACCTTTCATTAATTTTTCTTTATTAGATGCTACCATTTGAAACTGATCTCATTCTACTTTGAACTTGGGGCTTTGTAAGTATCTTTTTGTGGTACTTCTTTTTGTGCTGTCTGTGTAACTGATTTTATGTTAGTGTCTTTTCAGGGTAGAATCTGACTAATCTGACTACAGCCTAGTCGCTTGTAAAAATAAGGTACTTTCTGAGTAAATAGATGAATTAAATTTTTCTCTATAATACCTACCTCTATTTGAATTATACATATTTATTTGCTGATTTATTGTTTATCTCCCTCGCTAGAACGTAAGCTCCGTGAAGGCTGGAATTTAATCTTGTGAAAATTAATAAAAGGAAACCTCACTAATGTGGATTTGGGATGCTAGAATGGGAGGCGGGTAGGGGGTGCCAGTACCACTCGACATCAATTAAGAAAAGAATTGTCGATTATAGACCCAACAGAAGAATCCTCAAGGGGAAAGAATCATCAGTTACAGGCCCCAAGGTGAGAAGATGTACATTGCATCTTCTTTCAGAAATTAACTACTCCCATAACTCAGTGGATGAGAAACTGTCATCACTTGAACTCTTGCTTCTCTCCAATAGGCTTTTGCTCAAAACAACCCCTCCCAACTTCCTCCTTCTTCTCCATAAAATAAGGTTCCCCTCTTTTGTTTGTTGGACTTGCCTGTGGTTTTGCCTTGGCTTGCCTGACCCGGATTGTAATTGCCTGCCATTCCCAAATAAACCCATTTTTGCTAGTAAAATAACTGGCAGTTGTAGTTTTACAGTTAACTGCTTTGATCACCGTTGGCTCCAGCACCTAGAACAGTGCCTGACAATACATTTTTGTTGAGTGAATAAACACAGGAGTAAAGAGTTTTGAGCTTCTCTAGAACCAGGAGAAAACATACTGTCTAGTGTAGCTAAAGGGCATCTATCTGATTCTTTACTGGCCAAAGCGGAACTCGATTTCCCTAGCAAAACTGTTCCTCTCCTAACTTTTACAAGTTAGAAAAATAAACACTACCAGGACACCTGGGTGGCTCAGTCAGTTGGGTGTCTGCCTTCGGCTCAGGTCCCGATCCCAGGGTCCCAGGATGGAGTCCCACATCCGGCTCCTTCCTCAGTGGGGAGTCTGCTTCTCCCTCTGCCTCTCGCCCCACTCTCATGCTCTCTCTCTTACTCCTTCTCTGTCTCTCAAATAAAGAAAAGAAAAGAAAAAAGAAAGAAAAACAACACCACCATTCATAAGGAATCTTAGGCCCCTGACCACGGAGTCATCTTGGGCCATTCTTTTCCTCAAATATTCAATCCATCAGCAAATCTTGAGGGCTCTGCCTCCAAACAAATTCAGAATTCTGCCACTTCTTAACATTTCCATTGCTATGGTCCTAGACCAAGGGACTGTCACCTCTTTCCTAGATCACTGCAAAAGCCACAGTCTAACTCATCTCTGGGCTTCCATTCTCAACCCAGCTGTCAGAAAAACCTCAGAGCAGAAATAAGATCCCTTGCTTAAAGGGATAAATTATTTCCCTTCCTTTAAGCCCTCCAGTGATTGCTCAGGGCAATCAGAATAAAATCCACCTTCCTCACTCACCATGCCATTACCTGATGGTGCCCTTGCCTACCTCCTCTTCCTCATCTCCTACCACTTTTTCTTTTCTCCACAAACTAGCCACATTGATTTTATTTCTCTCTCTAAAACACTCTAAGTTATTCCCTTTTCAGGGCTTTGTACTTGCCCTTTCTTCCACCTAGAAATCTCCTTGCCTAGATCTTTGTATGAGGGTTTCTTATCACTTCGGTCTCAGTTTAAATGTTGCTTCCTAAAAAAAAAAAAAAAAAAAAAAAATCTTCCTTGAACATTCTGGCAAAATTTGTCCCTTTCACCACCATCCTATGTTTTTTATTGCATTGATTTCATGGTATAAAAACATATTGTTTAATCATTTATTTATTTGCTTATGACCTCCTCCTTCCTGCCTCTCTGCCAGACCCCTTTGTGTAATAACCCCAAAAGGAAAAGTCCTTTGCTTTGCTAAATCACTGAATCTTCAGTGCCTAGAACAGCACCTGACATATAGAGTCTATGAATTAGTGAATTAGTATATTTAACACAGTGCATAACAAATAATACACTGAATAAACGTTTGTTGCATTGGCTTGATGGTGGAAAAGAACAAGATTTTCTGGAATCCAGTCTTCTGTACAGTATGAGTGTGACAACTGATCCTAAGACTTGCTTTCTAATGGCTTCATTTCACTTAATTAATATGGCCTTTTGCGATGTACACAGCCCGACATTCTTGCCCAGACAGTGTTACTCAAAATTCAAGTATGGATACTGGCATTAGGAAGAAATAGTGAAATTCTCCCCTTCCCCAACCACAGCTGTCCCTTTATTCCAATGACTTACATATTTCTTAGCATTTGTCTCTCCTAGATTCCTCAACAAATTCCTCTCCCTACTCTTTTTTTTTTTCTCTTCTTATCATTTTGTGTCTTTTATTCTTGACATTATGTTTAGTAGGAGCTCAACAAATGAAATGTTGTATTTTATCTTTGTAAGACGGCTCTCCACCCAAAGCAATAATATTAACTGTCTGAGCCCCCTGGTGACTTTAGCATGTTTTTCTCGTGCTGAAGGATATTCCATTAGGTAGCCATTGCCGTGTAATAAATTACTCCACAACTTAGTGGTGAAACTTCAAAGTTTCAGTCTGTGAAGCAGACGTTCAAGAGCAGTTCAGTTGTGTTTTTTGGCTTGGAGTCTCCTATGAGGTTGCAGTCAGCTGACAGCTAGGTCTGTAGTTATCTGATCGCCTGCCTGGCAAGCCCGGATTCAGCGTAGGAGAGAACTACTCAAAGATGTGAATGCCAGGAGGTGAGGAACTTTGGGGGCGATCCTGGAGGCCAGCCACCACAGGAGAGGTTGCCAGCAGCAGAAAACATTTTAGTGCAAGAAACACAGTATGCCATTAAAAGTGGTTTGAGTAATAAGGACTCATATACTCATATGCTATCTCATATAATAGGAAGTCCATTGATAGGGCAGTCATAGGGTTAATCTCGGCCTTGATAATCTCCTCAAAGATTAAGAGCTCACCATCTCTTCACTCTGACATCTTTGGCAAGCTGGAGATGTTTCCTATCATGGTCACATGTTGGCTGCAATGGTTTCAGGCATCATATGAAGACAGGGCCACATCCACAAAGAAAGGAATCAATTTTATTGTAAGAGTCAACATTTCCAGGAAGTACTACTTTAGACGTTTCAGGTCCTACTGGCCAGAATGAGGTAACATAGTCATACACAAAATATACAAGATGCATATTGTGAAGCCATATGTTTGGAAGCATCACCATTCTGTCTGTGCACACCTCATTTATCGGTCAGGAAAAGAAAACCATGGTGTCCACAGAAGGTCAACTTTACAAATAAAAGAGAAAATATTGAGGTGATTTTACAGATATTTTAGTATCAACATATTCAGTTCTGTTAGGACTATAGAACTTTCCAGAGTACCAGTACTCTCTTTTTCTCATCTCTTCCCCAAGCAAGAGGGAAGGAATGGCTTGAATAATGACCTTTTGTGGCATTTACCCGTTGGCCTTTTCATGTGACCCTAGGATGTTCTATTTTGCTAGGTGTGATGCATAATAATGAATGTGAAGGAAAACAGTGTCAGAAAGATGAAGGATTTATTGACCATACTTCTTTCACTGGGTAAACTGACACCTGCTAATTAGCAATAAGTAGCTTGGAAAGTGAAATGTGAAAGCAAAATCACAGACGTGAATTCTCACGTGCACGCTGCCAGGTTATTTAGAGTGTGCCAAGTTTTCACTAAGAATAGCAAATTAAGCTAGACAACATGTGTATGTACTTAGTAAAGAGAAGATGTATGTTTTAGCGAATAGTATAGGATGCTCCATTCTTTTGAAAATTAGAATTTTTCAGACTCTTAAAAATTTCCAAAATAAGGTGATTTAAAATACCTTTATTTTTATGCTTGTTAGTGGTCTGTTTCCTTGTCCAAAGAGAAATGACAGTTACCGCATGATGTGTTCCACTCAAACCACTCTTAGGCCAAGGCCACTATGGGCTTACATTCCTGGGTCTTCTGTCAAGTTTCCGGATCTTTCTTTGCCCAGGGCTAAGATACTCAAATAAGAGTTTATTAAAATTAACATACCTGTAATTCTGGTTCTGAGATGGAAAACATTTTAATATCTGAGCTTGGCTCTGGAATCCTTACTCAGGTAAAACTCCCACTGAAATCTTTGGCACCCGATTAAGACGCCAGCGTCCAGTTCCAAGTAAACTTTTTTTGGGACATCTGGTGATAATGCCACTTCTCAATCCCCGTCCCCATTCAGGAACATCCACCCAGAGGGGCAGTCCAGAAGTTGCCGAAACTGTTAAATGTGTTTGTTTTTTTGAGGTGAACCACGCGCATAACACACCCCTTTTGAGTGAAATAATGTCATTGTATAGCCGTTTGTCACCCCTGGGTGGATGAGGTCAACTAACTCCCCAAAGTTGCTGTCTCAGGAATAAATTTCATTCGTGGTTGGAAAAACGAAGTGAGGAATGTTATGGGATAGGGAAAATAACTTGTTTATTTGCCTGGTGGTTAAGTGGGGGTAAGTAAAGTAAAATTGGGCCGCGTGTGGCTCTGTTGGAGCGGCGACGCAGTGTGTTGAGTGCAAGACCAGACGTTGATCCGAACCGTGCTCTCCCTTTGTCTTTCACTCCACCCGAGTTGGGGGGGCGCGTGTCATGCTGATCTGGGGTGGCGGGACTTGAGGGGGCTTGCGGCGCCCCAGAGGCGAAGGCGGAGGCGCCAAGACGCCGCTCCTCGCTTCTCAGGATGCCAGCGGGCTACACACAAGGTCGGGGGCAAGGCCGCGCGGCGGCTCGGAGCCCCAAGGAGGGGCGCGAAGGAAGCGAGGGCTGCCAACCCGAGGGCGAGCGGCGCGGGCGGCGCCAGCCTGGAGGCTGCAGCGGGCGGGGCGTGCGCAGCGCAGCTCCCGGGGGAGAAAGGAACCTCCGCAGTGGCGGGGCCGGGCCGCGGCCGGAAGACCGCGGCCGGGGGGGCAGTGAGGAGGGAGGCGACGGCGGGGGGAGGCGGCGGGCGGGGCATCCGGCGCGCAGCCCCACTAAGTCTCCGGGAATTTTCCACTAAGGCGCGGCCCGCCTCTGCGCCTCCGGGGCCCACGTGACGGTGATTCACCAGGCGCCGCCTCCCCGAGCCCAGGGCGGGGAAGCGGCGGGGAGAGGAGCGCGGGAAGGGAGGAGGAGGTGGAGGAGGTGGAAGAGGAGAAGGAAGGGGGGGCGAGGATGGCGGGGAGGAGGAGGAGGAATGTGCTGCGGGAGGCGCGCAAGGGAGGAGGAAGGGAGGATGCTGGAGGTGCGGAGGCCCCGCGGCGCTGGGTGGGCTGGAGGGAGGCGGGGGCCCCTACGACGCCCCCTCCCGGGTGGCCGGGGCCTGCTGGACGGCTGCCGAGCGCCTGCGATGGGGAAACCTAGACAGCCCTCCGATGGCGGGGCTGATCCCGGGGTGCTTTGAGGAAAGCCGCGGGGGGGGGGGCGGGGGCGGGGTGCGGGCGCTGGAGGTCCGGCGGGGTTTTCGAGAAGGCGCGAGGCCGCGGAGGGATGCCCTGCTTGAGAGATTGCAGTGTGGGAAACGGTCACGCCCTGATGGCATCTGTCCCTGCCTGTGTACGTGGCTCTTGACGTGGAGAGCTGCGGCGGTGGAAGGCGCGCACCGGAGGGAGGGACGGACAGACGGAAGGACTTAAGGAAGGGTGCGGCCTTGGCCATCCTCTGTGCCCTGGGAGACTCACAGGCACTGGTATTTGTCTGATTAAACCCCCGGACCCACGAGGCAACCCTTGAGGCTGCAGAGAACTTGGGATTTGTGCAGCTGGTTCCATATGGTTCCCCCGTTAAGACTTGGAAATCGGCATTCCAAAGATTTCCTCTTATCCTTCTGCTGGGTTGAGTAGACATTACACAGACACTCCACCCATATCGCTGCTCTTGTAAGGAAACATTTATTACAGAAGTATTTCAAGTGTTTCATCTCTCGTGTCCTTTTAGGTTCTTTCTAGTAATTGTGACCTCTTCCTTTTCCTCAAGTCATTCCATCAAAGACTTGGAAGCAAATTAAAAAGAAAAAATACTAGCTTGAATTAGAAAGTTAAGATCTTTGTTTACCAACTGCGTTGCCTGGGAAGGTATTGTGGGTTTCCTCTGCTCAGGGTTCCTCACAGCCTCTTCTGGGGCCTTCTCTCCTTTCCACCCGGAGGCAAAAGCGCTGACTAGAAAAAGCTGCTGAACCTGCCGGCTGCCATTTCTACACTGGTTTTAACTTTTGCACCAGAACTGTGTATATTGTCTTCTCATAGGTTTCTGCAGTTAGAATTATTGTAACTAAAAAGAATAGATAATATTCACGTACTGCTTGGGATAGGCGCTGTTTTAAGTTCTTTATAAATAACGCGAATATTTCATTGAAAAGCTTTGTGAGGTGGGGGCTGTTTCCGTCTCATTATACACCTTAGCTCATTCCTTATAGATAAGGAAATTGAGGCATGCATGACTTAGATGGCTTGCCCAAGGCCATCCAGTTTGTAAGTGGAGAAACTGGAATTTGAAGCCAGACAGTTGGAGATAAATCCCATGGTCACTATGCTATGGAAATTTCCTTTAACAAACATAATTGTATTGAAATATTAAATTTACATCTTGGTGGGGTTCTCTCCCCCCCCCCCTTTATTTATTTAGCCTTCCTGAGGTTTATTTTGAAGCAATGTCTAAATTTAGTTTGGGCAGAAAACCACAGGCAATTTAAAAAAGGAACTTGTGAAGAAATCATGCATTCCAAGGCAGTATTATTACTTTTTTCATACATGGAAGACTTGAAGTATTTGACCTAGGAGCTTATTTTCCCCAGGAGAAAGCTTTGTCTTCAAATACCTTTAGCCCCTAATAACTGGTGAGACCTCCAGGAAAATGAGGGTGAGACTTGTCATCTGTCAGTGTTGGATAAATATGTATTGATTGAAATGTATTCAAGAAGTGAACACCTTGAAATGGTCAATGGGATAATGTAAAGTGAAAAGGAAATTTCCGAAAGAAACATGAATATTGGATACATTCAATAAGCTACTATGGGTTCCCTCCTTCCCTCCTTTCCATCCTTCTTTCTTTCTGGAACCTTCTTTTCTGCCCTCGAAACCTTCCCTGACCTTTCTAGATTGGCTTCGAAGCCTCTTCTGTGTGCTCTTGTGCCACCCAGAGTCTACTGTGGTGGTATTTATAACCACACCGTCTTCTCATTGCTTGTTCACCTGCTTCTGCCTCCAAGGAGATCCATCAGTTTCCTGAAGGGCATTCTATCCCACTCAACAGTGTATCCCCAGAGCTCAGCACAGTTGTTTGTCCTAAAATAGGAACTCAGCAGTACTTTTTAACTCAGGTTAAAAGGGTGAGTTGTCAGTCTTGTTTTGTAAGGATGTACCGAATTGGGATTTAATACAAACAAGGGCACCAATGTATCCATGGGGAACATAGTCTCTGTCCATTCTTGGTCCATACTGAACTCTCCCAGTCTCCTTTCTTTCTTACATATCCTTCCTTCCTTCCTTCCTTCCTTCCTTCCTTCCTTCCTTCCTTCCATCCATCTGCTTGTCTATCTTTTCCAGATATTAACTACTAGATATTAACTACCCTGGGCCAGGGAGATATATTATGTTTGAGTGGGTATATATGCTGCTGCACCACTTGTTATTTTGCACATAATAGTTTTTCGAAGTGTATTAAATAAGAACAAAAACAACTGAAAACTTTTGTGTCTGGTTAGCCAATTTTACTTCAATACCTAATTAATGTTCAGAAGTTTAATAACCATAGGCTTAATCCTGACCTCACAATTTGGGATCCTTAGAATGATAGAATCATAGGGATCCTTAGAATGATAGAATCATAGGATTTTTTATAATAAGGGGACCTTATTATTGCTCTGTCCAATGCATAGCTACGATGCACACAAAGCTATTTAAACTTAATTAAAATTAAGTAAAATTAAAAATCAATGTCCTCATAGCATTAGCTATATTTCAAGTCCTCAGTAGCTACATGTGACTAGTGGTTACCCTGTTGGACAGCACTGAAATAGACATTTTCATTATTGTGGAAAGTTCTAAGGGACAGAACTGATAAGTTATAAAAAATAAGTAAAAGAACAGTTTTATTGGCTTAAACATATCACTATTGCTAAAAAATATTTCAGATTGCTTAGTTCTTTTACATCCAAAAATTACCACGTTTATATTTCAGATGTCTGTTATTTCATATAGGATAAAATTTCTTAACAGCTGTGTTTAAATTAATGCAAATTTAAACATATTCAGAAGTACTGATGGTTCATAAGCATTCCTCTTTGTTTCCTTTAAAGTGAATATTCACCCTTCCTGTGCTTTCTCTCTCTCTCTCTCTGAAATAAATCTTTTTTTAAAAAAGGAGGCTTCCTGGGTGGCTCAGTCAGCCAAGCAGCTGACTCTTGATTTCGGCTCAGGTCATGATCTCAAGGTTCTGGAATCGAGAACCCCATCCAGTACCACACTCAGTGGGGAGTCTGCTTGGGATTCTCTCTCTCCCTCTGCTCCCTCACCCCGACTCACTCACATACTCTCTCTCAAATAAATAAAGTGACTATTCACCCCCAACTGATGCTTTGTGAATCTTAATTTTTTTTTCCTGTGTAAAAGTCCTCTAATCAACTTGAGTCACGAAACAAGTTTGACATTCATTAGATTGAGCAGTACATTTTAAGCTCGCATGATTGAGAAACTAAACTACTCAGTAATGTTGGTAAAGGACAAATGCCAGATGGTTTTGGGATGACCAAATATATATTTAATGACATCACACATGTGATACAGATAGTTGTCCGTTTACAAGCATTCTGTTCAGAAGCAGCCCCAATATAAAGCATCCTGACATACCTTTTTAAAATTCCTCTTTAGGGACGCCTGGATGGTTCAGTGGGTTAAGCCTCTGCCTTCGGCTCAGGTCATGATCTCAGGGTCATGGGATCGAGCCCTACATCCCTACATCGCTCTCTCTGCTCAGCAGGGAGCCTGCTTCTCCCCTCTCTCTCTTCCTGCCTCTCTGCCTACATATGATCTCTCTCTCTCTCTCTGTCAAATTAATAAATAAAATCTTAAAAAAAAAAAACCAAAACTCCTCTTTAGAACAGGTAACCAAGGTAGCCGTTGTGCAAACAAATTAGTAAATAAAAAAATAAAGGTAAATCTCAAAATTCTTAGAGACTGCATAGTTTGAATCGTGGAGGCAACGAAAAAGCTATGAAAAGCCCTGGGAAATTTAGTAGAGTTATTTCCACGGTGCAGTAGATTTGCTTAAGTGGTAACCCCCTGACAGAAATAGCCCAGGTCCACCTGGCCCCCCCAGGCCCCGCCCCTCCTCACTCAACCAATCCCACTCCCCCAGGGTTTACAAATCCTCCAGTTTCATTTGTACTCCAATTTAATTTCTGTCCAAAGCTTTGTGATCTTGGGCAAGGTTGCCAGCTTCCTTGAGCCTCAGTTTCCTAAACTCTAAAATAGGAATAATGACAATGCTGATTGTCAAGAATTAAAGGAAAATCTATGTGAAAATACAGATTAGAAAACTAAAATCAAACAAGGCATTGTTTTATGGCATTTTATTTATGGCATTATTTATTTATGGCACTTTATTTAAGGCATTATATATATTAATTATATATTAAGACTATATATATTATATATATCTTAATAAAGCTCAAAGACATCCCCCCCAAGGTGAAATGGTTGTCAGTCACGCACATATGATGGAATCGGGTTCATCAGATTTTTTAAACCAGCTGATGGCTTGATGTTTCTTGGGGAGGGAAGAGTGTTCTGGGAGGAGGAAGAGAGATTTTAAAAAGGAGGGAAGGCAGCTACCCAGAAGGAGCCTGGGTAAATACCACGTTTTCATTTATTCTTTTTTAATTTTTTTAAAAGAGTTTATTTACTTGAGAGAGAGAATGAGAGAATGTGCACAAGCAGGGGGAGAGGGAGAAGCAGACTCCCTGCTGAGTGCGGAGCCCAGGGTGGGGCTCAAACCCAGGACCCCGAGATCATGGCCCCTGCCAAAGGCAGCTGCTTAACAGACTCAGCCACCCAGAGGCCCCCCAACCACGTCTTCTTTTAAAGAACGAATGTAATTGCTTGCATTTTCTATTTCCTTCTTCTGTTTCATTGATTACTCCTAAGGCTAAAGTTTCCCCTTTACGTTTTAATTCATCTGACGTAGCATGTTTTTAAAAATGTAGCGCTGCTTGCTTTGATTTCCCAGGTGTCTTGCTGATGGAGCTTCTGTGAAGGGCAAAGTCAAAGGACAGTCAGCTGCAGAGCACAGGGGTAGGACAGCAGTAGTCATGATGGGGGACCTGGGCAGCTACACCTTTGGCTCTGGGAGAAGCAATGCTGGTCACAGCTACTTGCTGGCTTAAGGCAGAGGCAACCTAGTGAGACCAGACCAGAGGAAGCAAAAACAAAAGGGAGAGAGAGAGAGGAAATAGGGGAATGGAGGTGGTGAAGAGGAAGGGAAGGACACCAAAGAGAGTGATGGATAGCATCAATAGTTCTAAGTACAGTACAGGTACCAACTCATTTAAGCCTCATGAGCATCCTATGTGGCAAGCTGTATTATTATCATGTCCCTTTGAGAGATGAAGAAATTCAGGCACAGAGATGTCAAGCAACTATCCCCAATGTCACACAGCTCCTAAGTGGTACAAGTGGGATTTGAACTCAGCCATTCTCGCTCTGGAGTTTGTGATCTTAACCACTGCACTAGCAGTTCTCAAACTTTCTGGTCTTAGGACTCTCCCTTGCACTTTTAAAAATTATTGAGGGCTGCAAAGGGTTTATTCAAACAGGTTGCATTTATTAATATTTGCCATATTAGACACTTAAACATATTTAAGTCATCAAAAAATAAGAAACCAATAATGTGCTAACATACATAATATTTTTTTAACATACATAATATTTTAAAGTGAAAATAGCTCTATTTCTCAAAATAAAAACATTTGGGGAGAAGGATGGCCTCGTGTTACAGGGTGCCATCATTTTACAGTTTTGCAAATTTCTGCACTGTGCTATATCCCTTTTGGTGTGACGGTGTTAGTTAAGAAGGGGGAAGGAAATGAGAGCAACTAAAGGGTATAAACGATGGGAACTCAAGGCCAGTTTCGGGGAGCACCCCATGTGGACCGTATGAAGCAGAAATGAGAACTAAAGACATGTCTGAATGGGGGAGAGCAACATCTCGATTTTCATGTCCATTTTACTCTTCAGTAGGTTGTTTGGAATCCCTATGTCTGTCTCTCTCTGTATCTACACACACATACATACTGAGCTTCAGTAAAAAAACTTTGAGTCTAAGATAGATTCTGAGTTGGAAGGGATGTGTGAGATTCATCAGACTAATTTTATGAAGAGAAGCAGCTGAGGCTGGGCAGGAAAATAACATCACTGGCTGAACTACTTACTGGTGAGAGGGAAAATGGGGTAAAACCCAGGTCCCCTGTCTTCTCATTCCACTTTCGAGTGTCATGTCATGGGAATTAATAAATCTAATTATGGAGCCCTTAGGATTAATCTATTTCCACTGGAAACCTTGTGAATTGACAGCCATGAAATCTATGGTAAATTCACATGCTTCATCAATGACATTGTGAAAAATTGCTCGTCTCGTCTGAAAATTGACTCTCCCCAAATGTCTTGGTCCGATATTTTGTTAGGACACGTTACAACTTCTTGCTTGTTGTCTTTCGTTTCCCAAGTAGTGCTGAAGACAATATGGGCTTGGCGCTGGAATGAGGGTAAGAATAGGAGAACCAGCAGTTCTGAGACATCTGGGAACACGGATTGGCCAGTTCTGTTATCTGCAGGATCTACTTTTCTTAAGGATGAGCATATTTTGGTCCATAGGCCTCCAAGACAAGCACATTCCTGCCAACATGGATCCCTGAACAAGCTGTTCTGGAACTTGAACTTGCTACTGAAAGGGGGTTAAGCCCAGGACACACACACTCATTTCAGTGGGGGGTGAGCCATAGTTGGCTATGTTAGCACCTCATTATACAACAATTTCAGGATAAAGTGATTCCAGATGTGCTCTCAGCAAGTACCTAGTACTTATGTTTTTAGTCCATTAGGCTAAAATGCACCTTTCTGAATTTTGGAAGAACCAGAAGTTAATTAACTAGTCATTCCTAGTTTATAAAGTTGATTCTCAATTGGCCATAATTTTCTGTATGCTTTAATCCAGCTGATTATAACCATATAAAACATAGACATTTACACAAATATCCACGTATTCACACATACACATATCTGACAAGGATTAGAAGTTCATTTTGAGGACTGGTTTGATGATCGTTAAGTTCTTCCGTCCATCTAAGAAGTAGTTTTGCAGCTTCCTTCTTCTGATCGATGAAGCTGCTTGTGATTCTGAAGACCAACTTCATGGGAAGTCCTGGCTAAAGACTCTCCCCTCCCTTTGCCTTTTTAAACACAATTGCCATTTTTCACCTCATAAATTTTGCAATCTGAATTTACAAAGAAGAGTTGAAGAGAAAAGGTGCTGAATGTCTTCTCTGACAAGTCAGATTATGATTAAGAATCTGGGATTCTTGAGTCACTTTGTTCTGGAAAGTGGGGAGCCAAGGGTGAGTGTTTTACTTTGCTTTAAAATATTTCGGATTGGGGCACGTGGGTGGCTCAGTGGGCTGAGCGGCTGACTTTCGGTTTCAGCTCAAGTCGTGATCTCAGGGTCATGAGACTGAGCCCCACGTCAGGCTCTGCGGTCTGTGCAGACTCTGTCTAAGACGCTCTCTCCTCTCCTTCTGCCCCTCTTCTCCTCCTTCTCTCTAAAATAAATAAATAAACCTTTAAAAATAATTTCAGATTTGTCTGTAGAAAGTATGTGGGGGTTTTTCGTTGCTGTTGTTAAATACAAAGCAAACCTGGTCTTTGCTTAATGTAGTTGAGAACGTTGCATTCTAATATGGTCTTTTGATATGATATTAAGCATATTTTTAAAAACGCAGGTCTTAATGGATGAACTAGAGGGTGTTATGCTAAGCGAAATAAGTCAGTCAGAGAAAGACAAATATCATATGATCTCTCTGATATGAAGAATTTGAGAGGCAGGGCGGGGGTCATGGGGGGTGGGGGAGGGAAATGAAACACGATGGGATCAGGAAGGAGACAAACCATAAGAGATTCCTGAACTCATGAAACAAACTGAGGGTGGCTGGGGGGTAGGAGGGTAGGGATAGGGTGGCTGGGTTATGGACATTGGGGAGGGTACGTGCTATGGTGAGTGCTTGTGAAATGTGTAAGCCTGATGATTCACAGGCATGTACCCTGGGGCAAATAATACATTATATGTTAATTAAAAAAATGCAGGTCTTCTATCTGGCTTTAAGGACCACAGCATTTTTTTTTTTTTTTTGTCAGACCGAGGACATTATTCACTGGGTGGAAACATTGACAACATATTTTTTCAGAGGCATGTGTTTTGTTGCAACGAGAGTAGCAGCCAAAGCGGGCCATCTAGATAGGAGAATGGATTTGGGCTCTAGAGTGCCTAGCTCCATCCCTGGTTCTGCTTTTTGCTACCCCTGTGCTTCCGTGTTTACAAATGTAAAGAATGAATGACGACTGGTGAGGGTTTAAAGAGTCTGTGCTTGTAAAGAAAGCACGCAGAACCGTGCCTGATACATTTTAAATACCATGCAAGTGTTCGTTCAAACGAGTGAAAAATCTCCAACTGTCTTTGCCGCGTCCTAGATGCTAATAGCGAGTACCGGCAGAAGCAGCAGCACATCACTAGTTAAAGTTAAAAGAAAAATGATCTTTGGGGTTAATTCCCTGTTGTGAAGACACATCTTCTAGGTGCTTCCATCCACCTGGGACTAAAGCTGGAGGACAAGAAGGTGAGGAAAATATAGGGGAGTATCACGCCGTTGCCCCTTTAAAGCCTCAGCTTGAGACCTTGCTAGATAATGATTTGTTTCTGTTATTTCCAACGAAAGATAAAGACCCCTAGTGTCCCCCATCAGGGGGTGATGGATGGACGCAGTCAGCGCGTGGACTGTCACGCATTTGTAGTTTAATCATAGGAAGGGCTCACTCTGGGTGAAATGGAACATTTGTGGTTTTCCCTCAGTCACTTAGGGAGCCCCTGCTGAGTCAGCCAGGCGGGGCCCACTGGACTCTGGGACAGTTCTGTGACAGTTAGCTTTGTGCTATTGCAGCCCTTCCGAAGCACGGGGCCTTTCGCTAGCAGTCGGCTCCTCTTCCTGCTGGCCGAAGGAGCCCTTCCCAGCGGGTAGAGCCCCAAGAGGGGAGGACAGGCTGGATCGCTGCCCCCACCACCTCCTCCAGGTCCTCAAACTGCACAGTAAATGCAGGCGCCTGAAGGCAGGTTTTTGCACATCACTTCCTATGCTCCCGCTGAGAGTCTGTGCTCTTCATTCTGTTCATCTTGGTCTACGTAAATAGCTGGAGTTGGGGAAGAGATGGTGTAGTGTTTTTTGTCATCAAATCCAATGGACAACTGCTAATCACT
Organism: Nasua narica; assembly: GCA_028533885.1. Classification (NCBI taxonomy): domain Eukaryota; kingdom Metazoa; phylum Chordata; class Mammalia; order Carnivora; family Procyonidae; genus Nasua; species Nasua narica. Next base: position 60,670,250 of record CM052807.1, read on the forward strand.
ACTTCGGATAATCCATAAGCATCTTGCTGACAGTCCACTGCTGTTTTCTATCAGAGGTTTGATTAAGGCAAACCTCTGGTAGACGGTTTACTTTAGGGTCCGGGTGCCACTGGACCTTTTAGGACTCTGAAAACAAAGAGAAAGACCCACGGAGTATTAGCCCCTTTTAGGTATAAGTCATATTTCTGCAAGGCCATTGGTTCTTTTTTTCTGCATGCGCTTATGATTTAAGATGATGCGTTTTTTTTTATTTCCGATGGTCTGCAAGCTCTAACTGAAAGATTGAAAGCTTAGGAAAGACCCGGGGCAAACCAGTCAGTCTATTGACATGGAATAACGTCAGGAGTGGCCTCACAAGATTTGTGAGTTTTGGCCTCTCCTGTTTCTCATCAAATATTTCTTCTCAACAGTCAAATTCCTCATTGGAGATGCAATAGGTTAAAATCCCGTTAAAATTTGGACTTCAACCAAACGTAGCAGAAAGTCTTGATTCTTTGACATTACCTCCCCAGATTCTTTTATTACAGTTTCGGGGGTCCTGAAATTTGGAAGATGTGGATCAGTTAGTAGCCTTACTATCCCCTCACAAAGACAGTGCCGCCTATAAAAAGTTTTATTGTTCCAATTGTACTTACTCTCATTCTTAGGGAAACTGGAAATAACTTCTATTGTTCTAATCTTATCCCTTTTCATTTAGAAACCCTTCGTTTCCATTCCCATCTCCTGCCTGGGTTTTTTCCCATTCTGAAATGAGTAGGAACTCTACTTTTTTAGTTCACTCATGGCACAAGCAGAGCTTTGGAAACAGGTGTTTTGGTGATGAAACTTCTATCTAATAATAAGTCACACGCATGCAAAACATTACACTTTCTAAAGTACTTTTCGAATGTATTATCACATGTAATCAACCTGAGCTTTTGAGATGGCTTTTACGATTTTCTCCATTTTTACAAACTGGAAAACTAAAGCTCAGAGATCTACATACTGTACTACACAAAGGGTATGAAGAGAACCATACTTTCTATTTTAACTTTCTATTGACTAAAATGAGATTTCCCCCCATATTTTTTATAGGATTAACCAATAGTCAATTTTAAGACATATTTTGCTCACTTGATTATGTGTAGCACAGTTCATGTGGGAAATACCTACATTGGTAGCTAGCCTGTGAATATGTCCCAACTTCTTTACAGAATCTTTTTGAATGGTTTAAAGTGCTTAGGGTTTTCAACTCAGACTAGACAAAAGGACAATGCACAATTCTTTGTCATTTTTTACAGTATTTTGTCAAAGTTTACAGTAGTTAGCATACCTGCAGCTTTTCAAAGTGATCAGTCAGAGAACCTTGCATTTCTGTTTCATCGTGCTTATCATGTGTCCCAGCTAATTGGACATTTTCATTTTCTTAAACTTTTTTTCAGGATGTGTTGCCCCCCAGGTTAATTTTGAACTGCTTTTAAGAATATCCAGGGCTTCGGGGCACCTGGGTGGCTCAGTTGGTTAAACATCTGCCTTTGGTTCAGATCATGATCTCAGGGTCCTGGGATCGAGCCCCGCATCGGGCTCTCTGCTCAGCAAGAGAGTCAGCGTGTCCCTCTCCCTCTGCCCCTCCCCCTGCTTGTGCTCTCTTGCTCTCTCTCTCTCAAATAAATAAATGAAATATTAAAAAAAATAATATCTGAGGCCTAGCATATAATAGGCAATAAATGCATTTCAAAGGAGTGATTTGTTCATAATATGGGCATAGGGCAATTTGTAAATTAGTATTCTTGAAATGCAAATAGTTATGTTTATTGTTTAAAAAATTTTTTTAAGTTTATTTTTTAGTAATCTCTACACCAAATGTGGGGCTCAAACTCACAACCCCAAGATTAAGAGTCACATGCTCTTCTGACTGAGCCAACCAGGTGCCCCGCGTTGTTTATTGTTTATAGAAGACTTTAACATAGTCTGAAGTGTTGTAGGAAGGATAAAGGACTTTGAAATCTGAACATTTCTAGGCTTCTATCTTTACTCCATAACTTACTGCTAGTTGCTGCACTTTCCTTAGGCAATAACTTCTTTGGCCTTCAACCTCCTCTCCTGTAAGTTTGGGATTATATTATCTACCTTGCAAGAGTGTTGTAGAGATAATCTGGAAAGACATATGCAAAGTAATCCGCATTCTGCTTGATGCATAAATTGTGCTCAAAGTTCATGCCCAGCATTTGATGAAGACAGGGATAGCTGTAGTACCTCTAAGTTTATTATACATTATTTTAATTTTAAAAAGAGACTTCTGGATGCTGTTATGGAGTGAATATGTGAGAGGAATGTAAAGATCCATATAACATCTTCCTTCTGCAAGATTCCAACATTTGCTATTGAGGGAGTGACAAGCCTGAAGTTTCCAAATATACAAAGACTAATTTCAATCCTGTCCTAGAAGTGAGTTGAATGCTGAGGACTCTGAGGAGTAGGCAGCATGGGGTGCTGGGGGGTCAGTGTAGATGAAGTGGGACACTTTTCAATCTCACCTCCCATACTGGCCATAAGCTGGTTCGAGGGCTTCCTCCTCTTCAGGAATCATGGAAGTCCTGCCAGCTACTGACTTTGATCTGGAGAGGACAACGAGCCACTGACTGCGGATGGGTAGCATCATACAAAGCAGAGCAAGATGGCCGAGTCTCTTTCTGGAAGACCCAAAGTCTGTCAATATCCATAATCGACCGAAGTCATTCAGCAATCATTGTTTGATATAATTTGGGGGTATGGGATTTTTAGAATTTGTGTCTGCAACTTATTTAGCAGCCAAACTCCCACTGATCAGGTTGTATTTTACGAGATTGACCTTTGTATGTAAAAATCAGTTACATAATCCATAGCATAAAATACTCAGGATAACAATAGCGGTTGGGCAGAGTTTTCTAGATTTTACATAGAAGAGCAAAGAGCCCAAAATAGTTGATAATTTTGAAGAAGAAAAAGGTACAGAATTTTACTTTACTGGATATTAAGACTTATTACAAAGCTGTAGTAACCAAGCAGAATAATAATGACAAAGTTTAGAAGCAGATCTACACATATATGAAAACATGATATATACGAGAGGTCAGATCAGGGAAAATTTTAATGGTTCAGTAATGAGTTTTGGTACAATAGGAAAAAAAAGAGAACTAGATTCCTATATCACACTACATACACAAATGAATTATAGATAGCTTATGGACATAAATGTGAAAAGCACAATTTTTAAAAATCTAAAGAAAATGTTCTAAAGAAAATGTAGAATTTCTTTAACAATGTACAAAAACAAAGAAAAACATGGGCAAATAATCTTGACAATGTTAAAATTAGAGACTTCAGTGATTAAAAGACACTTAAACAAGTGAAAGACCTGAGAACAAATAAGAAAGAGATTTAGGGGCACTTGTGTGGCTCAGTTGGTTAAGCGTCTTCCTTCGGCTCAGATCATGATCCTGGAGTCCTGGGATCGAGCCCGGCATCAGGCTCGGCAACAGGGAGTCTGCCTCTCCCTCTGCCATTCCCCCTGCTCGTGCTCTTTCTCTCTCAAATAAATAAAATCTTTTTTTAAAAAAGGAAAGAGATTTAAACATATAAAAGCATTCATGCACAGACTATAGGAAGAATCCCTATAAATCAATAAAGGAAAGGCAACCCAACAGAAAAATGGGTAAAGGATATGAACAGGCAGTGCACAGAAAAGAAAACTCAAATAGCCAGTAGTCGTGAGAACATAGTAATCAGGGCAATACAAAGTTTAAACTGTCAGAAGACAGGATTTTACATCCACCAGACCAAGTGTTGGTGAGGATGTGGAACGAACAGAAATCTTATGCATCGCTCATGGGAGAATTTCACTGGCACTTCCACTTTGGAGAACAGGTTGACAAAACCTAGTACTGTGGGTGAGCCTGCCATACTACCTGCACCTCTCTGTTGGGTTTAATCTTTAGAGCAACTTTCACAATTCCTAGTGCAAAGCAGGGGCTCAGTAAATATGATCTTTAAAAAAGGAAAGAAGGGAGGGAGGGAGGCAGGAAGAATATTTGTGTCATTGGCTTCATTTCTGCTTTGTTCTGAGTGTTGTGGACTGTTTCCTCCTTGCCAGGGTAATCCCAAACCACCTTACTGGTTTGTCAAATGCCTGCAATTTTGAGAATCTCAGCAGATTAGCCTCTCCATCTCCCAGATTGTAGGGAGATAGCGATTTTCATGACTGATGAATTAAATACGTTCCATAAATGTATTTTCTTACAGAATTCACAGTGGTATAAATGCTAAGCTCTAACTGCTTATTTAAAATGAATGTATCTAATGTATAAAATGAGATGTACCAGTATGTTACTGGTAGCATAAAATATTAGTTATTACTAATATTACTGGATCCTTACAATTCTAATGACAAAGAAAGATGAGACCTGATGCCCTGAAAAGATAAAATATCCTTTTCAGGCATATGAATCATCAAAAAATATTCCGCTGGTTTATGAAGAAATGGGTTCTCTTTAAATAGTAAATATTCATATGCATCAAGCCAATCCTTTTATAACTATATTCCTAAGTGCATAGAAAACATGGCAGCTCTTCCCATAGCTGGAAGAATGTGTGGTTACCCTGGCAACAGCATCTTAGTTCCTGCTTCCAAGTACCACCTGGTGATTTCAAATCTAACAGCTGTGCAGCATCTACATTTCCATTGAGGAAATAAAATGCGCTCATGCATCATCTAGTGGAGCATTTAAGAAGAAACAAGCTCACAAATTTGGGGAAGGAGGGTAAGAACGCTACATATTAGCAGGACCAATTGCCTTTTAAAAGCCCTAACTGCAGTATTGGAAGCTTGCCCAAAGCAGCCAAGGTCACCGCGGTAGGGCTGGAGGATCCTGAGGCATATTCCTGAGGCATTCCATTAGAACACCAACAATCCCATAGACCCAGTAGCCCAAGCACATTTTCTTTCCCTTACCCAAAATATGTACTTTTTTTTTTTTTTAGATGTATTCATGTATTTGACAGAGAGAGAGAGAGAGTGGGGAGGGGTAGAAGGAGTGGGAGAGAGAAATTCTAGTAGACTCCTTGCTGAGCTCAGAGCCCGACTTGGGGCTCATTCTCACGACCCTGAGATCAGGACCTGAGCCGAAACTAAGAGTTGGGCGCTAAACCCACTGTGCCATCTGGGGGCCCCAAAATATGTCTTTTTAAGTGGAATTGACACTCTGCCCTAACAGGCATTTAAACAAAATGGCTGGGTGCCCATCACTGTGGGAAGTAGAGGTAAGGGCACCTGGGTAGTGCAATCGGTTGAGCGTTGGACTCCTGATTTGGGCTCAGGTCCTGATCCCAGGGTGGTGGATCCAGCCCTGCTTTGGGGTCAGCGCTCAGCACGGAGTCTACTTGAGATTCTCTTTCCCTCTCTCTGCACCTCACACCTATCCTCTCTCTCTCTCTCTCAGTAATTAAATAAACCTTGAAAAAAAAAAGTAGAGGAAAATGAAGAAAACACTATTCTCAGTTTCATGTTTGTTTCTCAATATTCCCAATTTTACCCAAAGTATTGGAATCCTTCTGCGATCTAGTCATATTAAAAAAAGCCAAATCCTACAGTGATTCCCAACAAAAAAAGTTTTGCGAGAATTTCTGGATTAGGTGGTTGAGTGCTAGAGGGAAAGAATAGCATTGTTGGGCTGCAGGGCACAGTTGGCTAGGGAATAATTTCCTGTTCTCTCTCAAAAAAAAGTCTATAAACAAATAATTTAAGGTGTTTAATTTTTTTCCTTTCCCTCTTCTAATTATTATGATCCTACAGACATATTATGGAAAATTTAGAAATAGAAAAAAGTATATAGGAACAGCAACAAAAATCAGTGAAATTACTAACCTTGTTAATAATTTCTTTGGCTTTTTAATGCATTTTTTTCACTTTCATTCTGCATTTTAAAGGGCTACTCGGGTGATCTATCGACACAACGATGAATTTTCTGCAGTACTCATTATGATTATTGCTTCAAAGGAATGCTTTAATTCTGATGTGGCATTTTGAGTTTCCTTGCATTTTTCTCTTACACTAGTGGCTTCATTCTCTTTTCTCCGTCCATCTTTGTCTATTCTTGAATTTCCTTCCTCTTGCATTATAGAGATCATATCTTTGTATGCTTCTGTTTAGGACACCCCCAGGACATCAACATTTTCTTTGGTGCTGTAGAACCTTTTCAAAGGCATCACTTTGCTTTTATCCTGTTTCACACACTCATAGGGAGAAATTTACCCAACCTAACTTTAACAGGGTGCTCAGAACATCCCTAGGACTGGCCACATCTATTCCGACTTCTTCTCTCTGAACTTAGCATTGAAGGCTGGCTATGTCCACAGCTCTGTTTGGTTTGCAGGGCTTAGGATTCCTTCACCAGAGCACTCCATAAATCTCTGAATTCCTACTCTGTGCAGGCACTGTTGGGGGTGCCGGGGCTAGGGCGGTGAATAAAACAAGCTTATATAAAATAAGCAAACCTATACTTGTATAACATAGATTATAATATTAAGCTTCAAGTAAGGGAGATAGGAGGCTAGAGAGGCAGTTATTTTATCTAGGGGCTCAGGGAAAGACTTGCAGACTGAAAGGGTGATATTTGAGCTGATGGAATTCAGGAAATGAGTTCTTTGGTTATCTGCGAGAACATTCCCAGAGAGTAGTCAAAGAGGGCCTTTTGAGCCCTTCTAAAGTGTTTGGTTTTTGTTCCACATGAGACAGATTGCCATTCTAGGGTTCTGAGTAGAATAAAGTCCCAGAAGCCCAGGACCAAGAGTGAGCAGGTGTGTCCAGTGTTGGACGAGGTGCGTGAGGGGAGGCTGAGAACTGACCATCGTGTGAGGCACCATGGGGGTCCCCGGTGACATCTCATGAACTATTCCAGTGACGTAAGGAGGGCAAGAGCTGTTTGGAATGGATTCCAGAAGGCATGGGAGGGGCTGGACAGGGGGCAGACGAGTCGTTGAGGAGTTTTACTCTGGAAAGAAAGAGAAATGGAATGGTACCTGGAGGAGGAGGTGGGACCAGGAAAGCTTAAAAACATTTTTTTTTAATGGAAGACGTTTATCACAGCACACTTGTGTGTTAGGGACGATGTGATAGAGAACAACCACTCAATGATGCGGGGGCGGGGGGACCATCGCTGGAGCGCTGTCTTGGGTGAGAAGGGATGGGTCCAGAGCATACGGGGCAGGAGTGTGAACGTGCACATGGCTACTGGAGGGAGGCTGGGCTGTGGGCGCAGAGGGACCTCTGGGGGTGGGAGGACAGACATCCGCTCAGGATGGCTCAGTGGGACTTCACCGGCAGTTAGCATATTTGACAGAAGAAGGTGCCATCTGTGTAGGTTGGGTGAACCATGTGCACCAAAGCACCTCATGAAAGGCCAGCCTCTTCCTCTCCCCTCATTGGCACATACCTGTAGGCACTCTTCCCAGAGCTGTCCTTATCCTTACTGTTGGTAAGGCAAGCATGACATTCATGATCATTGTGCAGTTTTAAAAAACTTGGGCTCAGGGGAGCCTGGGTGGCTCAGTCAGTTAAGCCTCCGTCCGACTCGTAATTTCGGTTCAGGTCATGGTCTCAGGGTCATGAGATGGAGCCCGGCGTGGAGCTCCACACTGGGCGTGGAACCTGCTGCCCATTCTTTCCTTGTCTCCCTCTGCCCCTCTCCCCACACATGCACCTGCATGCTCTCTCTCTTTCTCTAAAAACAAGCAAGCAAGCAAACAAACAAACAAACAAAAAACAAACTTGGGCTCAGACCAGTTTAGCCAATAACATAAGGTCCCACACTGATAAACAATAGAGCAGGGAATTGAATCCAGACATCCTGACTGCTTCTGGGTTCTTCCACACTGTTATCAGGGTGGACCTGGGGCAACAGGAAGGGATATTTTACTTCCCCAGATTGAGATGCAACGCCTTTTTCCTGCTCTTGTCTACAGAGGAACCCACCGCAGGGATGACTGTGTGAATGCGTGATCCATTCAGGCGCATGGGGGTACCTTCACCAGGTGCGGGGAGGGGCATATCCAGATGCAGGCAACGTGTAGATGGCCTCCTTACCTCATTCACTGGAGCCGAGGCTTAAAGCACCGGGGAGCCTGTGCTACTCACCACAGCCTTCGACGGGCTGCCTTTGGGCTGCGCCTTCCTACCTGTTCATCCTTCAACCACCTTTCAGTTAACACTCCCCTATTTCTTTTTGCTCTTTAGGTCTAGGGAGAAGCAGAGTTTCGTGCTCATTTAATTGCCCTGAACCAGAGGATAATAGATTTTTGAATGCGGAAGGAATCATTCCAGGACCTCTGGTTTAACCTTCCCCATAAGCACCCCATTTTCTTTATTTGCTGTGTTGGCATCTCAGGCACCACCTCACATCTACTTCTAGAACTTTCTACCCTCAACACAGGAAAACACACACACACACACACACATGCACATGTGCGTGCGCACACACACACGCACACACACGCACGCGCGCGCGTGCACACACACAGACACACATATCTGCTTTGTTTGCTTTTGGTAGAAGGACTAAGAAAAAAGATGTGAGAGTTCAGCTCGGTCCCGGCTGTGTCAAGGGCTGTCACTACAGTCATTATGTGGGGCCCTAGAGGTAAGGTTTTAACACGCATCCGGCAGTTACCCCAGTTACCCCATGCATTTCCCTCAAAAATCTGCGACTTTGTGTTAGGTGAGCTGTACGTTCCAAGTGGCAGGTGTTTTCTATTATATATACATAAGGCGTGTTAAGTCTTTGTAAACTATGGTGTAATGTCATGGCTAATCAGTTCAAACTCATGGTTATAAGGAAGTGTTCTTATTTAAAGAGTTCAGGGATATAGATGAATGAAAAAGGTGTTTCAAGAACTAAAATGTAACACATGTAACCAAGGAGTATATTCAGATGGTACTTAAACATGCCTTAAAAATGAAAGTTTAGATTAAAAGTATTTAGAAAAAAATAATAAAGTTTAGAGCATGTATGTATAAACTTTATTATTTATATACACAAATATATTATTATAGTACATATAAAATATAAAATTACATATAACATACATAGTACTACATACGGAATACTGCGTATATAATACATGTAATATTTTCAGATGCTCCTAGGGCTCAGAAGCGTAGCCACTTGAAAACATCTTGGAATAAAAGCTGTTTCATTCTGTGCCCTCACCGAAAGTTTTACAGGACTTCTCGCATTGATTTGCTGCCTTTTGCAATCTCTTGGCCTTCACGAAGGCACCCTTCCTTTGTGCGAAAGTTCGCACACGTGGTCCTGGAGAACCACGGAGGAGAATCAATCATTTCGAAGAGAATGACATGATAGCTTTATTAACATCTCCATATATGTTGATCGTGTGTGTGTGTGTGGCAGGGGTAGGGTGGAGGGTTCGGCAAAGCTAGAATTAGTCATATGAATTATGGGCTTGTTTGGACACTGGGTCACTCCTGCCCCAAGCAGTGCCAGTAAATCCTGCAGACAGCTCTAACACCACCGCTCTGTTTCTATCCCACTCATATAAAACTGCGAGCCAAGGTACAAACCACAATCCTCCCTTTCTTGGTTTTTCATGCAAAAACTATTTTAGAATAAATTTAAATGTCAAACCTTCAAGATCTCTGAACAGAGGGGACTTCAGCTCACTCCGTTCCCAACACCGCTCACATTTTTTAAAAATTCCAATGAAAGTCTTGAACTTTTAGAGGTCTATATTTTCTATTGATTTAAGTTCCAGAGAGAAACAAAATTGCTATGTTGGAGCAATAGGAAAAGAAGAAACAGTGAGAAAAGCGTAAATGTCAACAGGAGCCTTTTCATGCCTGGGAGAGGCCCCAGGGCCCTGTGCGTGGGTGACACGGCAAGAGCTGCGTCGTGCAGTATGTAAACGACCGCGGTCCCCCACCATTTACAATATTCAGCATTGACCTAAGCAGACGTGGACGCCAAATGGTAGGCCAGGCAGACATTCATGAACGTACACACAGCACACATTGCAGGAAGAACTCGGTGCTTTCCCTCCCCACCCCCAACTATTTTATTATACACACATTTCAGATTCAACACACATTCCATGTTCATAGTCTAAGCAATAGAAAAAACATTTTTAATCAGTCCTAGACAGCAGGAGAAACTTCCTGCAGGAGTTCTAGGAAGTTTATTCTTCATTTAACAGATGTTTATCGATAATAGAAGGCAGGAAGCTAGAGGACAAGTCTCCAGCTTCAAAGAGCTTATGATATGGTTGAGATCTTTAGGGGAGCTTGGTCATCAGGGAATTTAAGAAAACTTTTGTATTGTTATGAGAGACAGGTATAAAAAGGAATATAGGAATATAAAAAGACAGCTGTAAAGAGGAAAGAGAAGGTCAGAGTTTTGATTTCAGAATTACAAACTAAAAAAGAATGTCCAGGCAATCTGGAAAAGTCTTGAGGTAGAATCCGTTGAACCCAGAACAATCGTATGCATTACCTAATCCAGTGTTTCCCAAATTATGGAATGGGACTCTAGTGGACTCCCGTGAGAATCTGATGAAAGTTATGGGCTGAAAAATAGCCCATCTACCTTCCAACTTGTACACAAAATGTAAGAGATTTGGAGCCTGAGTCCACGGGCTTTCCATTTTATATCTAATACAGTTGCATTTATCATGGTTAATGAGTTGTCACCATTTACTCGCATTCTTGTCTCCTGCAGTAGAAGATAAGTATTTCTGGGACAGAATTGCATTATGTTTTAGCTTTCATTCCAACCCCTCTCCGCTTAGCCTTGTGTTGTTGTGGAGAAAGTACTAAAAGTTGACTCCCTGCCTGTCTCAATCCTTAGGTGTTAGGTTAATACAGCATCTTCCAAATGTCAGTCATTTCAGTAACTTCCTCAATTTTGCCATGGCTGTTTACCACCTTTGTTATTATCTAGTACTGATAGCCGCAAAATAACGAATTTTGGTGAGAAATTATATCACATTTCAGGATGAGTGAGCATGTTATTTTCATTCTATTTGTTTTACACCAAAGAGAGAGTTCCATTTTACTTCTGGTCTCTCATGCCTCTCTGACCTTTGGGGACCTTCCTTTGGAACTAATACAGAAGCTCCTGTATGCAGCAGTATTTGACTAGAAGTGAATAATATTACTTTGTTCTTTTTTGTTTTCATGGCGTTTAGTTTTATGAAAAAAGCGGTAATAATTTTCTATCTATGGAAGTGACAAAAATTTTCTTTTAACATATACTTGTTTTTTTTTTTTTTAAAAAGTGTATTTAAGGAAAAGCAGTAAATCAATTATCTATTGCCGTTTAACAAGCTACCCCAAACACAGTGGCTTAAGAAACGATGATTTATTAGGATTCTATGGGTCAGCTAGGCTCACGTGGGCAATTCTTCCCCTCCACGTGATGTCTGCTGGGGTCATTCCTTCATCTCGACAACTTGGACGGCACTGGAAGATCCAGGACGCCCTCTCTCATGTTTGCCAGCCCAGCTGGAGTGGCACGACTGGAGCCGTCTGCGCCTCTCTCTCTCTCTCCGCGTGGCCTCTCATCACTTAGTAGTGCGGCTGGGGCTTTTTTACACTGCGGAGGGATCTCCAGAGATCAAAAACGAAAGCTGCAGAATCTCTTCTGGCCTAGACCTGGAAGTCAGAAAGCATTACTCCTGCTACATTTCTTTGGTTAAAGCAAGTGACAGCACAAGTCGAGACCCAAAAGGCGGAGAAATAGACTTTACATCTTTTGGGAAGGTTAGTGGCACACCTGTGCAGCGGTGGAGAGAATCTTTGGCGATAATTTTGCAAACAACCGACCACAAGTGGTAAGTAAGTAAGTAAGTAATAGGACAAATTCCAGTAGATATGGCAAAAATTGTGACAGTGTCATCCAAATGACTAGTATTTGGAAATGCTATATTAATCTAATACCTAAATATTTCCTTAGTCGGTCCCTTACCTTTTTTAGTACTGTGTGCATACCACAGTGCTCCACACAAAGGAATTGAAGGAAGATAAAACACCATACAAACATATCCTCCAATGATATACTCTAGTGAGTATCTTACTCTAGTGAGTAAGACAGGTGTGTTTAAGTAGAGAGTTATAACAAAAAACCATGATGCTTGTTATAGTAAAGGGTTTAAAATGCAGAGTCCAGATATTTTACATAGAAGTTTAAGAGCATGTGGATTTGGGGGGGGGAGGGGCTTGACCTTTATCAGATTCTCAAGAAAGTGCGAGACCCAAAAAGACCTAGAAAGCACTGACCGTATCAAGAGATACAAGAGTGTGATGTTCAGGGGTGAGAGCTTCCAACTGCAGTGGTGAGGAAAAGGGGCTGCAGAGGTGGTGACGCTTTTGGGTGCGAAGGAGCCATGACTGAGGAGGAAAAGCTGGCTTGAGTTGGAAGCCCATTAGATGGGTAAGGGATGGAGAGGGGAGATGCTCAAAGGGAAAGCAGGAGGAAAATGGTGAAAGATGATGGGAATGTGAGGATTTGGAGAAAGAAGAGAGAGAAGTTAATTCCAGGATGACTGAATTTTCTAGCTAAGGAGAATGGTAGATGGTAGAAAATAAATGAGGAAAAGTAGATTTTCTGGGAACTCTTCCCAGAATTCAGCTTTTTCCAAGCTGTAATTGAGGTGCCCATATGATAAACCAATGAATAATTGGAAACACAGATCTGGAACTTTCCTACCTTGTGCACCCTATAAAGGCATCTTTATAGGAATTGGGTATAAAACAGTGAATATCCTAAGAAAGATGATGCCCATGTTCCCAAGGAGCTTATATACTAGGAGGGCTGGAGGTCAGGCAGAGGATGGGCAGAGAGACAATTAGGATGTAAAAAAGTTTATCCGAATTTTATCTAATGTTAAATGCCAAGAATAAATAAATCTAATGGAATAGAGGGGGTTGGGGCAGCTACTTTATCTAGAGTAATATGGTAATTGAAGGCAGCTTTTTGAAACATAACCCAAAGCTGGGAGGGAGGCTCACTCTCTTTTAACTTAATAAGGTAGGGAACTGATACTAAGAGGAGATTAACTTTTGCAACGTAAGGTGGTCTCACTCAGAGACCAGATTGTTGTGAGGGACTCCTCCCCACCACCTCCACCCACAGACATCTGAATCTTCCCTGCATAGCCGTGGAGTTATGGGACGTAGATAATGAGTACAACTGGAGACCTGCTATGATGGTCAGGACACCAGAGAAGTGGAGAGCAGAGAACCGGAGAGAGGAACTCTAGGGGGGAGGGAGAGAATGCATAGAAGGCTGTCAAGGGGGAGGGTCACTCACTGGCTGTTGTTGGGGTGCCATCTGAGGCTCCCAAAGGTAAGTCAGTCCCACTCCCATGGTTAGCGCCTAGGAATGAGTTAGTCTAGGATGCCACTCTCAATTCCTTGCACAATTTGATGTTGTACAGGATGGATTATGTCACTGTATGAGATGGATTATGTCACTTGCTCTTGAGTGAAGAGCCCATCGTATAGTCTTTTGGGTTTTGGATGTGTTGATTTGAGGTGGTGGTAAGACAAGATCCTCTCTCACCGTCCACAAGCAGTTGTCTGAACCCCTCCAGTGGGGACAGTGGGTTGAGAACAGCGTTTCCTCTGGATCAAGCCACCACCAGGAGACATTGTCTTCTGACCATTGTACCCCATCCACATCAAGGTGAGGATATATTAAATTTTGAAAGAAGATTTCATAGTATAATATTATTCTTTTATTCTTCTTCTTATTTGCAGTTACTCATTTCTGAACACATCGCTCCCCTTCCAGTGAAGAATGGGTACAATGGCTTAGTGAATCAGTCTTTGTCAGGGACTCTGACCACGTCTACTTTGGCTGGTGCCAGGATCCCTCTAGGTTTAAGGTGAAACAAAAATAAATTAGGTTAAGACATATGTTGAAATTATAGGATCCCATAAAATGAAATTTTCAGTGATCAGAACATATTATTTTAGGGCTTATAAAAATTTCAAATATTGGACAAACAAAAAGAATTTAAATGATTGGATCTATTATTATTTTAAGCCTCAGGTGAAATATTTTAAAGCCCCAGCCATTAAGTGTTACTAGAAATTTGGGGCAGAAGAAACAAGTCATGTGCCTGTGTATTTGCCACAGCCCTAGACTTCATTTGGAGTGAAGAAGTTTGGGTTTGGGAATTATTTGAGACCACTGTTTTTCTGCCATTTGCTGTTATCACCCCGATTGAATCCCATAAACTGGGGTATTATTCAAGATACAAAATGTAGTCAGGGAAAGGTTGAGCCATCAAACACAGGCAGTCTATAGGATGAAAATCCTAAAAAGTACCCATGACAGAAAAGCTGGGGAAAATTTGGGCTTCGTATCATGGAGCTGCTGTCTTCCTTCATCCTATTGTTCATGACCTTGACTACTTCCATCATGATGTAAACCCCTGGACTCAAATCACTGACATGTTTATGATTCTCTAGTCATGTCTGGTAGTTATTAATACTAGAGAGGTGGCAGGGACACTTTCAACAGCCAGTGCCTCCTGTCAAGAGAAAAGGAAAACCTTCCGGTAAAGGTCCCAGAGCACTGGCAGTAGGCTTTGTTCTCAGTCAGACTCTTAAAGTGGGGCAGGGGGTTGGGGGTTCTGAACTATTCATCCTCAACCTAATCTAAAAGAGGGAAAGATAACAGCACCGGGATCCCTTGTGCTGGTGACCGAGAATACTACCATTACCCCTGCTACTCGCTGCTACTCCCACCGGTAAGGGTGGTGAGCAGAGCAGTGACTTGGTACTTACTATGTCCTTGGGACATAACAACATTAACCGACTTCATTGTCGCAGCAGCAGTAGACACGACGACTCCCCTCCTTTTGCAGATGGGGAAACTGAGACGCCGAGAGGTCTCACCGCTGAGAAGTGGAGGAGCTGGGATAGGAGTGAGTGCCGACAGGTGAATGAGAATGAGAGCTAACGCGAGAAACAGATGATTTTTCTGTAGGGTTAGAAAGGTCACTTGGAAAAAAGCTGTTCCATCTTTGAAGCCACTGCTAACCCTGAGGAGAGGGAGTGATGTCGGCTTCCCAGCTCTGGGCCCCACTCGGCCCCGAGAAGAAGCCCTGAGGACCAGGATAAAGGGTGGGGGCTGCTGCCGAGACCCTCTGGTCTACAGCCATGTACCTCGGAATCTTACAATGAACGGGAAGGACAGCTAAGGAGACACTAAACTCCTTGGGCCCTGAAGTATCATAAGCACTTCAAGTTGGGTTACAGGGACAATTTTGTGTTTGTTTTTGTTTTTGTTTTTGGGGGTTTTTTTTGGTCCTAAGTAAGCAGACTTTTTCACTTAGCTGTACAGGCATCTGGAGCCCATTTTATTTGTGTCTTTTTTAAAACCTCCTGTCCCTGACAGTCAGGAACGACAAGGATAAAGGCTAGGATAAAAGGGAGGAGATCCTACCAGATTTTATGGAGACATATGTGAACAGGAAGGAGACCTTCAGGCAGAATTTATTTATAGCTCCGTGGGGTGTTTGGATTTGTGGTTATGGGTATGAGCACTCAGGAACTGTGACGTTTAAATTCCTTTAATGTTCTTAGAAGGTGCCCGGGAGGATTCATTATTTTAGTTTTCGTATTGATGCCGTTGGGAAAAGTTAAACAATTTAGAACATCTTATTTCTTCACAGAAATTCTTCCTGGCGCCTCTTCAGGTGCGGCTAACTTGGGCGTTTGCTGGCATTCTACACGCTTTGGGTGTGGAATCGTCACTGTTACCTGGACCCTTTGCTGTGGACGGAGGTTCCACTCAGGTGTGTTGGACAGAAGGCACCTTCCCTTGCTGCCATGTTTTACCCTAACCCCTCATTACTGTGTTCAAGAAATCACTCCTCTCTCTACCCCTAATTATGCCTCTGGGTACTTTACGGTAAGTGTGACATTTTTCTCTTGACAGGCAGTATTATAGTATAGAACTGTCCTTGTCACTCTTTATTGTTTTTAATAACTATGAAATCTCTTATGAGATGTCTAGAGCTTCATCAACATATGTTGATGGCACTATTCTACTAGTCCTGAAATGGTCAAGGTCACAGACAATGTGCCAGAGGAAGGAAGACAGTGAATACACTATTATAAATAGATACGGGCCTTGAAAATGACCCTTTCAGACATGGGGACGTTCGTTGGCAATGGGAAGGAAGTGATGAAATGCAATAATTTTATTTTACTTAGCGAAGTCTCTAGGTGTTTGCCAGATGCTTTCTATGTTTAATCTGACTGGCATGTTAGCACGTCAGAGGTCTAAACATTTATCATAGTTGTTTCATGATCATGAAAGTGAATTAAAAGATAAGGATGGAGCAGAAGTATGCTTTGGACAGTCAAAAGTTAGCATATGATACATTACTTTAACTTAGGAAATTTAAGTGAAATGTGTCAGAACAGTGCACATTAAATTTTGCCATTCTGAGCTTCTTAAAAACATAAGCACTGGGGACCCTATTGGGTAGTAAGTTGAAACACTAGTACTGAATCCCATTTCCTTGCCTCTTGATGTCTCATTTGTCCTCAGTAGATACATTTTAACAGTGAAACATCTAACAGGTATATTGGTTTTGTTTCTTGGTGTTTGAAAATGTTCCCCAAGGCATCAGTTTGGACTTGCCAGTGTCAGGGCTGAGGATCTGGGCTTAACAGACTTTTGAACTCTCAGTGTCTGGAAAGGGTGAAAAGCAACAAAAACAATATCACCGTCTACAGCAATAGCACCAAAAATAATGACAATACCATAATTGGTGTTCATGTACATTAATGTTAACCCCTTTATTATCACAATAGTATAAGGGATTTTATCACAATAGTATAAGGTACTTATACTATTATCACAATAGTATAAGGGATCAAGGGTTCAGGCAGTGAGGTTAGACTTATACTATTATCACAGTAGTATAAGGGATCAAGGGTTCAGGCAGTGAGGTTAGACCTTGGGGAAGTTCATTAACCCCTCTCAGAATGGCAATTTCTTTATCTGTAAAGGAGGAAGTATTACTATTACTTATAATAATGATTAATACTGCCTCAGAGTTTTTCTCTGAAGAGTACATAAGTAACGTGTGGATGCGCTTAGCACACGGTCTGTATTATGATTGCTAGTTACTGTCATCATCGTCGCTGTCCCCATTTTTCCAATGAGGAAGCACAAGCACAGAGATTCAAAAGGCTGGCAAATGGGAGGCAGGAATCAAACAAGGGGGCACTGGGCTCCCAAACCCTTCCCAAATCCCTGCTCACTGGTCACTGAGGCGCCCCCCCCCCCCGCCCCCGCATTACAGAGTGGCGCCTTTTGGGAAAGGGAGCCATGGGACTGCAGGAGTGCCATGTAGACTTTGGCCAGGAATCTAACTCTGACTTCAGGGAGACCTGAATGAGAGGACGTGGGGAAAAGCACTTATTTATAGTCAGGGCCTCTGGGGCCTCAGATGCTGCCTCTGACTGGCGCCCTTCTCCCCCCTGCATTCCTGTCTTCTCCCAGTGGTGTTGCCCTTTCCGTGTGTCTTGGTTGCCCAACACTGGAAAACATTTATCAGATTACTCACTCAGGCCCACTCTCTCTGAACTCCCTTAATGCCCTTCATAATGAAAAAAAGAGAAGGGGAACAGCCTACCAGTGGGATACCCCCCTCCCCCCTTATGTTGTGTAGACCTAGGTGCTTTGCTTATCTGCACTGAGCTGCTCAATTTAAGCAGCTTTATTTGTAACATCTTGTAGCAAAATAAATGCTAATGTTGTATCAGCGTTGCCACAGGTGGGAACATAACATTACAAGAAGTTGCCCTGGTCTTCCATCTAGGTCGGTTCTTTTCTGGTAAAGCATAAGCATTTGTGTGCTGCAATGCCTCCCCCCCCTTGCAAAAATTTGGGAGGAGAGATGCTTTTTGAGGTTGAAGATTTCTTTCTATGACAGCCAACAAGTCTTTGTTTTGCACTCTTGTTTAAGTGTTTTTAGAAAAAAAAATTTTTCTGCAGTATAAGCTGGTAGGGATTGGTGAAATCACAGTTCATTAGTATCTAATCACTTTCCCCTCTGTATTTGCATCTCTGGGATTCTCTTTGGTGATAGACTTAGTTGTTTGTATGTTTGTTTCTCTCTGTTGGGACACAGGCTTCTTGCAGACAAGGACAAGGCTTTCTTCTCTTCCCTTGCACCTGGTACAGCTTGTTGCTCAATAAACATGGGAGCGCCGAGCTAAAGCTAGTGGATCGCTATGTACTGATTTGGGCTAAGCCTTCTTGCTGGCTGCTAGGCTGACAAATGAGTGAAAAGGAAAAGGGAGCTCATAGTCTTGACTCCAGGAGACAAATAATTTTAGCAAGTCAGGTGCCTTTGGCAGTCACTAATTGACACCAGCAAAGGGTGGGGAAGAACTCAAAAGGAAGAGGAAAAAAGGGAGAGGGCAAAAATCATTTTTCTAGGTAAGTTTCCTGAGTCAAGGGAAACAAACACAAAAATAAATTATTGGGACTATGTCAAAATAAAAAGCTCCTGGACAGCAAAGAGTGAAACTATCAACAAAACTAAGACAACCTACTGAATGGGAGAAGATATTTGTAAATGACATATTGGATAAAGGGCTAGTATCCAAAATATGTAAAGAAATGATACAACTTAACACCCCAAAACCAAATAAACCAATAAAAAAATTGACAGAAGACATGAACAGACATTTTTCTAAAGAAGACATATAGATGGCTCCTAGGCACATGAAAAGATGCTCAGTGTCTCTTATCATCAGGGAAATGCAAATCAAAACCACAATGAGATATCACCTCATACCTGGCAGAATGGCCAAAATTAAAAATACGGAACAACAGGTGTTGGTGAGGATGTGGAGAAAAAGGAACCCTCTTGCACTGTTGGTGGGAATGCAAGCTGGTGTGGCCATGGTGGAAAACAGTATGGAGGGTCCTCAAAAAGTTAAAAATAGAGCTACCTTATGATCCAGCAACTGCCCTACTGGGTGTTTACTCAAAGAATAGAAAACTGTGATTTCAAAAATATATATGTACCCCTATGTTTATAGCAGCATTGTTTACAATAATGAAATTATGGAAGCAAACCAAATGTCCATCAGAGAGGTGAATAGATAATGAAGATGTGAGATATATATATATATATATGATGGAATATTATTCACCCATAAAAAAGAGTGAAAATTTTACCATTAGCAACATGGATGGGTCTAGAGAATATAATGTTAAACAAAATAAACCAGTCAGAAGAAGACAAACCATATGTCTTCGCTCACATGAGGAATTTAAGAAACAAAACAAATGAACAAAGGAAAAAATAGACTAACAAAAAACTAGACTCTCAACTATAGAGAACAAACAGGTATTTACTGGAGCGGTGGTGGATGGAGGGAAGGGTGAATTAGGTGAAGGGGATTAAGAGTACACTTATCAGGAGCACTGGGTGATGTATGGACTTGAGTCACTGTATTGTACACCTGAAACTAATCTAACACTATGCTAACTATATTAGAATTAAAATAAAAATTGTTTAAAAAAGGAGGAGAGGGCGGACAGATGCAGAAGAAAAGAACTGAAGATACAAAAGAGGCTAGGATAGGGAGGATATTTTACATGACTGATTATTTGTCCCAGTCCCTAACCCCTGTCTTCAGCCAGTGTGCTCTGCCATTACAAACTCATTTTCTGCCATTATGTAATGCCATTCTGCCATTACTCATTTATTTGCTTGTTTATTAAATATTTTATTTATTTGAGAGAGAGAGAGGGGGCGAGAGACAAAACATTAGCAGAGGCAGAGGGAGGAAGCAGGCTTGCCGCTGAGTAGAGAGCCCGATGCGGGGCTCGATCCCAGGACCCTGAGATCCTGACCTGAGTCGAAGGCAGAGGCTTTAACCCACCGAGCCACCCAGGCGTCCCCCCGTTTATTTTTTTTAATGCTTAATTAAGAGATTAGGTTTTAGTGGACTCTCAAATAAGAAAGAAGTCAGGGCTGCAACTATTCGGCAGTGAAAGGTGGGTCACTATTTTCCTTCCTTTAGCTGGGCTAAGAGTTCTGGTATTAGCAGAGAGCTAGAATGGCTAATCTGACTATCTCATCTCCCTGGCGGAGAACAACTGATAGTGGTGATTGGGAGAGGAAGCGCAGGAGGTGGGACCCAGTGGGTAATTAGGGGTAGGTGACGCAACAGGTCACACACCAGTGTGGGGGAATTATACGTGTTTTGTCCAGATCTAGGCAGAGCAGACCTTCTGCGTGGGTAGATCTAAATCTCCTAGGAATTTAACCGGGTTGGTCTTGCCTGATTACTACTTGGAAAGAAATGGCCTTCCATTTGCTGTTTTCATAAACCCTTTTTCCTCTTTGGTTCTCCTCTGATGTCTTCTTGGGCTAATAGAAAAAAAGAAGGAAAATAGGAAATAAGGGAGTACTTGGTTATAAAAAGAATAGGAAATTTCCTAAAGGCAGGTAACATAGTGTTAGCCTTAGGTTCTTCCAGAAAAAGTCCTTAGACCTACTTTTGCCATTCCTGATACTCTTAGCAATACGTTTATTAAATTTAATTTTAGTTTTAACCCATCATCATGACTTTCACAAAGAGGCTGCCTTGGGTTTCTTAAAGCTTACTGTAAACAAAATGTATTTCAGAGAGTTCTGCAGAATTTAAATGTCAACTGGTCGAGGGCCATGTGTTTCCTTTCTGGAGACCTCTCTGAAGAGAAAAGAAAGTATAGAAGAACAAAAAATAATGAGCAATGAGTACAGTTAAGAGGGAATATTTGGGCGGGGGCCCTGGGTGGTGCAGTTGGTTGAGCATCTGACTCTTGATTCTGGCTCAGGTCGTGACCTCAGGGTCGTGAGATGGAGCCCCGGCATTGGGCTCTGCGCTCAGGAAGGGAACTTGAGATTCTCTTTCCCTCTCCCTCTGCCCCTCTCTTGTGCCCTCCCCCTCTCTAAAAACAAAAGTGAAATCTATCACGTTGGATAGATTGGATTCTTGTTGTACCAGAGACTAAAGGAGCTTCTTCTCATTCCCAAAGGTGAATATGATTCCGTTGGCTTATTCTGTGTACGCATAGTCAGCTTGCGTCTATGGTCGGCACTTTGGAGTCACTTCACTTCCGGGCTGTGGGGACTAGGAACAATGCAGCAGTCCTCTCCTGTGCCCAGAGTGTTCCATCTGTGGCACTTTCTGTCATTTGGTTTCCAATTTGCTTGAAATAGATTTATTTACTCTGAAGTAGGATGTCCTGTGTTGCCAGTGATAGACTCTGGAGCTCCATCACCACGGAAAATGCTGTCGGCACAGTGTTAGGGAATAAAAAGCTAACAGGTGGAGGTCAGATCGCGCCAGCAGCAAGCACAGATGGTGGTGCAAAAAAACCTTACCTTTATGCTGCTCTGTCTTTCCATATGCTTGCTAAGGTGGCACAAAGCTACCAGAAGCACGGCTCTTTCTATCCATACTCATAGGAGATGCAACACCAGAACTTCATTTTAATGATCTGGTGTCAGCACGTTTTTTCATCTTCTCATGCAGTCTGTTACCCACTGTACTAAAGGATAACACAATAGGTACTAGAGATCAGTGCACCGGTCCAGAGGCTCAGTTCAGTTCGTGTTTATTGCCTTCCCTTATTGTGCTTCAACACGGGGGGGATGAAGATGGGAAGAGTGTAGTTCCTAATTTCACCACACTCACAGCTGAGCCAAGAGAGACAAAGGCAACGGAAGCATGGGCTCAGGTGGGGATACTGTCTCTGCTTCATAATACTTTTGGAAGAAATGAATCAAGGGCTAGATTTCTTGAACAGCACTCACAATCCATTTTGGCAAGAAGGATGGCGGTGGAAAGTCAAATAGATAAGTAGGAGGGGAGGGGAAATTTGGTGGTGGTGGTGTTAGGAGAGAGTGAAGGGAATTTTTCCCTTTGATTTTTAAAATATTTTTAATCTTTAAATTTTTTTATTTTAAGGATTATTTATTTGAGAGAGAGAGAGAGAAAGAGAGAGAGAGAGCGCACCAGCTGGGGCAGGGGCAGAGGGAGAGGGAGAAGCTGGCTTTCTGTTGAGCAGGGAGCCCTGACTCAAGGCCTGATCCCAGGACCTGGAGACCATGACCAGAGCCTAAGGCAAACGCTCAACCGAATGAGCCACCCCAGGCGCCCCTATATTATTTTTTTAAGGAAACTCTACACCGAATGTGGGACTTTGAATTCAAGACCCTGAAATCAAGAGTTGCATGCTCTTCTGACTGAACCCTCCAGGCATCACCCCTTCGATTTTTTTTATAAATTTGAAAAGTCTCAGATTTATAGAAAGTTAGAAAAATAGTACAATGAGTACCCATATATCCTCTGCATGGATTTATCAATTGTTAACATTTTGTGACATTCATTTGCACTATTTGTTTGTGTATTTTTCTGAACCATAAAAGTAGTTTGCAGACCTCTTGACATTTCACATCTCAGTATAATAAGCATGATCACACCCTTGAGATATATACAGTGGTTCTATAATATCATCCAACATAGAATCCATATGTAAATTTACCTAGCTGTCCTAAGTATGTCTTTTATAGATATTTTTTCCCTCCCCAATACGGGATTTGATCAGGGCTCCCATATTCCATTTAGTTGTTGTGTCTCTTTGTGTCTGTGGATTTATATTTTTGTTTTGCTTTGTTTTATGATATTGACTCTTTGAAGAATTTAGGATGGTTATCTTCAAGAATATCCCATATGTTGGATTTAGCTGATTATTTCTTCATGAGTAGATTCTGGTTAAACAATTTTGGCAAGAATCCCAGTGGCATAACAGCTTTGCATCTAGAGTTCATGGACCTCGTACCTTTATGTGTGTGTATCTGTCTGTATTCTACTGGGAGGGGGGCTTTAGTTTTTATCAAATTTCCAAAACTTCTATGAGCTCCCCAAAAGTTAAGAATTGGAGTAGAGGAGTAAGTTGTTATTAGCAGGAGGTTGATAGTTATTAAGTCTATGCTTAAACCTTAAATCTTCTTAAACCCTTAGAGAGTGTGTGCATTTTTTAAAAAATATTTTATTTATTTATTTGACAGAGAGAGCGAGAGAGCACAAGCAGGAAGAGGAGCAGAGGGAGAGGGAGAAGCAGGCTCCCCGCTGAGCAGGGAGCCCGACGTGGGGCTCGATCCCAGGACCCTGGGATCATAACTTGAGCCAAAGGCAGATGCTTAACCAACTGAGCCACCCAGGTGCCCTATCATGTGCATCTTTAAACATGTATTTTCACTTGGAGTTTTTTTTAAAAGAAGTAACGCGATACATGGTAAAACATTCAAATAATATAAAAATATACACAAAAATTATCCTTCTGACTCTAGTTCTTCAGGTCCCCTGTTCTTCTTGGCAAAAGTAACCTGCATTTCCAGTTTCTTGATCCTTCTAGATAGGCAATGTACAGGTAAGTACATATGCGGATATGTGTACTTTATTTTATACAACTGGGAGAATTTTACAGAGGAGGTGTGTTATAAGTGAACTTGATTTAACTTATTATATTGACTGTAAATATCTGAAGTAGCAAAAAAAATCAGTTGCATATAGTAGGCAACAAACACGATACTAGTAAAAACCAAACCAAGACGAAGAAACCAAAGCAGGAGAGAATCAGTGCTGGTGATCGCACCCACCATTCCACTCGACGAGGGAGCAGGAGATGGACACACCAACCTCCTTCAGCTGGGCTCACCCCAGAATGTGCACAGTCTGAGCCCAGGGTGAGGCTAACTTTTTATTTTTGTTGGAACATGGTAAAGACACTTCATATGAGATCTACCCTCTCAACAGTTTGTAATGGGTACAATGCAATATCGTTAAGTACAGGTGCACTGTTGTGCAGCCCATCTCTAGAACTTCCTCCTCTTGCATCACTGAAACTTTATTTTCTTTCCCCTCCTTATTGCCCCGGGCAACCACCATTCTTTACTTCTGTGAATTTGACTGCTTTAGAGAACTCATATAAGTCATCCGTCGCTCTGTGGCTGGCCTATTTTACTTAGTGTAATGCCCTCGAGATTCGCCCATGTTATTGCATGCTGCAGGAATTCCTTCTTGTTCATGGCTGAGGAGAGGCTAGCTTGTAGAGACTGTGGTTATCACACAACCTGGCCCCTTCCTTGGAAGCCAGCTTCATCTGATGTGTCACTGAGGAACTAAAACGCCTTTGGGTACCAAAGGAACACCAGCTCAATGCAGGATTTACAGAGAGAGGTTTTGTGAGCCTCCAAACTGGCCTTGCTCCAAGGGATCTTCCAGGGACGATGTTTGAACCGTGTGCCGTTCCAGCCTAACCCACTGACTCGAGAACCCAGGCTCCTTGCTCAGTTCCATGCTTTTAACAAAGCTAACAGAAATCTTGTTTGTTCTATGCTAGCACATAGAAACCTAACTTATTCTTTTAAATAGCTACATCATATTCCATTACATGAAGGTATCAGAATTTGTTCAAAACCAGTTCTCTACTGATGGATATTTAATTGTGTTCAGACTTTTGCTACTGCTATTATAATGCTGCAAGGAATGATGTGTCTTTTAATAATACATTTCAGGGATCTTGAATGACCAAATGATCATAGGAGAACAATTAGAATACTTTTACTATATATATATATATATATATATATATATATATATAGGAAAATATGAGCTTTGTTTTCTTTTCTGGTTACTTTTTTTTTTTTTTTTTAAGATTTTATCTATTTATTTGACAGAGAGAAAGAGATACAGCGAGAGAGGGAACACAAGCAGGGTGAGTGGGAGAGGGAGAAGCAGGCTTCCCGCTGACCTGGGAGCCCGACGTGGGACTCGATCCCAGGACCCTGGGATCATCGCCTGAGCTGAAGGCAGACGCTTAATGACCAAGCCACCCAGGCACCCCCTTTTCTGGTTACTTTTTAATTGATATTATTTTGGTCCTAATTCCTGTGAATTCAACTCTTCAAAGTGGAGCTTAAAAATATCATTTACACCTGCAAAAATTCCAGTTAGCATAGTTTTAAAATCTATTTAACTGCATTAGGATCCCAAAAGACAACTTACCAAATATCTTTAATAGTTAGTGTTTATTCAATGAATATTTCTTGCATGTCTCTATATACCAGGGACAATATTAAGGGTTTTAATAGATTTTATGCCTCGTAGTACCATTGAAATTCTGCTGAAATTTAAGAGTAAGAACTAGTTATAAGATAATTACTCATTCATTCCATTAAGTCTATAATAAGACATTTGTATACTAGTGAGGTAGAAACAAGGAGAAAAGTAATATATTTGTATTAAAAATTATATCTTTTTTTAAAAAGATTTTTATTTATTTATTTGAGAGACAGAGAAAGTGAGAGAAAGCATGAGAGGAGAGTAGGTTAGATGAAGCAGACTCCCTGTGGAGCAGGGAGCCCGATGTGGGACTCCATCCTGGAACTCAAGGATCATGACCTGAGCTGAAGGCAGTTGCTCAACCAACTGAGCCACCCAGATGCCCTAAAAATTATATCTTAATGTATCTCCTAGGTAGCAGTTATAGAAACAGATATTTTTCTTTCTTTTTCTTTTCTTCTTTTTTAATATGACTATTCTGAATGCTAAGGCTTAACATTAAAGGGTTTTGGAAGCCTCGACTGTTCTAGATTCCAGGATGAAGTTTTAAAAACATACCATATTATAGTATAATTAATCTCTGATTAAGATTGTAAACCTACGACATATAAATGGATTCTAGATATTTAAATGCAATTGATATGCTTCCCTTGGTTTGATAGAACAGAAAATTATTACTATCTTTATCCAATTAACATCTACATATTAAAATTGTTTTATCTTTTAATTTTTAGATGGTTTATACATGAAAATGATATAACATTTTAAAATGGTGCAAAAGACATCTAAAGAGCCAACAATATAGCCAATTTCTTCTGAGACGTTCAATGCAGACCAAGCAATTATTTTTTTTTTTTTTTTTTTTGCAGACCAAGCAATTATATAGGCTTACATTTCCGCCTCACGTCCTTCCCTCCCTTTCTTCTCTCCCTCTTTAATAATTGGTCTGGTCGGTCCTTCCTAATTCTTCTTTTTATTTTTCCCTAAATGCTTTTCCCTGGCTCTTATTACTCATTTCGTTTCATACCAGAACCTTAAAATCAACTTGTCTAGATTGAAAAAAAATCCTTCTAATAATTTTGGGAGTGGGATGCACAATATTTATGAATTCACCTTGAAGGAATTGACATCTTAAGATGCTGAGTTTTTTAAACGAACAAAAACATAATATTTTTGTTTCAGTCTTTTAAAAAGTAACTTTTAAGTTTATCTCGAGAAGTTTTTATCTGTTTATTAATTTTTGGGGGTGGTGATTCCTTCTATTCTATCTTCTGGTTGCTGCTTGTATGTATGAAGACTACTGCTTTTCCATATTATGTTTTTTTAATCATACTGGATTTTTTCATGGTTTGTAAGAGTTGTTCAGCTGACTCTCTTGAGTTCTCCCGCTAAGCAATCATTTTATCTGCACATACTTTCAGAACAATATTAAATTATTGATGATGTTAAGTTGTATGGTTAGGTTAATTTAAGTCCATAGTTCCCAACGAAGTCTCTCTGGCAAATTGCTTAACTGAAAAGTAATATAAGCTATTAAATATGAATACAAACAAAACAACCAAATCTACAGTCAACCACAAAAACAAAAAACAACCAGCCAACAAAAACTGTTCTCGGATGCAATCTTGTGAATCAGGCTTATCTCATTTTAGTGAAAACAAAACAACAAAAGGAGATATTTGGATACTGAGATTAAGATCTGTATCACTACCATGAATAACCCATAATTTCAAATTTTTTTGTGTTGTTTAAAACTCATTGTTCTTGGTTTATTAATCTTGTATTAAACACGTGACAAATTTGGACTGATAAAATACTCTAATAAAATATTACTTTTATTGTCTGTTTTTTATCTTGTAGATCCACACAGGATGTAATTTGAAAACTGAATTTAGTCGACAAGGAAAATTGAAAACTCTGGATTTAGTTCTCTTTCCTCTCTCACTTTCCTGGCATGGATCTTGTCATTGTAGATCAAGAGTCAGTAGGTCAATGGCCCAATACAATGGTCCTTGTCTTTTATGCTGGAAATTTCTGTAGAGAGGGAATCTTAGACTCCTATAAGTGAAATTCTTAACAATACTAATTGCTTACCTGCCATGTATGGATCGTTAAGATAAAGCAGGGTGGGAACCTGACCTATCCAGGCATATCTTTCATCTGAATATGAAGGAAATGATTCATTGATACTCAACCCAAAAGACCTTGCCTGGAAAACACAGCGCAGGATTGCATAATCAAGCATTTGAAAACTAAGTGTCCGAAAAAACAGTTTGGAAATCAATTCCCATCATTTTCTCTTATTAGCTTAACTAGTGTTTGCTAGTGTCCATAGTAGTAACTACCCCCTGCTTTGGTTTGCGGTTTCGTGTTTGTTTTTTTTTTTTTTTTAAAGATTTTATTTATTTATTTGAGAGACAGAGAAAGCAAGAGAGAACATGAGAGGAGAGAAGGTTAGAGGAAGAAGTAGACTCCCCATAGAGCTGGGAGCCCGATGTGGGACTCGATCCCGGAACTCAAGGATCATGACCTGAGCCGAAGGCAGTTGCTCAACCAACTGAGCCACCCAGACGCCCCGGTTTTGTGTTTTTGAGGTAGCCTCCTGAGGTGCTGGGTGGGTCTCATCACTCTCATTTAACAAGTGAGGAGAGGCTCACAGAGGTTCAAGACTCACCCGGGGGTTGTGTAGGCAGAAAGTGGTAGAGCCAGGAATGACTAAATCTAGGTCTGCCTGGGAAGTGAAAGAGCATGGATTATATAACTTTATCTTTAAAAACTCAGTTTTTGATCTTTGAATGAGCGCAGTAGTCATTTTGCACACGGTATTGCTATAAAAATGAAATGAGATAATGTAGGTAAACCCTCCAGGTCAGTATTTAATATATGCATGAAGCTTAGTACATATTTATTTCATTTACTTTTTAGCTCTTTATTCTCATTGCTGTGTTAATAGTTCTATAGCTGTGGGCTTAATTAGTACGTGAAAATTTCCACTGCCTAATTCCTTATGTATGATAATAGTAAATTAAGGTATTGGATCTTCAATATAATACTTTTCCTGGGACTTATAGCAAGTTTTCTTTTGGTATTTTAGTTTAATGACCCCTTCCCCCACTTTTGGGCTGAAGGCCAAGAGTCTCTTGAAGGGATTAAGATGAACCTACAATTTATTGAATCTGACCATTAAATAGGGCCAGAGTGAAGTTATAATACATCTGCAAGGTGACATATCTAAAGGGGCAAGAAGCAGCGGGCGTAAGCAAAATCATAAAAATCCGTTTATCTGCCAGCACATTTGTGTAAGAGATTACGCTACTGGTCAGGAATTTCCTGCCGTATGTCTTTTCTTTTCTTTTCTTTTTTTTTTTTTAATGGAATTTTTCAATAGCTTGTAATGGGCTGTTGCGTTTCCTCTTCAGGCTTGGCTGTTATCAGCGCCACTCAGATATTCCTTCCTATTCAGTTTAGAGTGCTTTGTGACACTTATGAATGAATGCATCTATTTTGTAATGATTAGCATGTTGATTTATATCATAGCAGACTCATCATTTCTGTTTCCTCATACACAGGGCTGTTTTAAGAGTTTACTCTTTTCAAACATACATTCATTATTTGGTCCTCCATGAAAAGGTGTCGTAAATTTTTGATCCTCCAGGAAAAGGGTGTCGTAAAATCAAAAGCCACATGTGAATTTTATAAGAAATAACCTCCTGCTAAAATAATATGCAATGGTAACAGTTGAGAAAATTTTCGAAGTCAGTGACGAAACACATTTGAGTGTTTCTTATTACATGCGTAATGCCAAGTGAAAAGAAGAGCACATAGAAAGAATATTTGGTGGGTAACAGAAAATCAGAGTTTGAGTCTGAGCTCCGTGATCTACTGTGTGAACATGGGCAAGACACATAGGGCTGCTGAGTCTCATTTCTTCAGCTGTAGAAATGGACACTGTATCATGGCCCTGAATCTCTGTTTTAGTTTATTAGAACAAATGTGCCTCCTTGGAAGAGTTTAGTTTACAAATGTGGCATAAAACTTTACTCATACGGCCTTATTTCAGTGTGTGTAGATATGCAAATTAAATCTTCAGCTATTGCAATTTCATACAAGGAATTAGTAAGTTGCAAGTAAAATAAAAGAAATAAGTATATTTAAAATTTTCTAACTTTCAGTGGAGAAACATGGTTTTATGTTTTATTTCAAAAATGATTAGATTCAGCAGTAACTGATTCAATAAATTAATTAGTCACCTAAACATAAACCAACTTCAACCTTCTTTTCTTTTTTTAATCAGTTTTTTAAAAATATTTTATTTATTTATTTGAGAGAGAGAGAAAGTGAGAGAGTGCAGGTCAAAGGGAGAAGCAGAATCCCCGAGGAGCTGGGAGCCCGATGCGGGACTAGATCCCAGAACTCCAGGATCATGACCTGAGCCAAAGGCAGTTGCTTAACCAACTGAGCCACCCAGGCGCCCTCTTTTTTTAATCAGTTTCACGTCAATAATCTGCCAGCAAAGAGAAAAAAAAAATCAAGATTTTCTCAAAATGACCTTTACACCAGTTGCACACAATGGATGTCAATTGTATATCAGATAGTTTGATCCACCTAAATTAAAATTTCTGGTATAATATATAGTCCTAAAGATTAAAAAAAATTTTATGGCTTTTTTTTTTTTTACTATAAAAATAGAGTTAGGGCGCCTGGGTGGCTCAGTTGGTTGGGCAACTGCCTTCAGCTCGGGTCATGATCCCAGAGTCCCGGGATCGAGTCCCACATCAGGCTCCCAGCTCCATGGGGAGTGCGCTTCTCACTCTGACCTTCTCCCTTCTCATGCTCTCTCTCACTCTCTCTCTCTTTCCAAATAAATAAATAAATAAATAAATAAATAAATAAATAAATCTTTAAAAAAAATAGAGTTAATTTCTAGAAATTCAAGTGTGGGTAAATACAGGAACTATTGGAAAACTTAATTGTGCTAATAGATAAAAGGGGGAAAATGAACCAGAGATGCATACCCTTGGAAAAGAGATGTAAAATTATCACTATAGGCAGGGGATGTGATTATTTATTTGGGAAATCCCAAAAAATCCATCATAATACTTCTAGAAGCAACAAGAGAATTTAGTAAGAAAACAGGTTAAAAGTAAATGCACAAAATTCAATGGCTTTCTTATTTACTGTAAATTTGAAACTATAAGGGGGGAAAAAGAGTTCCATTTTCACTAGAACAGGAACTCCAGAAGGACAGACACCATCTTGCTGCTCCTTCCCTAGCTCCTAGAACTGTGCCAGGTCCGTAGTAAGTACTAATAAACTTTTATTGAATAAGCGAGTGAATAGTAACAAAAACATCACAAATGGGGGCGCCAGGGTGGCTCAGTCCCTTAAACGTCTGCCTTGGGCTCAGGTCATGATCCAGGAGCCCCCACCCCTGCATTGGGATCCCTGCTTAGCCTTGAGCCGGGTTCTCCCTCACCCTCTGTCCCGCCCCCGCCCCCCCCCCGCACTCCCACTGGTGCGCATGCGCGCGCTCTTTCTCAACTAAATAGATACAAATCTTTAAAAAAACAAAACAAAACAAAATCACAAATGATTAGGAACGATTCTAATATGAAATACATGGGGTCTTTACGAAGAAAATCATTAAAGTATACCGAGGGACATAAAAGAAGACTTGAAAAAAAATAACTGGTTCTTACTTGGAAGGATTCAATGCTATAAAGTTAACAATTCTTCCTAAAATAATCTCTTTCTGCAGCATTAATCTTATCAAAATCCCATGGATTTTTCTTTTGTATTTGGCCAAATCAATTCTGTATTTCATGGAAGAATCACTGTATAAAAAGGGCTAGTAAATTCTCAAAGAAAAAGGTAGTAGTTGTATATAGGATGCTTTTCTCTAACAGATATTCATTCGCTCAACAACTGTTTTTGACGATTTCTCTGTGCTTGGCAGTGTTCTAGGCACCGGGGATACAAAAGTACATAAAACAAAATCCAAAAAGAAGTACACAAACCAAAATCCCTGTTTCTGTGGAACTCAGTTTAGAGATGCAGACAGTAAAATATGTAGGATGTCAGCTGATGACGTGTGTTTAGGAGAAGGAAGATAAGGGACTCGATAGTGGGAGGGTGCAGAGCAGGGTGGGGGTGGACAGAAGTTGTGGTTGTAAGTAGTGGGCTCAGGACAGCTCTCACAGAGAAGGTGGTATTAGAGTAAAGACCTGCAGGAGGTGAGCCATGAGGTTATCTGGGATATTAAAAGCTACAGGAATTAAAACGGTGTGGTCCGAGCACCAAAAAGCCATGGGAGGATGGAACAAAATATTGAGTTCAGTGATTGCCCCAAATATATATGGAGATTTAACATGTGATGGGATGCCTGGGTGGCTCAGTTGGTTAAGTGTCTGCCTTTGGCTCAGGTCAGGATCCTAGGGTCCTGGGATCAAGTTCCGCATCAGGCTCCCTGCTCTTTCTCTGCCTGCTGCTCCTCCTGTTTGTGCTCTCTCTCTCTCTGTCAAATAAATAAATAAAAATAAAAAGATTTAGCATG
Organism: Nasua narica; assembly: GCA_028533885.1. Lineage (NCBI taxonomy): Eukaryota > Metazoa > Chordata > Mammalia > Carnivora > Procyonidae > Nasua > Nasua narica. Next base: position 60,701,989 of record CM052807.1, read on the forward strand.
TGATAAAGTGGCCCCAAAGATAGACTTTTTTGTAAGTGGTGCTGGGACAACTCACTAGCCATTTGGGGGAAAGAAATGTTGGGATTGTACTTTAGACAGAATGTACAAATGGGTAAAAGATCGTAATGTTAAAAAACACACTCAGACACACATTAAACTGCTAGATGACGCTTAAAGTAAATATTTTTACACTCATACGCTGTGACTAGAGCAGGGTTGTGAAAGCGTGATAACAGGGCCAGAAAACACAAACGAGTGGCCCACAAACCTGACCATAGAAGTTTAATATGGCAAAAACAAAATAAAACAAACAAAAATCAGAATCACCGCCCACAAAAGTTAAATTTTTTTTGAAAAACAACACATATCACAGAAACACTGTTATTTCCTTACTCAAATTTTTTCACCCTTTGTGAAGTTAGTGTGTACATTTCATGCGGTAATGTCTCTTTCCCTTTGCTCTTAAGCACTGTTAAATTAGTAGTGCGTATTCTAATAAATTGCCTGCTAGAAGCCAGAAATAACATATATGAGTTTTTGAGAACAAAAAAATTTCTCTTGCAAACTCCCATAGCAAAAGTAAAAAGAATATGAACACAATTCACAAAGAAAGAAATACAAATCACCAACAAAAGTAAAAACATGCTTAATCTTGGGGGTCATCAAAAAAAGATAAGCCAAAACAACACTGAGATGCATTCTCCTACCAGTTGGGTTGGTAGGGTCAAGCTGGACTATTACGAGGGGCAAAGACAGTACAGAGTTCTCATTTACTACTCACGGGCATGCATGTTTGTGTAGCTTTTCATCAAAACCAAATACATTGAAGCCTTTAAAATTGTTTCAGATTACTTTTCAGGTATAATTGGACAAGGGATCAAAGATGTATATATAAAAATGTTTACCTCAGTCTAGTTTGCAATAGTAAAAACCTGGACATGACCTTGATGCCCATAAAAAATAGGGGAATGGCTAAGCTATAGTATCTATGGACTACGGAATACTATTGCAGTTATTATTTACTTATATGAAAAGATGTCTACAATCAATTGTTAATCAAAAAGCAAACTCCAACAGTCATTTTGGAAGACAGTCTGGCAGTTTCTTACAAAGCCAAACAAACATAGTCTTACCGTATGATCCAGGAGTCGCAGTTCTTGGTATATATACATATATATATATGTATATATATATCTATATATTTATATATCTGTGTGTGTGTGAATGTACATATATATATGTATTTATCCCTCAGCTTGAGGCCCCTTGTGTAGCATTCGAACATCACTTATGTTCATGACATGAATGAGACTTCAGTTCACTGAGGTGTTTCAAACAAAATCACTTTCTATTTGTACAGGATTTTGTAAAATCTTTTCCTTTACAGGTTAGATTCAAGCACCGCAATCGACTGAATAAATAAGATGAGCATTTCTGATGATAAGTTTTAAAAAAAATAGCTTTATTATCGAGCTTTTCTTTTTTTGGTCAAATATTATTTATGAAGAATGATAAAAGCAACTAGATAGAAAACATGTTACAGAGAACAGTTGCGCTGGGTGGAGTCTAGGAGATTCGTGCTGTATATAAGCTGCCTCTTATCAGAAAGCTACCAGTGACGCCATATGCTTTTTCAGTAAAGCAAGCAAGACTTTTTTTTTAAATATTTGACCTCCTTGAATTACTTACTGATATCAGAGTGTACAGCCCTGATGTATTCATGTATTTTCAAAGTACATGAAGTCCTCTGTTACCAAAGAAATTGTTCCACAGAAACCCAAGGCTTGAGGGTATTCTTTTTTAATGATATTTTATTGATCTTTGTGGATTGGAGATTACCTAAATCTATACCCAGAGATTAATTTGGAGGAGGCGATGAGGGGAATAGTGTATGGATGAGGTAGAGGGAAAGCAGGGAATGTTGGGTTGTTTGGGGATGAAGGCATTTCAGCCACTTGAGGGATATGCATGCTGCCCCCTGGGGGTGTTTGGGGGGGTTCCTTGTGCTTCCCAGACTCCACACTAACTGCTCTACGCCTGTCTTCTCATTATTCTCCTGAACAAACCTGTGAGATGGCAGATACCATCTCTTCTTAAAAAATGAGGAAAAGGACACAGAGAAGTTTAAGTGATAACCCAAGTTCTCATAGCAAGTAAAAGCAGAGTTGGAATTTAAACTCAGGAACCTTTGGACCCCAAGCAGACCTACGTGCTTCACCATGATGCATACCTCCATCTAAGCAATGCTGACGTTATGTAATTTCACCCAATTTGGTTTTTGGTTAACTGCCCAGAACTTTTAAAAAACAAATGGCACGTACTTCAGTTTATTTATTTATTTTACTTACTTATTTATTTCAGAGATGGGGAGGGGCAAAGGAAGAAGGGGAGAGTCTTAAGCAGACTTGGCTCTGGGGGCTGAGCCCAATGCTGGGTTCAATCTCACAACCCTGAGATCATGATCTGAGCCAAAACCAAGAGCCAACACTTAACTGACTGCTACCCAGATGCTCGACTACAGTTTATTTTTATTCAAAGTAGGAGGAAGTGCTGCTTACCAGGATGGCAAACGTTCCTGACTTTACTCCCCTTCACAAGAAGAACAACTACCAATTATTCAAGATCAAGACAACTGTGAGAGAATTCTAGAACACAAGGTTGAGACTGAAGCATCTCCTGTATCTCAGAGACCAAGACAGACCCCTTAGAAGGAGGAGACAAGTGACTACATGTTGACTGCATTTCTCAAAAGAAACTTTTCAGGCCAGAAGAGACTAGGGTGAATATTCAAAATACCTGTCAACCAAGAATTCTATACCTGGAGAAGCTGTCCTTCAGAAACAAAGGAAGCATAAAGATTTTCCTGAACAAACAAAAGCTGAAAGAGTTCATCTTTATAGTAGCATTATTTACAATAGCCAACACATGGAAGCAATGTAAGTGTCCATTGGTGGATAAATGGATAAAGAGGATGTGAGACACACACACACACACACACACACACACACACACACATAAGCAATACCACAATACCTGGCAAGAAGCATAGGAAGAACACTATGGCAGGACTGAGTGGTTTCTTTTCCACGGGAGAACACAATTTCACAGAATTGGGAATTTTAAGGAAATATTCCCCATGTCTGATAATCATTTAGTCATCAATTTTTTTTTGGTAGTAGATGCTGGAAATACAATGATGAATTGATCAATGTTCCTGTTTTCAAGGAACCCATAGATTAGAAAGAAAGAAAATATAAAAATATTTCAGTACAGGGTATCAAAAGCCATAATCACAGGGACTTCTGACTGCACCTGGGAGAGGTGCCTGAGTCTACTGAAGGGGTCACAGAGAAATTGTTCCAGAGGAAGGACTGTCTATTGTGACCACAACTGTCTATTCAATTTGTGGAGTCCAGTGCAGAACAGAAATGGCGATCACTTGTTCAAAAATATTAAGAATGACAATACAGAGACAAGAGAATTAAATCAAGCATAGGCACTTCTAATTGAATTTCCTTTCACTTGGAGTCCAACACCCACAATGGGGAAATTCTAAACCATTGTTTAACAAAATGAACCCAGTTTGGGTACTTATGTTTCTTTTGAAATGTCATTATTACACAACAAACATCTGTGGATCTAAGAGAACATATTTAAATCAGTTAGGTGTGGCTATAATTTTTGAAAGAACCATAACATAATAAAACAGGTCATGATTGTTTATTATTTATTGCATTTCCCTCAGAAAAGGGCAGGGAACTTTCTGGAAACTTCAGGGCATATTTAAACACTTTTTTCAGCAGCTTGAACCTCTGAAAGAAATAATTTATGTAAATGATAAAAAATAAGCGTTAGGGGTACCTGGGTGGTTTAGTTGGTTAAGCACCTGACCCTTGATTTTGGCTCAGGTCGTGATCTCAGGGTGGTGAGATCAAGCCCTTCATGGGGCTCCACTCAGCAGGGAGTCTGTGGAGTTTCTTCTTCTCCTTGTCCCTCTGCCCCTACACACCCTCTCTAAAAATAAATAAATCTTAAAAAGAAAGAGTGTTAGGATGTTCATTGGAAATGAAAACAGAAGCTCTACCTGTTGATTATCGAAAGCAGAGAACATGGTTTCTGTGGAATATTGTGTTGGTAATTTTTTATTGCACCTTTTAATAATTTTACACATGTTTGTTGATAGCCATACGGTTTACAGTGCTTCTCTGTGGGAAGAGTCTACCGCCAGGTCCCATTGGTATCAGGCTGGGCCGTGTGATTTGCTTTGGCCATTGGAGTGGGAGGAAGTGATATATGTCACATCTGAGCACAAGTTTCTGGCAAACACCAAGGGCCATTGTAGTTTGGCATCTATTTTCTCTTCCCTGCCACGTCCAGTGTGTCCCGTAGAGAAGCCGTTCCTTCAGCCTGGGTCCTGCATGAAGAAGCAGGAGCAGAGCCATAGCCAGCATATAAAATGGGACTGAGAAACAGATCTTTGTTGTTGAAAATCAACTGTGGGTTTGGGGTTATTAATGACCATATAGTGAAAACTGGCTAATCCTGTATCTTATTTATAATAGGACAACAATTCACAAATACAGTATTGCCTGAAAGATGCTCGGTGATCCCAGTGCTTTAGAGAGTGACATTGCTCCAATAATGATTATGTAGGTTCTTGCAGAGGGAGATCTGGGAATTCTGCAGATGGTAGTCTGATCAGCTGAGGAATCAAGCTGAATCCCAGAGGCAGGAATGGGAGCTGGTGTTTAACACTCTGCCTTCTCTTCCCCACCTGGCCTGCTCCCTACTTACTTGACCTTGAAAACATTGCTTGATCTCAGCTTCCCCATTTGTAAACTTGCAATAGGACTATTTACTTTATAAGGTTGCTAGGGCAGAGTCAATTTCTGCTTATTTTTCATATCAGTGCCTCTTTCCCATTGAGTTTTTCTCTCTCTTTCCTATTGACCTTTTTGTCCTTTTTACTTTGCCTATCATTTTTAATATTAAAATGGATTTATGGATCAATGTTGAGCTTCTCTTTGCTCCTCTTTGAGTATCTATTCCTTTACCTCTCCCCAATGGCAAACAGTATCTCATATTTCATACATAATTTATTTTGATATCTAAAGATAGTTTATTACAAATATAATAAATTACATGTATAATGTACATATAAACACTTATTATATATTCTTATTAGTATATAATACTATATATATAGTATTTTAACTTACTTATTAGTATACACATATTATAACCATATTAGTATATGTTATATTGGATTCATGTGTGTGTATATATATACATAAATTAAAATATACATATAACCATATCTTTACATAGGACACCCTTAGGATAAAAGAATTAGTAAAGTATTACCTTTTCCCCCCAAAAAATAATGGTGAGGAAAAATAGTCTCATTTCTCTCTATGAAGTTTTTAATTCTTTTGTGTCATTTGTCAATTTTTTTAAATTGTCACTATAGGTCAGGCCCTGTACTAGAAATGGGATGAAAAGGGGGTGAGGACAGAAATGGACTTGTCCCCTTTAAGCTTACCTCCTAGTGGGAGGACGTAGAAAATAAACAATTGAGCAAATAAGTAAATACAATGATGGGCCAAGAAAAAATTAAGGGTCACTCTTTAATGACTGGACAAAAATAATGGTTAGCTTATAGTTGTTTTGAGGAAAGGGCATAACATGTATTGAGTAACTAAGTTTCAGCTAGTTTATCTCTATGATTCATTTAAATCTGAGAATAACCTTGTGAGTAGGTCCCTTTGATGGATGAAAAAATTTGAAGTTCACATCAGTCACCTAACTTTCCTCAGATGACCTCACTGGCAAATTGAAGGGTAGACTTTTAATTCTTACCTCCTACTTCTTCCTCCTGCCTAGCGATCTCTTTTCCAGTAGGAAAAGCATATATGTTCATGTCGACCCTCATCTCTAGACCTCCTTAGTTATGCTGTTTTCTAGATGATAAATTATTTTATCTTAAATGAAAGCTAAATTTCATCTTTCCCTTCACCTTACGGGCAGGACTCTTTTATAAACAGAGCAGGACAGGACTGACCCAAATTCTAGAGAACTGCTTTCAAACCACAGTTTTGCTCCTTAATAGCTATGTGATTTCTGGCAAGTCACTTAACCTCTCTGAGTCTCTGTGTCCTCATCTGTACTGGGAAAGAGTGACAGCTTTAAGATTTTATGATCTCAAATTTCGAGTGAGTAGGGTCTGGGCTCATGAATTTTATTAAGCTTTGCACACTGATGTTACAAACTGACGCAGATTCTCTCTGGTGCTGTGCCCAAGAGTTTGTAGAACTCAGGTCGCTTCCTCAGGGGCATGGCTCAAAGGCCTTGGAGAACTAGAAACTTGAATCCTGAGTCTGTAGTAGAAGAACCTCCCTTTCCTCTATGTCTCACTCTCAATACTTCCTCCGGCTGGGGAAATGCTCGCCTGTGGTACCCTCTGCCCTTGTGGGTAAAGGAGGCTCAGGCTGACTTTGGAGGCTCCTCAGTGAAGATGGAGACACCAGGGAATTATCCTTTTCTTTCTCTTCACTTGTCTGGATAAGTGTAGTTGTAATAAAGTATAGTTCAGGAGGGCAAAAACCATTTTGGAAGAAGCCTTGAAAGTGATTCAGTTTCAAGTCACAAGATCAATTACGCAAGGTTCTAGAACTCCTGATACTCTTACAGCAGATCCATGGCACGGGTTCAGAAGGTGATGCAGGATGTCTCTTTCCTTGGACATTAAAGCTCATTACCTGAAAATTACTCAGCCTTGGCCCTTAGGGAAATCTTAAGTGCCCAGCCCAAATGGCATAATCCTATTTGAAATACCAAGATCTCATGATAATGAACAACGTAGAAAAAGAGAGGGCACTTGCCTGGGTTAGACCTCATCAATTTGATAATTTCCAGCCAACAGAACAATCATGTCTTAGATAACTACATGTCTGTCCCATAAAGGATCTGTAGACTTTCAGCCATGTGCATAAATTATGGCAAGAAAATTAGGCCGCGGGAAGAATAAATTCCCACTTTTTTATGTTCCTGCCTATAAACAGTTTTTGATCAAATGAACTTCGTTTGATGATCATTTCTACTCTTGCCTGCAAGTTGGACTAGGAACTCCTACCTCACAGGGATGCAATGAGGGTAGTATGAGACCATGTAACGAAAGGCCTCCCAGGGTGCTGGGCACAGAGTAGGTGTGGAGTGGATGTCAGTTCTCCCCTCGTATTTTGCTCATCACGTACCTGTCTGATGTCTGTTAGGCGCCGGGCTCTGTGCCTTACAAACCATGGGGGAGATGTGCAAACTTGTCCTCAACAAGCATGTGGTCCAGGAAGGAAGACAAGAGTGTAAACAGACAACTTACCGGTGGGGTCTGAAGGAGCCCACGAAATAGCACCCCTTTTCCTGGCTGAGTAGGGAACTAGGAGACTCAGAGAGGGACCCAGGCATTGTGTAGATTCTGGACTATAATATAGCATGGATATGTTTGCCCAGGAACTCGCTAGTTCTTCAGTCAGGCGCTGCAAAGACCCCAGTTGCCACCACTGGCAACCTCAAGAAGCTCAGGCCTCCTATGGGAGAGCAGAATGTTCGGGGGCTGATCCACAGAGGTGGGCGGAGGGCCTGTGGGAAGCTGGGTCAGAAGAGAGGACCGTGTTCCTGCCAGCGGAGCCTTTTCCACGTGGAAGCAAGAGACAGGGGAAAGGTATAATGAAAGAAAACCCTAATAAAGTTTGTTTCCAATTTAAATGGAAGGACTAAGAACAACCGACATTAATACTAGTACCTCATTGCTGGTTGATTTATTTGGTTCCTAAATCCTGGCTCTGTTAGCATCACCTATGGAGATTTAAAAAAATTATAAACACCTGGCTTCGCCCTATGGGTATTCTAAATTAGAGGAGTTGGGTTGGGGCCCAGACATCTGCATTTAAGAAACTCTACAGGTCATTCTGACAGGCCTCCAGGGTTTTGACCCACAACATTGAGCAATGTTGGTTTGGTTAATCTTACACACACACACACACACACACACACACACACACACACACCCTCTTCTTTAGAAGAGGACCAATGAAGATTGAATTACACTTCTGTGTGGATAACTCCTTCAGATCTGTCTGCCAAAACAGATAAGAGAAGCTCAAGAGAGTAGACCAATCAAAAAGTAAGTCCTTTCTCTTTGTATAGTTTTTTGTGGAAATGACCCCGCGGATATATTTGTGCTTATCTTTGTTCCATCCTTTGTGTGCTCAAAGCCAGCATTTCGAAAGGCGGTCATCCCTAGGGACATGGATAGAATCATGACAGATTCAGCTGCAGACTTACCTAACCTTTAGTGAGTGCCTACTATGTGGCAGCAACCGGGCTAGGCAATCGCATCTGTGTTTCCTCAGGGGAGAGAGGCAGGCTAAAAACGTAGTGAGACTAAAGAAGACACTGTGAACTGGTGAGAGGGTTTGGGAACCATGACTTCATGAAAGTTCACCTCAATGCTGATGAAGATGTGGGAATGCTGTGGCATGGAAACGTTCCTAGAGGCCCTCAAAATGGGTACGACTTTTGCACATATAGTTGGTTATGTATTTTAAGAACTAGATCTGTGTAAATGTCCTTCCCATTTCACTCATTAATCCAATTTCTGCGAATTATATTAAGGAAATACTTTTTAAAAAGTAACATGCTATAGGTTAGAAAAGAATAATTACCATGTTTTGAAATTATAGCAGCCTTTAGAAATTGTAAAATACTAACTAAGGACATAAGTAAATTATTGCATAGTGACTAATGCCTTAGGTAAATGTTAGTTACATAGACATTTAAAAGTGATCACTATAAAGTCTGTGTAGCAATTTGCTTATGACAAAATGTCAAATGAAAAAATATGAGCCAGGATACCATATAAGAGTTATTCACTAGCACCAGAAGGGAATGTAAAGATGAGCAGTGGTTGGAGTAGTCAAATTCGGAGTGTTTTTTCCATTGTGGATGTGGTGGACAAATATCGTTTGGGTTACCCTGAGTTCCTCTTTATATGGACCCAAAAGGAAAAAGAAACTTTCCACCCTTGGCCAGTGATCTGGGATGATGGGTGCCTGAAGTGTTTGGTGGCTTTGCCCTTTTTTTCCCCTGCCAAATGAAGAAAACTTGCTTCCAATAAGCAATAACTGATGGAGAGATGGCTCGGAAGTCAGAGAGATTGATAGATGTGTGTATAGATAAAGGGGTAGATAGATTGAAGGACCCGCCTAATGACAGTTTATAAGTCCCTGCAACAAACCCCTAAAATTGTCACTTATGTGAACCCATTGAATTTCTTTCTTATACTAGTTAATCTCTTATTAGTTGAATTTGCAATTCAAAGAATTCTGACAACAGAACTGATTTAATTGCAAACATTTTTATTCTGTTAGAATTTGCCAGGGTTGTTGTTTGTTTGTTTTTAAATAAACCTTTTTTTTTTTCTTTCTGAAGTCACTGGAACAAGTTGTACCTTGTGTGTAAATACTGCTTTTGTGAATCATTTCCTATTAAATTAGTGATTGACTTTTGGTTTTTATTGAACTGTAATTTCCTCCCTTGTCTTTCTCAGCTTTTCCTGCAACATCAGTCACATTAACTGTTTTCCCACATCCTGCTTCTGACAATAGATACCCTGAGAATGCTTTTCAAAGGATGATCTGAAACACAACGTGAATCCACTTCTGTACAAAGCAGGACTCTATGGGGGAATTTTGACATAAAGTGACAAGTGTTAAGTGAACACCTACTATATACCAGGCCCC
>CM052807.1:60712285-60797163 GCA_028533885.1 Nasua narica
GGACGGGCCTCGGCCGCGGGGACCGGGCCTGGCGCGGGAGCCCGGCCCAGAATAGGGCGCCCGCGGGCCCCGGGGCGCGGAGGGCGGCTGAGGAGAGGGTGGCGAAGTCTGTGGCTGGAAGAGAGGTTGGAGGGTGGTCGGGGGCTGGAAGAAGGGGCGTCCCTGGGTGTGTTCCGTCCCCACACTGGGGCGCGACAGTTAGACAGGTCCGGGGACCGCCAGGGGCACCTCTTATATGCATTAGTTACTCTTTTTCCGTTTACCAGGTGAGGAAACTGAGGATAACCTGAGGTTATCTGGCTTCTTACCACCCAACAGTGCTGCCTGCACGATATTTTGAGAAATGTGCTCGGAATTGCTGGATCTGAGCCTTACCTCAATTTTTGACATTTTTTGAGAAAGAGTTATGAAATAAATCTTGGCGGTGAGGTAACCAGATAGCTGGCCAGGATGAGATGAAGGGAGAGTCCCTCCTCAGCTTGTTAGACTGAGCCATACAGAAAAACAATCTGAAAAAAAAAAAAATGAATTCATCAGTGCAATTCATCTATTCAACAGACATTTGTTGACTGCTACTGAGCAAATGTTGTCAGAAGCCCTCAGTTTTGTATGGGCCGATGAAAAATAAGCAAATCCTTAAAATATACCCTAGCGTGGTGAGTCCTGTAATAAGGGAATCACAGAGGCACGGGGGAGGCTATGGGGGTAGGAGAGCTCAAGTTCTGCAAACTAAAGGAAAGCATTTGGACTTAACTTTGGGGTCAGGGTCCTATGAAGTTTCTCAGTTGCCTACACCTAATGGTAAAAACAACTGAAGCTTGTTAGTCTTCGAATATGTAATTACGTAATACTTTATATGGATATTTATTTATGTAGGTACTATCATCCTGGTCTGTTGTCTCTCTTACAAAATACAAAGGGATAAGATTACGTAGGATATTTAAAGATGTAGCTTTCTTTGCTCTCATTAAAATATTCAGAATTAGGATAAGCAATGTGCTGGAATGGTTGAAAACTTTGGTTGGTTTAATGCTTCGTGATAGGGTAATTGAAAGGACTGGTTTTAAGTTGAGTTTATTTTGATTTCTGGGTGTTATCAAAAACAAGATACTTCAAAAAGAGAGCGTTCCAATTGAAGAAGTGTTTATTGGCAGGATTAACTGAATCATGATTCTACTTTTTTCAATTCTTGAGCACTATGTTCAGGTTTTTCTTGAAATTTAATTACTAACTTTCCGTATTCCCTGATGTTAATAAGTCATTCTTGCAAACCCTTTGGAAGGTGTTGCAGTTTGCAAATTTTTAGCAATTGGTTCAAACCTATGCATAGTCTTTATCTGGGAAACATTAAATCGCCTAGGAAATTCTGTTTCTAATTTTCTAATATGCAGATAGGAGAGTTTGTTGTTTTTTTAAGTGAGACATATTCACATTATTTTCAGCCACCAAATCACTGATGATGGGGAAATATTTCCCCAACTATATGAGTTATTTCTTGCTGTGTAACAGACTATCCCCCAAATTAGTGGCTTTAAATAGCAGACATTTATTATCTCATCGTTTTTCTGGGTGAGGAATCCAAGACTGGCTTAGCTGTGTTCTTTTTGTCTCAGGGCTGCAATTGAGGTGTTGGCCAGTCTTCCAGTCAAGCCTGGATTGGGGGAGAATCTGCTTTTAAGTTCATTTACATGCCTGTTGGCAGGCCTTAGGTCCTCACTGGCTATGGGCCAGTGAGATAGTAGTTCCTTGCCAGTGGGTTTCTCCAGAAGGTGAGAATGAGAAAGGGCAAATAAGATGGAAATCACAGTGTTTTTGTGACATAATCTCAAGTAATTTTTTAAATATTCTGTTTGTGCCCTCCTTAATACCCACCACCAGGCTCACCTAGGAGGGCACATATTGCATGGAGCACCGGGTGTGGTGCATAAACAATGAATCTTGGAACACTGAAAAAATAAAAATAAAATAATAAATAAATAAATAAATAAATAAATAAATAAATAAACATTCTGTTTGTTAGAAGTCAGTGCATACCTCCAGACTATACTCAAGTGGGGGGATTATACAAGAACCTGGATACCGGGGAGAAAGATGAGGGAGGAGGTTGGGGGGTGTGAGGGGGAGGGGGCAGTCTCAGAGACTGCCTACTACACCCATTTTCAAAATAGCAGATTTCTTTAGAAAAATAATTACTTATTTATGATAAATATGTCATCTTTACCTTTAAGAGATATATTAAGCATATTTATTTTTCCCAAAATATCTGTATGATCCTGGCAGCCACTAGTCCTCACAGGAAAGGTCAGACAACTTGGGAGCCTCATCTTTTGCAAATAAGAAATGTGTAAGTTATCTTTTAGTTAGACAACTCTTTTAAGTATTTGACACAACATAACTAGCAAACTGGCATGGGTATAAGCTTTTTAAATCTCATTAAAATCTAATTTAAATCTAATTTAAAAAGAATCTTCTTCATAAAGGACTTAATTTTATAAAATTAACCATGGATGACATTCTATCATACATAGAATGCAATTTGTTCCAATTATGGTGGAACTCCCTTTCTTCCTTTAGAGAACTTGAGGTATGTTATGGGTGATTCACTTTCAAGGGGTGAAAAAACGGTAACCAAAGCTCTGATCAGGTGTCTACAAAAGATTAAGAACCTCTGCTCTAGGTAATGGGTAATTTTTCTATTGAAAAATGCTAAGAAGAAGAACATGAAGAGATATAAAATTTAAAATGCTGCTTGAGTAGTAGGGGGGGGGTGGCTTGGAGAGTGGGACCCCGGAAGCAGAGAAAGAAGTAGCTGTTAGCTCACCAGTGAGACAAGAAGTAGCAAGGGATCGAATCATGAAACCACTGCTGAGCATATGTTCATAAAGGCAGTGTAGAAAGAAGTCATGTCCTCTAAAGGAAATCATAATTCATATCTAAAATGTTTCAGGTCTGGGGCGCCTGGGTGGCTCAGTCAGTGAAACGTCTGCCTTCAGCTCAGGTCATGATCCCAGGGTCCTGGGGTCAAGAGCTCTTATTAGGCTCCCTGCTCAGTGGGGAGTCTGCCTCTTCTTTTCCCTCTACCGTCTTCCCCAGCTTGTGTGTGCACTCTCTTTTTCTTTCTCAAATAAATAAATAAATAAATAAATAAATAAATAAAGTCTTTAAAAAAACACAAACCTTTTAGGTCTTTTTTCTTTTTTTCAAAAAAAGATTGTCCTCTCCATTATTATTATTATTATTATTATTATTATTATTATTATTATTATTATTCCTGGAGACTCAAGCTGGAAGAGAGGGAGAGATTCCGAAAAACGAGTTGTCAATATCTTAAAGAGTCTAGTAATATAGTAATAGAAGAAGGGAATTTGGAGAGAGAGGCTGTATGTAGAGTGGTATTGGAGTCCCAAATAAACGCGCAGTCTGATAAACATTTTTCTGGGTTGGAAAATATAATCGGTTTGAATTCCACATCTGGGCCTTCCGTAAAAAGGGCGAGGTATTTTTCAGTTTTATTTTTTTCCCTTCTCGAGTTTTAGTTTCTTTCTCTCACGCCCAGCATTCCTTTGGTTTTCCTCTAGGTTGAGCTTTATCTACCGACCAGTCTCTTACCTCCCTCAGATAATAAAGCCCCCCATCTGTGGTGCTTCATGCCTCACTCAGCCTCTTCACCTACACCTCTTATTTCATGGGTTCCCTGGGCACTGCTCGGACTGTCCGAGGCAGCTGGAAACGTCCTTTCCTTGGCCATGTTGCCACAGTGGCTTCGCACGTTGGTGACCGAGGTTCCCACAAGGCGGCGAGAGGGGGTGCAGGGGCCTTGGGCGTCCTGCTCCAAGTCACGTGGAGAGAGCAGGGGGGCAGCTCCCTTTCAACAAGGGCCTCTTTCAGGGCCTCGCACAGCCTCGTGTTTCCCAAGGCCCAGACTCGCTAAACCGATCCAGAAACAACAATCTGAACCCGCTGGCCTTTCTCTGCTGCCTCCGTAGAGGCCCATGTTATTCCTGCGCCCCGGCCAGGGCACCCTCCCGAGGAGCGCGGAGCCAGCGTGCTGTGGGAGTCCGGGCTGGTGTTGCAGTTGGCGGCGGCTCCCCTCCCACAGGCCCTTCGCACTGCCCGCAGAGCCCGGGCCCAGGGTGGGCAGCGAGGGGGCTGTGCGACACCCGTCTTTCTGAGTGGCAAGTGTCTGCCCGACGTGTTGGATGGCGCCCAATGAGATTATCTTGACAAATAAGATTTACTTTGGCTCTCAGTGGCGACCAAGGGAGCCCTCCCACTGCAATTATTATCATCCCGGCTGGTGTTAGACCTCGACAGCAGAGCTCCTAGGGGGCAGGTGGAAGGAGATGTTTGGGGAACCCCATGAAATCTGACCTTTCCACCTTTTGGGAAAAGAGCTCTTGGTTGGCTTAAGGGTCTGGCTTCCATCTCATGTGGTGATTGTTGGGGTTTATGCACTGGGCATTTCATGCGATTTTCTACTTGAAAAACAATTTAAAGGTTTAGGAGGACAAGGGTTTTTGTTGTTGCTGTTTGCTTTTGCTTTTAATTTGAGGTATAGGCATGAGAGATTCGTCCCAGACTCTTCCCCTAATCTGTCTCCTTGAGCAAGACCCCAGGCTGCAGGGTGAAGTTGGTAGAGTGGGGCTGTAATCTCCGGCGGTGACTTACTAATTGTACTACCTGGGCACATCGCTTGTCTTCTCCAGGCCCTGTTTTCTCATCTGCAACGACAGCTGCTTTATCATAGGTTGGAATTCCTTAATCAGCAAGGCTGGGAAGGAATGAGTAAAGTTCTAGAATTGTGCCTGTCGCATCGAATGCACTTGTTTAAGGAGAAATGTTATTTTACTCTTGAAATTGTCACCAGTGTGGCCTGCAGGGCCTTCGTGGGGGAATGAATCAAGGTTTCTTGCAGGGGATATGTGTGTGTCTTATGACCTGAGTAAGGAACATGACTGGCTTAGTCAACAAGTATTTATATCCACGGATAACACCGAGCCGCCGGATTAGGGATCAATGTCCGAAAAGCAAAAACATAAGCCTTAATGACTTCCAGCCATTACAAACCTACCATCCTATGTGGCAAGACATGTTAGCAAAAACATTTATAAAAATGTGATTTTTTAAAACCCTGGGTAGGTTTGTAGTTCTCTAGCTCTTCTTATACTTTTTAGTAGTGTTAAAAAAAAAAAAGGAGTTCTGCCATTACTCCTAGATGTCTCTACCTGTCAGTGATGGAGGTGAGGCCAATAAGTCACTTCTGGGGTTTTGAAGTTATTTGGGTTTGGGGCATTCACATTCCCACTTATGGGAAAGGTAAAGAGAAGACTGACTCAGACCTAATCAATACAGATAAATAGGTCAGCTGGCAGAGCATGCGGCGTAATTTACGTAATCAAAGTAATTTACGTAAATTACGTAATTTACTGCCTTCAGCTCTCTGGTTCTTGTCGGTGATGTGGGGACTAAGGTGTTGCGGAGAAGTTCGCAAAGTCCCTCACTTTTGACCTCGGCTACGGAGGGGCCACTCTTTCTGCTGCCCCTACTCTGTGGACTGCTTAGCACCCCACTGCCCTTTAGAACTCTTTTCCTTGAAGCCTTCCAAACAGGTGCCTATCTTTATATAGCCGAGCCTGCCTTTGTGTCTCCAAATCTGTCACTGAGTGTTTCCCCGTATTTATCCCATCTCCTCCAGGAGAGCTCGGGAGGCTAGGGATCCAGGGCTGCTTTTCATGTAATGCCCCACGTTGTTAGCGAGTAAACGAATTTCAGAGACAATAGATAAAGGGCATGTTGGGGAAAGCTCACAATACACTTCTCTTGTTTTTTAGCCCAGTGGTTCTCGTCTTGGTCTGATATCTTCCTGTTAACTAAATACTCACTAGGTAAGGTTCTGAGTTTTTCTGGCAGGAATGTGCACAGGTTTGGACTGGTAGATGGTTCATAGACTCTGAGGAATTTAAATGTCCTGGTGCACTGAGAAAATCAGAGGCAGAGAGTTATGAAGGCCTGCGGCAGAACCAGGACCTGAGGAAGTTCCCCATTGCTCTCCCCGTGGACGTGGGACAGGTGGTCGGACCTGGGTGCTCTGCCCCCGGGGGACGGTGGGATGAAGACTAAGGGTACTTACTCTACTCCTAGCCCGACTCGGTGGGTAGTGGTGCTAATTACTGCCACTTGTTGAGACCCTTTGTCCACACACTGTGCTATTTAAACAAAACCCACATTATCTTATTTAATCCTCATGAAATGTCTCTGAGGAATTGCCACGGTTCCACAGTTTTACACAAGAGGACACAGAAGCCCAAGGTCACACAGGTAGTAAAGGGTACAGTCCGGCTATGCATCCAGGTGTGTCTAATCTTAAAGATTGTGTGAAGGCTCATTCTCACCTATTTATCTGTTCATTTTGACTTTTGAGCTTTTTTTCTTCCCCCTCTGGGAGGGCGGGGAACCTAACCCATTTCAGCTGATGAGAACTTGCGTCGTGCATAGGGCTTAGCATGCGAGGTGGGTTCTCGTACCTATTTGCCAAGTGAATGAGCGAGCCCGTTCCAGGCGCCTGGTGGGGGGAGATGGAACTGGGTTGAGCGGTGTCTGGGAAAGAGCTGTGTTGAGGGACTCAAAAGGAGGCCTCTCTGACTCGCTATGTGATCTTGGGCAAGTTGCCTGAACTCTGTGGGCCTCAGTCTGTTACCTGTACAGCACAAGGGGCTGAGGGACAGACAGTGTGACCTCTCCAACGCTAATTCTTGTGAGGCATGGGGAAAAGTCTGCATCCCTTCGGGCATGTGTTTTTGCAGAGGGGAGACAGAGTCAACCATCCATGCCTAGGATTCTGCTCTCTCTTTTTATCTCAAACCTGTATTTGTGATTGATTTATGGTAAACCTGTCTATTTTCCTGTGCCATTTCTCTCACTGGACAAAGAGATATGGCAATATTTACTAATATATTTGCTATGATGCTCAAAGTTTCACAGAAGATAAATTTTTAGTAATAACATGATGAGGCTTAATGGTTATAAAACCGAATACCATCTAGTGAAAACCTTTCTCAAGTGAGAAATGCTAAACTGTGATGGCATTGAACATTCTGGTTTAACACAGACATTTTATTATCTATCTATCTATCTATCTATCTATCTATCTTTATTTATTTTTAAAGATTTTATTTATTCATTTGAGAGAGAGACAAAGGGGGGGAGAGAGAGAGAGAGAGAGAGAGAGCGAGCATGAACAGAGGAGAGAGGCAGAGGGAGAAGGAGAAGCAGACTCCCCGCTAAGCAAGGAGCCCGCTGTGGGCCGACCCAAGACCTGGAGATCATGACCTGAGCCCAAGGTCATGCCCTTAACCATCTGAGCTATCCAGGCACCCCAAAATAGATATTTTAATATCCTGAAAATATCACTGCTTATAGCAGTTGAAGAAAGGCATCAAGAAAATCAGATTATTCAGATACAATACACAATTACCCCAAGTCTACCTTTAATTGAATTCACTGGCAATTCCTTAATTGAAATCATCTTTAATTACAACATTATTCTGGTTTTATAGAATAACTTGTTTCAGTGAGAAACTGGATTTCAGAGAGAGGTGAACATTATTAACATCATGTAACCACTTGTGAAGGGCCAACTTTGGTTTTGATGGTCTTGCCCATTTTGTGGTCTTTTTCTGAGATTCTGATAATCAGAATACACATATTCCAGAAACTAAAGTGTCCTTAGGGAGTGACATGAAACCATTAGTGTGAATGACCAGGTACCGGAGGAAGAGAGATTGTGTGGAACGCTGGATTCCTTGTTATTTAGAATGCATCAAGAGGAAGACATTAGCGGATTTTGTTAGGAAGAAAGCAGACACAGAAGTTGAGTTACTTACACAAGACCACACAGATAAAAAGTAGCAAAATTGAAATAAAACCCCAGATCTTTTGAGCGTCTCTTTAAGTAGTTGTTAACTCTACCACACCCTGGCATTGGTCCCTGTTTCTCTGAGAGCTGACAACCCTTTCTTGGATTTGCAGATTTAGCCAGAGGAGAACTTCATTGCTTAAATAGTTAAGAATTAGTCACTTCATCCACTCATGAGAGATGGTCAGAAAGGGCCAGTGCTTTTGAGAAGTTGGGTGCCATAAAAAGCTATGCTGGGCGAAATCTATTTCTGCCGTTATATCCCAGAATGTAGCAGTTAACTTACAAAGTGGGTGATGGTGGGATTTGCATGGAGGGCAAGGATAAGGGGATTTCAGGGAGGAGTATTTCCAGATGGCAGAGAAGGATTTTGTCTCTCTTCCCTCAAAGGTGCCTTATTTGGTGGAAGCCTGTTTCCTTCTAAAGAATTCTTGTATTAGAAGGGCTTGTGATGGATCTTGCTTCCAGGTGTCCCTTTTAGAGACCTATGTGGGCCAGTCTTTCTCTTCTCTTGTTAGTTTCTTGGGTCCAGAGGTGTTTTCCTCTGTCTCCCCTGCATTCATACTCCTGGAAGTTGAGCTGACTTCGTCTCCCACTGCGGTTAAACTGACCCCCACCCGACCCTGGTTAACCCCAGGAAAGAGCTTAAGCAAAGGTACCTATTGGAACACCTGGTTTTGGCCAAGTTGTCTTCGTAGTCCCGTTTGTAGGGGACAGGTTATCTTGGTTTCTCTTACAATTGGTTTGGAAGCCTGTTCAGCTGCCCTTGTGGCTCAGCTCTCCAGGGTCACTTTTGTCATCAACCAAATATTGAAACAGGTGGAACCAGCCTCCAGTAATGAGGCCCAGAGTGAAAGAAAGTGACTCAGTCCTGGCAGCTCAAGTCAGGCTTGAAAGACATGACCATGGCCGTCCAAATGCCTCCTTGTGACTTTTACAGCAGCGGGCCTTTGACTGGCTTCACCCCCAAAGAATGTGCCATTCCAGGGTCATGGATGTGACTGGTTCAGTGCAACCAGACCTGCCTGTCGGCAGTCTCCTCTCACAGAGCCACCTGCCCCGAGTCAGCTGCTGGAGAACGGGGTCTCCGGGCTCTTGCTAGAGTAACCGCAGCTCCGGTTCGGGCTGACATTTCGGCGCAGGTACAGAACTCGGGGCTGCAGTGGGAGATTCGAATGAGGCCAATGGGGAAAGAAGTGTGTTAGAAAGCATTCCCGTTTCTCACTTTTTCTTACACAGTTTCCTTTTGTTGATCTGTTCACAGTCAATCACGTGTCACTCACTGAATGTCCCCCCACACGCACAGTTCTGTTTGCCTTGCTTCTCTTTCTCCCCAGGCTCAGCTCGCCCTCTGGGTCACATTAACCCCCCCTTCCAAAAATCTCCTTGCAAACTGCCCAGGTAGTCAGTCTATCCTGCCCAGCTGGGCACTGTGGCTGCTTAAATGTATGTAAAGGAGGAATTATCCAGTGGGAAACCACCCTATGATATGGAAGACCTGAGTTCTAAGCCACGTTTCATAAGGTCATAGTTTGTCTCCCTTGGGCAAGGCACTTCATTTCCTAGTATCTCCAGTTTTAATCTTGGGTGATAAAGGGAAGATACTAGTCACAGCCCTATGTACTGGGATGCTAGGAAAAGTAATAAACCAATGCGTGCCAGTCTAAGACCTCCTTTGAAGTAAATCCTATGGAATGTCAGTAAATTGAGGTTATTGTCACAGTGACGTGAGTGAATGTATCTGCTTGGCAAGTCTTGACTATAAACACAGGGAGGTGGAAGAGATGTGTTTTTTTGTTAGAAAGAATAAATGGCCAACTGCCACCCTTTATCACTTATTTTAGGGTGTGTATGCATTAACATTTTTTTAATTGCCCAATTCCTGCTTTTGAAGCTTTTGCTAAAACCAGTAAGTTTAGACTATCTGGGGAAAAACCGTATCCTCTTGTTATTGATGTTTTAAAACATGTAAGTATTTTGACCAAAATGCTAAAGAACAAAGTCAATTGTTTAACTAAAAATGCAGAATGTAAATATTTGTGTAGGTATTTGGAGTATCTATTTTCACAGTCTCAATACTTCCTTGCAAATGTTTGAGAAAGGGTTAGAATATGGCTCTTTGAAAAGCGTGGGAAATTAAGGATGAAATAAAAACCTGACCGTAGACTTCCTTCCTCAATTTTGAGTGAGAGCACACTGAGTTTCTCTCATAATTGGATGTGGACTTCATTAGCTTTGAATGTCACTTCATACTACTTATTTTTGGAAACTGTTAATTGCATGTTAATAGAGGCATGGTTTACAGACATGGATATACAGTTCTTGGAAAATTAAAAAAAAAAAGTGTGCCTTCCATTTTATTCCTCTTTGCATTCATTTATTCCCAGGCTCTGCAGATCAATTTAAAGCTCATAATTTCGTTTATTTGTCATTCACTTTCTTGTTTGAGCTTTTGATCATTTATTCTGTTATTAGGCCATCTATTCATTTATTTATACATCTATCATCAAATATTCAGTGACCTGATAATATGTGCGAAAACTCACAGTTTTAGGTGCATTTATATTTTATAAAAGTGTGGATTTTTATTTGGGCATATTTCTTTTATATTTGGCAAACCAATTTGCTTTAAAGCACATCCTGAACACTGGAGAGACATACGAATGTGCCTTAGTGTGTAGTAAGGGAATGTCCACCACTGAGATGAAACCTAGTTAAGCCGACACCATCAGAACCAAGGCACTGGGTGCTGCTTACAGGTGTTTTCCCCACACAAACTAGTTTAATCCTAACAATGACTCTTCACATTCTCATTTTAGAGAGGAGGAAATGGAGGCAAAAGGCCTCAGTTCTAGTAGTGTTCTCAAAGTTACAGAACTTAGTAACTGCTGGATTCAGAAGAAATATATTATAAATCTCAAGCGTTTCTGTGAAAATTAAAGTAGAAAAGTCATGTAAAGTGATTACATCTCAATAACCGTTAAAAAAGACTACAGAGTCATTGTTTTTGTGACTGCACCAAGTGACTGATTTAAAATGTGCCCTCCAGGGGGGATTTGAATCTGCCATCTATGAACAGTGGGACCTGGGGCATGTCTTTTCTCTCCCCTGTGCCTCCGTTTCCTTATCTGTAAATTCAGGAGAGGGATTATGAGGGTTAAATGAAATAATAAATATGAATAATTCATCATGGATCTGGCACATGATAAACAATAAATATCAGCTGTTTATTATTATCATTATTAATTTCACTATAACTGTATTTCTACTCTTCCCCACAAGAGAGGAAAAGGCTGATAAAATAGCAGATGAAATTAAGATAAAATTTTTGACCAAAGCAAAGTCAGCAACTTGAACCTCATACAACTGAAACATCATATTTTATGAAATTGATAAATTCCCCACAATATATCATACAAGTTACCACAGTGCCCAAACTATATGATGCCAAGAGGCAATTTCTCATGCAAGAATAGAACGCTGAGAGAATAAGGGTTTCTTTGCAATTCAGTTTGTATTTAGTGAGCATCTTCTGTATGTCGACCACAGTGGTGGGCACTGCAGGGGGTAAGGCAGGTGGCTCATGAAAGGGAGCCCATGTATGGTTCCTCCGCTGCCAAGCGTACAGTTTTATGGGTAAAGCAAGGCATATACGGACCAAAGATTACATAGCGAGACCTGACAGATAGGGAAAGTGAGGGAACATTGCTTTAGAACCAGAAGGGAGAGGCTATGTTTGCAGAGTCTTTAGGAAAGCTCCATGTAGGTGATGGGACAACTTTGAACGGCAAAGAAGTTAAGAGCATCCGAAGAGGTGAGCAAAGTTATGATAACTAAGAGTTGAGGAAACTTAGATTTTTTTTTTTAATATTTATTTACTTATTTGAGAGAGAAAGAGAGAGAGAGCACCCAAGTGCTGGGGGGAGGGGCAGAGGGAGTAAGAACCCAAGCAGAAACCCAAGCAGAGGCCCATGTGGGGCTCCCTCCCATGACCCAGAGATCAGGGTCCTGAGATCACCTCCTGAGCCGGCCGTTCAACAGACTGTGCCCCCCACGGGTCCCTAGGAGACAGGTTTCAACAGCATGCCAAGAAAGTTGAAATCTGGGTGTCTTCAGCTGGTTAAGCGTCTGCCTTTGGCTCAGGTCATGATCCCAGGGTCCTGGGGTTGAGTCCTGCATCAGGCTCTTTGCTTAGTGGCAAGTCTGCTTCTCTCTCTGCCTGCTGCCCGCCCCCCTACTTGTGTTCTCTCTCTCTCCCTCTCTCTGACAAATAGATGAATAAAAATCTTTAAAAAGAAAAGAAAGTTGAAATCCTTTCAATTTTTTAACATCTTTGAACTCAGAATTTACTTTTTCAGATATATGCAGCCTAGGGGGAAAAAAAAGCATGGGCTTTGGAAAAAAGATAATTTGGATTATTTCCATCCTGCATTTATTGGCTGCGTGACCATATCAATACATTTGACCTTCCTGGGCCTCTGTTTCCTCCTCTATAAAATGAACATATTTCTTGTTCTACCTAAATAGCTAATTATGAGGCTCCAGGGAGAGGAGGGGCTCAACTATGCCTCAAGGCCAGCCCAGAATTCTGTGAGTATAGGGGTTTTTCAGCAGTGTCTGGTTTTAAAGGCCCTACCTCTTCCTAGCTCCGCCCCCCCCAAATTGAAAAACATGTGTAGCCTAAATAGTATACAGAACAAACTTGTCCTTGTATAGCAGTTTCCCCCCCTATTAAATACTTCTGAGTTCTTGGTAATTCTTTTGTAAACCACTTCCTTTTGTTGAAATCTTGAACTAGGCTTGATGTAGAAACTGGCCGTTGGCGCAATGGTGAATGAGCGGGTTTGTTAAAATTACTGCCTGCTCTTTGGAGAATGGTGGTCTCTTGTAGTTCTTTGCCAAAGATTATAGTTCCCTCCCTGTCATAGAAACTCAGCCTTAAATACTTTTAATTGACCACGTCTTGCTGTTCTGTAATTCTAGCTTGCCAAATAAGCCCTCCTAAATATATCGTCTGATGACTCCTCCAGCTTGTTATGCTTTCGATTTCTTACATCTTGGGTTATTTGAAGATGTTTATATTTACCTAATCCCCAAGCAGCCCCCAGGGAAAGCAGGCCGCCACCAGGCTCCTTGCACGCTGTCTGTGCTCATTGGCCAGAAGGGACAAGATTCACTTCCCTTTGTTTATCACACGGGTCACTACATTTCTGACTTAGCTGCACATTCCTTCCTCTGTGATATTCTCATTTGAATCATTGCTACTCTTGACACTCCAATGCTGGGTTAGTTTTATTTGTCTTTACGTTCTTTTCTCTTTTCTTCTCTTTGGAAAGTCTAATACCTTGCCCCTTTTCTAGTCTCCAAAAGGAGTTATAAACGAATATAAACTGATCTTCAGGTTATATGACTATAGGGTTAATTAGTACAGTTGGTATTAGTCCACATGGCTGGAGGGTTGGAGGAAGTGGGAAAGAAACCGTTAGTATAAAATTGTAGTATATGTTTAAAAACAAAGTTATAATTTTCATCTTTTCCTTATTCTTTGATGCAATGTATCTTATACTTCAGGGTTAAAATGTATCTTCCTCTCCTGAAATCTTGGATATAAACCCTTGCTTCCTAGTCTTCTTTTCCAGGATATCTGACAGCCAAAGCAGAGGTTGAATTGGCCAACATAAGTTAGGCACCCTTTGTTGTTGATGGAAAATCTTGCTGGAAGGATTAAAGCTTTAATTGTTCTGTGTTGTCTGATCTACCCTCCTTTTTTCCCTCGTCTGTCTTCCCCTTCTTTCTCTTCCTCCCTCTTTTGCTTTGCAATGCTTTTCATACTGCTTTTCCCCTGGCTCAGTAGGATCTAGAACTCCAAAATGGTGCCTTCTGCCTTACAGTGCTCTGGGCAGTGTTCCTGTCAGCCCCAGATGGAGTGGTCTGCAGCTAGAGGTTTCCCTCCAAGCAGTCAGGCTGCCGTGAGCATGATGTTTTGGTGTGTTTGCAGCCACTTCCTGTTGCAGAATTTGGGAAGTGAATCTGGTAACTGCCTGAACTGAAACACTTCCCCTTGCTCTCTACAACAAAGATAAGTTATCTGAAATCGATGCCAATTCTTTGGAGTAAGGATAAAGCACCGTATTTTCGGGAGGCCACAATGAACAGGACAAGAACCTCAGCTTTGCCAGCTGGATCTGGCTATACAACTTACCGTAGCCCGAGTTTCCTCTGAACAGATAGTACCTTCCTTGCATAGTTGTTGTGAGAAGGCGCCGAAGTAATTTAAATGAAATGCCAGTTGCTTGGGAGGCACACTCAGTAAGCGGTAGCCATTTCTCTTGTGGAAAATATATGCTGTTTTGTATCCTTGTTGTGGACTATGCCTCCTGAAGCTTATTTTTTGAGTTGCATCTGTGTGATTCCTATTTCTAGCATAGCCCCAGTACTCTGGGTAGGTGTTCATGTCCACCTTCCCCAACAGAAGGAAAAATCCCGGGGCGGAAGAGAGGCTTGGTGTCCTCCTTGTGCCGAGGTAGGGAAGCACAGGATGCAGGGCCTAAGGGCTCAAGCTGGAGCTGGGCCAGCTGGATTCCAATGCGACTCCTCGGCTGCTAGCTGTGTCACCTTGGACAAGTTGCTGTGCCTCTCTGTGCTTCAGTTTCCTCATCTGCAGAATAGAGATAATAGAGAGAGTTTGTAAGAATTAAAAGAAAAAAAGCTCACGCGTATTTGACAGAGGCTTAGGACAGTGCCTGGCTCGGGGTTTGCTGTTAGCAGTCACAAGGCACATTGGACTGCCCACCGCATGGTGAGTGTTCCCTGCATGCGAACTGTAGATGAGTGGGCAGTGGAGGCTCCCTCTGTCCCCATGCTGTACAGGGGCCCCAACTAAAAGTGCGAACTGCACATGCTGATGAGAGATAAAGAATATTGAATAGAACGTAGGCTCGTGTTCATGGGAGAGCATTCCCAGTAGGCGGGCCCATGACCGGGACCCTACAGGCAGAGTCTAGCTCAGTACAGTGTGCCTCAGAGCATTCCCTGTCCCCTTCAGCAATATTTTTGACTGTCACCTCCAAATGATTGCAGCCTGCCTTCAGATGGGGGCATTCAGGTGTCTGTCAGAGCTATCATATTTCTCCAGTTCCTGGCCCTCCCCATCCATTGCACCCCTTCCCCCCATGCTCCTTCTTCACTTGGTGAATTCCTACTTGCCCTTCAGGTCTCAGCCCAGCTGAGAATTCTTCTAGGGAGACTTTGCTGGCCTCCACGCAGCTTCCGCAGGACCCTCTATTTCCCTGTCACTGGGTTCCCCGGGGTTCCTGGCCATATCCATTCTGGCAGTCAGTTCTGTGGGGACAGGACTGTGTCCAACTTGCTGTGCTATATTTGTAACTTCTGGCCTCTGGCATAATAGATTCCAAAAATATGTTTCACAAATGATACATGGAACACTAGAAAGTGCTATCGGACGTAAGCAGTTTCTGAGAGACATTATCCTTGCACTCAGTAAGGTCACCATGCCAGGGGGGTGGGGGTGGCTTCACGAGAACCTAGCTTTCATGGGAGCATACCCGCGCATTTTGCAACTATTGAAAATAACAAGTGGGCAGCTCATAACACCTGATTTAGAAAATAGTCCTATTATAGGTAGTGTTAACCCCAAACCTCAGTGTTCAGCTTAGCGTAGAATTTGGGGGGACAAATTGAATGGGGGGGATTTGGCACAGATAAACCACAGAATAAAGACTGATTAAATAACATACATTTTTTTCTTATAATAGCTATCCTTTGCGTATTTATTGACAGTCCATCTAAAGGAAGCAAGCTTGGAAAGTTTAACCCGTCGTATTTTTAGAAGTACTTGAGTGAACTCTAACAACTCCTTGAGAGTTACGGCCACGTCCAGGACGTTTTTTTGTCTTTGTTGGGCATGTGATATATTACTGCCTGCTGGGCAATCTTAAGGAATTCTGCAGATCAAGTGCCAGGGCACGATGGGTTGTTCTGGAACAATCATCAGCCCGCTTGAAACAGCAATTAAAAATATTCCTACGTCTGCTCAGAGTGTTGTCCACAATGCTTGCTGCACATCCTAGAATTGTTTCTATGGACCGTAGGCTCGTATCACCCTTGACACCCACTAAGGGCATCACATCAGTTTGAGTGGTCTACCTGTAAGCCTTTCTAATTTCTTCAAGAAAACTAAAAAAAAAAAAAAAAGAAGAGAGAGAGAAAAAGAAAACCCTTGTTGACCTTTGACTCTGTGCTTGTAATGCCTTTCATACGCCCAAAGAACTGATACCTTCCAGATCAAATGTGAACTGCGGTATCAAGACCTGAGTCTCTATCAAGGATGAAAATCTGCTGGGACTTTGGAGCCATTGTGAGACCTTATACAACTGTAAATAATTTTGTCATGTTAACAAATTACCTGATAATTTGTTCTGATAAATGAAACTCCCCATTCTCGTTTTTCTTTTTCAACTGGAAGAAACTAGAAAAAGAAGGACTGTTTTTGCTTTGGGAAGGGATTTCTTTTTGGCTTATTTGTTGATCTTGGGGCGTGTTACAAGCCTGTTAGGGGGAGAGGAAAGCCCTGAAATCTGTAGCACGAGGCTTTCCATCCTGCCTCTGGCACCAGTCAGGCACACATAGTGGGACGAGTCCCCTGCCCACCTGATGGGCAGTTTCCTCACCTGAAAGGCAAGGATAATGTATTTACCTTGCATGGCTGAGGTCAGCATCCAGCACAAGCTGGGCAACAAGGATTTTAAAATCTGACTACAGGTGGCTTTTTTTACATACATCTCTGTAGAAGGAAAACTGGGCTTGAGCCAGAAACCCCGAGTTTTGGTTTAGCTTCTTCTTAGATTTGAACAAGTTAACTCAAGCGGAACCCTGACCCTGAAGGATTTTGAAGGATCATCCAGTCCAGCTCCTTTGATTTACAAATGACAAAACTGAGGTGCAGAAAAATGCCAGACTTTGCCTCAGGCCATGTTTTGGCCATAAACCGGGAGTCAGGGGGTGCCTGGTCCCAGGGTTCCTCAGACATCATGTTCTGCCTTTGGTAAAGAGCTATGCTGGGGGGCGCCTGGGTGGCTCCGTGGGTTAAGGCCTCTGCCTTCGGCTCAGGTCATGATCTCAGGGTCCTGGGATCGAGCCCCGCATCAGGCTCTCTGCTCAGTGGGGAGCCTGCTTCCCCCTCTCTCTCTGCCTGGCTCTCTGCCTACTTGTGAGCTCTCTCTCTCTCTCTGTCTGTCAAATAAACAAACAAACAAACAAACAAACAAATAAATCTTTTAAAAAAGAGCCATGCTGATTTGTCATGATACCGTCAATTTTTCCTGGCATCTACTGAATTTGATAATTTGAGTGCCAAAAAAAGGCACTCTAGATCAAAAGAAAAAAATGGCAATAATGACTGATCAAGAGAGAATTACCGAGTGGAGAGACTTAGGGCTTGGGTGTAGTCAGAAAACAGGTGGCAAGAGGTGAATATCAGCGTGGACTTAGACACGGACACCCAGTGATAGAACCCCTGATTCCCCATCTATTCCTTCCCATGGCCCCTTCCTCCATCTGATGGGCAACCGAAAGGCACACATACCTTATGCGGTTGAAAACCTTCTCAGTGGCTGGGACGACACTCAGTACCCCCATAAGTTTTTCTAGATCCTTCTAAATAATAGGAACAGGGACAAACTGCTACCAAAATTTTCAGTGTATTGTCAAATAGGATTTATAAACCAAACACACCTGTGTAATCAGCATCCTGATCCAGAAATAGAACATTATCCGCCTTCCAGAAGCATCCCGTATGCCTCCACCATGTACCACCTCTCTCCTCACTTCGAACCGCCTGCATTCGTTTTTTTCCCTGTTTTTATACTTGAAGTATAAATGGAATAAAACAGTGCATATTCATTTGTGTCTGGCTTCCTTGGGGGAATATTTTGGTGTTGGCTTAGTTCCACGAGAAGTAGGATTCCAAACCGGGGGGCCGTCAGTGGGGAGAGAACGTCTTCTGTGTACTACAGCCTCATTGTCAGGCTGGAAAGCTGGTATCAACATAGCAGTTGATTAGTAAGAGTGTGTAGGTGTAATGGAGTTGAAACTTGTCCTCGTTGCCAAGATTTTTGTACCTTACATGATTCATTTTACACTAAATTATAATCTGAGGCCAACTGATGTAAGTAGTACAACATTGAGGAAAGTGAAAAATAAAACTTTGTCTTGTGTGTTTCCCTTGAATTTGTTACTTTTAAGCAAATTTTTGTCCTATCGTATGTTCAGAAGAGACGAATGAATTTTCCAAGTAAGTAATCCAAATAAATAGAAACTCTTAAGTAAGGATCCCGGATGATTCTATCTTAGTTATCTGTGTTTTCTTACTGTCTAACTAAATGATGGGTACATGGTAGGGACGCAATAAACGATGGCCGCTGGAATAAATCTATAAATGAATGATTAGATCAGTGAAACAAAGCATCATAACTTTCTTATTCTGGAGAGTATGAGTCATCAAAGGAAAAAGTAGCAATAAGAGCCTGAACATTCTTTGTAAATATTGGAAGGCAGTTTTGGAAGTCGTTTTGCCTTTGGTAACTGGAGTCAAGCAGTTGTAATACTCTAGTCCCCACGGTGGCAGAGACTGCTAAGAATCTCCCGGAGTCCCTTTTCCTCTGCTTGTCTGAGCAATGGGATTCCTGAGTATTCGCAAGGCACACATACTCAGCTAGACACAGTATTTCACTGCATCCCTAGTAGCGACAGAATGAAGTTCTTGCCAGTGGAGTTTCATCAGAAGTGATGCAGCAGCTTCTGGAGGTTTCTTTTAAGAAACATTTCTTCTGGCTGGGAAATGGTAATAGGACAGCTAACGGGAGCCCAGAGAGGAAAGACACTTATTGGTGGCAGAGTCTCCCTGCTTGCTCCGCCACTGTTGGGTGAGAGAGACACGAACTTTTGTGTTATGAAGACACTGTATCTTAGAGGATTTTTTTTTAAGGCCTTAGCATGTACCCTAATTAATATAGAAACTGGTACCAAAAATTGGTGTTATAGTAACAAAAACCTAAAGTTTGTGGCTTTGGGTAGCAACAGGTAGAAGGTGACATTGGCACAATATTTTATTTTATTTTTTCACAGATATTAAATTTATTATATAATTCAAAGTTGGCACAATATTTTAGCTAAGCAAATTGGTAACATTTGTTATTTGGTAGCATATCATCTACTAAAATAGTTCCCTACCATAGCTTGGACGATGAGCCATGTACCTAACGACCTTCAGCTCAAGGAGAACAGCTCAGAATATCAGAATATGTTGGCTAGCCCTCACTACTGCTAATAGTGTATTATATGAGAAGAGAGAAGTTGGGTAATTATTAATCAGTAAGCAATATAGCTCTGATAATAGCAGTTTTCTCACTTATGGTTTGTAATCTAATACGTTCCAGAACTTTAAAGTTGGGGCCGTTCAAGGCTGGAAAATCTGTCTGCATCCCCAAGTAGCTGCAGGTAAATTTGATGATGAAGGTCTTTCTCATGAGCTCTCTGTTAAGTGTTCTGTTTGGCTAGGCAATGGAAGTAAGCCTAGAGCAAAGACTGAATTCTAAAGACATGCCTTCCCAACTGTTTCAGATGACTCTCATCAAAGGTAGCCAACATTAAGTTGAAGGAGAGAGGAAAAGGTTGAGCATAGAGGCCAGTAAATAAAAGAGGAGACTTGGCTCAAGGGCTGTGACCAGAGAGATCTTTGGCTCTTATTACTTTTTTTAAATTTAATTTTATTTTTTCAGTGTTCCAAGATTTGTTGTTTATGCACCACACCCAGTGCTCCATGCAATCCGTGCCCTCCTCAATATCCACCACCAGGCTTACCCAACCACCCCCCTCCCCTCCAAAACCTTCAGTTTGTTGCTCAGTGTCCACAGTCTCTCATATTTCGTCTCCCCCTCCGATTTGCCCCATTCACCCTTCCTTTCCTTCTCCCAATGTCCTCCATGTTTTTCCTTATGCTCCACACGTAAGTGAAACCATATGATAATTGACTCTCTCTGCTTGACTTATTTGGAAGCCGATAGATAAGGACCCTACTTCAGGGTGGGGTGAATGTGGTCTCTCCACAGAAAGGAGAATGTGTGCATGGGTACTGTGCAGAGTGGTAACCGTGGAAGACAGTGGGAAGTTACTCTGACAACCATTTTTCTTTCTCTCTTTTTCTAACAAAATATCTTCACCACCAACCCCTACTCCCCGCCCCATGTATTAGCAGGGTACATGGCTGCCTACCTAGTGACTATATTCCTTCATCCTTCCTTGTGATTAGGGGTTGCTTGTGACTCATTTCTAGCCAATGGCATGTGAAAGCGAGTTTTGTATGTGGTTGAAAATCATTGGGTATTGACTCTCTCTCCACCTCCCGGCTTTCCTATTGGCAGAGAAATAGTCAAAAAATGGAAGCTCCCCTGGGCCATAGAGAAAAGCTGCATGTTGATGATAACAGAGCCATCCAGCCTGAGTGATATCACCGACTTTTGGATTGTGATGTGGAAGAAAAGGAAACTTTGGTTTTATTAAAGCCACTCTACTTTTGGAGGGGGTCTTTGTTTTAGGAGCTTAACATGTAGGCTTTTGTGCACTGTCAGGTTCAATACAAGAAAAGAGAAACAACTTTAAGTATGCTAAACAAGGAGGGATTTAACACAGGGACTAGGCACTTACAAAAGCATTAGAAGGGTTGAAGAAGCAGGTTCTAGGTTGTCCCAAAGTTGTCCAGGGATGGCTACAAAACTTCACGTAACTGGCCCACTGGGGGAGCACCTACCTCTGAGGCCAGCCCTGAACTCTGCCAGGATCAGGAACTTGCTGCCGCCACCACAGTTTCTGAACACCAAGGTGGCTATGGGATGGACCCTACAGCATGGTGCCAAGCAGCCATCATTTCCTTCCTCACAGAAATAGTCAAGAAGGGATGGGAAGGGGGTGTCTGCCTCACTTCTGCCTCTATATCTCCGTGTCTCACTTGTGTGTCATCCCCTTTTGGGACCCAGTTTACTCCCAGAACCCTTGCTGTAAGGAAATCTGGGAAATGTAGTTTTTGTCTTTGCAAATTCTGAGGAGAATGAAGGAAAACTAGCGAACAAATTCACAGTCCTAGCACTCAGGTATCTCACCTATAAAATGGAGGTGGTGTATTACCTACCTCGAAGGTTTATTAGGAAAATTAGATGAGATTTTTATGTATGTGAAACACATATCTATGTCTGACATAATTAAAAACTCAAGAAACTATAGCTATTCTATTCTATTGGCCAGGGGATGGTAAATAATATAAAAGTAGCCACCTCTCTATCATTACAAAAGCTAGCTGCTTCCCAAACAGACATTTTCTTTAGTGAAGTTTCTGTGGTTTGACAAGAGGGTGAGGAATAAGGCTGGGGCAGAGAGTAGGGATCCGATCATTTTTAGACCATCTTCATGATCCTGCATTCTATTTTAGAACAGTGAAAACCTGTCGAAGGGTTTTAGGTTGGGGGAGGCATTAGCAGAATCCCAGTCCAGGAAGCTCTCTCTGGTGGTACAGAGAATGCACTAGAGGACGTAAGACAAAGGACAGTTAGTGCACAGTTGCGATAATGTGGGCAAGTGATGGTAGCAGGTCCGGCCACTTGAGTAGTGCCAATGGCGAGGGAGATGAGCAGCTAGGAAGGTGTCCTCAGCAGGACCTAGATCACTCCCTCAGAGTCCTGCCAGGGGAATTTTAGGGTAATAGAATGAATTTTATGTTTTCCAGTTACCATATGCAAAACGAGTGTAGGTGCTGTTGTATACTTATTACCTGGTATGAATTAAAAACCTGATCCTGATTCATACACTTAAATAAGAGGAAAGGAAGATGCTATCATCTTCTTTGGTTTACAACTATGAAGGAAGCAAGTATCATATAAGGTTTTCTATTTTTGTTGTCCAAGAGATATTTCATGGCTGAGTGTGAAGACGTTCAAAGCATATTTATGCCACCGTATTATATATCAGTGACCAAAATGCTGGTCAATTGCTTTATGTTATGTAGCCAGACATTGGATTAATTTAGACATTTTACAAGATAGTAACAAGATCCCTCACCTAGGGAGGCCTTGGACGGATTCACAGAGAAAGGTCTAGCTGTATATGCTGAGGAGAATCTTGCTAAACTGCCATTTCATTAATCTGTTTGGATCTTCAGTCAAAATGAAGCTGATACATCCTTATGATTTGTTTAAAAAGGAGTAGGTTATAAAGTGTGGTATGCCCTGTTTTAAAATCAGGGATGTCTGGCGTAGTTACAGGACATTGCAAAACTGAAGGGATAGACACCAGGTCAAATGAAAAGAAGTCATTGGGTTGTCTAGTGAAGAGTTCCCGTCAGCTCTGTTCTCACATCACTGGTGGCAAATGCCAGTGTTGCTGGTATCATTCCAGGTAAAAGGTTAGTCACATTCCAACTTCCTCACTCTGGAGTGTGTCCCGTTGTAGTCTAAATATACAGGGGGGGAAGTAGGCTCAGTTCACAGAGTAGGAGCAATCTCTTTCATCCCCAGGAGAAGGCACACTCTGTTCATTCACTAACCGTGAACTACTCAAAGAAATTAAGTCATTTAAACAATCTCCAAACTGTTTGATTCAATTTAAAAAGTAGCCATAGAATTTGGTGCCTCGTAAGATGTTCCTACTTATTTTTCTTCTAATCGGATCGTCTGAGTTGGTTTCCATCCTCCTGATCCTTGAATCCAGTGAAAAAGAGTATGATTCAGAATAACTCTAGCTTCCTGAATTAGTGTCTTTGAACTGTTGCAATTTTCAGAAGTTTAATTTCTAAAGATGCCATACATATGTAGGTTGGTCAATAATTTTACCAATTTGATTTATTTACTGAATACTTACTGAATGTCTGTTATGTGTTGGGCTCTCTTGAGCAAAGTTTTTCAAGTATATAAGCCAGTGAGGACAAGCTTTCCTGAACCTTCAGGGTCCCCATGTCACACATATGGAAGCTGACCGCTGCCCAGCTAGAAAATATGAGTTACCACGTGGCGACACATGGGTGGTGTCTGATGGATGGGCCAGATGAACTCTTTATACCAACCCACCATCTCCTTTAGGTCATTTTCTTTCTCCCTCACCGCCCCCACCCACCCCCGGCATTGGTCCTTTTCATGCCATGCTTACACGATTTAGAATAATGTAAAGTAGCTACAAGTTCTAAAAATATTATTTTCAACAGGTATTCTTAAAAAACATGGTGATCTTATGTTTTACAGTCTCTAAAAAAAGTACAGGTTTATTTTTTAAGATTTTATTTTTTAAGTAATTTCTACACCCAACAAGGGGCTCAAACTTAACAACCCCAAGATGAAGTGTCATATACTCTATTGACTGAACCCGGCAAGTGCCCCTAAGGATGCCGATGTAGATTAGATTCTTTAAAAGAATGCAGAAGGAAGCAGAAGTTCCGACGAAAAAAATCAGGTAAGCACGTTACAACAATTTTCAGCTTTTTGTTTATTAACATTAACAGTTTATTAAAATTCTTAAGGAATCTATTTCCTGCTTTAAAATCATGCAAAGAGGTGTGCCTGGGTGGCTCACTGGGTTAAACTTCTGCCTTTGGCTCAGGTCATGATCTCAGGGTCCTGGGATCGAGGCCCACATCGGGCTCTCTGCTCAGCGGGGAGCCTGCTTCCCCCTCTCCCTCTGCCCGCCTCTCTGCCTACTTGTGATCTCTTTCTCTCTGTCAAATAAATAAATAAAATCTTTAAAAAAATAAAATAAAATCATGTAAAGAAGATAGAAGAGGAAGACAAGTAGGAAACTTCAGGAGTCTGAGTCAGAGTTGCTTAAAGAAATATGCCAAAAAGCAGGTAACCTTTTTTTTTTTCCCTGTAGTCTTGGCATATATCCTTAAATTTTGGCTCTCTAATTCAATGAATTTTTTTCCACCTTTATATTTTATTTTTCTTTACAAATGTAAAGGAATATGTGTCCCTTGTCATAATCTTAAAAAAACTTCATCAATTATATAGACTAGGAAATAGTAGATTATGCTCCCACCCCTCAGACACACCTCTTTCCACCAATCCACCTGGGAAGTAATTGCTGTTCATAGTTTGGTATCTTTCTCTGAATTTAAAAGTAATTCTATTTCTAAAATACTATTGCATTCTGAGAATAGAATCCTGTGTATTCCCAACCTGTGGTAGTGAGAAAGACCGTGCAGATGGATGAAAGAACGGAATGCTTACTGGATTAAATGAAATCTCGGAACACTGTTTCTGAGGTTAGCTTTAGAGTTTTCTCTTAGTCTGTTATGGACTGAATTGTGGCCCTCCTCCCCCTTGCCCAGCTCTCCCCCCTGCCCCATTCATATGCTGAAACCCTGACTCCCAAGGTGTGACGGTATTTGGAGAGGGAACTATAAGGAGGGAGTTAAGATGAAAAAAGGTCATATAGGCCCTGGGAGGATAGGATTAGGGTCCTTATGAGAAGAGACACTGGAGTGCCCTGGCTTTCCCTACATAAGCACAAAGGACAGATCACATGAGTACATGGCAAGATGGCCGCTGCTGATGAAACAGAAGAGAAGTCTCACTAGAAACTGGCCATGCTGGCACCTGATCTTGGT
Source organism: Nasua narica (assembly GCA_028533885.1). NCBI lineage: Eukaryota > Metazoa > Chordata > Mammalia > Carnivora > Procyonidae > Nasua > Nasua narica. The sequence continues at coordinate 60,736,864 of CM052807.1, forward strand.
CTGTTGTTTAAGCCACCAGCCTGTGGTATTTTGTGGTAGCTGGAGCTCACTAATGCTTAGCCCAGTGTTGTTTCTCCCCGGTGGCAGAGTGTTAGGACGGAGCTTCCATCACCAGATAGCACAGGAAAGTGATCCATGGGAGCTGTGACTCCCAAGGGAAGGAGACCAGATGGTATGTGAAAGGAGGAAGGAGAGGACTGGTTCCAAAGGACGTGCACCAAGACTGAGAGGCAAGTTCAGGAGAAGTAGGAAAGAGGCCCCTGAAGATTTCTACCAAAGAGACTTCCCCTTTCTGAAGAGATGTTACCAAGATGATCATTTTCCCTTCCTTCTTGACTTGTCATGGCAAAGATAGTGCATTATTCCAGAACAAAATGGCCCCAGTCATCTCTAATAATATCTTAAAGTTAAGAACGTAAAATATCTGTACCCAAGCCCTCTGCTTGCTCAGTCTCCAGAGTCTTCCTCTTCATGGGAAAAGGACTTGGACGTGTTCCATGACAACCAGTCTGTGGAGAGCCCCACCCCAGCAAGGCTCCAGCAGGTGGAGCAGGGTGAGGTGCACCTACACAACATTATTGGAATGGGTTATGGAAGGAATGGGACTGCCTTATATTTTTAGTTAGTCTTTTGAGATCTTCCCATTAAAAAAAATTTTTTAAATACCTTATAGACAATTAAAATTCCATTTTTCAGTTTAAAAAGTGATATGAAACAAAAATGACAACACATAATATCTTGTTCAGGCACAAGGGAACTACAATTAATTTCCAGGAGAAATAAGTTTGCTCTTATGTTCTTTTTCAAGATGAAAAATTATCATCTGAATGAAGCTTTTAAGTAAATTAACATACTTTTGATATTCGCTTTATTCAAAAATCTTTTGTTTTATTCTCTTGTCATTATATGTAAGCTCATCTTTTGTTTTTTATTAATTTGCAAAATGTTTTTGTATTTTTAACTTATTAAAAAGCTGAGTTTTACCTGTTCCAGAATTAATGTTTTCCAATGTGTTTATTTCCATTTTTGTTAATGTTATTTTACTTACTTTTATTTTCCTTTGGATGATTCTTTTGTTATTTCCCTTACATGAAATTTAATGGATGTTTAATTTAATTCTTGTCTCACTTTTATTCATAATAACAAAGAAATGATATTTTTGAAAAAAACCAACAGAAATAAAATGTCTCATTAGGATTATGTTTTAATTCTTTTGAATGCCTTCCTGTCTATTTTCTCATTTGATCCTCAGATCAACCCCTGAAGTTGGAATTTATAATTATTATTTATCTCCACATGTCAGATGGAGAAACCAAGAGGCCAATAAGTTAATTAAATGACTCATTTGAGGTAGAATAGCTAACTAGTGACAAAGTAAATCTCAAATTTCAAGTTAAAATACTGAAATAATAATGGAGAAAGTCTACTTTGGGAAGGCTAGCCAAAATTATAATGGATATATTTTTTTGATCTAAAGGTATTCTCATCCAGTTGTAAGCCTTCACCATCTGCACACTAACAATTCCCACATTTCTATTTCTGCCCTGATCTCTACCTTGAGATCCAGGCTTGTAAGTCCAAGTACTTATTGAAACTTCTCTTGGGGGGCCTCACGGGCATCATAGTAGGAATAGTACCAAACTGTGAGTCCCAGTGCCATCCCCAACATGTTCTTTCTTCAGAGTTACCCATGACAGTAAATGGCAACTTGGTTCTTCCAGTTGCTTAAGATATCAATCTTGGTGTTATTATTGCCTCTCCTCGTTCTTGCATACCCTACATCATATTCATCAGCAAATTTTGTTGGTTTTGCCTTCAAGACACATCCAAAATCTGACCAGTTCTGTTGTACACTGGGATCCTGGGATGCTGCTACAGAAAACCACTAGCATGTAGGAAGTTAGTAGGGACTGCCCTTGGGGTTGCCCATCTGAATGGGAGCGGGCATGAGCAGGACTGGACAAGGGACAAGTTGTGCTACAACTCAGGGAAGGTCTCAATCAATTCCACAGGGAGGTCCGAGACTGGGTTGACTTTCAGAGATGCCCTCATTGTGGGGAATGGCTCCCATTTCTATAGACCGATCACAGGAAGCGGGTATAATCCTGGGTGAGGCTACTTTCTTCCAACTAAGGACAGTCAAAAGAATGATTATTATGGAGGAAATGATCAGAGTGATGTGACAGTTTGGGATTGGGAGGCCCCTTCAGAGTGAGTGCTTAGGAGATGCTCTTATAAGAGTGCTGACATTGACTTGAGACCTGGAAAACTGGGTGGTGGAGCAGATCCAGCCCCTCCAAGAGGTGGGCGAAAAAGAATAAGGTGAGAATATGAGCTTGGTGCTTAGAAGAGTCAGATTGAAAACCAGCGTGTCTGGCCAGAAGGTACTTTGGGTGGGGAAAGCAATAGGAGATGGATTTAGAGATACAGATGTGGGCTCGATTGTGAAGGAGGTTGGGTTTTATCCTAAGTGTGAAGGAAAGCTATGGAAACGTTGAGGTATACAATGTCTCTCTGGCTGCTATTGGAGAATGGCTTTGAGGAGGTTAGGAAGGAAAGCAGAGAAACTCATTTTGGTAGCTACTGCAGTGGTCCAGGAGAGAGATGAGTTTTGGCTCAGACTAGAGTGGTGGCCAGGAAACTGGGGAGAGGTAGAAAAATATATTTTGTGTTAGAGCTAATGGCTTGGTGTGAGATTGAGGGAAAGCAAGGAACCATGGAGTATAAATTTTGGGTTTGAGCAACAAGATGAACGGTGATCTATGGAAGGGTTAGAGACTGTGCATATGTATGTTAATAGTGTATTATAGATAACATTTATTTTAATAAAAATTTCATATTTGTTGGAGTTCCAGTTATTGACATCTCTTATGAAGCTTAAAAAATGAGTGGACAGGGGCAACTGGGTGGCTCAGTGGGTTAAAGCCTCTGCCTTCGGCTCAGGTCATGATCTCAGGGTCCTGGGATCGAGCCCCGCATCGGGCTCTCTGCTCGGCAGGAGCCTGCTTCCTCTTCTCTCTCTGCCTGCCTCTCTGCCTACTTGTGATCTCTCTCTCTCTCTCTCTGTCAAATAAATAAATAAAATCTTTAAAAAACAAAAAACAACGAGTAGACATTAGTTTATTTTAGATACATTTCTCCAGATATGGAGGCCAGAGAAAATAGAATCTAGCTAGCTGTTTATGTTTACAGCTCATAGAGAGTAACTGCCTGACTTCTTGCTTCACCTCACCCCAGGTTCACACTTCTCTATTAACTGAACTACTCTACGGAAAATTTGTCTAAACAGTGTCAATTAGCCATATTAAACATTTCAGATATATTTGCATTCCAAGATTTGCACTTCTCCGTACAATCTGTCCCTCTTACGGGAGTGGGGAGTGAATACAAACACCCATTTACATCAGGTTCTGAGAATTATGTGGCTCACCATACCCCTGGAAAAAAGAATGAACTCTGTTCGCTATTTTATATGAAGAATCCCAAGAACAGGATCAGAGATGGACATAAGCCCCCGGAGGGGTCTCAGAAAGGGCTGAGGAAGAGTCCTCTTCCTGTGCCCCTAGCTCTGGGTTTCCTCATGGCATGTTTGTGCATGGTCAGTGTGGTTCATAGATATGGAAAGGTTGTATTCTGGAAGTGTGGTTCTGATGGACTCTGGATTATGTCCCCATCTTGCCTTCATAAGTGCCATGGTGGTTAATGTTTATTGCAATGCTGTACTGGAAGGTCTCCTTGAGAGCCCTGAAGACCAAAGTCTTTTCTGTGAGAGCTCTCCTGCATGCATGACCACACTGCAAGTGTCCTCAAAAAAAAAAAAAAAAAAAAAAAGTCAATGTTTGGGCTCCATATCAATTTTTTTTGGGGATTTGAAGGAATGTCATGAGCCATATTCTTTTGATATTTGGCTCTTTCGCTGATTCTTAATTAAGTTTGTGATAGACATTAACAGCCCCAGAAGAGTGACCTGACGAGCAGGGCTATTATCCATGGGTTTGTGTTGCCAAGGTAGGCAGCGCATTCCATTTCCCGGATGGTCTTGGTGCAGTTCTTCCTGGCATCTCAGAGATGGGCAATGCAATGTCATGTCCACTCTCGTGCCTGGCCATACACCAGGGTGGTTTGGGTAAAACATGGAAAGGGACCGCCGGTGCGTTGTGTGGAACATGGGGCAAATCCCATCACAGCTTCTTATTCATAGTGATTTGCCAGAGGAAGTGTTTTGGTCCCAAGCAAACTAATTGAATTTCAGTCTCATGAAGATTTCCATCCATCAGTAAAATATTTATTAATTTCTTGTGAACTGTAAACATTTAACAAAGTAGAATAAAATGAAACTGAATGTTAAAAGCTTTTTATGACATTTCACCTGGTATTTATTTAGATTTGGGTTATGATCTTTTGAAGGACTCTATTTAACTATTTTGAAGAGTCATTTTTCCCCCCCATTTTTATACAGGCAATGTCCATTTTCAGAGTCTCTTTTGCCTGTGAGTGGAGAGAGATGGGGCTCATGGGAGACTGGGGGGTGGTTCTGGCTTTCGGGCCGCTTTGCAGCCATCATTCATTTTCAGCAATCATTCATTTTCAGCATTCTTCCACTCATCTATTCAGTAAAGGCAGTGACTCATGAACAGTCACAAAACAATCAGGGCAAAGACTGAAATTTTCCCCTTTTCAAAGCTGGTTAGTCAGTCAACAAACAATACCAAGTGCCTGGCAAGCACCAAGGTTGGCTCTGAAGACAGAGGGAGAAACAGTTGTGATTTCACAAGAGTGATTGCTGTTTAGATGAGGTTATTTGGATGGTGTCAGGGAACACAGAATGAGAGGAGAAAGAGAATTTGCATATAATCGATACTTTCAGTTAGATTAGAAAAGATACATTTGAGGTTTGAAATTCAGCATCCCAGTCCATAAAAAGGGGTCAGCAGGACTCTGCCCGCTTTAGGATCACTGATAAGAATGTTCATTTAGGGTCCTGTGGAAGGAAGGTGACTGCTGTGGACAGAAAGGGACGAATAGCAGGAGGGGAAGCCACACAAAAAAGGAAAAGAGAAGAAAATGTCTCTAAAGCAGTTCATGATTGCGTTTTTGCATTTTTACGAGATTATCTATATACACAGGGAAGGTATGTTTAAAGAAAGATTAATGATTGTTAGAGCAGGAAATGACTTCAGAGATTATTGGATTTAGAGATTCTCTAACTTCGGTGTGTATCAGCAGAATCTCTTGGGGAGTTCATAAAAAAAAATTTTACAGATTCAAAGACCCTACCCCAATGGCCAAGATGCTCCCCGGGTGATTCGGAAATACACCATGGCTTGAGAAGTACTCATTTGTCCGTTTTTCTTATTTTACAGAGGAGGCTGACATACTGAGGGGTTAATGTGCTTCCCCAAGGTCATATCAATTCCCTGCCCAGTTTAATCTTTATTGGCTGCACGCCCAGGCAAGGAAGAAAAATGCATCCACTTTGGGAAGTATCCAGAGATAATTTTTTCTTCTGTTTATGTTAGAAAAGAATAGAAATGTGTAAGCAAATTAAGAAAAAATTACTACGTATGTATTTGTGAGTATGGTCGAATAGGTATCTTTTATGGTATAAAGTCTTGTGGTAGGTAAAACTAGATCTTGACTTTCTCATTTTTGCCTACAATTTAAAAAGGTATTGAGTTGATGAGCTATTCCTCCCAGAGATCATATGGTGGTGGGCGCAGTAAACTGGATTTCACCACAACCCTAACATAGGTGGACAAGGCTTTATCTATCTATCTATCTATCTATCTATCTATCTATCTATCTATCATCTATTTGTTTATTTATTTATTTTAGATGAGGAAACAGAGAGAGGAAGTGTCATACCTCGGTAGCACAGTAAGATAAATTATTAGAATTATAATGGAACTGGAAGATTCCTGACACCCACGTGTGTGCTGGGTGCTGGGTGCTGGGTTCACGGGCTCATTGTTCACAAGACCTAGAGTCCAAGGTACAGCAAAATAAGTTTGGGTTTAGGTTCAATTTATGTGTATTCCACCCTTGCCTTTCTGGCAATGATTAACATTAGTGTTTAATGCATGGTCTGGGGTATGTTCTTTAAACTCTCTTACCAAATAGAAGTTCAAGGTTGTGTGTGTGTGTGTGTGTGTTTTGTAATGAGCCAGCTCTCCAGATGTTTGTAGCACTGGAAATTGCTTCTCCAGTGGTGGAGATTCAGAGCCCAGCTGCCAGGGGAAACAGCCACTTCCTAATATAACTGCTCAGAAATGCTGGAGGAGAAAATGTAAGAAAAGAAATCGCTTCCCTGTTTTATAAAAAGTCAATTGTGTTTTACAATAGTGTACCAGTACTCTGAATCATTTATCAACTTGAGTAACTATGGTTGAATTTCACTGTTCGGTTTACTTGGGAATCACATTAATCTTTCTCTTCTACATAATGTGCCAGATTTCTTTGATGACAAGCAGCCCACAAAGGGGCCTAAGTGCAGTCTTGGGGAGGAGGTTTTAATCAGACTCAAACTTAACCTAGAGGCCATCTTGGCTTTTCCTGAAGGGGAGCCAGAAGAAATGCTCCTTCAGATGAAGCCAGGACAATTTGGCAATTTTTTTTCTCTGACTGTTTTAATTTTTGTGAATATATCAGTCTAAATTATTTAAAAATTAACCTCCAGTTAAGATTGGAACTAAGCCAGAGTCACGCAATGGCGGCTAGCAAGGAAGCTTCCTTGCCTCATACAGCAGCTACTTGAATCCTTCTCTTCGGCTCGCCAGTGAGGCTACTGACCGCCACACATGTGTATTTTCTGTGCCCACAAGAATGTTAAGCTGTAATGTTCAGGCAGAATTCCTATGCAGAGAAGGACTTCAGGGCTCTATTCTTTCAGAGATGATGTCAGCTGACCCCAGATCAGACTTCCTATAATTTTATGGAGTGTTCAGTGAGCTTTATGTTTATGTAAGTTAGTGGTATCTTTGGTAGTTTGCTGGATGTTGATTAGCGTGTATTAAAGATTCAAAATAGCCACAAAAACTATGTTGAATAGAAAATCTCCTTCCTTCTCTTATTTTCCAGCCATCTAATTCCCAACCATCATTCCCAATTTCTCATCTATTTCTAGAGGTCTGTTAGATATTTATAAACATATACATACATTTGTACATACGTATATTTTCATACAGATGATGAGTATAAGCATATATATATTTTCTTTTCATACAGATAGTAGCATATTGTATACAGTCTTCTGAACCGTATCATTTTCTTCTAAACTCTATCTTGCAGATCTACCCATCTTAACACAGGAAAACTCCATCAGTTCAGATTGATTATCTCAGTGTTCCATGGAATGGCATTTAGGTTTCCATTCTTTTTTTGTTATTACATAAAAAAGTGAAAATTCACCTGTGGGAACATATTTATGGATAAATATTGATGAGTCACCTGCTGTTTCAAATGACACAGGCACTTTCAATTTTAGTGTTGTCAAATTGCTTTCCAAGAGGTTATGATAATTTATATTCCTACTAACAATGCAGCAATGTACCTGTTTCTATAAATTATTGCCAACATATTCTTCTCAAATATTTTGATCTTTGCCAATCTGATTGTTGAATGCTGATCTCTTACTGTAGCTTAAGTTTATATATCTTTTATTTTGAGTGGGATAGAGCATTTAAAAATTTTTCCCCCCAATTGATTTGTAAGAGCTCTTTATTTGTGGACAAAATTAGTTCTTAGTTTGTGATACAACCTAAAATGTCTTGATTTTGCTCATGATATTCTATTCTATTTTATTTTATTATTTTATTCTTTTATAATTAACATATAATGAATTATTTGCCCCAGGGGTATAGGTCTGTGAACTATCTTGCTTTCACGTTTCACAGCACTCACCATAGCACATACCCTCCCCAGTGTCCATAACCCAGCCACCCTATCCCTCCACCAACCCCTAGCAACCCTCAGTTTGTTTCCTGAGATTAAAAGTCTCTTATGGTTTGTTTCCCTCCTGATCCCATCTTATTTCATTTTTTTCCCTCCCTACCCCCCCAAACCCCCACCCTGCCTCTCAAATTCCTCATATAAGAAAGGTCATATAATAATTTTCTTTCTCTGATTGATTTATTTCCCTTAGCATAATACCCTTTAGTTTCATCCACATTGTTGCAAATGGCAAGATTTCAGGTTTTTTGATGGCCGCATAGTATTTCGGTGTGTGTGTGTGTGTGTGTGTGTGTGTGTGTGTGTGTATGGACATCTAGGTTCTTGGACATCTACATTGATGAACATCTAGGTTCCTCTATAGTTTGGCTATTGTGGGCATTGTTGCCCACATTCAGGTGCATGTGCCCCTTTAGATCCCTCCATTTGTATCTTTAGGGTAAATGCCCAGTAGTGTGGTAACTGGGTCATAAGATAGCTTTATTTTCAACTTTTTGAGGAAACTTCATATTGTTTTCCAGAGTGGCTACACCAGCTTGCATTCCCACCAACAGTGTAGGAGGGTTCCCCTTTCTCCACATCCTCACCAACACATGTCATTTTCTGACTGGTTAATTTTAGCCATTCTGACTGGTATGAGGTGGTATCTCACTGTGGTTTTGATTTGTATTTCTCTGATGACAAGTGATGTTGAGCACTTTTTCATGTGTCTCTTGGCCATTTGGATGTCTTTGGAGAAAAGTCTGTTCATGTCCTCTGCCTGTTTCTTGATTGGATTATTTGTTCTTTGGGTTTTGAGTTTGATAAGTTCTGTACAGATTTTGGATACTAGTCCTTTATCTGATATGTCATTTGCAAATATCTTCTTCCATTCTGTCAGTTGTCTTTTCGTTTTGTTGACTGTTTCCTTTGCTGTGCAAAAGTTTTTGATCTTGATGAAGTCCCAATAGTTCATTTTTGCCCTTGCTTCCCTTGCTTTTGGTGATATTTCTAGGAAGAGGTTGCTGCGGTTGAGGTCAAACAGGTTGCTGCCTATGTTCTCCTCAAGGATTTTGATGGATTCCTGTCTCACATCGAGGTCTTTCATCCATTTTGAGTCTATTTTTGTGTGTGGTGTAAGGAAATGGTCCAGTTTCATTCTTCTGCATGTGACTGTCTGTTTTCCCAACACCATTTCTTGAAGAGACTGTAGTTTTTCCATTGGACATTCCTGCTTTGTCAAAAATTAGTTGACCATAGAGTTGAGGGTCCATTTCTGGGCTCTCTATTCTGTTCCATTGATCTACATGTCTGTTTTTGTGCCAGTACCATACTGTCTTGATCATTACAGCTTTATAATAGAGCTTGAAGTCTGGAATTGGGATGCCACCAACTTCGGTTTTCTTTTTCAGCATTCTTCTGGCTATTAAGGGTCTGTTCTGGTTCCATATAACTTTTAGGATTAGTTTTTCCATTTCTTTGAAAAAAAAATTGATGGTATTTTGATAGAGATTACATTATCAATCTCTATCACAGATTGAGATTGCTTTAGGTAGCATAGACATTTTCACAATATTTGTTATTCCAATCCATGAGCGTGGGACGTTTTTTCATTTCTTTGTGTGTCCCTCAATTTCTTTCATGAGTACTTTATAGTTTTCTGAGTACAGATTCTTTGCCTCTTTGGTCAGGTTTATTCCTAGGTATCTTATGGTTTTGGGTGCAATTGTAAATGGGATCAACTCCTTAATTTCCTTTTCTTCTGTCTTGTTGTTGGTGTATAGAGATGCAACTGTTTTCTGTGCATTGATTTTATATCCTGACACTTTACTGATTTCCTGTGAGAGTTCTAGCAGTTTTGGAGTGGAGTCTTTTGGGTTTTCCACATAAAGTATCATTATTATCTGCAAAGAGTGAGACTTTGACTTCTTCTTTGCCGATTTGGATGCCTTTTATTTCTTTTTGTTGTCTGATTGCTGAGGCTAGGACTTCTAGTACTATGTTGAATAGCAGTGGTGATAGTGGACATCCCTGCCGTGTTCCTGACCTTAGGGGAAGAGCTCTCAGTTTTTCCCCATTGAGGATGATATTCGCTGTGGGTTTTCATAGATGGCTTTGATGATATTGAGGTATGTACCCTCTATCATTACACTTTGAAGAGTTTTGATCAAGAAAGGATGTTGTACTTTGTCAAATGCTTTTTCAGCATCTATTGAGGGTATCATATGGTTCTTGTTCTTTCTTTTATTAATGTATTGTATCACATTGATTGATTTGTGGATGTTGAACCACCCTTGCAGCCCAGGAATAAATCTCACTTGGTCATGGTGAATAATCCTTTTAATGTACTGTTGAATCCTATTGGCTAGTATTTTGGTGAGAATTTTTATATCCCTGTTCATTAAGGATATTGGTTTGTAATTCTCCTTTTTGATGGGGTCTTTGTCTGGTTTTGGGATCAAGGTCATGCCAGCCTCATAAAATGAATTTGTAAGTTTTCCTTCCATTTCTATTTTTGGGAACAGTTTCAGGAGAATAGGTATTAATTCTTCTTTAAATGTTTGGTAGAATTCCCCTGCATGTTTTCTCTGTTCCTTTCTGATCTGTTACTTTTAGTCTCTCTCTTTGCTTAGAGGACCCCTTTTAATATTTCCTGTAGGGCCGGTTTGGTGTTTGCAAATTGTTTTAGTTTTTGTTTGTCTTAGAAGCTTTTTTATCTCTCTTTCTATTTTCAATGACAGCCTAGCTGGATATAGTATTCTTGGCTGCATATTTTTCTCGTTTAGTGCTCTGAATATATTATACCAGTCCTTTCTGGCCTGTCAGGTCTCTGTGGATAGGTCTGCTGCCAATTTCATATTTCTACCATTGTATGTGATAGATCTCTTGTCCTGAGCTGCTTTCAGGATTTTCTCTTTGTCACTGAGACTTGTACATTTTACTATTAGATTATGGGGTGTGGACTGGTTTTTATTGATTGTGAAGGGAGTTCTCTATGCCTCCTGGATTTTGATGCTTGTCCCTTCACCAAATTAGGGAAATTCTCTGCTGTAATTTGCCCCTATATACCTTCTGCTCCCCTCTCTCTTTCTTCTTCTTCTGGGATCCCAATTATTCTAATATTGTTTCATCTTATGGTATCATTTATCTCTCAATTTCTCCCCTTACGGTCCAGTAGTTGTTTTTCTCTCCTTTGCTCAGCTTCTTTATTCTCCATCATTTGGTCTTCTATATCACTAATTCTCTCTTCTGCCTCATTTATCCTAGCAGTAAGAGCCTCCATTTTTTATTGCACCTCATTAATAGCTTTTTTGATTCAACTTGGTTAGATTGTAGTTCTTTTATTTCTCCAGAAAGAGATTCTCTAGTATCTTCTATGCTTTTTTCAATCCCAGCTAGCACCTTGACAATAATCATTCTGAACTCTAGTTCTGACATATTACTAATGTCTGTAGCGATTAGGTCCCTAGCCATCAGTATTGCCTCTTGTTATTTTTTTTTTGTGTGTGGCAAGTTTTTCCACCTTGTCATTTTATCCAGATAAGAATAGATGAATGAGAGAACAAAATACTAAAAGGGTAGCAACAACCCCAGAAAAATATATACTAACTAAATCAGAAGAGACCTGAAACTGGGGAGAGAAGATCGGGAGGGAAATATATATTTATATTTATATGTTAGGCTGGTGAATAGAACAGAGCCACACACTTGATTTTGGGTGTATTTTGGTCTGTTAGAAGAAGCTACCTTCCAAAATTTTAAAGAAAGAAAAACTTATATATATATACAAAAATAAGGGTAAACATGATGAAGGGATGGAATCTGACTGTAGAGATGAAAATTAAAAAGGTTCTAAAAAAGGAATTAATAAGATAAGAAGTTGGTTGAAAAAAGATTAAAAAATTAGAAAGAGTGTAATCAGGTTGGAGACTAGAATAAAGCCATGTGCTAGATTTAGGGTATATTTTGATCTATTAGAAGAAATTATATCTCAAAATTTTAAAGAAAAAAAATCTATGTGTATACAAAAAATAAGGTTAAATACAATGAAGGGATAAAATATGACTATAACAATGAAAATTTAAAAAGATTTTTAAAAAGGTATTAATAAGATAAAATAGTTAAAAATGTTAAAATAGGAAAGAGGAAAAATTAAAAAATAGAATAAGAAAGAAATAAAATTAAAAAAAAATTAACTTTGAAAGACTAAAGGATCATGGGGCAAAAGCCGTGAATTCTGTGTTTCTGTCCCCTAGCTCTGGAGTTCTGCAGTTCTCATTGATCTGTGAATTTGATCTTGGCTAGATGTTCTTGCTGATCTTCTGAGGGAAGTGCCTGTTGCAGTGATTCTCAAATGTCTTTGCCCGAGGCAGAATTGCACCGCCCTTGCCAGGGGCCGGGCTAAGCAATGTGGTTGGGTTCGCTCTCCTGAGCTTTTGTTCCCTGAACGCTTTCCGTACCGCCCTGGAGCCTGGGAATGAAAATGGCGGCCTCCTAAGTATTTGGCCCGGAGGAGCTGAGCGCTCGGGGCCCCGCTCCTCAGTGCGCTCTCAGAGAAAAGCCGTCAATCCCTCCTGTCTCCCTGGTTTCTGGCTGTGCTCCGAGCTCACCTGGCCCGTGACTGAGCGTTTCTATCTCTGGCGCTCGGCCCCGTCTGGAGTCTCCAAACCAGCTGATTATGCGGCATGCTCTCTCGCTGCTCCTCTGGGAGGCAGAAGGTAAGTCATCCCAGCTTTGCTGCTTGTTGGGTCCTTGCTTGAAGAGCAGTCGCCCAACTGTGCCTTGGGTCAAGGTTTAAGGTAATCCCAAGCTGATAGCTCACTGCTTGGCTCTGTCTCTGTAGTTGGCTTCCCCACTCTGATACCTGGGAGCTCTGCTGCACTCAGGCATCCCGAGTCTTTCTGTGACCCCACGGGTCCTGAGACCACACTGTCCCCATGAGAGCTCCATCCCCCGCTTAGCCTCTGGAGCCACATCCCTCAGTGGCACAGACTTCTAGAAGTTCTGATTTTGTGATCTGCTGCTCTGTGGCTTGCCAGGAGCTGGCCCCTCCCCTCGTGGTATATCTTTCTGAATGTTGCCTCGGATTCACTTCTTCACACGTCCTACCTTCTGGAAAGTGGTCAATTTTCTGTTCCTAGAATTGCTGCTCTTCTTTTCTTCTCTCTCCTGTTGAGTTTGTAGCTGTTCAGAATGGTTTGATAACTATCTAGCTGAACTCCTGGGACCTGATGATACTTAGATATCCTACTCCTCCACCATCTTGCTCCTCCCTCCTTCCTCATGGAATTCTGAGATATACAGAAATTTTAACATTTTTATGTAGCTGAATCCATCAATCATTGCTTTTGTGGCTTCTTGATTTTTATGGCAAAATTTAAAAAGGTCTCCTTCATCTTGAGGTTTTTAAAATATTCTCCAACCTTTCTCCTTCTTTCAGGGTTTCCTTTTTCATTTAAGTCTTGATCTATCTGGAATTTTTTGTGGCTGTTGGGTGTGATATAGGGATGCAACTTTCCCTCCAAGAGAGGTGTGGGGGCCTTTTGCATATTTACTGAGTTTTATGTTCTGGGCATCCCTGAACTATGCAGGGTGTGGCTGCCCAAGGTAGTATGTTATCCCATTGCCAGCATGTTTGCAATCAAGACATGGGAGGGCTTTGGAGGGAATGTTAAGAGTTTTATGGGAAGAGGAGAATATTGACTCACTGGAAGAGAGGGAGCTGGAGTGAGAGGCTATGAGGATGGTGGTATTAGTGGAGAAGACAAACATTTTAGATAAAGAGAAAAAACAAGGGCTATTTTTGCCATTAGGAATGGTTTTCCTTTCAATATTTTGTATTTCTATTATATCCCTACCTGCGATGGAGGAAATTTTAGAAGTTTGGTTTCGGACAACTGAACAGGTTTTTGAAGGTGTAAAATAATAGAAAAATATATATATATTGGCCTCTGCCCCCATTCCTGGCACAGAGCTCCTAAAATGTTTGTAATTTCCTAAGTGATAAGAGTACTAGGAGCATCTTTTGTTCCAATATTTAGTCTTTGACCCGTTCCTGCCATAGGACCCCTAAAATCCTTGTAAATTCCTAAGTGATAAGAGTACTATGAGCATCTTTTGTTCCAACGAGGAGACGCTGGATGGGTCCTGGATGGCTCTTGGATGGGATCCTAGCATGAGGCCTCTCCTTCTGCTTTCCCGAGAAAGAAGAGACTGTGGGAGAGGAGCTCGTGAAATGACTGTCCTGCTTCTGGTTAGTCTCCATCTGCATTCCCTTTCTCCCTTCCTCCATCTCTCACCTGGAATCCATTACCTCCCATCTGCTCAGGAAGTCTGTTCCTTTCATCACCCCCTCTCTTTGTTCACATCCATAGGGAATTGTGCTCAGCAGGTCCTATTCTGAAAGTAAATAAAGAAGGAGAAACTCTTCTTTGACTGCACCTTATCCCCTCCCATGTGCAGCTGAAATTTCTGGAGGTTGTCTTCAGTCACCTGCCATTTGCCTTTCAGCCTTCAGCGGTAGGTTCTAAACCTATTGCTTCACTGAAATGACTCTTGCCAAAATCTTCAACAACTTCCTCAATGCTCAATATACCCGAATTTCCAGTCTTTTCCCCCCTGAAATTTGGGCCACTCTGTCATTGACCACTCCCTCCTTCCTGACACCTCCTCTTCCTTCTTGAGACTCTCCCTGGCAGCTCTAATGTCTTCGAGACTCTTCCTCCTTTTCCCATTTCCCGGTGCCAGATTTTCCCTCAATTCTATCTAAGTTCTTCATCTTGTCCCACCTTAGGAGAATGAGCCATGTCCAGTGCTTTGAGAGCAAGGCATCTGTACTTTAAGATCCTAGTATCTCCAGTACACCAGATTTAGATTTAGTTCTTAATTCCAGCCCTTTTAAGTTGTGTCATCTGGACAGGTCACTTAACTTCCATAACCTTAGTTTTCTCTTCTTTAAAATGGGCATAATTATTCCTACCTCAAAGGGGTATAGTTGAGAGTAAATTAAATCAGGTAAATTCTATAAAACATTTCATTTATTGATTGATTCAACAAACATTTTGAGCCCATACTATACTACAGGTAGTATGCATAAGCTTTTTAAATTTTATTTTTTGAAACTGTGACATATAATAAGAAATACAATTTATAATGCCACCTGGGACATATGCATATATAAACAAATTTTCCTAAGGAATTCTTACTCTATGTTTAATATGGTATGTTTTGTCATTTTCTATTTCATTAATACTTTTACTGGTTATAACCTGCTGAACCTCTCAATTCATAATTGAAACACGGCCAAGGGTTTGAAAAACATTCTTCTAGGTTTTACATGAAACTTTTCTTCCAGAGATGAGCTATCCATTAGGATTTTCCACAGTGATGGAAACGTTGTAGATCTTT
Source organism: Nasua narica (assembly GCA_028533885.1). NCBI lineage: Eukaryota > Metazoa > Chordata > Mammalia > Carnivora > Procyonidae > Nasua > Nasua narica. Next base: position 60,752,197 of record CM052807.1, read on the forward strand.
GCTGTCTAATATGCTAGCCACTAGCCACGTGTGGTTCTTAAGCCCATGAAATGTGGCTAGTGCAACTGAGGAACTGAATCTTATATAATTAAAAAGTTTTAAATTTACAAAGCCACATATGGCTAGTGGCTATGGTATTGGGCAACACAGTTCTAGAGTGTAGGTGACAAGAAAAAAAAAACCCAAATGAATAAAAGAACAAGGTAATTTCTTATACTGGTAAGGGCAGTGAAGACACTACAGAGCATAGGGTGGTTCACAGTTACTTTGTTTAAGTCAGAGTTGTCCCAACTCGAGCCATTATCCTAGACTTATAAAGCTGGCTTCCGTTTCTGGGGCCTAAAAAAAGCTTAAGACTGGTTCTTTTCTTCAGTTTGGTTGGCTATAACTCAAAAATATCTGGAAGTAACCTTCTAGGGGAATGCTCCAGCAGTGGGCTCCTGGGTTTCAAGGGTGGGTGGATTGCTTGGTCATCACCACGGAGACAGAGAAGCCGGGAGCTGGGAGCGAAGCATTGACCTGCTCTGGCCAAGGGCATCTGCCTTCTCTTTGTGATCATTAATCTATCTGGGGAGTGGCCTTGTTTTTCATATTTCAGGAACTACCACAGTGCGCTGTCATCCTGGGGTTTACATTAACATGCAGCTTGGTGGAAATTCAGATTGACTATTGTTTCAGGGCTATTTGGGGATTGGTAGCCCAGTGATTTGATGGGACTTTAGAGATTTTCATTAAGCCGTTTGGCCTAAGTCTGTCATCTTTATGGTAGGTTGAACAGTTAAGTAGAGTGTCTTCCTCTTATAAAACTCCAGGCACTCATCAGATTTCATCTTGCTTATTCTTTGCTGCTTCCGTCTTCAGCAAGAGAGTGGCGAATGTTGGCTCTGTTATAGTGAGAAGGACAATGGGGGCCAGAGAGGTTAATTGGCTTACCTCAATGAAACATCCACATTAGGGTCACTCAGCAGCACGGAATTATGTTTCTGAGTCAGAGTGTTCTGTCTCACTGGGACTGCATGCTTCATATTTAAGGGTCCCCACATTTCCACATAGATTTGCTCATTCGTTCCCTAGTTACTTACGGAGATCCTACTAAGTGCCATGCCCTGGGGATATAGTGGGGAATGAGACATGTTGTCAAGAAACTGACATTCTAGTTGAAGAGGGAAAACAGACAAAAAATGTAAACACGTGCATGAAAATTTCATTTAAAAGTTCCTGGAAACGTTGACTCTGTTTAAACTCTGTCTTTACACCATGCTTTCCTTCATTAACAGGCCTCAGATCTGTTGCTTCACTTTATCCATTTAAACTCGTATCCTTGATTTCCATGGCTTCAAGCCATTTCAGCCATTCCCATAGCTTTTAATTCCCTGATTCCGGCCAGTCTCCACCCTCTCCAGTTTACATTCATCCAGTTTCTTGGTTTAGTTCTTACCCTACACCCAGGTTACATCATCCCTGTTCTCCTCAAAAATCATTCTGTGATCCCCATTGCCCCCAGGATCAAGTTCGTTCTCGTGGCAATCAGTTTACCAGTATTGGGGCATTCATTTCTCGCTCAGCGGATTGCTTGTTATTGTAGCACTGGGCTTATTTGTTTTTGCAGCTGATAACTCTTACCACGCATAACCAGTCATGTGAAGAAGGTTAGGAACATGCAGTCCGGCCGATTCCTGATGGAACTGTTTAGAAGTCCAGCATGAGTCGTGCTAACTACTAATGGGTGTGAGACGCTGCTTTCAAGGGCCAATAAGTTGTTTCCATAGCCTCCTGGTAGAGATTGTTGACGCAAAGCTCTGGGAAGTCTCTCAGCCGGATACATTTTTGTTGGATTCAATTGCATGGAAGGGACAGAAGGAGAGGCCTGAGCTCTAAGGCCCATAAAATCCAAACTAGCCACAGACTACCTTAACCTCTTACTGGCATGCGAGAGGGAAAAGGCAGTCCGTACTTATGGATAGGCATCATTTAATTAAAAAGTTTCTGGACAGAAGGAAACACCCATTTGGTGTGAGATTTATCCTAATCCTGCATTCAGTGTTGTTTATAGGCAACAGCTCTCTGTGGGGTGAAACACTGAATAACCAGAAGGCTAAGAAATAGAGGAATTCTATGGTTGGTTTTGGCATTGAATCTATACACCTGTAATTCAGTGATTCAGATCTAGTGGTCAGCACTCAGCCAATATTCTGTTTTTAAGCATTTGTTGTCATGAGGCAGATATATGCTGAAGTATTTTCTGACCCAGGCCTGCTAAGGATTCCTCAAATATATGGTAGTTTTTTCCAGAGTGGCTTCCTTAATTTTTTTTAAGTAATCTTTCTGCCCACTGTGGGGCTTGAACTTAGGAACCAGAGATCAAGAGTCAGATACTCTACCAACTGAGCCAGCCAGATATCCCTACAGAGAGATTCTCTGGTCTGCTAGATAACAGAAAGAAAATTTAATAAAAAAATTATTTTGTTCTATCATGTCTCATTGAAGAAAATAAACTTTTGAAGCTGTTTTCTGTGATGTCAAAGGAGGTAAATGAAATTCATTTCTGCCAATTTTAAGGATGATGCTAGAAATTATTCTCTATCTTATTTTGCAAAATAAGGAGTAGTTTTTAAAGATAAGGTAGAATAGCTCCATGTTTTCCATTTTAAGGTAGAGTATAATTTTTAATGTCTCTGCTACAAGTGAGTTATGATTTTCTACAATATTTTAAGCAAAATATATGTTTAGCTGACAACCTTGTATTGTAAAAACAATGCTATTCTGACAATAATAGAAATCAAGCGAGCAAAAAAGAGAGGAAAAAAAATATCTGTAATCTTGCCATTCTAAAAACCAGCTGTTTTAATGTTTCCTTTCAGTTACTGTCAATATGTTATCTCATTTTCATATAGTTACAATCTTAGCTAGACACAACTTTACAATCATTTTTTTGCTTCTAATGTTACATAAGCCTTTTTTTCCCCAGCCACTTTGCATTTTAAAACCTAATGTGCTTTTATAATAGAATTGCAAGGCAATAATGGATTTCTCCAAAAAGGTTCACTAAGTTCTGGAATTGAAGGGTTTTCACTGCTATTTCCCACATCACCATATTGTGGTTAATTGTACTTTTACTGTTTCAACTAAGACAACAGTCTGCCAGGAGCCAAACAGAGCTCCTTGGGTAAACAACTCTAGGAGACCAAGGGACATATCACCATCTGTGAATGCTAAGAAGACTTTGAGTCTCTTCTCTTGTTCTAGAAGGAGCACAATGCTCTTAGAGTTTACCCTCAAGGCATTGAAACTACTGCTTAGTTTCATGAGAGAATGCACCTAGGTCTTTGTGACTTGCCACCTTTCCTAGGGAGTAATAAAAGAAAAGCCATTGATAAAAGTATACATTCTAGTGACAATACAGAATCTATTGTTCATCGTGTCATTCCAAGGCTCCCAAGCTATTCTGCCAAGGGAGAGAACTTTTTACTAGTAGAGGCAAAAGGAAGCATTAAACGGTTTGCATGCTATAGTGAAGGCAATCTATTGGGAGTTACTGGGGTTTTCCATCTGTTTTTCTCATATTTGTCCAGGGTTGTGTAGGAGTTTCCCAGGAGTTAGTATTTGCCCATTAGCAGACACCAAGAGAATTATTCAGAAACTATTCCCTTGAATAAAATGTGAGCCTACCTAGTGCTCCTCTTTGGAAAAGACCTGGAGGAAAGGTAACATGGTGGGAGGGGAACAAGGAGGTTGGTTCTCTCTCAGTGTTTCTCATTTGACACATGAGACGACCTTCAAGAGCTTCTGTTCTGTACTTGCCAGTGACAAGCCCGATGTGTTCTGGGACTTAATGTGCTAATATTCATAAACCTTGTTAATTACTATGAGATTATTGTCATTGTCATCATCATCTTCATCAGCCTCAAGCACGGATGACCAAATGTCCTGGTCTATGAGGGCTGCGCAAATATGAATTTTATCCCAGACCCATCTGATTTATTAAAAAAATACATATTGCTAATAATAATTTGCTGGTATCCATAGAAGGATGGCACACTGCTAATCTGGACCTGGCTAAAACAAGTGTGAAATGGCTAAATGGCAAAATACTGGGTTGTTCCATAGACAAGCTGGATATATTAACCCTCGCATACTCTAGCCACAGCTGGATGGCCCCTGTTTGCTCATTCATTCATTGGACAAAAATTGGTTGAGCATCTACTCTGTGTAGGCACTATAGCAGGGGGACTGGGCAATATGCATGAGCAAAGGAGGCAAAGTCCTTTTCTCAAGGGGCCTTCAACCTGGTGGAGAAGACAGATATAATTTAAAAATCTTATATAATAAATGCAAAATTATTAACAGATTTATTTATTTATTTTAGTGAGTGTGTGAGCAGGGGCAGGGGCATAGGGAGAGGGAGAGAGAGAGAATCTCAAGCAGACTCCCCGCTGAGTGCAGAGTCTGATGTGGGACTTGATCTCAAGACCCAAGATCAAGGCCTGAGCCCAAGTCAAGAGTCTGTCACTTAACCAACTGAGCTACCTAGGCTCTCCAATATATGCAAAAATCTGTGATGGATAGAAGGAGGTTCAGAGTGCAGACAGAGGGTGGCCACCAGTTCAGGGAAGGCTTCTCCGGGAAGTGATGATTGACCCAAGGGGGGAAAGAAGAAGAATACAAAGTGGCTGCATTTGCTAAGTGGTTATTATGTGCCGGGCCCAGATTTCAGTGCTTTATATGAATTTTGCATGAGATATGGACTCCCTCACACAGGTGAGAAAGTTCGGGGTAGAGACGGTAAGCACCTGGTCGAGGATAACCGCCCCTGGTGAGCAGAGGAGTGTGCTTGGAACTCGTTTTGATGGCAGAGCTGGTCCTAACCACTCTGTTAGACTATCTCCCATCCTGCCTGAAACAGAAGTTAACCGGGCAAAAAGAATGGCAGGAAGGGGGTACTGGGCAGAGGTAAGAGCATGTACAGAGCACAGAAGTGGAAGAGAACAGGAAGGAAGAAGAAGTGAGGGGAGGACAAGGGGGGCTGGATATGTGGGTGCAGGGAAAGTGGGAGGTGAGGCCAGGAGTGGGGCAGGGGTGTAGACATTCATGTCAGACTCCAGCCCTGCCCAAGAGGAAGCCACCTTAGGTAGATGGAATCAGACTTGAGTTTTGAAAAGACCAGTCTAGATGTAGGATGCACAAAGGCAGATTTTGGGAGATGAATGAAAACTTTGGCATGTGGGAGTTTTAGAGCAATGGAAGTGCTGAGGTAAGTCCTAACTTTGTGACTTGGGCGATTTGGTAGATAACGATACTGTTTGTTGAGAAGGGAGCAGTGGGTGATGACCTTTTTTGGAGGAAAAGTTCATGAATTTGATGTGGGTAGGTTGAGTTTGAGGTGCCTTTCAGACACTCAGGTGGACTCCTCTAGTAGGTCATTTTATATAGAGATCAAGAGCCCAGGAAAAGGTTAGGCTAGGTGATAGAAATCTGCGAGTCATTCCAAGGAGAGGTGGTGATCGTGCCCATAGGTGCGATCTAGACGGTCTCGGGGGAGAGCCCTTGTATTCTCACCCTCTCCTAAGCTTTCTTCTCTTGAACTTGCTTTGGAGGTGTAGGTACCCACTTCCTTGCCATGTCTCTCACCCATCACTCCTTCCCTCTTCATTTGCGTCTTCATTTTGTATCCCTCCATCAAACTTCCCAAGTCTACTTCCTTGCTGTCCATTGCTTACCCTTTCCTGTCTTGAGTGCTGACTTTTCTGTCCTTGGCCTCACTGAAGTTTCTCTTTCAAATATAGCCGGTGACCCCCTAAGCACTAGATCCAGGGGCCCATCTCATCTCAGTCTACACCTCGTGGCTTCTCCTTAGCATCTGACTGTTGACACCTCCTCCTTGAAACATTCCCCTTCTCTGGGTTTCCTAGTACTGAGCTATCTTGACCCTTTACTTTTTTCCTCACTTCTCCTGTCTTCTTCACAGGCTTTTCTTTCTGCTTCTACCCTATAAATGTAAAGATCCTCCAGGAATGTGTTCATCTTCCTCCTTCAACACCTACCCTTGAGACCTCAGATATCTCATTCAATTCTGTGGCCTTAACAGCCCCTCTCTTGTGAATAGTGCCAAAATGTATCTTTTTTTTTTTTAAACCAAAAAATATATTGATTGTCAGCACTTGGTACCCTACACCTGAACATCCAGCCGCTGCCTGAACACCTCCCCTCCATATCCCGCCAGTGTCCCGAACTCTGCGTGGCCCAGCCCAAATGTCCTCTTTTCAAGTCAATGTCCTACACTGTCTATTTTGGTTGAGTCCCTTTTCTTTTCTTTCTCTTTAATCCTTTGCTGTGCTCCCGTTTTCAGAGCCCTGTCACCCACAGCCTAGAGACCTTTGCTGTTGCCTCTGAATCCGTCTTTCTTCCTCACTTCCTGCTCTGAATGAATCCACTGCATTGACTCTAAGTGAATCGGGTATTTAACCCACCATAATCATGCCTCAGCCCTGAATCTTTAATAATCCTGTTGTCACAGAATTATGTACTGACCCTTAACTTCGTTTTAAGGAACTTTTCTTCTCCTAGTACCTCCTGATGCCCAACTTCTGACCCAAGTATGTCAGCTTCTCCTCCAGGCTGTGTGACCCTTGAAGACAGACATCCCTGCCTCAGAATCTCTGTATCCCCTTACTTCACACCTGGGAAGGAATAGGTGCTCACTGAAGTTGTGGTGTGTGCGTGAAAACAGATCTGCCAATTCCTACAAAAGTCTGCCGTTTCCCCATCCTTGCCTTGGCACGGTGTGCTTTCTCCCTGGCAGGACTCCTTCTTTTTGTTTTAAGCGGTAGCATGATATACATAATAGTGCCATTTAAAATGGGCATTATTTATAGTTTTGTTATTATTTGATCCATGTATTAAAAATCTCCCCTGCCTTCAGGACTCGTTTCCAATGCCACTTCCTTCATGAAGCCGTTTTTTAGCCCTTTTGATTTAAGAACCATCCCCTTTTGGCAACTTCAAAGTACCTTTTTGGAAAATGGGGCTCTGCCTCGCTCCGGTTTAAAATGTCTCCAGAAGCACCTAAAATGATGTCTTTCCCAGAGTCGGTTCTCAATATCTGCGGACCCGACTTAGGTGAAATGGGGTGTATGGTTGCCAACGTCTTCCGTCATAAGTGAAAAACGAGTCAAAGATTTAGAGCTGTGTTGATTTTGCTTCAGTAGCCAGAGGGAAAGCAATCATGCTTCTCCCTTCGAACCATCCGAAGAACCAATGTAACCATACGTACCACAGTGGGTAGCTGTCTCTGCCACTCACTTTGGGAATAAATACAATTAAGGCATAATGAAGGTGGAAACCTGAATATTCTGCAAACACAGGCATGTTTCTTATGGAGCTAATCTCTGTGTGATCTTTCGTTCCCAACCCACTGGCTCTGCTGGATTCCAGTTGCTAACCAAGCCCAGGGCAAGCACATCAAACATATCACAGCCTTACTTCTACCACAGGGGCTGGGAAGGGAGTTACATAAAATTACACTTTTTTTTCAGAATCCTGCATTTGTGATTTGACATTGATCCCCTTCCTCAGTCAGTTAACAGAGAGGGGTCTAATTCTCAAGTGCTCTCGATTATCCCAGGGACTTAGGATGTTTAGGACCCTGTAGGATCTTTCTCTCTAGGACATGACCCAACCCCTTCCCTTTTTGAAAAATAAACTGAGAGATGGCCAAAATTGTAGGATGAAAAAATAGCCTTGATGAAAGTGTTCTGGACAGCTCTCCCAAAGCAGCCACTGAATTACTGGAAAAATATTTATGGGGAGAAACCACAAGGCATGGAAGCAGGGTCTAATTCACTCATCAGTAAGTCCATTGTTTCTATCTGGGAATTTTATTTTTCCATGGAAATCCTGTAAAAAGGCTAAAACGTTCAGAGAACCACTTCGGTTCCATATGGGGTCCTAGACAGGAGTTGGGGCAGTAAATGAGAGGAAAGCATTTTGCTCCTGGAGGGGGCGGAGCCAGGCGTGGGGAAGGGCCCGTGGAGTCCAGGCAGGTGTGTAACTGCGAGTGGGTCACTCCTCGACTGAATTGGGGTTCACCTGTGAGTCAGGAGACCCAAGAGTGAAGACCACCAACTCTTAGTGGGAAGCAAGGATTTTATTTCTTTGGTCCTGGGATGTTCATTTGTAAAAACGGCCACAGTAATTCCTGGGCCCCGCCTACTTCACGAAGTTGTTACATCGATCAAGGCAGAAATGAGGGGGGTAAAAAAAGAAGCTAAAACTGTTATCAAAGCATTTTGATGCTGAGAATGTTACAGAAATAAAACATGCTCTTAGGCTTTCATTTCATTTCGAAAGAGGCAACACCATTTTCTATTTATTAAGCGCCCCCCCCCCCCGCCCCATTAATGAGACATTCAAATGCTCTGAACCCTCGGAGCAGAACGCGTGTGGACACGTGAACTGACAGCCTGTCTTCTGTAAATTGCAATGGTGGTGAAGAGAGGACCAATTCCAAGATGTTCTTCTTGGATTTGAAGTCTTTGCCTAAACATGATTATGCAATGTTTTGAGAGTCAGTTTCAAGATCTCTTGAATTGCTAATGAAACATTTTGTTTATTAAGTAATTTTTTGAAATAGACCAGGTTTTAGTGACTCAGGGATTCATGCGAACATATATATGACATTCAGAATTATGGAATTAGAGGAGGAGAGAGAGATCATCTAATTCACCCTCTGTTTTACAGGAAAGGAAGCGGGGTGCCAGCAAGTCTAAATGACTTGCCTACAGCTATAGGATGTCTCCATGGGAAAGCTGGGGCTAAAACCCAAACCTTCAAGCTTGCCAGCTCAGTGTTTTCTCTGTTGAATACATTTTCCATGCATATTCTCATGATATATTCTATTTTCATGGTCAATGCTAAATGCTTGAAAAAAAGTAAGAAAGATATTTTTCCTATGGTTTCAAAATAAGAGAAACATTTTATAGCTTATAAAGTGCTTTTCAAAACCTTTAATTTTTACAACAGCTCAGGTGTAGATTGGTATTAACCCCAGATATGGAAACCACCAAGCAGGAGGAAGTGGCTTGGTCAAGGTTTCTAAAAATCAAAACTGGGATTCAAGAAAGCTAGGGTTTTCAATTTCATTCCTGGAGGTTTTTGTTGTTGTCGTTTTGTTTGTTTGTTTGTTTTTTAATGCTACATGGAAGTTGCTATCTAAGTGTTTTTAAATATGAGTGGCTATTAGTCATGGAGATGAGATTCTTCCTGACCCCCCATCTGTTTGGATATAAGCCAAAGCTAAGTTCCACCCCAAATGTATCCCAAAATGTTGACATTTCTCTCACTATGATGTGCCCATCCACAGTAGATTGAGTTTTCTAGTTCATTAACAAAACTTCATTTTCTTGAGAAAGGCCTGACTGATTTATCAATAATAGTGGTAATAATAATAATAATACTATAAAAGGAGTTGATATTGATCAAATACTTATTGTTTCCAGATTCTGTTCTAGGTAGTTTATCGATAGTAACTGATTTTATTTTTCCCAGTAAGCCGAAGAAGTAGGCACTGTTATTATCTCAATTTTATAGACAATGAAACTGAGGCACAGAGAGGTCAAGTAACTTGCTCCAGGTGACAGAGCTAACAAATGGCCCATATGTAAAATTTTTATTTTTCTTATTAAAAATGTTCACAATTGTTTTAAACCTTTTTTTTTTAAAGTAAGCTCTGCACCCCATATGGTGTTTAAACTCATGACCCTGAGTTCAAGAGTTACATGCTCTTCTGACTGAGCAAGCCAGGTGCCCCCAAAATGTTCATAATTTTTATATAATAACCCTTGCTGTTCAATTCTTTGTCTTTAGGCAAAGATGGCCCCCTTTTTGAACCACAGTTTCCATGCTCTAAAAAAAAAAACAAAACGGGTTGAACCAGTTGATCTTGAGGGTTTTACACTAGTTCTATCAGCAGCCCGCCACCCCCTTTTACATCCTACCTTCAACTCCATGGACCCAGGCTGTCCTTTCATACCCTATTCTACCCTTTCCGGCTCCACCTTTGCCACATTCCAGGGATAAACACAAGCCACATATCATTATCATTTTTACTTATATACAAACATCAGATGTGCTAACCCCTCAAAACATTTTAACTTGGGAAAACCAGGGAAAGCTACTCCTTGCTTCTCTCCTCCCTCCCACTTATTTCTTAAAATATGCATTTTTGAACCCTTTTCTCAGAGGTAATACGAAATCCTTTACAAAGGAATAGAAAGTCTAAAATCTCACAGTTCTTTCCCTTGCCCCAACATGTTTATACAAACGAAATTAGGTGCACATGAGTAGGAGGATGACCTGAAAGGGGGAAATAGCAAGGTGATGTCACCAATAAACATCAAGGCTCGTGTACAAGCCTTTGTAGAATAGATAAGGCTCACCGCTGATATGAGGCTGTTGGAGTGTGTTCTAGGGCACTCTCTGACTTGACATTAAGGTGTTTTTCAACATCAGCTCCTGTAAGGCCATCGTCCTTGCTACCCCTGAAGTATAAGGTCCCAGAAATTCCCTCTGTCTGTCATTTGAGGTGCCAAGCTGTGAGTTCAGTAGTATACCCTGGTGCAGCTCGGAACTGAATCATCACAAATTATAACTTTCTTGACTCGGAATCAATGAGTTTGAAAAACAATTATAGATGTTGAAATTTAGATCTTTTTACATGTTCAAGTTTTATGAGTTGCCTTTACCAAGGCTTGAAGTAAACCCAAGTCAAGTTCAAACCATGTAGAGTAGATGGATGTTGAAAGAAATAGGAATAATTGTTTACATGTGTATTTGACTTTCCAACCAGAAAGGGTTAAATCCCTGCTCAAGTTGATACATTTTCTTCCTTATGAATTAAGCACTGAAGTATGTCCACTTCATCATTTTCCTCACACACCTAACTCTTCCTTTATTATGCCTTGTCTCCACTTGCCTACAGACCGATCTCTCCATATTTTGCCTCTGACTCTAAATAACCATGATCACTCATGATGAGAGAGCATTGGTTAATGAGATGGCTGTTAGATGGTGAGAAAGTTCTGTTTTGCTTATAAAGACATGACCGTCTCTTTTATAATGTGACTTTTATCTCCCGACAGAGAGCATGGATCTCATATCCTTTTTTGCTCCGTGTTTTCTCTCAGTGTTTTTTTGCTCAGGGGCTGATGGTTATTATTTGAGGGTGTAAATTTTCAGTCATAGAGAACTGGGTTGAACATGAGGACATGGGGCTTGGGGGACAGGTGGACATTTCTCCCTGCTAGTCTGTAAGTGTCCCACACAACCGTCTCACACAGCGAGGGGGTGAACTGTCTCCTGGAGGACAGAAAGGTCTATCTTCATAGCGTATAATTAGCCCATGATTGTGGCAAATGTACCAGGCTGATAAACACCTCCAGGCCGGTATTAACCTCATTTTCTTCCTTCCTTTCATATGGGATTTTTGTGACTCAGAACTGACTTCTGTCAAGGAGGAAGGTGTGTATGTGTGTTGAATTTGGCACAAGCGACTTCCTCTAGCCACTGAAGGGCCTATTAAGTGAGGGTCATGATGACCTTAACCTGGGCTCTAGTTCAACCAACAACCCAGAGGCAAAGGGTATTACTTGATGTATAATCACCACTTGAATTTTCTGTCCACTGTATTTACAGTTTGAGGAAAACAAATCTGCCAATATGTACGCATTCTATCAAGGATGGAACACAAATGTAAACAAGGTGTCCTTTTAAGTCAATATTTGCAAGGAAAAGCACAGTGTGTTCTTGGTATTATTATGTTACAGAGAGCTTCACAAATTAGTAAAAACATTGAATTTGTTACATATTTATACACAAAGTACTATGAAGCACAATAGGAGGAAAGCAGGCATATATTTTAATAAAATGAAATTCGTACATGCTCTGATAGGCAAAAAGTTTTGTACTTACACAGATCATGGATGGAGTTTTCAGCCCAGTTTCTTGTGGGGAAAAAGCAGCTTTGAATATTTCACTGGAAAGTAAAATTGTGTCTTTATTGGATTTCCTTCAGATGAAACTGGATAGATGAATAATATATATGTCTCATGCCAGTGAGAGTCCTGTGATTTGTACAGCTGTGGCTGAGAGAAGCCAGTGGACACTTGTAGGCAAAGAAGTTGGAAAATGAAAGAATAAATGAGTGGAAAATTCCACAACTCAAAATCCCAATTCTCTCTCAAGGACAAGATTGTTACTTGAGAAGGCTCTGTTGAATTTTTGGCATTCTTGCATTATCTCACTTTGAAGATGGAATGTAAATCATGTTCAGCCAGGATCACCACTCTCTGAAGGAGACTCAGATTTGCTGGGACTTTTTGATAACATCAATTTCCCAGAACTTAAGCAAATAGTTAATATTCCAAAAGTTCGGGGTGTTAAAGATCTCTTCTAGTGGAAAGAGCAACCTCATTTTGAGGAAGTCTATGGCAAATTTCCTTTCCATGGTCCTCCAACAAAGAACTCAGAAAGAGATCCATTTTTATCTACCAAGATTTTGATGAATTTTGGCTGCTTGTCGATTCTACTGCTAATCCTGTGGGGGTACTGTTCAGAGTTCATTTGTTCTAGAAGTCATGGGGACTGCCACCAGGTGGGCTCGGTAGAGGTTGGACAAGCGCTGTGCACTGGTGGTAAAGACATTCCTCATGTCCTTCATCATGTGCAGAACGGTGTCTCCAATATGTTGGGCACCACTGCTAACAGGCAAAACCTTTGAGTTTAAAGTTACTTTCTTTAAACTTTACTTTTAAAGTTACTTATTTTCCCTGCCCACTATCATTTGATAATTTTCTAAGAGTCTGAAGCATTTTTGAACCCAAAGGTAAATTATCAAAGAAAGCATCTAATAAACTTAACATCTTCTCACTTGCATATTCACTAAAAAGAAACAGAAGATTGTGTGTGTGTGTGTGTGTGTTGTGTGTGTGGGGGGGGTGTTTCTTTTCTAAAAATAAAATACTCGAACATCTGGAATTTGAATTTCTCTTCTTCAACCAATTATAGCTTTTTTGTATAAGGCAAAAAGGTCAGCTTCGAGGACATTTAAAAGATCATTTAGCATAAACAGCATAAAAGTACAAATAATAACACAGTAGAATTATGACTTAATAGAGTCATATTATTAATATTAATAGAGTCATTACTTATGACTTAATTCCTTCAGAATTTACAGATATTACTTATTGGCTGATCACTGTGCATTTTAGTGCCAGCTTTAAATTATAAAATCCAGTTTTTCCTTAATGGTTTCAATACAGAAAGGATTCTGAGAAAAGGGTCAGCATTCAAAATATGCCTGGTCATTGCTGAAAGAAACTGATGAACTACACCATAGTCTTTTCACTTAGGACTGGATTATATGTTAAGGAGGATGTAGGAAGGATTGCTCCACCGACATGGATGATTTCATAGAACTTTCAGGCCACTCTCTTCTTTTAGGCTTGCATTAGATGCCACACGTGGGCTCTGAGGAGAGCACTAAAGTGAGGCTTCAGGACATAAGGTTGCCTTTAACAATGGTTGAGAAAGATTTTCTTAGAAGATGTGTCTTCTTGAAGTTTAAACTTCTAACAAGATGCAATCAAATTATTTTCCTTTTATCTAATAAGGCATTCTGTAACTCATGGAATGAAGTGCCTTCAATAAGAGAGAATGTAGCCATTGAGAAGTCTGAACCAATAAGGAAAGCATCGTACTGATAGTTTTTAGTAACATCGCTGCTGCACGAGTTAGAAAGGTTCTTTTCATGAGAAGTCACAGACGGTGACTTTAAATAGAGAGGAGGATTCAGGTAAATGATTCTGCGGATTCCCATAGGCCCTGAGGAGGAATTGAACAGGTGGGCCTTCGTGAGGTCCAGATGAGATACTGTGGAATTTACAGATCATGTCCATTTTACATGATTCCTTGGGACACTAGAGTAGCACCAGATTCCTAATTCTTGAGAGAAGGAGACTTGTTGGTTCAGTTGGATCAGTCCACCTAACATGTGAGAGCTGGGGTGTGAGAGGCAGGATCACAGCACAGACCTGGCCCAGGGACCTTAGTGGGCAGGTCTCTGAGAGGGAGCATGTATGGGACTTACCACACCATGAGAGGTGTTGAATTTGGGAATTAAAAACTTCTAAGTTTTATGTGATACACACACATAGAGGTAATCAAAATTCAGGTGGTTTCTTATATGCTCCAGAGCCGCAGTTAGCATAGTTGTAGGAGAAATTGTTGCAATACCAGGTAATTAGGTTCAAGGAACATTATCTTCATATCTCAATGCTCTTGTCATATGCTTACCACAAGGTCACTGAAATAGTGATGTGATGATTGGGAAATAGTAAATAACACATATGTAGTGAGTAAACATGCAAGCAAAAATGCAGGAAAAAAGTAGGAACCTGAAGAAATGTAGTTGGTAGAAAAGATAGAAGGCAATGAAAGACTATTTCAGCCAGAGGGTACAAAGTCCCAGAGGCAATGGAGGGCATTTTTCACTTGGAGAACTACAATTAGAACCATATTTATTGGGTACCTGGGTGGCTCAGTCGGTTAAGCGACAGACTTGATCTCAACTCTGATCTTGATCTCAGGGTCGTGAGTTCAGGTCCTGCATTGGGAGACTGAAGAAAACTTAAACCAGCCAGGGAAATGGTTCTTTTGCAAGACAAATTCCTGGTGCTGCTAATCCTAGAAAGCGATTTCTCTTTCTTTACAGAGTACCACGTGTGCTCAAATGAGGTATTATGAGTAAAAAAAAATACCTCTAGCACATGCTCTCCATCTCTTTGTGTGCGGAACCTTAGTTAATTATCTAGACACACGACTTCTCTTCACAGAGCTGGATCAGACATGGCTGGAATGCTGATCAGGTGGCTAATATGGGTTAGTGTCCTGTGCTACCTCACAGACTCCCTGATGTCCAAGATTATATTTTATCTTCGTCTCTTAGATTCAGTTCCTTGACTAGGGCCTATGAGTGGCAGGTGCTCAGTAAATATTCATTGATTATATCAAGGTTCTTTGACAGAAGAATACCCTCAAATTCTAGGAATTCCTTCTCATGCTGTCCAGTCACTTCTTATTTCTCAGAGTAGAGTGAGGACATCCAGTAGGTTGGATTGGTGATAAAGTCTGATTTCTTCTTGAAGCTTGTATTTCTTTGGTATGGAGTGTTTGGAAGTTCTCTGGCATGTGAGACCCCAGAATTATGAAAAAGCCCTCCAAAATTGTACCCCCAAATCTTAACCCACAATATTGTTTAATGTGCTCTTTATGGTAAACTAATTTTTTTATTTTTTATTTTTTTTAAAGATTTTATTTATTTATTTGAGAGACAGAGAAAGTGAGAGATAGCATGAGAGGACAGAAGGTTAGAGGAAGAAGCAGACTCCCCGTGGAGCTGGGAGCCCGATGTGGGACTCGATCCCGGAACTCAAGGATCATGACCTGAGCCGAAGGCAGTTGCTCAACCAACTGAGCCACCCAGGTGCCCTATGGTAAACTAATTTTAAACCAACTAATTGTGATTCAAATTTATTTCCTCCTGAGGGAGGAAATAGCATTGAAAGCTATGCCAATTAGGATTCTTCTGTTGCAAATAATGGAATATTTAACCCAAACTAGCTTAAGCAAAGCAAAAATATGGTTTCAGGCCTGACTTTAAATAGGGGCCAACATGAGGCCAAAGAGAGTTGCTCATGTCAATTTTGGTAGCACTTCCTCTCAGTTGATTCCTTTCTCAGGCAGTGGATTTGGGTTCTACTTCCTCTGGGTTGATTCCATCCTTCTTTCATGATCGCAAAATAGTTACTAGGAAATATAAAAACTTTCCAAGCCGAAATGCTGCAGGAAAAAGTCACTGTTGTGGTAACCCCTGCTAATAGTCTCATTGGCTCTGATTGGGTCATTTAACCACCCATAAACCTATAATTATGATCCAGAGAATAGGAAATACTGATTAACTTAGACCTGATCTTACATGAAGTATATGGGTGAGCTTGGAAGAATGGATGGTTTATCCAGGGGAAATCTGGATTCAGTCCCTTGGAGAAGAGTGAATGAATGTCCAGGGGCACATACAGTTGAGACATGTGATCTACCATTTTCTCCTTCTACATCCATGGTGGATGATAATCAATAATGGTACTTTTTTCCAACTGTACTGGGCATGGTTTTAGCAACCTTATCAATGCACTGCTCTACTCAGCCATTAATAGTTCATCAGAGTTGACGAGCAAGATGAACATTGGGTTTGATGCATAAAGTACCTGATAACTCTTCAAGGAAGCCATACTTTTCTTCATCAGTAAATCAGAGAAGAAGCAGAGTAAAAGCATTCTATAGTCAGGTTTAAATTGATCATGAATGAGCATTTTTAGTTGCCCTCCTCCTTTTTGTTTCTCTCTGTATGTGTTCATTTATTAATAGGAAACTTTTGTTCATAGATCTGAGAAAAACTCTGGAGTTGTGGAATAGTAATGAGTGTGTTCTTTTTCAGGGTGGACATTAAAAGCTTTGGAAAACATTCTGTGATTTCAGTGGGCACAACGTGGCCAAAATAATTATGTATTTTCCTACAAGAAAAAATGCAAAGCATAAACAAATGAAATCAGACTCAAACAGATGGGTTTCCTTCTGGGGCCCAGTGGTCAGGATTTCAGGAATTCTGAGTCTGAACCCTGATTCTGTGCCACTGTTACCCAGACCACTCATGTGACCACTGGAGTCCTAGAAGGCCCTTGTCTTCCTGTGCCATCATCCCAAATGCTTCTAGCACTGGCTCACTTAGGCCAGAAATTCCAGAACGAAACATTTATTTTTGTGAATTTTAAAGCTTTTCTTTCTTTGTCTCCTCTTCAAATGCCCTGAAAAGGGCCCGTGAAGAACAGGCCATTAAGTTCTACTGGCTATTTACAACTCTTATAGCAGGAGTGTTGGATTGTCCTTTGAAGGCAGGTTTTATTATATGGGAAGTGGGAAAAGCATTGGGGGGTGGGGCAGGTGCCGAAAAGCGATAAAAGTACCCATAAAGAGGAGGCTGAGCAAGACACAGACAAATGTTACTTCTCACTTTATTATGGGGTCTTAGCCGTAGCCTTGAGGATGCAATCTGAGAGCCTCCAAATTTCAGTGTGTTCATCCTGTCCATCCATCCCACATGAATTTAACAGACATTTATTGAGTGCTATGTCCAAGGCACTGAAGGGAATGCAGATGTAATTTCTGACTAGGGAATCTTAATAATCTAGTTGTATAAGGTAGAAAAATAGTAATGCTGCATTGTCTGACATAGTGTTCAAAAGTTTTCAAGGTCATGATCCTAAAGTTACTCTATGGTTATTTGTACCCTCTAGTCTAGAAAAGTATGTTATTTTCTCAGTCACAAAATGTACTTTCTCAAAAATTCTTTGGTGGTTTAGCAAGTAAGCCAACATGATAATGCAGACATTTCACTTTGTCTATAGTATATTTATACTGTTGTCCTTATGAAATGTATTGTATTTATATTTATATATTTCCTCTTCTGTCCATCTCTCCAACCCCCTGCCTTCTTTTCTCCCCATTCTCCTCTGTGTTACCTTCTTTCTCTTCTTTCTCTTCTTTCTCCTCTCAACATTCCCTCTGCCTCTCTCTCTGTACATATATATAACCTCTTCTCTTTCCCTCTTTTATCCTACTTTCTTCTCTGTTCCTTCTCTTCCTTCTCCCTCTTCTCTCTCCTTCTTGCCCTCCTCTCTCTCCCTCTCCTTCTCTCTCTTCTCGTTTCTCTCTCCTTCAGCTTTGCTTCTTTCATAATTCTATCTCATTATCTCCCTGTGGTGAGAAAAAGGAGGAATTTGACAATAGATAGCTCTGTGTTTACACCAGCTCAGGCCCAGACCCTACATAGGAAGAAGATATCTCCTCTCTTCAGCATCCGTCTATAAAGTTACTTCAATTTACGCAGGTTGGGTTGTGTCTATATTCTTGGGTCAGTCTCCCAGGCCAAGGGAATGAATACCACGATGTAACCCATCTGGGCTGTGGCCTTACTCTGAGGCTGGGGCCATAGTTACTGGGATTGGCAGTTCCACCAAAGCTAAGTGGAGGTAGGGAGAGTGGTTCCCCAACAATGTGGGAGTGTTATTATCGGAAGAAATTGGGGGAAGGAAGTCTGAGTAGGAAAAAGCAAAACAAAAGCAAACCAGAGTAAACAGCAATATCTACCATGTCTAGCAGACAATTATTTTTAAGGCTATATGTCAAAAGAAATACCTTTGAGTCCTAAACAACTTTTTCAGGATAAAATTCACGAAAGATAAGCTAAAGTCCGGGAACATTTATTTTCACACAGCTCTGATAAATTGAAATTGAATTCATCATTATCGCCTAGTGAAGGGAGTAGCTAACATGTGATTTAACAGCTAGGGGCTAAATCATTTCACTCTGATATAAAGAACAGGATGGCACAGTATCATAAAAAATCAGTTTGTGAAAGCTCTCACAAAGCATTTAGAGACCAGGAGAAAAAATGAAAGGGCCAATTCAATTCAATTCAACAAATATTTATTGAGTATATATTTTGTGCCAGGATCGCCAGATTAAATTATAAACACACCAGGAAGAAAATAATAAAATGATTAGCGGGTATACATTTGAAAGAGTAGGGATGTGCTAAATAAGTTCAGCATAAGCTAAGTTCAGATAAGCTAAATACACGTTGAGACTTGGGGTGGTGCTGGGAAGCAGGGGAACTGACCCCCCATGGTGGTAGAGCTCGCCATGCCTCCGCGTCTGGAGGGGATGCCATTACACGTGCTTCCTCCTAACCTTTCAGAAGTGATGCGGTAATAATACCTTACATTTTCCTAGGGCCATTCAGCCAACAAAATGCTTTCACTGTCTCCCTTGATCCTGCATAACTGCTCTATAGGACTGGCCGGGAGAATCAGTATCATCCCCAGTGGACAAGGCAGGTCCAGGGAAGTGAAGAGATCCACCCAGTGTCACATGGGTCTTTAACTTTAAATGTTGAGCTAGGACTCCAGTTGAGTTTTTCTTTTTCTTTCTTTCTTTCTTTCTTTCTTTCTTTCTTTCTTTCTTTCTTTCTTTCTTTCTTTCTTTCTTTTTCTTTCTTTCTAAAGATTTTATTTATTTGACAGAGAGGAGAGAGATCGTGAGTAGGCAGAAAGGCAGAGAGAGAGGGAGAAGCAGGCTCCCTGATGAGCAGAGAGCCGGATGCAGGGCTCCATCCCAGGGCTTGATCATGACCTGGGCCGAAGGCAGAGGCTTTAACCCACTGAGCCACCCAGATACCCCCAGTTGAGTTTTTCTGAATGCAAGACAGGCATGTTCCCCCATGGTATCTCTGCAACAGTCTCCTCAGTAAAGAGGCAGGGGAGGGCTGACTCTTGGATGCCCTTCTGCCTTGGCCTACACTGGATTGGTCTGCCCAGGTCTCTCATCACTGGTTCCCGATCTTCCCAGGCTTTCCAAGTGCAGGTATCTTTTAAGGAAGTGGAGCCCAAAGTTTATGACTCATCGCAATCCCCTAGGGGAATTTTAATATCCCTTCTAACACCCCCTGACACACACACACACACACACACACACACACACACACATGGTCCTGGTCCCAACCCCTTCTTGATTTCTGTTAACATTTCGACATTATTGCAGGTTAAGTTATGTCTCTGAGACATAGTTAGCCTCGCAAAAGTTTACTGAGGAGTGGTCTCTGAAAGGAAAGGAAAGGGCGGTGGGATCAGGCACAGGGAGCCATCACCCTACATGCTCACCTGACAAAGTGACGGCTGGCCCAATGGAGCCTCTGGGAGCAAAGTCCCAGCCTCTGGGACGGCTGGTGGGCTACACACAGGGTGGAAATGGCCAGGCCCTGTACTACTGGGCTGCTCAGTTGTCTGGGGACCTCCTGAGAGGAGCATGACCTTGGCTTGAAAACTGAGGGAGCTACCTTGGAGGCTGCCAGCTCACCACAGTCCTTGCAGCTGGGTGGAGAGTCCTTTTTGGAAGGGGGAATCTGAATTGCACGTCCCTGTCTGTGCCAACAGCTCCGTTAGTATGCTGATTTGTGTTCATGATTTGTTTTACGTCTTTAGTTCTTACCTCACTAACTAGAATATAACCTTATTAAAAGTCAGGGCCAAAGGAAAAAAAAAATCAGGGCCTTAGGACAACAACAAAATCCCAAAGAAAGTAATATATGCTAAGAAGGAAAAAAAAAAAAGAGTCAGGGTCTTTTTATGGACTTTTTAAACCCCTTCTATAAAGCCACACATTACATTTCCCATTAGGTCACCCACTGAATCGAGGAGCGAAACACCTGGGGGCCTCTGGAATAAAGAATATGACCATCTTCACAGCATTAACAGAAGAGAGCTAAAGAAATATTACCTCTCTTGGAGAAACTTGACAAGATGGAACTCAGAACAAATGATAAACATGAGCTTTGTTTAAAATTTAAGTTTTCTAACTTGGTGTGTGAGATTGTAAATATTTAAGGTACTAGTGGAAACAAATTCTTGAGGTTTATACTTGGGAAGATGAATACGTCCAGGCCAGTCACAACTCCTGGATTTAGATCTGATTCACTAAGAGGCACAGTCTTACAAAAGAATCTGGCTTTCTGTCCTTGGGTGACAGGCTGCTCTTGATGTAGGTCACCAAGCCCTCACACAGCTGCTTCTCAACACTTTAAAAGGGCTCTCTAGCTCAGGGAATGAATTTTGGGACTGATTGGTACCATCACGAAGACCTCTTTGCAGGAGGTAGGAATTGGGATATTTGTGGACCCGATATTCCCCATCATCTCTACATGGCTTATCTGCGTGCTAGAAGCTTCCTGTCATTATCTAGGAGCCACAACTAAAGTGATCATTCTTACTTACTTCATTTTGACATGACCAGCTGAAATGCAAAAGCTTTGACATAAGTTTCCCTGGTGGCAAAATACACTTGATAAACACAACTATCCTTTAAGAAACAGTTTTTGTAGCACACACAGCTGTCTTCCATTTTTGGCATAGAAAGGGAACACTAAAATGACTAATCTCACTAAGTATTACAATAAAAGTGCTGACGAAACCTTAACTACATCCCTCACATCTTTAGTAGCCTTGTAATTACAGATCTAGTTTAAAAAACCCCCAGAAACTTCGAGGGCGCATTTAATGACTATCTGCCTTTATCATCACCTTCCTTCCCATATAAGTGTTCACTTCTCTGCCCTAAGGTAAATGTGCTATTGAATAAAATATGTTCATCTAGTATGATTTCTATTATCCTAGAAGGTAGTCTGGAGGGATAATCAATAGTGGTTGATCGGAACTGGGGCTTGAGCCCCTTAGTGAATATTATGCTTCCTATACTTCATGAAAGCATCAACCCGCATTCATTTTTGTCTTTTCCTGCACAAATGGACAAGTTTCATTTGTATACCAGCGAAAGGAGCCTAACAATGAAAATCATCCCCGGGAAATTATTTTAGAAAATGTTTAATTTAGGGGCGCCTGGGTGGCTCAGTGGGTTAAAGCCTCTGCCTTTGGCTCAGGTCATGATCTTAGGGTCCTGGGATCTAGCCCTACATTGGGCTCTCTGCTCCGCAGGGAGCCTTCTTCCTCCTCTCTCTCTGCCTGCCTCTCTGCTTGTGATCTCTCCCTGTCAAATAAATAACTAAAATCTTAAAAAAAAAAGAAAATGTTTAATTTAAACAATATTTAGGGTCAACAAAGGGATACATTGAGGGAGGATTTAAATAAAAAATCAAACGGATCTATTATTCAGTGTATTTGAAATTGTTCCTCAAAAGGTCATCCCTGATGTAGGTAATTTTGCAGGTGTAGCAGCCTTTCCTAACGGGCTTTTAATTGTACAGTTCCATCCTTCCTTTTTTTTTCTTTTAAAGATTTTATTTATTTATTTATTTACTTACTTACTTACATAGAGAGTGGGAGCAAGAGTGGGGGGAAGCAGTATCAGGGGAGGGAGGGGCAGGGGTAAAGAATCTCAAGCAGCCTCCGCACTGAGTGGGGAGCCCCAGTGTGAGCTCTATCTCAAGACCCTGAGATTGTGACCTGAGCCATAATCAAGAGTCCTCCGCTTGACCTGCTGAGCCACCCAGGCGCACCCCGTCCCCCACATTTCCTTTCAAAAGCCTGCGGTGAGCAGGGGTTGGGGCCTGTACCGGTCTGATGTCCTTGGGAACCCACCTCTGGGGCACTGGGAGTTGTGAGCACTATCTGTGGTTGCTCCCACAATTCTCCATGGCACTTTGGGTATCCCCGTCGGTCCGCAGCTCTGGGTTACTGGTCAGTCTCAGGAGAGCCTCTGGAGGCCTGTAAACACACGCCGGAGGGTAGCAGTGACACGGCTTCATCCTGCCTTGTCTGATTATATGAGAGACAAATCTTGGGTATGGATAGTACAGACTTGGAATCATCCCAACTAGACTTAGATGCTGGGTGGGCCCCTCGAAAAGTGAATGACCTTGGATGACCTCTCAAGGTGTCGGTTTTCTTACATGTAAAACAGGGATAATAATATTACCTCATAGGGTTGAAATGAGAAGAAGTGAGACAACGTATGTGAAACTCTTAGCACATGGCCTGGCGTGAAAGAAAGTGTTCAGGAAGCGATGGCTATGTTTTCTATTACAGACGAACAAGAGACTCAAACAGTAATGCCTGGAGGGATCGTTTTAGACCTCGGCATCTATTTGAAGGGAAACTGTTTCCCGTCAAGATTCTTTTGGTTGCAAAGGAACAAAGCCTGTTTGAGCTGGTTCCGGTCAGAAAGGGTGTGAATGAGAGTTCATAGAAGAATCTCACGGGACAAAGATGAAAGGTCAAGGCCGGCTCGCAGGTGTTGCTGGGGGCTGGGACACATGGCAGGGTGTAGACGTGGCCTTCTGGTCTGTGCTTCTGCCTATACTTCTGCTCCCTCTTCCTCTGTCTTGGCCAGTTTTCTTTGCTTACTCATCTTGCATGTGGCTTCTGTGGCTTCCCAGCCACCATTGATTGCAACAGGCTTGTGTGTTTGAACACACCCCGTATGAGAGAAGTCAGACCCTCCCACTTCATTTGTTTGAGGCGGGCCGCCTGAGGCCGGGCAACTGCTCAGCCAATCAGTTGGCTCCTTTTTGGGTCAGCTGTTCACTCGTGATCCAATCAGTGGTGGCCTGTGTAGTTAAGATCACGTGGAAGGTGAGCAGTGCCTCCGTCAGGCAATGAGCAGAACAGGTGTGTTTTTTTTTTTTTTTTTTTTTGAGCAGAACAGGTTTTATAGAAAAGAGTAGGAATAGCTCATCTGAGAGTTGCCGACCCTGCTACTAGCAACTCTGCTCATTGAGCTCAACCACGGAGAAATTGGAAAGACCTGAAAACTGGGGATCCCTCCTCCTCTCTCCCTAAATGTGGCAGGGGTCAAGAGTGTTGCTCAGTGAAAAAAATCGCTCTCCATCTGTGCCTTCCAAGGTATTAGGTCAGAATGGCGGTGGCGGTGGGGTGGGGGTGGGGGTGGGGACTGTTCTGGCTTTTTCCGTGCTCGGGGAAGAGCAAGTAAAGGCCAGGACTAGCGGTGGGGAGGCTGGTTGGGGAGGGCAGGGGGGCTGAGTCAGAGAGGGCGGGCTTGTCAGGAGCTGTGACCCCTCTGGGAGGGCAGAGGAAAGCGGGTGGGGGAGGTCCTCAGGGCTCGGGGAAATGGCTGACCCAACGGAGAGAAGGCTTTCTAAATTCCTCTGGCCCAGAGCCCCAGGGGCCTGGTTTTTCTCTCAGTGCTGGCGAGGGAGGTGGCTGTTTATCTGAGGAGCCCCGGACTGCAGGCTGCCGCTGAGCTCTCTCTAGAGAATCAGAGAGGGGCCTCAAGTTAGCAAGGGTGAGATTCCTCAGCTTAGCAAATTCTGGGCCAAACAGCCGGTTCTCTACATTCTCTGGAGGGATGGTCCCGAGCCAGCGGCTACGGTTAAAATGCGTGAGAAGGAAGTCTCTTGCTGTGGAGATAGCTGGCGTGGGGCCTAGCCCTTGAACTAACTGACACAGCACGTGAAGTCCTCACTCCCGATTGTGGCCAAAGTCTCCACATCTTCACTTTGATCAGGAGAGGAAGCTGGATTATGCGAAAGTCTCCCACTCTCATTTAGTTGTAATTGCCTTTCGGCAAAATAATGTGACCCACGGGTCAAGCGGATGGGAAGAAGAGAAGCTCTCTTTAGTAACCGAATGCCTTTGGCCAAAAGCAACAGCAACTCGGGTATGGATCAGTGCCCCGATGCCCCTCACAGAGAAGGGAGAGGACGGTGATCCGAGCACAATGAGGGGAAGTCCAGGAAAAGGGGTCACTGGCAGGTTGAAGGGATGATCATTAAAGTAACAATAATGATAGGTTCCATTTCGTTAGCTCCAATTAAGTATCAGGCACTGTGCCTACATTTATTTCTCCCCAGGCCCTGGAAAGTATCTAGAGAAATATCTGTTGTACAGATGAGGGAACCAAAGCCCAAGTCCATACAGCAGCTGAGTTGGAGTCTGAGCCCAGGTCTGTCTGATACTCTTCTATATTGAGACCAGGAGATCAAGGAGGACTGGTGGGAATTTCACCCTGAAAATGATAAAGAGGGATTTAGATGGAGAGAGGGAAAGAAGACAAGAAATTAAATCAGCTAGAAAAGAAGAGGAAGGCAAAGAGTGGATGGCCATGGTGAAGGGTTTGGACATAATAGTTACACCAAATGGAAAGTTCAGGTCATTTGGATTGGCAAGGTAGAAGGTGTCAAGGATAGAGGGGGTTGAAGACTCCTCTACTAGGGGAAAAAGAAAAAAATAAAGGTTGGCTGGAAGGTACAGAGAAGAGGAGGAAAAGAATTCCTTCTACTCTTTCCAAGGTTGCTTGAATTCCAGAAGAGTTGAAATTAGCATTCTGTAAGAGTCCAAAAGAAAGATGAATTGGTATTGCTTGGGCATTTTTGCCAAAGCTAAAGAGCAATGTATTGGTCTTCACTAATATTCAAGTGACTGGAAATATTCCGGATGGGACTACATTTCTTCAAAAAGCTCTGGGTAGGCACACAGGTGCAGTGCCATATGCAACAGATGACATAGCTGCCACTCTCACTTTGCTCCCTCCCACCCCCAGATCCCCTGCTCTACTCCCTTGAGCATCAACACTAACAACTACTCTGCTGAGACAGGCAGCTCTAATGTCACAGGCCAGGAACTAATCCACGTGTGGATTTTTGAAAAGTCAATTCTTCTCTTTTGGGCTCTTAACATTTTCATAGAAGAATTATAGGAATTGTGTTAAAAAAATTTCTAGAGACATATCTGTGTTTTGCTGATAAAGTGGGAAAAACTCCAACTTTCCTATTTGTGTATCTTCTCTGCAATGATTTTCACAGCAGAGAGGACTCCCTATTAGGAATATAGTGAGTGAGGAGAGCTTGAGGACAGAAGTTTTCATTGTAAAGAGTGATGTCTTATTTCAGAGAATATCAACAAAATAATAAATGCTTTTAATTATTTGTAATAACAAGACAGCATTAGTATATGACCAGAACCCTGCCAATTGTATGAATGGTTACACAATGTGCCAATTTCCTTTATAATTCCAGGGATGAGATTATGGAGATGTGGAGCACAGTAGGATGGTGAGATGCATCATTTTCTAGATGGTGTTCTAGAGAAATTATTCACAAGGGAATTTCCTTGAAAGGAGGGTATCATAACTGAAGAAGTTTGGGTACTGCTGTATGTAAAAGGTCATCTTTTAGAGGTTCATTACTTACATTAGCTTATTAAAGAAAATCTGTTTTAGTTTGTTTAACCCAGGATTTCCCAATCACATTAGACTAGGAAAATACCTTGTCAGCAAATGCTTATCAATGCTCTGCAGTGCTAGTGTTCCACCTGCAGTGGACCAGGTGCCTACCCATGGCTTTGCAAAGAAACTCTGGGAAACACTACATGTATTATATGATACAATTCATATAGATGATGTATAATTGTATAC
This sequence comes from Nasua narica, assembly GCA_028533885.1. Lineage (NCBI taxonomy): Eukaryota > Metazoa > Chordata > Mammalia > Carnivora > Procyonidae > Nasua > Nasua narica. The sequence goes on from CM052807.1 coordinate 60,778,246, forward strand.
ATGGATGTATACATGTATATATTGTATATATATAGTATGCAATGTGTATATAGTGTGTATTTCTGTTCCTTTGAAAAAATGTATTAGTTTACAGTATAGTTATTGTCCCATTCTTGTTGCATGGGATATTTCCTGTAAAAAAGTCTTTGCTGATTTGATAGACAAAACAAAATATCTCATGATTTTAGTGTGTATTTTTTGGTTTAGCATAGGAAATATGTATATATATGACTACGATTTGCTAATTTTTTTTTTTTTTTTTTTTTGGTGCTCCTTCTTATTTTTAAGAGATTTTGGCTTGGGAAAAATGTCACATCTCCAATTTTGACAATTACCAGTTTGGGGGATTAAATTCTTTATCCTCCATTCTGGATGTTTCCCTTTTGTTTATAGTGATGTAATACAAGTCTCAGCACTTCTCTTATAATTATATCATAGAGATGGAGAGGGGCAAGTTGTCCCAACTTATCAGAAAGAAAAAGTTGCATTTTCCAAAGTGTCAAAATACCTGAAATCAGTCCCATAAATTGTGGAAAAATAAGCCACAGGTCTGTGTGTGCTGGGACAACATAAAAAAAATCAATTTCATGGAGACCTACCAATAGGTAGGTACAAGGTAGGTACGAGACCTACCACCTTGTATGACTTGAGCATTTCAGTTGCATTGGTATGATTGCCGACGACTCTGTGGGGTTGATTCAACTTGAAAATCTTTCTACCTTTTTTTTTTTTTAAGATTCTTTTTTTAAAAAAGATTTACTTACTTATTTTTAGAGAGTGCGAGAGATGGAGGGAGGGGCAGAGGGAGACAGAGAGAAACATCAGCAGGGTTCCTGCTGAGTGCGGAGCCTGATGCAGGGCTTGATTCCATGACCCTGAGATCATGACCTGAACTGAAACCAAGACTCAGACACTCAACTGACTGAGTCCCCCAGGCATCCCTCTTTCTACCACTATTAAAATCAGTAGAGTACTTTATGATTCTGGTGAAGATTAAATAAGGGAAAAAAACTACCCAGTGCAGTGATGGCACATAGGTAGACAGGCAAATTTCCTTTTCTTTTTGCCACTGGCTCTATAGTTCTTCAGTTTTCATAGGTGACATAGTATAAGGCTAAATAGTTATTATAACCCAAGCAAATTGCAGGGAGTGTAGTCACATAGCACAAAGCCAACACAAATTCAATCCTTTTTGAAATATTTAAGAAATCTAAAATATGTAGAGAATGAAATAATAAGCATCCAGGACATACTATTCAGCTTAAGAAACAAAACTTTATAAATATGGTTGAAGCCTCTCACTGAAGCTCTTCGCAATCTCATATCACTTTCAACTACTCCCCCGACATCACCACCACTCCAGGAATCACCATCTTGAATATAGTGTTTATCTTCTCCTGCATGACTTTATACTTACTTGTAATTTCCATTTTTATATACATATGAAACTGCTGTTCTAAGCCAATGGCTTTCAAACATTTTTGACCATGACTTCTAGTAAGAAATAAATTTTGTGTTTTTTTGTTTTTGTTTTTAAGATTTTATTTATTTGACAGAGAGATAGAGAGAGAACACAAGCAGGCAGAGAGGCAGGCAGAGGGAGAGAGAGAAGCAGGCTCTCTGCTGAGCAGGCAGCCCGATGTGGGGCTCGATCCCAGGACCCTGGAATCATGAGCTGAGCTGAAGGCAGCTGCTTAACCGACTGAGCCACCCAGGTGCCCCAAGAAATAAATTTTGTATACTGTGCCCAGAATACCCATACATATATAAGTATACACCCACCTGAATATTTATAACTGAAATAAAAGTTTCACAAAACTAAACTTTTACTATTTCCAACACACTATGGCATATATGATTCTTTTTATTTTGCCTTACTTCATTACAAAAAAAAGTTGGTTGTGATTTACTAACTTGACTTCACATGGATTCAGGCCTACTGTTTGAAAATCACTGCTTTAAAGAGATTATATTTAGAAGTATAATTTTGTCATCTATGGTATACTTTCCAAAGTGGTTATACCAATTTATGCTCCTTCTCAACACAGTATAAGAGTCAACTTTCCACATCATTGCCAATGAAAATTGAAATTGTCAGACTTGGAATTGTCAGACTTTTAAAGTTCTTCTAATCTGTAAGCTTTCAGGTTTTAATTTGCATTTCCCTGATTGCTAGTTCATATATTTCTTGATCTTTTAAAATTGCCTGCTCATACCCTTTGTTAATTTTTAAATTTAATTTTTTATCTTTTCTTTTTCTTTGATTTATAAAATTACTTTATTTAGGATACAAATCAATTGCCAGCTTTATGGTTTGTAAATATCTTCTCCCAGTCAAGGTTTATATATTTATTTATTTTTACTGTTCATACTGTCTTTTTTGTTTAGATCTTTTCTGTTTTAATGCAGTCATATTATCTGTCTTTTATTTTATGGTTTGTGCTCTTGTGTCTTGACACACAGAGAGTCAAGCAAAATGAAGAAACAAAGAAATATGTTCCAAATGAAAAAATAAGATAAAGTCTTAGAAAAAAGCTGTAATGAATGGAGATAAGTAAAATACCTGATAAAGAGTTCAAGTTATCGTCATAAAGATACTGTGGTGGGGAAAAGAATGGACGAACACAGTGAGAACTTCAACAAAGAGGTGGAAAACATAAGAAAGTACCAGTTAGAAGTCTCAGAGTTGAAGAATATAATGACCAATCTGAAAAATACACTATGGGGTTCAACAGCAGACTTGATGAAGCAGAAAAAGATAGTGAACTTGAAGACAAGGCAGTGGAACTCACCCAGTTAGAGCAACAAAAAGAAAAAATAATTTAAAAATGTGAAGATAGTATAAAGGAATTATGGGTCAACATCAAATGGACTAACATTTGCACTTTGGGGCTCCCAGAAGGAGGAGAGAGAGAAACAGGACAGAATTCTTATTTGAAGAAATAATGGCCAAAAAATTCCCAAACTTGGAGAAGGAAGTAGATATCCAGATCCAGGAAGACTGAAAACTACCAAATAAGATGAATCTAAAGATACCCATGCAAAGACACATTGAAATGTCAAAAGTTAAAGACAAAAATATTAAAAGCAGCAAGAGAAAAACAACTTGTTTTTTTTTACATGCAAGAGGAACACCTGTAAGACCAACAGCAGATTTTTCAGTGCATACTTCGGAGTCCAGAAGATGGTGGCACAATATATTCAAAGTGCTGAAAGAAAAAACTCAACCAAGAATATTCTACCTAGCCAAGTAATCATTCAGAACTGAAGGAGAGATAAAAAGTTTTCCAGATAAGCAAAAGTTAAAGGAGTTGATCACCACTTAGAATTCGTACAAGAAATATTAAAGGGACATCTTTAAGCTGAAACAAAAGAGCACTAATTAGTAACAAGAATATATATGAAAGGATAAATCTCACTGGGAAAGTAAACATAGTAGCAAAAGTAGTGGGTTAATTACTTACAAAGCTAGTATGAAAGTTAAAAGACTAAAATAGTAAAAATAATTGACTTCAAATATTAAGGGATACACAGGCTAAAAAGATGTAAAATGAGTCATCAAAAACATAAAACATGGAGAGAGAGTAAAAATGTTGAGCTTTAGAATGGGCTCAAACTTAAGTTATTTTCAACTTAAGATAGACTTATAGATATAAATTGTTATGTGGAAGCTTCATGGTAACTACAAAGAAAAAACCTATAGTAAATATACAAAAGATAAAGAGAACAGAATATAAGGATACCATTAATGAAAATCATCCAACCATAAAGGAAGAGAGCAAGAAAAGAAGAAAGAAACAGAGAACTACAAAAACATATAGAAAACAATTAACTAAATGGCAATAAGCACATACCTATTAATGCTAATTTTGTTTAAAAAGACTGAATCTCTAATCAAAAGATAGAGTGGTTGAATAGATAAAAATGTAATATGCATCTATATGCTGCTGCCTATAAGAGACACATTTTAGATGTAAGGACACACAGACTAAAGATATGAGAAAAGGTATTTCATGCAAACAGAAACCAAAAGAAAGCTGTAATAGCTATATTTATACCAGACAAAATAGACTTTAAAACAAAAACTATAATAAGAGATAAAGAATAGATTATATAGTGATAAAGGGATCCATCCAAGAGGATATAACATTTGTAGATATTTATGCCCTCAACATAGGAGCACTTAAATATAAAAAGCAAATACTAAGAGACTTAAAGGGAGAAATAAATAGCAATACTGTATTAATAGGGGGCTTTAATCCCTCACTTACATCAATGGATAGATTATCTAGACAGAAAAATTAGTAAGAAAATATTGACTTTAAATGGCATATTAGACCAAATGGACTGAATATTTATAGAACATTCCATCCAAAAGCAACACAATACACAGTCTTCTCAACTATACCTGGAAAGTTTTTTCTTTTCTTTTTTTTAAAGATTTTATTTATTTGACAGAGAGAGATCACAAGTAGGCAGAGAGGCAGGCGGGGGGGGGGCGGGTAGGAGGGGGAAGCAGGCTCCCTGCTGAGCAGAGAGCCTGATGCGGGGCTCGATCCCAGGACCCTGAGATCATGACCTAAGCCGAAGGCAGAGGCTTTAACCCACTGAGCCACCCAGGCACCCCTATACCTGGAAAGTTTTCTAAGATAAATCACATGTTAAAGCACAAAACAAGTCTTGATACCTATAAAGAGGGTTGAAATCATATTAAGCATCTTTTCCAACCACAATAATATGAAACTAGAAATAATTACTTAAGGAAAACTGGAAAATTAAGAAAATACATTGATACAAACAAAAGTGGAAATGTAATATACCAAAATTTATGGGATGCAGCAAAAGCAATTCTAAGAGGGAAGTTCATAGTGATAAATGTTTACCTCAAGAAACAAGAATAGTCTCAAACACCTAACTTTATACCTCAAGGAATGAGAAAAAGAACAAATGAAGCCCCAAATTAGTAGAAGGAAGGAAATAAAGATTAGAGCAGAAATACATGAAACAGACTAAAAGACAACAGAAAAGAACAATGAAAGCAAAAAATTGTTCTTTGGAAAGATAAACAAAATTGACAAATCTTCGGCTAAAATCACCAAGAAAAAAGGACTCAAATAAATAAAATGATAAATGAAAGAGGAGATGTTACAACTGATACCACAGAAGCACAAAAGATCATGAGACTGCTAGGAACAATTAATTATATGCAAACAAATTGGACAACCTAGAAGAAATAGATAAATTCCTAGAAACATGCAAGTTACCAAGTCCAAATCACTATTAAATAGAAAATCTGAACATTATTAAATAGAAAATCAATTACTAGCAAGGAGAATGAATCAGTTATCAAAAACCTCCAATAAACAAAAGTCCAGGACTAGATGGCATAACTGGTGAATTCTACCAAACATTCGAAGAGGAATTAAGACCAATCCTTCTGGAATTCTTCCCAAAAAAAAGAGAAAAGAGGAGGAAATATTCCAAAAACATTTTACAAGGCCAGCATTATCCTGGCCCCAAAACCAGACAAACTGCCACACAAAAAGAAAATTACAGGCCAATATCAGTGATCAACATAGATGTGAAAATCCTTGACAAAATATTAGCAAACCAAATTCAGCAGTACATTAAAAGGATCATTCACCATGATCAAATGGGCTTTACTCCAGAGATGCAAGGACAAATCGCTCAGTATGATATACCACCTTAATAAAATTAAGGATAAATAGCCACCCAAGTCACACACACAGACACAGACACACAGACACACAGACACGCACACACACACACACACACACACACACACACCAGAATATTACTCAGTCATAATAATGAAATCTTACCATTTATAACATGGATGGACCTAGAGAGCATAATGCTAAATGAAATAAGTCACATGGAAAAAGGCAAATACCATATGATTTCACTCACATAGGAATTTAAGAAACAAAACAAATGAACAAAAAGAGAAAAATCAGACTCTTAAATACAGAGAACGAACTAATGGTTGCCAGAAGGGAGGTTGATGGGGGGATGGCTGAAATAGATAAAGAGAATTAATAGGTACAAACTTCCAGTTACAAAATAAGTAAGTTATGGAGATGAAAAGTGCAGCATAGGGAATATAGCCAATAAGATTTTAGTAGCATTGTTTGATGATAGATGGTAACTACACTTATCATACTGAGCACCAAGTAATGTATCACATTATTGAGTCATTATGTTGCATAACTGAAACTGATGTATTACTGTATGTTAATTATACTTCACTAAAAAATTTAAAAAACATGATCATTTCAAAAGATGCAGAAAAAGCATTTGACAAAATTCAACATCCACTTATGATAAAAACATTCACCAGAGCAGACATAGAGGGAACTTACCTCAACAAATAAAGGCCACAGGTGACAAGCCCATAGATAACATCATACTCGGTAGTGAAAAGCAAAAGCTTTCCTCCAAGATCAGGAACAAGACAAGGAGGTTTACTCTCACCACTTTTACTCAACATGGTATTGGATGTCCTAGCCAGTGCAATTAAGCAAGCAAAAAAGAGGAATCCAATTTGGAAAGGAAGAAGTAAAACTGTCAGTTTGCAGATGATATGATATTGTATATAGAAAACTCTAACAATTCCATCAAAAGACTGGTCAGAGCTAAGAAATGAATGCAGTAAAGTTGTAGGATACAAAATCATACACAAAAATCTGTTGTGTTTATACTAATAGGAAATTATCAGAAAGAGAAAGAAAGCAATCCTATTGTAAATCTCATTTACAATGAAAACTACAAGACATTAATGAAAGAAGTTAAAGAAGACAAAAATAAATGGAAATACATTTCATGCTCATGGATTTAAAGAATTAATATTGTTAGAATGTCCATACTACTCAAAGAAATATACAGATTTAGTGCAATCCCTATCAAGATTCTAATGGTATTTTTCACAGAAGTTAACAATCCTAAAATTCATTTGAAGCCACAAAAGACCCCAAGTAGCCAAAGTAATCTTGAGAAAGAAGAAAGATAGAGGCACCATGCTCCATGGTGGTTTCACTCTGATGATTTCAAACTATATTACAAAGCTGTAGTAATTAAAACAATACAGTATTGGCATAAAAGCCAAAACACAGATCAATGGAACAGAATAGAAAGCTTAGTAATAAACCCATGCACATATGATCAATTAATTTATGACAAAGGAGCCAAGAGCATGCAATGAGAGAAAGAACCATATCTTCAATAAATGGTGTTGGGAAAATTGGACTGGTACATGCAAAAGAATGAAACTGTCTTACCTTATATACAAAAATTAACTCAAAATAGATTAAAGATAGATGTAAGACCTGAAATCATAAAACTCCTAGGTGAGAACATGGGCTGTAAGGTCCTTGACATTGGACTTAATGATGATTTTTTTAAATAGCAAAAGCAACAAAAGCAAAATATTAAATAGGTGAGACTTCTGTCCAGCAAAGGAAATGATCAACAAAATGAAAAGACAACTCAATGGCAGAAAATAATTGCAAATCATGTATCCAATAAGGGGTTAATATCCAAAATACTTAAAGAACTCATACAACTCAATAGCAAAAAGTGAACATGGAGCTGAAGATCTATATAGAGATTTTCCCAAAGAAGGCATACATATGGCCAGCAGGTACCCAAAAAGATGCTCAACATCATTAATCATCAGGGAAATGCAAATCAAAACCACAATGATACATCACTATTCACCTGTTGGAATGGTTATTATCAAAAAGATGACAAAAAAAGACAAGAAATAATAAGCATTGGTAAAAATGTGGAGAAAAGGGAAACCTTGCACAGTTTTAGTGGGAATGTAAATTAGTACACCATTGTGGGAAACAGTATGGAGGTTCCTCAAAAAATTAAAAATAGAACTACCATATGATTTGGCAATTCTACTTCTGGGTATTTAGGCAAAGAGAATGAAAGCACTGCTTCAAAAAGATATATGCACCCTCATGTTCATTGCAGCATTATTTACAATAGTCAAGACATGGAAATAACCAAACTATCCATCCATAGATGAATGGATAAAGATGCTGTATGCATTTACAATGAAATATTACTCAGTCATAAAAGAATGAAATCTTGCCATTTGGGACAAGATGGGTGGGTCACTTAGCATTATGCTAAGTGATATAAGTGAAATAAGTAAACAGGGAAAGGCAAATATCATATGATCTCTTATATGTAGAATCAATCAAACAAACAAACAAACAAACAAAATAAAAAACCAAGCTCATAGATACAGAGAACAGATAGTTGCAAGAGGCAGGGAGTAGAAGGTGGAAGGTGGGAGAAGCAGAAGAGCTATTTTTGTTTTGTTTTTAAGTAAAATTCTAAAAAAAAAAAACAAAAAAACAAGAAAAAAAAGTAGAGCTAAGAAAGGAAGAAAAAGAAAGAAAAAAGAAAGATAAGGAAGGAAGGGGCGGAAGGAGGGAGGGAGGGAGGGAGGAATCGTTAGGCAGTGAAAACTTTCGTCCGCTGAATCAGAACTGAGATTAAGCCTCTGGATTTTACCTTCCCTCCCTAAATCCACTGGATAGTGACACAATCCTGCACTCAGACAGTAACAGTAATGTTCTAGAAGTTCTTGTCTTTCAGACATGTAATATAATGATACAGTGTTGAAGACTAGATATCAAATGAGATCATGGATGAGGAGACACATTTAAAACTCCAAGATGCTTTATGAATATCAGGTGGTCATAGAATTACCGTGCTGGGAGACACTATGCCACTTGACTGATAGAGTTGATAACTAAGTTGTCTAACACAAGACCCCATGTTGATGGGCAGGTCATTACAAGACACCTTTCCCTGCCCAATTTAAATAGGCTGTGATCTAAGAAAGCAATGCTAGTTTTAGGAATCAGGTGCTTGGGTCACCACAAAAACCCATTTGAAACATCTGATTATAATATATATTATACTAGATTATATATTGGTTTAAAATAGAAAATGGCTCTGATTTTTCATCTCAGGCTCCAAAAAGCTGTCTACCCATCTATTTAGTGAGGATAAGATTTTTTCACTTCCTGATTCTCTTCCCCATCTCCCCTAGTGGAACTATGGTCTGGTTTTAGTGACAGGGGGATCATTTAAGTTTGGAAAAGCAATGAAGAAATATTTAGCCCCACTCTTTGATGGGGTGTAGTGAAGATTAAAAGAGCTTGTGCATTCAGAGCCCATAGCACAATAACTAGCGTATCTTAAGCCTTCAATAAAAGTTGCTGTTAATAGTACTAATACCAACATCTTGGAGCTTTTTAGTGGCAGGGCTGGGACTAGAACATCTGTCTACTCTCAATCTAGAAGGCTTTAAAAAAATATTTAAGAAGGACTGATTATTTCTATGCAATTTATTGTAAATTCCATCATTTATAAGTTCAGATAGTCCAGTTTAAGAATATCCATGGATAAAGTTTGCTTTATTTTAGATTCCCAAATTATTTTTCCATTTCCTTTCATAAAAGCAGCCCAGACATAAAAAGCGAATGTGGTGAAGAAAATCCCTGAATGATTACTTTCATTAAAATTGTATTTGCTTGAAAATTAGATAATATACCTTTATATCCCAGGGCTCCAGTTGTATAATTTAACAATAACCAGCACCTACAGACATATTTTATTATATTTATTCCCACAAGATGCTCTAAGCTATACAAAATGCCATGACTGCTGGAAAACAGCTGGGAATCATGACCTCCTGAGCTTTATCCCCAAGCAAACAAAACATGAAAATTATTCCACCCCTCAATGAAATAGTAAAATATCCCCTCCGACCCACCACCAAAGTGATGCAGGGCATATCCAGCTTAGTTCATATTACTTTACTGTGTGATCAAATAAATCGGATGATTTAACTCTACTAGACCACAAAAGTAAGCGTGGCCCCATAACCTTTCTGCCTAAAAAACATGATTATGACTTAAAGTAAATCAGACATTGGACATTTAAAATTAAGTAATGATAATAACAATGATCACATGGGAGGATTTTACAAAAACAGAGTATAGGCACAAGACTATATCCCTTCCTACCGAAAGACAAAGAGAATTCATTCTCTGAAGAAAATGAACCAGAGAACCTTCTAGACTGATTGACCAGCCTGACAAAGGTCAGGAGAAAAGCTAGAGGTGATACAAGAGACCAAAAATGGGGGTTTGAGTGAAAATCTACAAGTGAAAAGATGAGATCCCTCTAGCACCTTGGCAGCCAGGCTGATACAAACAAGACAACAAATTGGAAAATCTTATGGGGAAAAAAAACTAAACAAACCTAGATGCTTAGAAAGCCACAGGTACCATATTTGTGGTTCACCTAACAGAAAAGCTAACTCTCAGCCCTATCATCTTACAATGATGCCATGCACTTGGTTCACAGTCAACATTGTAGTGCCTCACTCTTGAATATGAATGGAGAGATACAGTCTTCAAACATAGGAGGAAGACTTCCAGTATGAAAAACACATAGACATTTAATGGAAACCAAGACATTTTAGGAAAGAGGATAAAACAGAAACCCAAAACTGTGTACATGACATGGACATAAGAAAAGGTATTACAACCATGAAGTAAACAGAATCTGGGGCTGGGAGGTAGAGGATAGGAGGAAGAAAAACTCAGAGAACAAGAGAGATATCATGGAAATTTAAAAATACTATAGCAGAAAAAAATTAGTAAGAAGTTTGGAGTATAATGAAGGAATTTCCCAGAAAGCAGAAAAAAAAGACAAAAAACAAGAGCAATTGAAAGAAAAAGGAAACAAAATTAGATAAGCTAAGACATCCCATATCTAACTAGTGTGGATGACAGAAAAAAAAATGACAGAAAACAGGACACAAAATGTATGTGAGAGAAGAATAATTATATTTTTAGGTATACAGTTTTAAAAAATAGACTATTTTTAGAGCTGTTTTGGCTTACGGCAAAATTAAGGGGATAGTCCAGAGTTGCCATATACTGCCTGACAGCACGCATGTTCAGCCTCTCTCACCATCAACATCTCTCATTACAGTGGCATATTGATTATAATCAATGAGCCTATAATGACACATCATTATCTACCAGAGGTCATTGTTTACCTTAGGGTTCCATCTTGGTGTTGCACATTTGATGGGTTCGAACAAATGTATGGTAACATGTTCCCATTTTTATAATATCAGACAGAGTGCCATCACTGCCTTAAGAAATCCTCTGTGCTCCACTATTCATCCTTTTATCCTCCGTACCCCCTGGCAACCATTGATCCTTTTACTGTCTCTGCGGTTTTGCTAAGGCTTCTTTTACTTAATAATATTCATCTAAGTTTGTTGCACATCTTTTCATGCCTTAATAGTTGATTTTTTTTTAGTGTTGAATATTCCATTGTCCTTGTGTACCCTAGTTTATTTACCCATTCACCTACTGAAGAACATCTTGGATGTTTCAAAGTTTTGGCAATTATAAATAAAACTTCTATAATCATCTGTGTGCAGGTGTTTGTGTGGACCTAAGTGTTCCACTCTGTGGGGTAAATATCAAGGAGTGCCATAGCTGGACTGCATGGTAAAAGTAGGTTTAGTTTTGTAAGAAATTGCTAAACCATTTTCCAAAGTGGAAGGACCATTTTGCATTCCTACCACAATGAATGAGAGTTTTTGTTGTTCCACATCCTTGTCTGCATTTAGTGTTGTCAGTACTTGGAGTTTAGGCCATCCCAACAGATGTGTACTGGTATCTCATTGTTGTTTTAGTTTGCAATTCCCTAATGGCATATGATGTTGAACATGTTCTCATGGTTATTTGCCATCTATATATCTTCTTTGGTGAGGTGTCTGTTCAGGTCTTCTGCTCATTTTTTAGTTGGGTTGCTTGTCTTATTGTTGAGCTTTCAGAGTCCTTTGTATATTTTGGATAACAGTCCTTTATCAGTTATGTCTTTTGCAAGTATTTTCTCCCACTCTGTGGCTTGTCTTCTTATTTTCTTTTTTACTTTTTTTTTTTTCTTCTCATTTTCTTAATAGCGTCTTTCCCAGTGCAAGAGTTTTAAATTTTTAAAAAAGATTTTATTTATTTATTTGAGAGGGGGAGCGATAGTACAAGCAGGGGGAGTGGCAGAGGGAGAGTGAAAATCAGGAACCTGATATGGGGCTCAATATCAGGACTCTGGGATCACGATCTGAGCCGAAGGCAGACGCTTAGTGCACTAAGCCCCCCCAGGTGCCCCAAAAGTTTTTAATTTTAATGAAGTCCGGCTTATCAATTATTTCTTTCATAGATTGTGCATTTGGTGTCTTATCTAAAAAGTCATCACCTTGCTCAAGGTCATCTAGATTTTTCCCTGTGTTATAGTCTAGAAGTTTTATAGTCTTGTGTTTTACATTTAGATCTGTAACAGATTCTGAGTTTATTTTTTTTAAAGGACTAAGATCTAGGTCTAGATTAATTTGTTTTGTTTTGTTTTGTTTTGTTTTGTTTGCATGTGGCTGTCCAGTTGTTGCAGCATCATATGTTGAAAAGACTACCTTTGCTCCATTGTATTACTCCTTTGTTCCTTTGTCAAAGATCACTTGACCGTATTCATGTTGGGTCTATTTCTGGGCTTTCTATTCTGTTCTATTGATTTGTCAATTTTTTTTGGTCAATAACACACTGTTTATTTATTTACTTACTTATGTTCAGTTAGCCACTGTATAGTGCATCATTAGTTTTTGATATAGCGTTCAGTGATTCATTAGTTGCATATAACACCCAGTGCTCATCACGACCCATGCCCTTCTTAATACCCATCATCCTGTTACCCTGTCTCCCCACCCCCTGCCCTCTGAAACTCTGTTTCCCAGGGTCCATAGTCTCTCATGGTTCATCTCCCTCTCTGATTTCTCCTCCTTCAGTTTTCCCTCCCTTCTATGGTCCTCTGTGCTATTGCTTATGTTCCACATATGAGCGAAAGCATATAATAATTGTCTTTCTCTGTTTGATTTACTTCACTTAACATAATCCCCTCCAGTTCCACCAATGTTGATTCAAATAGTGGGTATTTATCCTTTCTGATGACTAAATAAATACTTAGTAATGCAATTGCTGGGTCATAGGGTAGCTCTATTTTTAACATCTTGAGGAACCTCCATACTGTTTTCCAGAGTGGCTGTAGCAGCTTGTAATCCCACCAACAGTGTAAGAGAGTTCCACTTTCTCCACATCCATGCCAACATTTGTTGTTGTCTGTTTTTTGAATTTTTGCTATTCTTACTGGTATAAGGTGGTATCTCATTGTAGTTTTGATTTGTATTTCCCTGATGGCTAGTGACGTTGAGCATTTTTTCATGTGTCTGTTAACCATTTGTATATCTCCTTTGGAGAAGTGTCTGTTCATGTCTTCTGCCCATTTTTTGACTGAGTTATTTGTTTTATGAGTGTTGAGTTTGAGAAGTTCTTTATAGGTTTTGGATGTCAGCCCTTTATCTATAATGTCATTTGCAAATATCTTCTCCCATTCCGTGGGTTGCCTCTTAGTTTTGTTGATTATTTCATTGATGTGCAGAATCTTTTTTTTTAAAAGATTTTATTTATTTATTTATTAGGAAAGAGAGAGAGCAAGAGAGAACATGAGAAAGGAGAAGGTCAGAGTGAGAAGCAGACTCCCCATGGAGCTGGGAGCCCGATGTGGGACTTGACCTCGGGACTCCAGGATCATGACCTGAGCTGAAGGCAGTTGCTTAACCAACTGAGCCACCCAGGCGCCCCCAGAATCTTTTTATCTTGATAAAGTCCCAAAAGTTTATTTTTGCTTTTGCTTCCCTTGTCTTCAGCAATGCATCTGAGAAAGAAGTTGCTGTGGCTGATGTCAAAGAGGTTACTGACTATGTTCTCCTCTAGGATTTTTTTTTTTTTTCCTCTAGGATTTTGACAGACTCCTGTCTCACGTTAAGGTCTTTTTGAATTTATCTTTGTGATCATGGGATCGATAATGATGCCCCTTTTATCATTTCTGTTATTAGTAACTTATGGCTTTTTTATCTTAATTAGCCTGTCTAGAGGTGTATCGATTTTACTGATCTTTTCAAAGAATCATTTTTTCATTTCATTGACTTTCTTTTGATTTCCTTTTCAATTTCATTGATTTCTGCTCTATTATTTATTATTTCTTTTCTTCTGCTTATTTTGGACTTAATTTGTTCCTCTTTTTCTAGTTTTCTCTGCTGGAAACTTAGAACTTTCTTATTTTTAAATACATATGTTCAGTACTATAAGTTTCCTTTTATGCACTATTTTCACTATATCCTCCAAATTTTGATAGGTTGTATTTTCATTTGTACTTAGTTTAAAATATTTTTTAATTTCTCTCAAAACTTCTCCTTTGATTCACATGTTATTTAGAAGTATAATGTTTAATGTCCAAGTATTTTGGGATTTTCCAGATATCTTCCTTTCGTTGGTTTCTAGTTTAATTCCCTTGTGGTCTGAGTGTAGACACTATAAGATTTCTATTATTTTTTAAAAAGATTTATTTATTTATTTATTTTTAGAGAGAGTACATACACATGAGCGGGGGAGGGGCAGAGAGAACCAGAGAAAGAGAATCTCAAGCAGACTCCCTGTTGAGCACAGAGCCCCATGTAGGGCTTGATCTCATGACTCTGAGATCATGACCTGAGTCAAAACCAAGAGTCAGATGCTCAACTGACTGAGCCACGTAGGCACTCCTGATTTCTATTATTTTGAATTTGCTAAGGAATGTGTTATGGCCCAGAATGTGGTCTATCTTGGTGAATGTTCCATGTGAGCATGAGAATAATAAATATTTTGCTGTTGTTACATGAGATAGTCTATAAATGTCAATTACATATAGTTGATTAATGGTACTGTTGAGTTCAACTATGTCATTACTGATTTTCTGTCTGCTGTATCTGTCCATTTCTGATAAAGAGTGTTCAAGTATCCAAAAATGATAGTGGACTCATCTCTTTCTCCTTGCAATTTTATCATTTTTGCCCACATACTTTGACACTTGATTGTTAGTCACATATACATTAAGGACTGTTATGTAAATCAAAACCCTTCTCCAGAGAACTAAGTCAAAGTTTACATTTCCTGTACCCTTGATGCTAGGGCATTAAGAAATGGTTTCTGTCAAAAATATGTATGAAATGGGGTGCCTGGGTGGCTTAGTAGGTTAAGTGTCTGCCTTTGGCTCAGGTCATGATCTCATGGTCCTGGGATCAAGCCTTGCATTGGGTTCCCTGCTCAGTGGAGAATCTTCTTCTCCCTCTTCCTCTGCCCCTCCCCCCTGCTCATGCTTGCTCTCTCTCAAGTAAATAAAATCTTTAAAACAATATATGTCTGAAACATTTCCATTTTCATATATCTCTTAAATCACACAGACCTATCAGAAATCCTTAACATGAACAATGAATCTTAGAACACTGAAAAAATAAAATAAAATTAATTGGGGAAAAATAAATAAATTAATTAATTAAAAAAAAAAAGAAATCCTTAACCCTTGCATTTTTCTTAAATTTTTTTTCTAAACTCTATTAGCTATCCTAATGCTTATTTGGTAAATAGCCTGAGAGTCTAAAACTAAAATGTAGACATCTGTACCTTCAGCAATATTTAATTTTTAATATTTTAGGCAAAAGTCTTTTTAACCTGTCAATATTTGATATCCAAAATGATTTTAAGAATCCATGGTTCTAAAATGATGACATTGAAAGTCAAGAGGATTTTTTTTTATATATCTTGTAACTTAGAGCCCAAATTTTATTCTTCAAAATGTGTAGATATAATTTATGGGTCAAATAGGGCTTTAGCAGCAAAGATCATCTTACATTTATATTGACTCAAGTCCCAGACGTCAAGAAAATCCATTCTCCTAGTCAGCCCCAAACTCTCTCACTTTTACATTTTTTTTTTCTTTTTCTTAAGTAAACTCCAAGTCCAACGTGGGGCTTGAACTCACGACCTTGAGATCAAGAGTCGAACGTTCCACCAACTAAGCCAGCCAGGCACCCGCAAACTCTTTCCCTTTTCAGCTCACTGTATACAAGTGAGACAGGCAGAGGGAGAAACTTTTAATATTAATACATGGTTGAGTGCTTATTTGTGCTAAGCTAAGCGCCCTAAATGCATTAGTTTAATCCTGAAGCAACCCTTTTAGATAAGTTCTATTATTATCCCTAGTTGACAGAGGAGGAAAGTGAGGTTTAGAGAGGTTATATATGGTGTCTCAACACACGTGCATTTAAAGTGCACAGTGAAGATTTGAACCCATGTCTGATTCCAGCAGAGCTCAGCTATGTTCAAGTACTGCCTTGCTCAGCAGCAACCCTGGATCCACAGGGTAACAGGCAGCCTGGATCAATGATAGCAAATTAAGAGTAGAATCCCTATACTTTCGGTGTTAAATATGACTTTGTTGACGTGCAGGTATATTATTTGAAATTAACATGACAGTTGTTCTAGAACCCAACCCACAGTGTCCCTTATCATTCTTGAAGAAAGGCAGTATTCATACATTGTGTTCTGTACCAACACCACCTGCTGGTTCACCTGCTTTTGCTACTAAACTCAGCTCTTTCTGCACCCTCTGGGCATCCACAAGTACTTTGTTATCTAGGTTATCATCAGAGCCAAATCTCTGCTTTTACGAATTCAGATGGCTCCTCTACTCAAGACTTCCTGCCTTTAGACAAAGGGGGTGACACTCCCTTTCAGAGCACTCCCAGTGTCCCTCCAAAGCTACACAGTGGACCCTGATTTTGTCCTCATCCCAGTTTTAAGTGCTTCCAAACTTACTGGACCAAAGGAGGAAAAGGATGGTAATAGGTTTCCCCTTTTTACCAAAGTCAATCAATTAGTCGAACTTACTGGAGCACTATATTGAAAGGATTCTAAGACTGTCTAGGCTCACTAGAGAGGAGGCTGATGTTTGGCTAGCAGGCTATTGTTGCATGGGGCAGGAGAGTAGCCGCAGACATTAACAGGAACTTGCAACCCCTTAAGGGATTGCTCAAGTAGTCCAGTGATTGCCTCATGAATTCTCATGGTTCATGAGGAACACGTTAGCAAAGTAAAATAAAAGGAGCCTGGGTGCTTTATGTCACCATCTTCTTTCAAACTTTCACTTTTATTCCCAAGGTAATTAATTTTAAAAGTGAATCAAAAACTCTTTTCCCAGGGTGACTAAAAAGATGTGTTCTAGAGGTGAAGGTCATTGCCACACTCAGAGAAGACATAGGACTGACTGTCTTTGACCGCAGAATGACAACAGCCCCTTGAGTCAATTATAGAGCATGTTACAAGTGAAGCAGGGCAATCAGCCAGCATTTTAGGATGTGGTTATGACACTAAGCAGAGTGAGCTCCAGAGTCCTGCCACATGTGTAATCAGTTCCACAAAGTTCAACCGAAGGAAGAAGAATGGGTTGGGGTGGAAGGCTGGCGGCCCTGGATTCTCATCCGGGCTGTCACTCACTGAATTACTTGTTACACGTTCATAGATGAGAAGACCTGGTATGGTGAAAATGTGAATTCTCCCCAAATTAATCTATAAATGGCAAATCAAAACACCAATAGTGTATGGATAAGCTGATTCTAAAACATATACAGAGCAGCAGAAGAGCAATCCTGGACAAAAAGTTTTGAAGAGAGTCAAGCTGCAGAGCTGGGGCAAAAGGGGCAGGGAAATTTCCTAACCAGATATGAAGACTTGTTATATCAAAGCTATACTAAAACAGTGCCTTATTTGTTCAGGATAAACAATCAGAATGATGGAACAAGAAAGCGAGCCCAGGAACAAACCCACACATAGGTGGAAGGCTGATATATTGATGTTTATCCATTCATTCATTATATATAAATAGAACACCAATGGTATGTCAGGTGCTGCTCTACAAGAAGGAGCCAACCAGTGAAAAATGAGGCAAAAATAGGTATGAATCTCTGATTCCATAAAAATGTTGTTGTAATGTGGGAGAGATCAAAATAATATCAAAATAATATTTTGCAAGTTAAATAGCAATGTGTTAGGGACAAGCAAGAAAGGGGGCTAGGAAGTATTTTTGTTTTTTAAGATTTTATATATTTATTTGACAGAGAGAGAAAGAGAGATCACAAGTAGGCAGAGAGGCAGGCAGAGAGAGAGGGGGAAACAGGCTCCCTGCTAAGCAGAGAGCCTGATGTGGGGCTTGATCCCAGGACCCTGAGATCATGACCTGAGCCAAAGGCAGAAGCTTAACCCACTGAGCCACCCAGGCGCCCCATGGGGCTATAAGAATTAAGGAGAGGTTGATATCTTTCTTGGGATTGCCAAAGAAGGCCTCTGTAGAAAAGGGGCATTTTTAATGAATACCTATGGAAATAAGGAAATAGTCAACTCCCCAGTCTTGAAGGAATGGCCTCATGTAGGAGTTGAAACTTTCTGTTTAGCCCTGCCCCAGCTTTTGGTTGTTCCTCAAACTCCTGAGCTTGCGTAAGCAGCCTAATCTATTTTCTTTTTTTTTTTCTCCCCAAATATGTTTATTTTAATTTTTCAGTGTTACAAGATAGATTGTTCATGCACCACACCCAGTGCTCCATGCAATACGTGCCCTTCTCAATACCCACAACCAGGCTCGTCCACCACCCCCATCCTCTCCCCCTCCAAAACCCTCAGTTTGTTGCTCAGAGTCCACAGTCTCTCCTGGTTCATCACCCCCTCCGATTTCCCCCCATTCACCCTTCCCTTCCTTCTCACAATGCCCTCCATGATTTTCTTTATACTCCACACATAAGTGAGACCATAGGATAACTGACTCTCTCCACTTGACTTATTTCACTCCGCATAATCTCTTCTAGTCCTGTCCATGTTGATACAAAAGTTGGATATTCATCCTTTCTGATGGAGGTATAATATTCCATTGTAT
>CM052807.1:60797663-60831856 GCA_028533885.1 Nasua narica
GCAGTAACCTCTATGACATTAGCCACAGCAACTTCTTTTAGGACATGTCTCCAAAGGCAAAAGAAACAAAAGCGAAAATGAACTTTTGGGACTTCATCAAGATAAAAAACTTCTGCACAGCGAAGGAAACAGTCAACAAAACAAACAGCCTAATCTATTTTCAATGGCACCCAGGGTTGAGCAACTGCCAAGACCTGTCAGTGTCCGAACGGGGAGGATCTTGGCACCTTCATTCAGGGAAACTGAAAGCCAGACCCTCAGGCAGCAGCTTATAAGAGGTAATACATACCTACAGTTCTGAGGGGCCAGAGGCATGCCCTGCGGGCTGCAGAACCAGGTGATGAAAAGGTATTCCTGAGCAGCACCAAAATTGGGGTGCCAGGCAGGGGAACGAGCTCCTTTCTGGGGTGACACTGATTACCCCAGTGCCACGTGACAGGAACATAACTCCCCTGGCTTCCAGAGCCCGGGGATCAGAAAGGCAGGCGTCCCCGGGGGGGCAGCTGAAAGAATCTGCTGCTGGAAGAATCCAAGCAGCAGATGCACGTAGTGGCTTGCTCTTGGGAGACGCTGGTGCTGCAGCGCACGCAGAGGGCGTGCAAAGATGGCGGCCGCCTGCGTCCATTCGTGGAAAGCATTCCAGCAGTCTCCTAAATATGTGTGTTTCATCAGACACCTGCTTCTCAGGTCCAGGCTTTAATAGAAACAGGTGAGCCTCCTTCACCAAAATCTGGGTGCCAAGGCTGCCTAGGAGCTGGGCACTGGCCCCTGGTGAGTATAAGGACCCTTTAGGAGCCCTGTCTCAGATCACTACTGTTTTGTGGGTCTTGGGACTTGGGCCCCTTTGGTTTTCAAAATTAGATTTTTTGAAGGGTCATCTCTCAAGCGTGTGTCTTAAAAGTTGGGAGGCTGACCGTAGGGTGTGAGCCTTTTGCTCTTCAGGAAGAGGTTCCAGGTTTTGAGTCCCCTCCCAGTGGTGGGTCACGGTGCCCAGGGAGAGGGTTTATGGTGAGGGTGTGTCACAGCCTCTCCCACCCAGTTTTCTTATTTATCTAATGCGTAGTCATCACTCAGCCTTTAGGGTTTTTTGTTTTTTTTTTTAAGAGGCAACCGTTCCAAATGTAACTGTAGACTCAGTCTGTGAGAGGAGGTGAGTTTGGGATCTTTCTCTGTTGCCAGATGATTTGTAATTGGCTTCCCTTCTTTGGTAGTATGGCCTTGACACCAGGGGCGGTTCTGGCAAGGGGATAGTGTGGCAGGCAGAACCCTGTTTATCTGTTTATAGTGTGGGCATCCCAATGTACAGAAATTGGGGACAGTGGGTCAATTCCGTATAGATTATGCCCTCTTGATGTGCAGATGGTAGGATTGATTCACCATCCATCCTTTATCCTCCGAAGAGGTGTCTCACAAAACAGAGGGAGCTTGCAGAATTCCTAGGAAACCAAGCTGGATGTTTATTGAACTCTGGTATTCTTCTGAGCTCATCTTGCTTACTGTTTACCCTTTAACTTGTTAGATCTGCTCAGAGACAAGTGGGAAGGAGTTTTTCCTCTGCTCAGTTCTCACCGGGGTTTTAATGATTCTATATCCCCTTCCCCCACTAGGAAATAACTACATGTTAAATAGTTCACCGAATAGGAAGATGAAATGAATTAGTACGTTTAAATAAGATCTGCTGAGTTTAATTTTTTTTTAGCAGGTAAAGCCTCCCTTATATCTTATATGAGAAGACCCTTCTTAAAAAAAAATGGATGTTTTCAAGCAGCCTCAATAATTTGGTAGTTGTAGGAGTTGTAATTTGGGCCATTCGGCTTGAGGCCGCGAATCTACTTCGTTGATTGAGAAGCCCTGGGGCTGGGGAAGAAATAGTCACGCTCTCTGGGAGTTCAGGTGTAAGGGAGAGGCGGTCACAGCGACTGGGAGGGATAGCACAATGGACAGCCTGGCATAAAATGGGGCAGTCAGAGAGGATGGTGTGATCCCAGAGGAAGGATGTGAGGAGAGGAGTGACAGCCATCTCAGAGAGACTGATGTTTGCATTTGGTTCCAGGACAAGTAGAAAGGTTTGCCTGGAGGCCTCTAGATGGGAACAGCCCCTATAGGCTGAGGGGTAGTCTGGGCAAAGGGCACAGAGGTGAGCGCGCGCTTGTGGAGGGGGTTAAAGTGAGCCTTTCCAGGAGGCTGGAAATTGCAATGCGCGTGGCCGCTGGGGAAGCTGGGGAAACTCAGGCCAAAACACTGTGGCAGACCATACTCCTTATGGAGCATTCTCCTAACTGAGCTTGAACTCAGTTCTGTCATTGATGGGGAGGTTCTGTCTCAGCAAGGGGCCTGGTCAGATTTGCATTATTGAGAAATGGCTTCTGCCACATTCTACAGCTCGAAGCTACCCTGAAAAGGGGAATAGGACCACATAAAAGCCGTGTGTAGAGCCTTCAAATATACACAGGCCTCAAGCATGTGTACACTTGTGTCTGAGTTGCTAGTGTGTGATTTTTAAGCTATATAATTCAAAGCCTCACAAAACCGGGAAGACGTGTTAGCACAAAGGAATGCATGATTGAAATCTTGGACGAGTTATATAGGTTTATGCACAAGTGTTATTATTTGTATATTCATACTGAACACTTTCAGGTGGTTATTAATGCATTGGAATCGTCCATCAACACCAGAACTAACGATAAAGTGAAACTTTGTTAAACCCCACTCAAAAGTAAATGTGATCCTAAGACTAAGACTGAATATGGGGGTTTTTAAAGAACACTTTCAAATGTACCAAATGAAAGGCTTTACTGTTTAGTAAAAACTTGGTCTTCATATAAAACATGATTTTTAGATCCAGTCTCACAAAATGATATGATATCCCAGCCCAAAAGGCACAGTCTAACTTGAGGTCATGTCGTCCTCTGAAGGAAGACAAATCCTGCTGGAGCCAGGAGCTCTTGCTGTCATTTCCCATCCGCGTTTGGAATGTCTCCGTGACTCAGACCGGGTGAGTTACGAACCCATGGACCTGGGCTCCCATGGCAGTCGTACTATGTCAAGAGTGAGAGGCAGATCATGGGAAAAGAGATGTTTTAAAGGGAGCAACCCTGCAAACACGGACAGAGAGAGAGAGAGAGAGGCAAGCCAGATCCTCTTACTTTGATTGCGAGATAGAGTCACAACAGGTGCTGGGACTTAGGTCAAAATTATAAATAGAATGGAAATTCTAATGAGAATAGCAAAGGATGCTGGAATTGAGAGCTAAGACAAGACTGTGGAGTCCCCGTGATCTCAGAGAACATTGTTTCGTGGGGCCTTTCCTGACTTCTCAGCTCTCTTCTCATCTCTTCTTGCTTCTGTACTTCATGTCAGCAATGATTTATCCTCCTTTGCATGTTGTTTTGTATTTGATTTCCGCTGACTGCTCCATAGAGTCTATCTATGTACTTATTGATCCCTTCTTTTGTCCAAGGGAAGATTTAAGTTGGAGCTACACAGTAAGTCCCTTTAGGACAGGGGACATATGTTGCTTATATTGATTTCCTGATAGTCCAGGACCCATTGTGTAACAGGTGCTTTGTGCAGAATGGCTGAAGAGAACTTGGCTTCTGATAGGTTTGATTTCCTGCTCCGCCACTCACAGCGTACGATACCTCCCTGGGTTCTTCCATTATGTGAAATAGTGTATTTTTTAAAAATCCCCAGTACCTAGCACATAGTATGAGCTTAATAATTGTGTGATATTACCATCACTGTCTATAGTTTCAAGATTATGAGAAATGGTGAAAACAATTTTTTTCCATTATACCAGACCTATAAGTAGGTCATGCATTTTTACAAAATGGGACCAAAATACTCTACCTGACAGAACTAATATGAATTTTAGTGGGTATTCAAGTGAACTCTACCCACAGAAGTGATAGAAGAAGGCAACGATTTTTAGATAACCTGACAAGTTCACTGGAGTTACAGAGGGCCCCAACTCGGACTGTTAGTAATGAAAACAATCCTGCCTATTTGTACTTTTCAAAGGACTTCCCCACTTCATAGAGCCTCATTATTTGATGGTGGACAAGACCTGAATTCTCTAAGAAATATCTATAATGTACTTGGCACACAGGCAATTTTCTCAGTGTCCTTGATTGCTGGAGACAAGGGCATTCTGTTTGGGCCTCAGGTTCCCTGTGCAACTTTAGATCGAATCTGCTTTTCTCCTCTCAGTCCCAATCCTTCCTCAGAAAGTAAGAACCATGGAATGATTAAGAATATGGGCCCTGAAATGATGTTGGGTCCCCCTGGGATCTCACCAGGCTCTGGGACCAAAAGCTTATATTCAGTTCTCAGTTTGGATTTCACACAACCATGTGAAGTAGATAGATAAGTATTGTTTCCCCAAGAGGGGGAAACTCAGGCTCAAAGGGATGAAGTAATTTCTGTAAGACAGATAAGATGCAGAAAGGCTGGGATTTGAACCCAGGTTGGTCTCACTCCAAAAGCTAGCTCATAACTGCTATGCAAACCCACCTCCCCTAATACCTGGTGGAGGGGAGAGGGTAATCACCATCTGGTTGACATTGGTGTCAAGCCATTAAGCCTCCCAGAGCTTTCTTATTTGCAAAACTTGGGTAATATTTTACAGGGTTTTTGTGAGAATAAATTTAGGTAACATTTATACATAAGGGTTTGTATCTACTAGTGGGCAGCTCCTGACTTTTGCGTGGGAGTTTTGAAGAGAGAGATCTTAGGTGGTCAAATCCTGATTACACTCCCCAGGGCACCAAGGATCACAGAGCCACAGGGGACCGTGCAGTGGTGGAGAGTGAGGGCGTGTAGAGCACCTCGTGCAGTGCTCGGCCCAGATAGGGTGCTCATTCAAAGTTTGCTGGGTGAGTTGATTCAGCATCTGTGTTTGTCACTTGGGATACAGATGCAGCAGGCCCAAAAGCTCCTCACCTCCGGAAACTCAGTCCGAAACAAAAGGAGCCGGATAGGTGAACGGAAAATAAACTAGTATAGTGTGTGAGCGGGGAGTCAGGAAGACTGCTGGGAAAGAACTCTGGGCCCTGAGTCTTAGAGGCTACATGCGAGTCCACCATGTGAAGACAGGAGCATGTGCAGGGAGCAGTCTGTTCGAAGGCAGTGGGACATGAGGCTGTTGTGAGGAGTACAAATTGTTCCGTGAGGAAGGAGCACGAATGTTGTGCTGAGGAACTGGGACCGCACCCTGAAGGTAACGCGTGGAGCCCCCGAGGGACCCGAATACAAGGGATGTCATGAGCACCTTTCTTTTGGAAAGCTCCCACTGTTGAGAAGTGTGCAGAATGGCTGGAATAGGAAGAGGGTGAATATACAAGTGAAGTTAAAAGATGATAATAGTAGAAAAGATATTTAGCTATTGCAGCAGGGAGGGGGAGGAAGAAATGGATTTTAACTGTATTGAGGAGGTAGAATTAATGGGCTATGAAGTCCGGTTGAGTACAGAGGAGGAAAGGAGGAATGCCATCTAAGTTACCTGCTTTGACTGAGCAAGTGCATATGTGGTGGTTCCATTAATAACACCAGCGAGCATTTATTGAGTGCCTTCTGTGTAGCTGGCAGGCCGCTTTGCATACGTTATTCCATTTCATCCTCATATCAGTCTGCAAAGTGGTCATTATCTCCATTCTACCTATGGAGGAGGTGAGGTTCAGAGCAATTAGGAAACTTGCCTGATACTTTGTATTGAGTAAATGGAGTTGGGATTTGAACTCAGTATCTGTCTCCCAAGCGCATGCCGTCAGTCACTGGTCTGCACAGCTACTTCCGACGCCAAGGGACCAGAGGGTTTGGAGGGCGAGGGAGAAGATGGTGATCACATGGCGTAAGTGTGTGCCTGAATAAATCTAACTCGGCAAGTTCTATGCTGAGTTGTGCTTGCATGGAAGACGCATTGCTCTTCTCTGGGGGTGTTGGTGAGCGGGGGTGGGGGTAGAAGGTGCTGAGGAGGTGCTCCCTCTCAGCACCCCGCTGACATTATAGTGCTCTCCTGCCTACTTCAGAGTAGCTGTTGATAAAGGAGAGTAAGGAGCAGGATTCTTCAGGTCAGTGTTTCCACCATTAGTGGAAGAGAGGGCCCTGCGTCTGAAGCTACAGGCAAGGAAGCCTGGGGCTCCAGGGGGGCAGACACAGCTCACATTTCTTGGTTAAGGACATTACCCCCCAGCCTCCTTTAAATACTGAACTTAGAGCAAATAAACATGCTGCTACAGCACCCAAAAAACAAATATTGGTGGATTGGATGTAAATGAAATATAAGCAATGAGCTGTTAGTTGGTTCTCCTGATACTGGGCATCAGAGTCAGTCCAAGAATGTGTGTGAGGGGCGCCTGGATGGCTCAGTCGTTAAGTGTCTGCCTTTAGCTCGGGTCATGATACTGGGGTCCTGGGATCGAGCCCCACATCAGGCTCCCTGCTCAGTGGGAAGCCTGCTTCTCCCTCTTTCACTCCCCCTGCTTGTGTTCCCTCTCTCGCTGTGTCTCTGTCAAATAAATAAATAAAATCTTTAAAAAAAATGTGTGGGTGAATCCTGGGGTAATGCGGATATCCTTTCAGAGGCTCGGAACAGACCTTTCCCCATCCCTGTCCTTTCAGCTGCAGGGAGGGGACCTGCAGGCAGCTCTTTATTCTAAAGAAGGTCCCACTTAAAGCCTCATTAGTCATTCTGCCCTGAAGGTCTTTTGGCTCCTGGTGAAAGCATTCTGAGGGTAGGGCAGGAGAGAATACAGTGCCTGTCAGCAGGGAGAGGAAGGAGACCTGACTTGGAAATGCAGGAAAAGACAAACTAATCGGGGTAACCATTATGCTATTTTTATGCAATTCCATACAGGTTGCTCAGTAAATTATGGGCTTTTAGAAATTTATTTCACGAATTTGTTCGTCATTCTTTACCATAACTTAGGCTATCAGAGAAAGAGAGGAAAAAAACCGTATCCGGAGCCAGGACTTGTCAGTGTCCTTCCGTGCTTGACCTTCAGCACAGTTGAGAGGGTTGTTTATGACTCCACAATTGAGACTCTGACATCTTGGAAGGTGTACTGTTGTTAAATGGGCACATTAGTACGTTTGCTCTCTCTCCTTTTGGCATGTGTTTGTGTGGAGGGGTTTCGAGCAGGACGGAGAGTGGAGAGGGTCAAGAATTAATGGGCATTGCCAAGGAAAATGCATCCGTTGACTGTTTAATAACCACAGTCTACTTGGAAGTAACAATAACTATGGAGCAGAAAATCTTATTATTATGCATATAATAATCACTGTCTGGGGCATGCAATGACAAGACTGCAGGCCGTGTCCATGTGGCTACTGATTTTTCTATTCCCTGCCCCCAGGCAGCCTAGCACAAGTCTCATTCTCTTCTCCTGCAAAAGCGCCAAGGGTTTCAACTTCGGGAATAATGGGGGGTTCCCCCACCTTGTTGTTTTACTAATGACACCACCCACAGCAAGCCACCAATCCGAGGGTATAGGCAGAGTCTCAAACTTTTGGTGGTATATCTAGGAGCTAGGACACAGGGAATGAACCAGTAAGATTGTCAACATCAGGCCACACTTGCCCCCTCCCCCAGTCCTTTTTAATTGGGCCAAGTATTTATTTTAAAATCTAGCAAATAGGATACCAATTAGACACCCATCAACAATATCTAAAAAAGAATCATCCAAAAAAGAATCAGTATTTCTGCCCAAAGTGTACAGAGAATTAATACAGCTCCTTTTCCTACGAGTTATTTTTCTTTAAACTTGGCATCAGTAACTAAGGGTAAAACAGTCATGCCCACCACCGTGGGATTCAAGGTTAAACAACCTTCTATGGCCCTTGTTTCTGTTTTTATCACCAGTTGAACTTTCCTTTTCTCCAAAGGCCTGTGGAAATGCCTGGCAATTTTCAGCCATCAAATCAAAGCCCTTTGTTGCCATCATTTCTTCGGTGTAACGCAAGATATGCTGCAAGTAACTTGATCAGTCCCGTCATTTCCATAATTAGAACGAGAGCAGTCTTCCTGAAGTATGTGCTCCTACCGTGACACGAAGTCACACAAAGTGAGTGCACAAAGCTCTGGTGTTGAATGGTCCTAAAATAGCAGCTATTTTTAAACATAAATTTATTTGCTTACCTCTAGAGGCTTGTCCACCACCCAGCTACGCGTATTTACACCTCAGCTCTACATTTGGCTTATCTATCCATGACTAATGAAATGCAAGTCAGGGCATTTCACTTTAAAGACATTATTTCTCTAATGGGTGGATCACAGATACCCACTCACGGAAGGCTTATCCAGACGCTCCCAGGTTTCTCAAGGGCCAGGGAAAAGCAACACTTCAATGCGCCGAATATTCTCGATTCGTAGTATTTACCTGCCTGTAGAGCTTGATGGATATGATCACCTGGGTGTGCTAAATCCTCATGGGATCCCTGAGATTGTAGGGATCCTAACCCTCCTTTAGAAGAGGGGGGCCAAGCGCTGTGGGCTCATTTATCTGAGGCTCTTTTGTGGGGTGGTTTAGACAACTCTATGCTCTGAGGGACAACTGGGAGCACACACCACATCAAATGTTATTCTCATTCTGCTGTTTTCTGGTGGTTTCCCTGCCCTGGTCCCTGTCCTCTCAACCATCCTCCACACAGCAGTTAAAGTTCCTCATATGCTTTCGTGGTGTTACTCCTTATTTTCCAGCTTATAAAATTCAGACATCGCCTCCTTCCCAACAACTGTCTTCCATGCCACAGCAGCCTTGTTTTACTTGAGTGCCTTTGACTTTGTGAATCGAGAGTCTCGTCACTGCTCCGGCAACTTCTTTCTCCCCTTGGCCAACGTGAGCCCCAAGATGGTAAAGAAAACTCCCCTTCTCTAGGTGATCTTCCCTGGTGATTGATCTCACCTGGTTCTGAACACCCTCCTCAGTGCATAATCATTGAAATATTTGACAAGTATTAATCTATCTGCGACAATACAAAGAGACTTTTATAAGACTTCTCCATAACCCTACTACCCTAACACGACTTTTAAATATGCCTCAGATTTCCTTCTAATTCTTTCTCCTTGCTTGTAACCTTTTACATAATTGCGATGTGTACAGCTTGTATGATTTTTTTCATTCAACCTTATTTTATAACTGTTTTTCCAAGTCACTGCACTACAAGGGTGGTGTGGCACTGTATCTATGGGCAGGGAGTGATGGCGGATACAGAGTAGGCTATGTAGCTGACCTATATGTAACCTTGGGCCAGGCAAATAAACCCTCTGAGCCTCAGTTTGTTCATCTGTGAAATGGGGGATACAACATATGTAAAGTGTCTGGCATTTGATAAACACTGGCTGTGATTTGTTACCCAGTTTGAACCATATGAGCTTGCTTTTATGGTTTGTTGCTTTGAAAATTTTCATGGCTGTTTCGTGGGCAGTTCCCAGACAATTGTGACATTCCTCTAAAGATGAAACTGATTTGTTTGGCCTAACACTTCCTAGGTCTTTTGTTGATAGAGGATGTCCGCCTCAATGGACTTTTAATCATATAGTCCTGGGGCTGACAGCATTTCTTTCTAAATCACTGCGTTCTTCAGACTGAAACCTAGTCACTAGTTTTCTACATACCAAGACTCCCAGGCTGAGTTATAAGTGGCGAAAACAGGAAAAGCAGCTCTGGGAGATGCCTGTATTTCCTACATCATTCCTATGCCCTTCTAGGTGAGAAAGTTAGTTTAACCAGTTCTTCATGTTGTTCTTACCTCAGTATCTTAGCTCAAAAATCCAGGCCACCTTGGGCAAGCAATCAAAGCTGAGTTTTTGTCTGAAAGGGTTGTGTCCCTTGCTGGGTGTACCTTGCTTGGAGCATTCTACTTTATTTATGGGACTTAAAGAGTCGGGTGAGGGGAGTGGAAGGTAGTCTGGCACTCTGACCTAAGTGAAAGCACTTGTTTTTAACGTGATACTGGGGTGGAGAAGCAGAGTTTTGTGGGGGAGGGGGGGCATTCCCACTTATCTTCCTCATTTACATTTTGATTCCTGATGGCCAATCACCAATTATTGAGCAAGACCTCTCCCATTCCTGAGAAAGGTGCACCTGCTTAAAGCTAACATTTTCATGACAAGTTTAGGAGTTTCAAGTTGGAGTTCTGTTAAGGAATGCCTGTGTACCCATATATTCTGGTATATTATTTTTCTTAAAGTATTAGCTTTCATTTTAGAGCTAAGCTTCCCCCCCACCTCTCCTCGTTTACAAAATAAGGACTAATTCAAGCAATCCAGGTGTTTCATGGACCCGGCTGAGAAGAAAAGTGTTTTTATAAATTCAAATGTTTTGTTTTAGATGTATACTTATCTTAACAACTATACACAGTTTTTCATGTTCTCAATTTTCTGTGCAATAATAAAACTCATGTTCCCCAACACATCTTGATGGCAGTTGCCCAAAAGATTCCTGTTTTGTCTTGTAAGCAGTATCAAGCTTAACGATGGTTAGTTGTTTGTAGTCATTCTTCATTTCAATCTGGGCTTCTGATGTTTTAAGTTCAAAAAATAATCTCTGTGCTAATTCTCTAGTCATATGAGGAGGCTCATTTCTGATGATTGCTTAATCTTCATCCCCCAAAGAATCTTTCCACCATAAGAAAAAGTCAAAAGGCATTCCACACCAACTTGTCAGAGCATGTCTCCTTTGCTCTGCTCCTTTTTTTTTTTTTTCTTTTACTCTTGAAATCTTCTGGCATGACTGAAGCCTGGGAAGCAGCAGGATTTGAGATGAAAATGTTGTAGTTGTCAACATACCTTCCATAGATGCATTTCAAGCCTCATAATGATGTGGGGCTAGAACAGGGTCTGGCTTTCCTACCTTGTGTTAGAGTCACAAGTTTAGACTAATGGCTCCATTTCATACTGCATTGCATTGCATTGTAGGAGAATCATTTCCTTTGGGGTAGAAGTTCTATCAAATCTATGAACAGCTTGCTGTGCAAGAACAATGGGAGAAGACATTTTGCTAGAACATGAGCAACTGAGCCTCTTGTTTTTAAAAAGTGATTAGGAAATCCATCTCCTTTTTTTTTTTTATCCAAATAGATCAAATTTCCTGATAGAAAGGAATGGAAGTTTTGTTTTTCTTTGTTTTAAATGTAACTCCCACAGGGAGTTACCAAGTGGAATTTATTCTGTGTGTGAGAAGGATAAAGTCACTAGCAGAACAATCATGGGACAGAGGTAGGTTTTTGAACATGCTGTCTAGATTATTGAACCAAAAAAACCCGTAGTTTTCAGCATGGTCCAGTGGATCAACCTTATGGACAAGAGGTACGTGCCACGATGGTTAAGAGCAGAGACTGGACTTGAGTTTTGAGTCTACTGACTGGCTGTGTGACAGCAGATCAGTTATTTCATCCCTCAGTGCCCCAGTTTCTTTAGCTGTAGAATGGGGATAATACCACCACCACTACTAATACCTACTTCAGAGGATTATTACAATAACTAATGAATTGATATTTACAAAGTGCTTAGAATTGTACTTTGGCTCATATGACGTGTCAGCTGCTATGATCACCACAGATGTAAGATCTTTGTATTATAAAGACTGAAAGATGGCTTTTCTGTAAATATGCTGGAAGTCCTTTAGGTGCTGACTTCCTGTCTTGTGGTTTTAAGTTTATACCAATATTTCTTCTGTTTTCCTAAGCGAGGGCCCAATTCCACCTGAAAAGTTCAATATTAATCACTATCTAAAAGCCTGAATTGGTAAGTAATATGCTATATTGGGAAAGTATTTTTTAAGACTTGCTTGATGCTTAAAGTTAACTGATAAGCAAATTGGAGAATAAATAGGAATATTCAATAGTCGAAATACAGTATTTTTTAGATCATGGTAAGTGTGTGTTATAATTATATACACACCAGTTTATAACTCTCTATGTGTGTGATTATTTGATCAATCCTTGGCTTCCAAATTAGACTTTATAAACTCCATGAGGATAGGTATGTGTTTTGCTTACCATTAAATTTCAGCAACCAGCGTCTGATAGGCATTCAAAGGTAGTTGTGGAATGAACGAATGCACACATAGCTTGGTAATTTAAAAATGATTCTTTGAAAGTCATTGTGTTTATGTAATAGACTTTTAAGAAATCCACATGTGGAAGGGTTCTTCATACTATTCATATTTCTATTAAGAAACAGAAGACTGACAGAGAATGTACAGAGAGTCATTAGTTTAGTGAAGAGGTGGGTTTGAGGATGAGCTTCCAGACTTCTGAGTCCCAGGCTGGGTCTGTTGCCAGTAAGATGAAAAGGAGACTCAAGAAACACCATCTTCTCTCCCTTCTTCATCTCTTCCTTACTTCTCCCCGGTCATCGTTCCATGACTTGCATCCTATGGATGCAGGAGGAAGAAAGGAGAAACTCTTGAGACATTTGGTCAGTACTCTCCTTCTGGAGGGAAAGTAGACATCAAAGCTCAGAATTGCTACATAGCTGTGACGCACAGCCCTGTCTCCCAGGGCCCAGGTTCTCGTGACTGTTCCTGACATTCTGATAGAATACACTGCTGGCCCCCAGGCAGGTGTCTCAAACATCAAAGGGTTGGTATCAGCAATGACAATTTAAAATGAATGTGGCATCTTGCTGAATAATTACCATGTAGGCAAATGGATAACTTTTTATTTAGCTGCTGAAAATACTGTACCTAGAAAGTCATTCTTAACCATCTGGAAACTATTTTGAGGAAATTCAAGTTTTGGCGCTCAACTATATCAATGATTCCCTCTTGCCTTTATTATTATTATTATTCCCCCACTGCCTTGCCCTTAATCAAATCCTCAAACTTGTTTCCTATAAAATAGCTCCCAACAAATTTGTAAATCAGTCTCTTTACCCTCTTTCCTCTTTGACTTTCAGACATTCTTCTGGTTCTATTCCAAGTTACATGTACATATCACAGACATAAATGTTCTTTCTTTCTTTCTTTCTTTCTTTCTTTCTTTCTTTCTTCTCTTAGCACATATGGAGATGATTTAGTTTCCAAATGAGGATTCTTTGGAAACCCTTCCTTTTTAGAAAATCCAAATCCTATGGAATCAGAGAGGTTTTTCTGTCTCCTTAAAAGTGTAAAGGAGAGGCATAATGAAATAACCTTTTTAAAAAATCAAGTTAGGCCATTAGAGCAATGCTAAACAATTTAGAGTGATCATTCTTATGCCATGCACAATAGAGCAATGCTAGACAATTTAGAGTGACCATTATTATGCCATGCACAATTGTACCTCGTTTGGTTATGTCAGATGGAGATGCAATTAGCTGTTGGACTTGTTTGGCTCTCTTGATTCAATTCAGCCTCTGTGCTGGATTAAGTTTCCACAAAACCATGATTCACTAAAATGCTTCAGGAATGAGGACTTTTGTTTCATTTAATTTTTTTGGTTAGCTGAAGTTGAACCAGAAAACTCTTGCCTTTCATCTTGGCTTAAAAACATTCTGAAATTGTTTCATTTTCTTGCATCAAAAGGGGAGCACGATGGAGGAGTCTGTCATTGGTAGTAAAGAACATTATGGGTCCCGTGGGGTCATTTTCTGACTATTAGAAAATGTTACAGATGGAGGGGGAGTTTAGAGGTTGAAATGAATATGGAAACCAGTTAGAAACTCGACTCCTGGCGTCAAAGAGCCAGTTGCCTCTATTTTTAAAAAGTGGCTGATAAACTAGTATCTATTAAGCACCTTCTACTTACCAGGCTTTAGACTCTCCACTTGAGGAGCCCAATTCTGGTGGAGAAGAGGATATATTTAAAAATCATGACTGCACAATGTAGTAAGTGCTTAAGAAGGTAAGCAGCAGATGCTATGGTAGCTCGGAGCAGGGAACCACCAATGGCTTGAAGAAGTCAAAGACCTCACCACAGGGAGGTCTTTGTGTGTAGGAGCTAAGTGGAGAAGAAGAGATAGGGCATGAAATACACAGAGATGTAAATGAGCATTATTTGTCCTGGGATGTGGTGTGTAGGCCTGTGTGTCAGGACAGGGAGAGACTGCTGGCAGATGAGTCTGGGACAGCTATAAGGGGCCATTTATAGAGTTCAAGTGCAATTTTATAAGTAACATTTAACAATGG
Source organism: Nasua narica (assembly GCA_028533885.1). Taxonomy (NCBI): domain Eukaryota; kingdom Metazoa; phylum Chordata; class Mammalia; order Carnivora; family Procyonidae; genus Nasua; species Nasua narica. Next base: position 60,811,772 of record CM052807.1, read on the forward strand.
AGTTAAACAATCTGGTTCATGTTTCAGAAAGATTGCTCTGGCAATGGTGGGAAGGATGCAGTAGAAGGAGGAAGAGACCATTTTTGATGAACTAGTCAGTATTTCAAAAAATCATTTATTGTTTTAATGTTTTATTGAAATGAATTATAGTTTGAAACATTCTTTTACTTTTAAGTAGGAAAACCTTTCCATTTCCTTCTCTCACACAGGTTCCATATTATTAACTTCACTTTGAATATTGGGAAACTGAGGCACAATGGCCATGTCACTTCCCCAAAGTTCTGAATGGAATCCATTGAGAAACTGACTCAAAGCCAGGTCTCAAAGTTTCTTCCAGCAATTGCTAGACCACACTCCCCACTATTACAGCATATTTATGATATAATTAACTTTCAGAAAGCCATATGGCTTTTGTTACAAGGACTAAAGGAATGTGCTTTTCATAATGAATGGCATATGGCCTCCAATAGCTCTTTGCTTGCATGTTTTAACAAAATGAACATGTACATAAATTAGATGCCTCAGGTCAGTTAGCAAACCGAGGTTGATTTTCTTCTGCTCTCCCTAATTACAACTGCGTTTCTGACAAATATCAAGGAGATTTTCGGCAGCCTGTGGGTGTAAACAACCATAGCATGGCTCAGGTAATCCTTTTCTTCTGTGGCCTTCTCTTTAAAGAGTCAGTATTTGTCTTTTATTCACAGAGGTGTGTGCTGCTCGCAGACAGGGGCATTTCTGATGAAGCTGCATGCTTTTGGAATGGGGGGAACACTGGTTGATTTAAATGATCCAATAGGTAGAAGGAGCAACCAAAGAAGAAACACTGAACTGAAAGCTGACATTTACCTTTGGCCATTGAAGTGACTTAGGGCCAATAGATAACATGATAGACACTCACATGCTGAACTAATTTAATAGTAGTTAATTGTGAAGGCTCATGCTTAATCTCTCAGTTGTTTGGAAGTCTTTCTATTTTAAGTAACTTGCCTCAAAGTTCTGCTCTCTGAGTTCACACTGTGTTTCATCCTATTGTTGATTTAGCAGGTTTCCTGGTAGAGTCTGAGAATGAACTCCTTGCAACTTTCACATTATCATATTACAATATTCACCACTGATTATTCGTACTCAAGGTCAATGACATTATCTCATTGGAATTCCCGGGACTCTGAATTCATAAGATAGTCCAAAACACTCTTGTCTGTAATGGAAAAATACAGCACAATTACTGTAAGTCAATTAGTTCATAAAGGATCTGCATTTTAAATATAGCTACTCATCGTATTGGCAATCGCTTACGATTTTTTTAATGTGTGTGTTTATGTTATAGTAATAATACAATTTTTTGTTAATTAAATGAAAGTGTATCAAGAAAAGGAAATTTAAAATATAAGCATTTCTTAAGTAACTGAAGGAAATAAGTAAAAATACATTTTAATTAATATTAAAATATTGAAAACCCTTCTATTCAAAAGCTTCATTTCCTAAGAGCAAAACCCACATAGTTCAGGATAATTTTTTCATGAAGAATAAACCAAATGTCTTAAATAAAAATTAAAATTTAGGTCTCTCTTTTTCCCATCTAAAATGACTCCTTCAAATTCTCTTTGTACAAAAGGAAAGTGTTAACTTGTGTTCTAATTCCTCTTATATTTACTATAATCTGTATTCCTTTTTTGGACAAGTCATAGCTTCTCCTTTAACATTTTCCATTATGTTATAATTACAAACTGTGGACTCATAGGATCGATGAGTCATAGGGCTGGATAGAATAAGCCTTCAGCCATCATCTCTGCCTCTGGGGCATCTCTACACCATGAATTGAATAACAAGGTGAGTAAGAGACATCTTTAGCCAGAAATAGGGCTTTGGCTAGTTGAAGAAAAAAGGTAAACCTGGAAACTCTTTTCCTTTTTAGCAAAAATACTTCTTCCTTCCTTCCTTTTTTTTCCCCAAGTGTACTCACCCCAAACTGATATTATTAAATTAATAACTCCCCCAAAAAACTTGCTGTGTGTGAAAGTGTGGAATCATTTCGACTTACTTCATATTTAAGAATTGAATCCTAGGATCTGTTAGACTCCAGATAGCAATGTTTGAGAATGAAAGACTCTGCCCCTATCTCTTTAACCATCATTTACTATAGGACTACAAACTATAAAAAAAAAAAAACAGAATGAAGGCACAAGATTTGTAAACAAATTGTTGCTACAGAATCTGTAGGAAGCCAAGAAACAATTTGGAAGAGAAAGTAATTAGGGTAACATTTATGTACTAACAAAGTCGATTAGAAGTTGGGCAAAAATGTTATTTTCTTAACTGTCATGATTCACTCATGTTAAGACCACTCCCATCTTGCTTAGAGGCTCTGTAGCAATTGGAGATAGTTGTATTAGAGAATGGGCTTCAAGACACTGAGCCAGTATGGCTATCTGTGTGGAGAAGCTCAAGACTGAACAAACATTGAGACAGAACGAGAGACCTGGTGTCTCTTTTGCTTAGCCCCATGTGCTGGTAGGATGGACAAGGGTCATAGTGCCAGGAAGCTCCATAGCCACCCATGAAATCAGATGGAGCCTGATAAGCAGTACAAGAAAGCCCATTTGGGCGCAGCCCTGAAAGCCAACCCTTTTGGAGGCACTTCCCTTGCAAAGGGAAGTGTTCCGAGAAAAGTAGGGCTTGAAGCCAAATCACCAAATTCTGCCCTCAGGAAGTATGTCAGGGTCTAGCTGATCAAAAATGGCAAAAAAAAAAAAAAAAAAAAAATCACAGCCTTTGTACCCAATGATGGTTGTTTGAATTTTATTGAAGAAAGTGATGAAGTTCTGGTTGCTAGATTTGGTCACAAAGGTCATGCTGTCAGTAACATTCTTGGAGTTCACTTTAAGATTGTCAAAGAAGCCAGTGTGTCACTTTTGACCTTATATAAAGGCAAGAAGGAAGTCCAAGATCACAAGTTTTCATGGTTAAGACATGACAGTAATAAATTTTCTTATTCTCCCCCCTCAAATGAGAGAGCTGGTTCATTAGAATTACTTTGAATACTTGGGTTAATTTGAATTTTATATTCTAAAAAGTTTATGTTATGCAAAGACGGAAACCACTAGTTTTTCTAGATTTTCCTAGCCTGTGCCAAATTACGTTAACAAACAAATGTGGTTATAAAACAAATGGGGAAAATGGCAAGACCAACCACAGTTGCCTTCAAAGGAAAATGGATCTTGTCCCTTGAACGTTTGTTTTGTTCTGCTGAGGACCATATTGGTTCTGAATATTTTAAGGTGGCTGTAGTATGAATTTTTGGAAGGCTGGGCATGCAGAGAACCAAGCTGGGGTTGGAAAAATAGAGGAAAGGAGAGGGGGGAGGAGGAGAGTAACCAGGGAAGGAGTTATGACTCTGGAGAGCCACAGAGGGTAAAGGTAGTGAGTGGAAATTCCCGTGTAGTTGGGTGATTAAAGGATTCTTAAGAGCAAGAAAGTTTAATATTTGATGAGATTGTTTCTGTATGTAGTTGTAAACTATCCTAAATCCTCAGCCTTTAGTAAAGTCTGTCATAAGCATTCATGCTTTGTGGACTTCCTTTTGTTTTTGGATGGAAAGTAACGGGGAAGACCTCATTCCATGTAGGGTAGAATAGGGTGACCACAAACAAGAAGGACCATAACAAGAACAAATTAGGCAGAAGGAGGCATTCAGAGGCAAGGCAGCCTTGCAGACATACCAGCAACACCTTCCTTCATCCCCCCAAATGTGTAAAACTTTCGGAGTGGACTTTGGTCTTCTTCTACAGCCCATGGGATGTTTGAATTGAGGAGGAAGTAGGTTCCAGCGGATATTTGGGTTACATTAATACAGTCTGAATTATAATAATTTATGAAGGGAGGAAGTAGAGGTGGAAAATTTTGATCTCTTGGGCTTCACTTTTTATCACGATTTTACTTATCTGTAGCACATGGTGCTGTTGGCATTTTCGTTTACAAACATACCAGGCACTTAACTTTTATTTTGATTTTTTTAGTCAAGTTCGAGCTAGTCTGTTATGTATCTGGTAAACCAAAAGATATTGCTGAAATCTGTGGCAACACTTTTGAAGCTATTTTGTGCATTTGCATTTATTGGAAGTGTAATTATAAGTTGCCTTGCTTTGTAGCATTCCCCGTGGCATGCAGGGGAATTTGTATGTGGAAATCTTTATAGGAAGTAGTGTTGTTGTATGAGGTTTGAAGACTGGTATCTACATGTGTGAAGATGCCCACATTTTTTTGGCCTATCATCACTTGTAAATATTCGCCATGGGGTATAGTTAAAAAGTATCAGTGACCCATTGCTTGAACTTCCCTTTTAAAAGGGCAAATTTCACATCTGTTTAATGTGAAGATGAATATAAAGTTTAACTTGTTTATGTTAAATTAAAGTTTTTGTCTACAAACTTCCATTTTGCTGCATTGTTAGAGGCAAAATTGTGGATAATTGGAAGAGAGAGAGAGAGAAAGAGAGATGGGCGGATGAAGAAAAGCAGAGATGTTTTAAGATATGGCGTGGGTAGCATGCCTAATTCCTTTGCTGGGGCAGTCTTTCATACTATTTTTAACAGATATGCCTTACTCTGCAATATCTTGATGATCTAATAGGGTCTTCAAGGAAAATTTATGTGATGGAGCAACTCCTATATGGTATATCTCACTATGTGAGAACCTTCCAGAAAACACTGAAGTGTACAAGCAGAGCAATTGCCTTGACTGCTTCTTTACATTTAGCCATAACTATGCTATTCTAATGGTTATGGGAAAGGATGAGGGCCAAGTTCTTGTCTGACTTTGAATCTAGTCGAGTCCTTACATGCTATGAAGCTTCAGGGCAAAGTTTAATTTTCCCAAGACTCAGAATCTGCTGTTTAGTGATACAAAAGTATATTTCTGCTTAAAAAAAGAAGATACATTTGAACTGATTTCATGAAAGTCTAAAATGGAAGCCAAATATTAAGGGATTTTAATCCACAATAAAATATGACTCATAAAACCCTGAAGATTATTATTAAATTTGGAAACCTTATCTCCTGTTGCTTTTTTTCTTTCTTTTTTTTTTAAGATTTTTATTTTATTTATTTGTCAGAGAGAGAGAGCAAGAAAGCACAAGCAGGGGGAGTGGCAGGCAGATGGAGAAGCAGGGAGAGAGAGACTCCACTGAACAAGGAGACCAATGTGGAATTCGGTCTCAGGATCCTGGGATCACGACTTGAGCCAAAGGCAGATTCTTAACCAACTGAGCCACCCAGGCATCCCTCCCATTGCTTTTCAAGGTAAGTCTAGGACTGTTTAGGCCACATAAAGTCACCTTGTTTCAGAGTTTGGAGACAACTTCATTGTGTGACTTCTAAGATCCTAAGTATGTTCTCAAAATTCTGTTCCCATCTCATCTCATGTTCTCCAACTTCCATTAATAGGTGTGTGTATGTGTGTGTGTGTGTGTGTGTATGCTATTTTATTCTTGCCCTTACTGAACTTCATCTTCCTAAATTGGCCCTATTTCCTATCAGCATTTGGGAGCTTTCTCATTTCTGCCAGCTTATTATTTATTCCTCCCAGACTGTCAGCATTCACAAAATAGCAAGTGTACCCTGTACCCTGTACAAAATCCTTTGTGATGGTGATGAGAGTGCAGTAAGAGAATCCTATAGCATGACCCTGGTTCCTGCCTTCTACAGTGATATGGGTCTGTTAATCATCATTCTGTGGGCACAGTTGTTTAACCAGTTTAGAAATTATTTATTCAAGAAATATTTATTGAGTGCTCCCTCTGAGCCAGGTTTCATGCTTGGTGGTAGAAATGATGAATGATACTGTTCCTGACCTTCAAGCACCTCAACAGGACAAAAGGTCTGGGAATGAAGTATGATAATGCCAGAGGTATACATTAGGCAAGGGAATAAAATCCTGCCTGACATTTTCTAAAAGAATAAACTAAAGAGTAAATTGGTACAGCCACTGTGGAAAATAATATGGAGGCTCCTTGAAAAATTAAAAATAGACGTACCATATGATCCAATAATTCAACTAGATATTTACTCCAACGTCCTCCTTGTTAGTATAGTGGTGAGTATCCCTGCCTGTCAACTAGATATTTACTCCAAAAAATGAAAATACTAATTTGAAAAGATATATGCACCCCTATGTTTATTGAGCATTATTTACAATAATCAAGATATGGAAGCAGCCCAAGTGACCATTGGTAGTTGAATGGATAACGAAGATGTGGTACAGCTATATACACACACATATGAGCAATGGAATAATATATATGTTATTGCAAATGAAATATACATATATACACATATATAAAAATAAATAATGGAATATTATACAGCAATATAAAAGAAAGGATGGGATTTTGCCCTTTGTGACAACATGGATGGACCTGGGGGGTATTATGCTAAATGAAATAAGTCAGACTGAGAAAGACAAATGTCTTATGATCTCACTCATATGTGTAATATAAAAAAAATGAATAAACAAACAAACAAAAAACAGACTTATAAATAGAACAAACTGAGGGTTGGCAGAGAGGAGGGGGAGGATGGGCAAGATGGGTGAAGGGGAAAGAGAGGTACAGGCTTCTAGGTATGGAATGAGTAAGTCATGGGAATAGGAGGTACAGCATAAGGAAATTAGTCAATGATATTGTAATAGTGTAGTATGGTGACGGATGGTAGCTATGTTTGTGGTGAGCCTAACATAACATATAGATGTTCTATCACTATGTTGTACACCGGAAACTCATGTAACACTGTGTGTCAACTATACTCCATTAAAAAGGTTAAAAAAAAGAATAAACTGGGGAGAGTAAGAAACTTGTATGTGTTCAAAATATATTCGATTTATTCTGTAATTTTAGAAACATTTCATCAAATTACCAAGGAAATCCTATCAGAATGACTATAATTGCTTTGAAACTTTAATTTTATAAATTCAATATTCTTATCTACAACCGTAACATATCTCTCACTTAATTCCCATATATTTTAAAAAGATGATTTTTAGGTATTTTGTTATATAAATGTGTGTGTGGGGTGTGTGTGTGTGTGTGTTTCAAAGAAAATTGTGGATCTTGATTCATTGTTTATACTGGTTTTTCAGTTGCCTCAATGGAGTTTTCTAAATCAAAGTTTTTAAGTGTGGATAATGATAATTTAATCCCTTTTAAAGAATGTCCTATTTGCGAATATCTTTTTGGATATTGTAATATACTTTCTTTTTGGATATTGTAATATAAAATTCTTGATATTAGTCACATTCCCTTGCATTTCTAACATCTACAGTACAGCTTCCCAGGATACCAGCAGACTTACATTTCAGCAGGAAGTAGATAAAGGCAGTTTTGTATCTACTCACATCCTATGGAAATGAAATTTCTCCTTTTCCAAGATGGGCTCACTGCTTATGATATCATTGAAGTTGTTGGCATCTTACTTTTTTCTTAAAAAAAAAAAAAATATATATATATATATATATATATAACACATATTTGGAAAATCGAAAAATTATTGAAACTAAAAATAGAAATAAGAGTGAAAAAAATATGGAGTATAAAAATGTGAAGGAACTCTTTCATAAGACCAGTTTATAACAGAGGTGATGTAATTCACAAATGCTTCATGAGGGATACAAAATGGATGTGAGCAGAGTTACATAATTGATCAACAGATATTACATGTGGTTTAGTCCTATTGTACATTTTTTCCATCTATGTCCCTATTTCCTGAAATAGGACTCACTGTAAAGACAGTAGCAGGCATCCTTATTTTTGTTTTTCTTTTTTTTTTTATTAACGTATAATATATTATTTGCTTCAGGGTTATAGGTCTGTGAATCCTCAGTCTTACACAATTCACAGCACTTACCCTCCCCACTGTCTATAACCCAGCCACCCTATCCCTCCCCCTCACCCTCCATCAACTCTCAGTTTGTTTCTGAGATTAAGAGTCTCTTATTGTTTGTCTCCCTCCTCGGTCCCATCTTATTTCATTTCATTTTTTCCCTTCCCTTCCCCCCACAACCCCCTTCCCTGCCTCTCAAATTTCTCATATTAGAGAGATCATATGATAATTGTCTTTTTCTGATTGACTTATTTTGCTTAGCATAATACCTTCTAATTCCACCCATGTCATTGCAAATGACAAGATTTTGGGGGGTTTTGATGGCTTCATAGTATTCCACTGTGTATATATACCTCATCTTTATCCATTCATCTGTTGTTGGACATCTAGATTCTTTCCATAGTTTGGCTATTGTGGACATTGCTGCTATAAACATCCGGGTGCATGTGCCTCTTCAGATCACTACATTTGTATTCCTAGGGTAAATACCCAGTAGTGCGATTGCTGGGTCATAAGGTAGTTCTATTTTCAACTTTTTGAGGAACCTCCATACTGTTTTCCAGAGTGGCTGCACCAGTGTGCATTCTCTCTATATTGTAGGAGGGAGGGTTCCCCTTTCTCTGCATCCTCGCCACCATCTATGATTTCCTGACCAGATAATTTTAGCCGTTCTGACTGGCGTGAGGTGGTTTCTCACTGTGGTTTTGTCTTATATTTCTCTGATGGTAAGTGATGTTGAGCACTTTTTCATGTGTCTGTTGACCATTTGGAAGTCTTCTTTGCAAAAATGTCTGTTCATGTCCTCTGCCTATTTCTTGATTGGATTATTTGTTCTGTGAGTGTTGAGTTTGATAAGGTCTTTATAGATTTTGGAGACCAGCCCATTATCTGATATGTCATTTACAAATATCTTCTTCCATTCTGTCAGTTGTCTTTCGTTTTGTTGACTGTTTCCTTTGCTGTGCAAAAGTTTTTGATCTTGATGAAGTTCCAATAGTTCATTTTTGCCCTTGCTTCCCTTGCTTTTGGTGATATTTCTAGGAAGAGGTTGCTGCGGCTGAGGTCAAAGAGGTTGCTGCCTGTGTTCTCCTCAAGGATTTTGATGGATTCCTGTCTCACATCGAGGTCTTTCATCCATTTTGAGTCTATTTTTGTGTGTAGTGTAAGGAAATGGTCCAGTTTCATTCTTCTGTATGTGGCTGTCCAATTTTCCCAACACCATTTGTTGAAGAGACTTTTTTCCATTGGACATTCTTTCCTGATTTGTCAAAGATTAATTGGCCATAGAGTTGGGGGTCCATTTCTGGGCTCTCTATTCTGTTCTATTGATCTATGTGTCTGTTTTTGTGCCAGTACCATACTGTCTTGATCATTACAGCTTTGTAATAGAGCTTATAGTCTGGAATTGGGATGCCACCAACTTTGGTTTTCTTTTTCAACATTCCTCTGGCTACTAGGGGTCTGTTCTGGTTCCATATAACTTTTAGGATTATTTGTTCCATTTCTTTGAAAAAAATTGATGGTATTTTTATAGGGATTGCACTAAATGTATAGATTACTTTAGGTAGCATAGACATTTTCATAATATTTGTTCTTCCAATCCATGAGCATGGAACATTTTTTCCATTTTTTTGTGTCTTCCTCAATTTCTTTCATGAGTATTCTATAATTTTCTAAGTACAGATTCTTTGCCTATTTGGTTAGGTTTATTCCTAGATATCTTATGGTTTTGGGTGCAATTATAAATAGGATCAACTTCTCAATTTCTATTTCTTCTGTCTTGCTGTTAGTGTATAGAAATGCAACTGATTTCTGTGCATTGATTTATATCCTGACACTTTACTGATTTCCTGTGAGAGTTCTAGCAGTTTTGGAGTGGAGTCTTTTGGGTTTTTCACATAAAGTATCATTATTATCTGCAAAGAGTGAGACTTTGACTTCTTCTTTGCTGATTTGGATGCCTTTTTGTTGTCTGATTGCTGAGGCTAGGACTTCTAGTACTATGTTGAATAGCAGTGATGACAGTGGACAGCCCTGACGTGTTCCTGATCTTAAGGGAAGAGCTCTCAGTTTTCCCCGTTGAGAATGATATTCGCTGTGGGTTTTTCATAGATGGCTTTGATGATATTGAGGTATGTACCCTCTATCATTACACTTTGAAGAGTTTTGATCAATAAAGGATGCTGTAGTTTGTCAAATGCTTTTTCAGCATCTATTGAGAGTATCATATGGTTCTTATTCTCTCTTTTATTAATGTACTGTATCACATTGATTGATTTGCAGATGTTGGACCAATCATGCAGCCCAGAAATCAATCTTACTTGGTTGTGGTGAATAATCCTTTTAATGTACTGTTGGATCCTATTGGCTAGTATTTTGGGGACAATTTTTGCATCTGTGTTCATCAAGGATATTGGTCTGTAATTCTCCTATTTGATGCAGTCTTTCTCTGGTCTGGGATTAAGGTCATGTCATGCTGGCCTCATAAAATGAGTTTGGAAGTTGTCCTTCCATTTCTATTTTTTGGAATAGTTTCAGGAGACTAGGTATTAATTCTTCTTTAAACGATTGGTAGAATTCCCCTGGGAAGCTGTTTGGCCCTGGGCTCTTGCTTGTTGGGAGATTTTTGATGACTGCTTTCATATTCTTACTGGTTATGGGTCTGTTCAGGTTTTCTTTTTCTTCCTGGTTTAGCTTTGGTAGTTTATATGTCCCTAGGAAGGCGTCCCTTTCTTCCAGATTGTCAAATTTGCTGGTGTATAGTTGCTCATAATATGTTCTTATAATTGTTTGTATTTCTTTGGTGTTGGTTGTGATCTTTCCACTTTCATTCATGATTTTATTAATTTGGGTCCTTTCTCTATTCTTTTTGATAAGTCTGGCTAGGGGTTTATCCATCTTATTAATTCTTTCAAAGAACCAGCTCCTAGTTTTGTTGATTTGTTCTACCGTTCTTTTGGTTTCTATTTCATTGATTTCTGCTCTGATCTTTATGATTTCTCTTCTTCTGCTGGGTTTAGGCTTTCTTTGTTGCTCTTTCTCCAGCTCCTTTAGGTGTAGAGTTAGTTTGTATACTTGAGACCCTGTTTCTTGAGAAAGGCTTGTATTGCTATATACTTTCCTCTCAGGACAGCCTTTTCTGTGTCCCAAAGATTTTAAACAGTTCTGCTTTCATTTTTATTTGTTTCCATGAATTTTTTAAATTCTTCTTTAATTTTCTGGTTGACCCATCCATTTTTAGTAGGATGCTCTTTAGCCTCCATGTATTTGCGTTCTTACCAACTTTCCTCTTGTGGTTGAGTTCTAGTTTCAAAGCATTGTATCTGAAAATATGCAAGGAATGATCTGAATCTTTTGGTACCAGTTCAGACCTGATTTGTGACCCAGGATATGATCTATTCTGGAAAATGTTCCATGTGCACTAGAGAAGAATGTGTATTTCATTGCTTTGTGATGGAATGTTTTGAATATATCTGTGATATCCATATGGTCCAGTGTGTCATTTAAAGCCTTTATTTCCTTGTTGGTCTTCTGCTTAGATGATCTGTGCATTTCAGTGAGGGGGGGGTGAAAGTCCCCTACTATTATTGTTATTATTGTTGATGTGTTTCTTTGATTTTGTTATTAATTGGTTTATATAATTGTCTGCTCCCATGTTAGGGGCATAGATATTTAAAATTGTTAGATCTTCCTGTTGGACAGACCCTTTAAGTATGATATAGTGTCCTTCCTCATCTCTTATGATAGTCTTTGGCTTAAAATATAATTTATCTCATATAAGGATTGTCACCCCAGCTTTTTTTTGATGTACATTAGCGTGGTAAATTATTCTCTACTCCCCCACTTTAAATATGGAGGTGTCAGGTCTAAAATGAGTTTCTTGTAGACAGTGTATCAGTGGGTCTTGTTTTTTTATTTATTCTGATACCCTGTGTCTTTTGATTGGGGCATTTAACCCATTTACATTCAGGGTTATTGAAAGATATAAATTTAGTACTATTGTATTTCTTGTAAGGTGACTGTTGCTGTATATTGTCTCTGTTCCTTTCTGGTCTATGTTCCTTTTAGGCTCTCTCTTTGCTTAGAGGACTCCTTTCAATATTTCCTGTAGGGCTGGTTTGGTGTTTGCAAATTCTTTTAGTTTTTGTTTGTCCTGGAAGCTTTTTATCTCTTCTTCTAATTTCAATGACAGCCTAGCTGGATATAATATTCTTGGCTGCATATTTTTCTCATTTAGTGCTCTGAATATATCATGCCAGTCCTTTCTGGTCTGCCAGGTCTCTGTGGATAGGTCTCCTGCCAATCTAATATTTCTACCATCATATGTTACAGACCTCTTGTCCTGAGTTGCTTTCAGGATCTTCTCTTTGTCACTGAGACTTGTAAGTTTTATTATTAGATGACCAGGTGTGGACCTATTTTTATTGATTTTGAGGGGAGTTCTCTGTGCGTCCTAGATTTTGACGCTTGTTCCCTTCACCAAATGAGGGAAATTCTCTGCTATAATTTGCCCCAAATACCCTCTGGCCCCCTCTCTCTTTCTTCTTCTTCTGGAATCCCAATTATTCTAATATTGCTTTGTCTTTTGGTGTATCACTTATCTCTTGATTTCTCCCCTTGTTGTCCAGTAGTTGTTTTTCTCTCTTTTGCTCAGCTTCTTTATTCTCCATCATTTGGTCTTCTATATCACTAATTCTCTCTTCTGCCTCATTTATCCTAGCAGTAAGAGCCTCCATTTTTTATTGCACCTCATTAATAGCTTTTTTGATTCAACTTGGTTAGATTTTAGTTCTTTTATTTCTCCAGAAAGGGATTCTCTAGTGTCTTCCATGCTTTTTTCAAGCCTAGCTAGCAACTTGGTAATCATCATTCTGAACTCTCATTCTAACATCTTACTAATGTCTGTATTGATTAAGTTCCTAGCTGTCAGTACTGCTTCTTTTTCTTTTTTTTGAGGTGAGTTTTTCTGCCTTGCCATTTTATCCAGATAAGAATAGATGAGTGGGGGAACAAAATACTAAAAGGGTAGCAACGACCCCAGAAAAACAGACACTAGCCAAATTGGAAGAGACCCAAAACCGTGGGGGAGAAGAAAGGAGGAAAAAAAAGACTATAAATATTGGGCCCCTGGGTGGCGCAGTTGGTTGAGCGACTGCCTTCAGCTCAGGTCATGATCCCGGAGTCCCGGGATCGAGTCCCACATTGGGCTCCCAGCTCCATGGGGAGTCCGCTTCTCACTCTGACTTTCTCTCTCTCACTCTCTCTCTTTCCTAATAAATAAATAAATAAAATCTTTAAAAAAAAAAAAAGACTATAAATATATATAGTATATATATATAGTATATATATATACTATATATTATAAAAGTATATATACTCTTATAGTATATACTATATAAGTATATACTATATATAAATATATACTATATATATACTATATAAGTATATACTTTATATATATAAAATACTCTCTCTATATATGAGTATATATATATAAGAGTATATATATATACTCTCTCTCTCTCTCTCTGTCAAATAAGTAAATAAAATCTTTAAAAAAAAAAGACTATACATATATATATAGAGAGAGAGAACAGAGCCACACACTTGATTTTAGGTGTATTTTGGTCTGTCAGAAGAAACTGCCTCCCAATATTTTAAAGAAAGAAAAACTTGTATATATACAAAAATAAAGGTAAACACAATGAAGGGATGGAATATGACTATAAAGATGAAAACTAAAAAAGGACCTAAAAAGGGCTTGATAAGATAGCATATTGGTTGAAAAAAAAAAAAAAAGAGGAAAGAATGAGATCAAGCTGGAGACTAGAATAAAGCCATGTGCTAGATTTAGGGTATATTATGATCTGTTAGAAGAAACTGTATTCCAAAATTTTTTAAAAAGATTTTATTTATTTATATGACAGAGAGAGATTACAAGTAGGTAGAGAGGCAGGCAGAGAGAGGGGGGAAGCAGGCTCCCTGTTGAGCAGAGAGCCTGATGTGGGGCTTAATCCCAGGACCCTGAGATCATGACCTGAGCCAAAGGCAGAGGCTTTAACTCGCTGAGCCACTCAGGCGCCCCCCAAAATTTTAAAGAAAGAAAAACCTATATGTATACAAAAAATAAGGTTAAATACAATGAAGGGATAAAATATGAGTATAACAATGAGAATTTAAAAAAAATGTTTAAAAAGTTATTGATAAGATAAAATAGTTAAAAAAAGGTTAAAATAGGACAGAGGAAAAATTTAAAAAATAGAATAAGAAAATAAATAAATTAAAAAAATTTAACTTTGAAAGACTAAAGAATCATGAGGAAAAAAAGCCATGAATTTGATGTGTTGCATTCCCTTAGCTCTGGAATTCTGCAGTTCTCATTGATTGGTGAACTTGGTCTTGGCTGGATGTTCTTGCTGATCTTCTGGGGAAGGGGCCTGTTTCAGTGATTCTGAATTGTCTTTGCCCGAGGCAGAATTGCACCACCCTTGCCAGGGGCCAGGGTAAGCAATCTGCCAGGTTTGCTCTCAGTAGCTTTTGTTCTTGAAGGCTTTGTGTACAGCTTTGGAGGACGGGAATGGAAATGGCAGCCTCCCAATCTCTGGCCCATAGGAGCCAAGAGCACAGGGCCCCACTCCTCAATGTGCCCTCAGAGAAAAGCAGGCAATCTCTCCGGTCTCCCTGGTGTCCAGCCACACTCCGTGCTCACCTAGCCTATGACCAAGAATTTCTATCTCTGGCGCACAGCCCCGTTTGGAGTCTCCAAACCCAGATTCCTTCAGCACGCTCCCAAGCCACTTGTCTCGGAGGAGGAAGGATGGTGTCTCCCCAGATCTGCCACTTGTGGGGTCCCTGCTCAAAGAGCAGTGGCTCGACTGTGCCTCAGATTGCAATTTAAGGTAACCTCAGCTGAGAGCCTACGCCTCTGCTCCGTCTCTGCAGCCAGCTTCCTTTCTCCAATACCTGGGAGCTCTGCCACACTCAGGCACCCCCGGTCTTTCTGTGACCCTGAGGCACCTAAGACCACATGGTCTCTGTGAGGGCTCCACCCTGCACTTAGCCTCTGGAGTGATGTCCCTCAGTGGAGCAGACTTTGAAAAGTTCAAATTTTGTGCCCTGCTGCTCTACTGCTTGCCAGAAACCGGCCCCTCCCTCTGCGGTCTATATTCCTCTATATCACCTCAGATTCACTTCTCTGCATGTCCTACCTTCCAGAAAGTGGTTGCTTTTCTGTTCCTAGAATTGCTGCTCTTCTTCTCTTCGATCTTCTGTTGAGTTTGTATGTGTTCAGAATGGTTTGATAACTATCCAGCTGAACTCCTGGGACCCGATGATATTTAGGTCTCCTACTCCTCCACCTTCTTACTCCTTCCCCCCGCCCATTTTTAGTTTTGCAAAACATGGAAGGCATATGTACATATTTACATTTTAGAAAGGTCACACTGATAACATGGTAAAGGATGAATAGAGGAAGACCAAACTGACAACAGAATCTACTTAGGGACTGAGGTAATACTGGAAAATATGAAAAAGTGGGGTAAATATATGGGGTGTGAGGAGGTAGAATCAGTTTTTCATGATGAGTTAGAAGAAGGGTGGAGTAGAGGAGAAATTGGATCCCAAGCATTTGACTGGGCGATGTAGAGAACTGTGATACAAATATTTGAAACAGAAGAGGAGAAGCAGGTATAGGAGAGGAGACAGTGGGTTCAGTTGGTTATCCTTTGGGTTTGAGATGCCTTTGTAACATCAGGTAGAGATGGCAGCCAACTGAAACTTTGTAACCAATTGTTGCAGCCCTTGGCAACCATGAATATGACTATTCTAAGCACCTCATATAAGTAGAATCATACAATATTTGGTGTTTTCTGCCTGGCTTATTTCACTCAGCATAATATCTTTAAGACTTATCCATGTTCTATCATATTGAAGAAGCCCCTTGCATTTAAAACTGAATAATATTCTGTTATATGTATGTGCCACATTTTGTTTATCCATTCATCTGTCAGTGGGTGCTTGGATTGCTTTCACCTTCTGATTATTGTGAATAATGCTACTATAAGCATGGGTGTACAAATATCTGTGTGGGTCTGCTCTTAATTCTTTTTGGTCTATACCTAGAAGTAGAATTGTTGGATTGTATGGCAATTCTATGTTTAATTTCTTGAGGAACCACCATGCTGTTTTCCACAGCAATGGTACCATTTTACATTTCCACGAACAATGTGTAAGTGCCCAATGTCTTCAGATTCTCACAGACACTTGTTATTCCATTATTTTTAATTAATTAATTAGGTATCCTATGGGTTGTGAAGTGGTATCTCATTGTGATTTTGGTTTGCATTTCCCCAATGATTAGTGATGTCAAGCATCTTGTCATGTTCCCGTTGGTCATTTGAATATTTTCTTTGAGAAATGTCTGAGTCCTTTGCCCACTTTTTAGTTAGGTGGTTTGGATTTTTTTGCTGTTGTTGTTGTTACTGAGTAGTAAAGAAGATTTATAACCCCTAAGGAGAGGGGTCAGATTCTTCCATTTACATAATTCTGATATCCATTATTTGCAACAAGTCACCTTATTCCTTTAAAAAACACGATATGAAATATTGACTTAAAATGCAATTAAGTGGAACTCATTGTAGGTACATTTGGCAGATATTTAATATCTCTAGCTATCTCTGTCTAGCCAGATGCTTGAGATAATTTTTCCACGAAACAAATCAATGCATGTTTCTGTTTTGTCCACATTCACAACTATTTCTGAACTCAGAAGTTCTATGAACTACTGCAGACTCTTGTCTCGCCTACAAAAATACCAGATAAATATATACAAATGACAGTGTTTTTCCATTCTCAGGATATATTTGGCATCAAATTCAAGACAAAAGAAGACACAGACTTTAGTCTGTGGTTTGAGTCCCCCAACCCTCGTGAAGGTGTTTGTTTCTACCCACTGACTCACAAAGGTACCATTGGTCGATGCACATCTGAATCTGTTTATCATTTGAGAATAGAGGTGAGAAAGAATGTTGTTTTTCTATTTTGTGACATTTTTGTGGTGGCATAGATATTTTTATTAAATCCAGCCATGAAATTTCCCTTTTCTGTAGAGATAGCACATGAGGAATTATTTTAAGAGTAAACTACTTAACTAACTACCCTTATGTGCTCTAAATAAACCTGCAGTCAATTGTTTGTAATTGGTTTAGCTGGCTGATTTGTGGGCAATAAATTTTAATAGATTTCTATGATATTCAGCTATTTCTACATCAACAAAGGGAACCATATTATTTTAAGATGCCCCAGAGTATAAAGTAGTGTTTATAGAGGCACTCAGTAAAATGTTGCTTTGTAAATGTCCTAAAATCATTTTCATATGTTATCATTTATTTATTCCCAAGCAGATTGTAAGCAACTCAAAGGAGCTGTTTTTAATCCCATTTTATTGCATAATATAATGGTCTTTGTACAGTGCTAGCTAAATAAATGTTGCTGACTGATTGATCTGGCACTCAGTGGAACTTTTTTATTGGCTGTCCAAAAGTTGTTTTAAATTTTGGGTGGAAGGAAGAGAGACTTTAAAATTTATGGCATTTCTGTTAGATAACTAGTTTTAATACATTCTGAGGATTTCAAATATAATGGGTGAGTAGACCCATGTGTCCCGTGTTTGTAAGCATTCAAAATTGCTCTTTGGCCATATCCTATCCAGTTTCATTTACCATAACATTAATGAAACCAAGATTCATCAGCTTGTAGCAGGATGATTCTATTTTTAAAATCCACTTGCTCCTCTCATATTATACTTTGAGTTTTTCCTAGGGGTGTCAGTTTTGTGCCTCCCATGGCACTTGTTTAGAGTGAGGAAAATTTTTAGTATAAGGTTGGAAGATCACTTTTCTCATCTCTTGTAAATTGGAGAGAACCAGCTGTTTACATACCAACAAAGTGAAATATATATTTTTAATTCTCTGGAAAATACACTTTTGTGTATCCAATCCAATCCAATCCAATATGGTAGCCACATGTGACTGTGTAGTACTTGAAATGTGGCTAAACCAAATTAAGGTATGCTATAAGTGTAAAATACACAGTGGATTTCAAAGACAGTACCAAAAAGGGGAAAATATCTTAATTTTTAAATTATTGATTCCAGATTGAAAATAACATTATTTTGCATATGTTGGGCTAAATTATATATATATGTATATTTTAAAGATTTTATTTATTTATTTGACAGAGAGATACAGCAAGAGAGGGAACACCAGCAGGGGGGGTGGGAGAGGGAGAAGCTGGCTCCCTGCTGAGCAGGGAGACTGATGCAGGACTCCATCCCAGGACCCTGGGATCATGACCTGAGCCCAAGGCAGACACTTAATGACTGAGCCACACAGTCGCCCCCAAATAAAATATATTATTAAGTTAATCTCTCACTTGTTTTCCCTTTGTCTTGCTGGAGCTGTTAGAAAATTTGAAATTACACGTGTGGCTCGATTAAACTTTGTTTGGACAGTTACTTCTCTAGTGCAGGGTTTCTTAGCTCCAGCAGTGTAGATGTTTTGAGTCAGATAATTTTTCATTGAAGGGGCTTCCCTGTGCATTGTAGGGTGTTTAGCAGCATCTCTGGCCTCTACTCACTAGAGGCTGGTAAATTCCACTCTCCTCAACTATGACAACCGGAAGTGTTTCCAGATATTTTACCCAATATCCCCTGTTGGGGGGCAAAATCGATCCTGGTTGAGAACCCACGTTGAGAATGTAAAAGAGCAATTGTAGAGGCATCCTCTAGAATGTTGCTTTGGACGTGTTCTAAGGTTCTTTGTAGGTTTAAAGATCATTTTACCCAGTAGATCACACACAATTTATGGGGCCTATTTTTAACTTTACTTTGGTGCATCAAATACAGTGTTCTGTGCACCGTTCTGTGGGAAGTCAATAATGGATCTTTGTTTTTTTCCAACTTTTTCAGTCCTAATTTCACCGCCCCCAGCTTTTCTAGGCAGTTAGTTCACAGAGTAGAAGGAGTTGTTGGTCACCTGGCAGTCTTTTCAAATCTTGGCATGTCAACAGTATTGTTTTCATATACGTGAGCAGTGCTATGAGTCAATCCATCAGACCAGATTTACCGCAGGGACAAAGTCTGCATAACCGTCAGTATACGAACTGTCTGGGGAGGTGTTGAAGAACAGCCGGGACCCCTGAAAGAGTCTAAAGACATGATAATAGAAGCTCGCTAATTTTAGAAGAAATGATTTTCATTTTGGTCACAGCTGTTGGCATTCCAAGTGGTCCTTGTTCTGCCTGTTGAAATGAGGAGGCTGTGTTAGAGGTTTGGTTCAGTCTAAGGATTTGGTGACATCATTTCGAGAATTACTAGGCTGTCTGTGACTATATTTCATGTCGAGTGAAGAACTATTTACAAGTGGTTTTATAAGGCTAGGGATGGGATTCTAAGAGCTGACTGGGGTTTGGTTCTTAGTAAAAAGTGCCCACTTAGGAGAATGTTTTTTTAAATTGAAGTGGGGAGATTGTTTTGCTGAAGAACATCCAGTGTCACCGGCCACTTATGTATAGAAATCTTCAGGGGGGCCACAGTAAGATTTGCTGGCCACATAGGTATAGCTCTGAATCTTTCCTTTCCACCTCATATTTCAAGCATTTGAGTGACTTGCTAGCAATTTATAGAGTTGCAGGGATGGCACTGTCTTTTGAATACCATGGTTGTGATAGTAGTTATAACTTAAGAAAGCCCCTCCATCCACTGCCACAAATTCTGTAGATCTCATGTGGCTTTTTGATCCTTTTTGCAGGGGCCCTAGCAGTTCCCACTGGATAGTGGGTCAATTGCTGGCTCCTCTTGTGGCTTAATTCCTGATATGCTGAGAAGCCACTCTGAATGAAGACTGTGATCATGGTCTTTTGTTTATCATTGTCAAATCTATGGGTAACTCTGGTTGAACTCAGTTAAATTTAGCCTATATTTTATTTATTTTTATTTTTAAAGATTTTATCTATTCAGGATAAGAAAGATGTGGTACATCTATACAATGGAATATTATGCCTCCATCAGAAAGGATGAATATCCAACTTTTGTATCAACATGGACAGGACTAGAAGAGATTATGCGGAGTGAAATAAGTCAAGCGGAGAGAGGCAATTATCTTATGGTCTCACTTACGTGTGGAGTATAAAGAAAATCATGGAGGGTATCGTGAGA